>OX336395.1:330908384-331508384 GCA_946902985.2 Meconema thalassinum
GGAAGCCTTGGATCACTGCTTTAAGGCTGTACCATGCTCTCTTATTCCCAAGGAAGCCCTGGATCACTGCTTATGGCTGTGCAAGGATCTCTTATTCCCAAGGAAGATCCGGATCACTGCTTAAAGCTGTGCCATGCTCTCTTATTCCCAAGGAAGCCTTGGATCACTGCTTTAAAGCTGAACCATGCTCTCTTATTCCCAAGGAAGCCCTGGATCACTGCTTTAAGGCTGTGACATGCTTTCTTATTCCTAAGGAACCCTTGGATCACTGCTTTAAGGCTGTACCATGCTCTCTTATTCCCAAGGAAGCCCTGGATCACTGCTTTAAGGCTATGCAAGGCTCTCTTATTCCCAAGGAAGATCGGGATCACTGCTTTAAGGCTGTGCCATGCTCCCTTATTCCCAACGAAGCCTTGGATCACTGCCTTAAGGCAGTACAAGGCTCTCTTATTCCCCAGGAGGCCCTGGATCACTGCTTTAAGGCTGTGCAAGGCTCTCTTATTCCCAAGGAAGATCCCGATCACTGCTTTAAGGCTGTGCCATGCTCTCTTATTCCCAAGGAAGCCTTGGATAACTGCTTTAAGGCTGTGCCATGCTCTCTTATTCCCAAGGAAGCCTTGGATAACTGCTTTAAGGCTGTACCATGCTCTCTTATTCCCAAGGAAGCCCTGGATCACTGCTTTAAGGCTGTGACATGCTCTCTTATTCCCAAGGAAGCCTTGGATCACTGCTTTAAGGCTGTACCATGCTCTCTTATTCCGAAGGTTGCCCTGGATCCCTGCTTTAAGGCTGTGACATGCTCTCTTATTTCCAAGGAAGCCTTGGATCACAGCTTTATGGTTGTGCCATGCTCTCTTATTCCCAAGGAAGCCTGGATCTCTGCTTTAAAGCTGTGACATGCTCTCTTATTCCCAAGGAAGCCCTGGATCACTTCTTTAAGGCTGTGACATGCTCTCTTGTTGCCAAGGAAGCTCTGGATCACAGATTTTAAGGCTGTGCCATGCCCTCTTATTCCCAAGGAAGCCCTGGATCACTGCTTTAAGGCTGTTCAAAGATCTCTTATTCCCAAGGAAGCCCTGGATCACTGCTTTAAGGCTGTTCAAAGATCTCTTATACCCAAGGAAGCCCTGGATCACTGCTTTAAGGCTGTGACATGCTCTCTTATTTCCAAGGAAGCCCTGGATCACAGATTTAAGGCTGTGCCATGCCCTCTTATTCCCAAGGACGCCCTGGATCACTGCTTTAAGGCTGTTCAAAGATCTCTTATTTCCAGGGAAGCCCTGGATCACAGCATTAAGGCTGTGACATGCTCTCTTATTCCCAAGGAATCCTTGGATCACTGCTTTAAGGCTGTGCCATTCTCTCTTATTCCCAAAGAAGCCCTGGATCACTGCTTTAAGGCTGTGACATGCTTACTTATTCCCAAGGAAGCCTTGAATCACTGCTTTAAGGCTGTACCCATGTTCTCTTATTCCCAAGGAAGATCTGGATCACTGCTTTAAGGCTGTGCCATGCTCCCTTATTCCCAAGGAAGCCTTGGATCCCTGCTTTAAGGCTGTGCCATGCTCTCTTATTCCCAAGGAAGCCTTGGATCACTGCGTTAAGGCTGTACCATGCTCCCTTAATCCCAAAGAAGCCCTGGATCACTTCTTTAAGGCTGTGACATGCTCTCTTATTCCCAACGAAGCCTTGGATCACTGCTTTAAGGCTGTACCATGCTCTCTTATTCCCAAGGAAGCCCTGGATCACTGCTTTAAGGCTGTGACATGCTCTCTTATTCCCAAGGAAGCCTTGGATCACTGCTTTAAGGCTGTACCATGCTCTCTTATTCCCAAGGAAGCCCTGGATCCCTGCTTTAAGGCTGTCACATGCTCTCTTATTTCAAAGGAAGCCCTGGATCACAGCTTTATGGTTGTGCCATGATCTCTTATTCCCAAGGAAGCCCTGGATCTCTGCTTTAGGCTGTGACATGCTCTCTTATTCCCAAGGAAGCCCTGGATCACTTTTTTAAGGCTGTGACATGCTCTCTTATTGCCAAGGAAGCCCTGGATCACAGATTTAATGCTGTGCCATGCCCTCTTATTCCCAAGGAAGCCCTGGATCACTGCTTTAGGGCTGTTCAAAGATCTCTTATTCCCAAGGAAGCCCTGGATCACTGCTTTAAGGCTGTTCAAAGATCTCTTATTCCCAAGGAAGCCCTGGATCACTGCTTTAAGGCTGTGACATGCTCTCTTATTCCCAAGGTAGCCCTGGATCACAGATTTAAGGCTGTGCCATGCCCTCTTATTCCCAAGGACGCCCTGGATCACTGCTTTAAGGCTGTTCAAAGATCTCTTATTCCCAAGGAAGCCCTGGGTCACTGCTTTAAGGCTTTGACATGCCCTCTTATTCCCAAGGAAGCCTTGGATCACTGCTTTAAGGCTGTGACATGCTCTCTTATTCCCAAGGAATCCTTGGATCACTGCTTTAAGGCTGTGCCATGCTCTCTTATTCCCAAAGAAGCCCTGGATCACTGCTTCAAGGCTTTGACATGCCCTCTTATTCCCAAGGAAGCCTTGGATCACTGCTTTAAGGCTGTACCATGTTCTCTTATTCCCAAGGAAGATCTGGATCACTGCTTTAAGGCTGTGCCATGCTCTCTTATTCCCAAGGAAGCCTTGGATCCCTGCTTTAAGGCTGTGCCATGCTCTCTTATTCCCAAGGAAGCCTTGGATCACTGCTTTAAGGCTGTACCATGCCCTCTTATTCCCAAAGAAGCCCTGGATCACTGCTTTAAGGCTGTGACTTGCTCTCTTATTCCCAAGGAAGCCTTGGATCACTGCTTTAAGGCTGTACCATGCTCTCTTATTCCCAAGGAAGCCCTGGATCACTGCTTTAAGGCTGTGCAAGGCTCTCTTATTCCCAAGGAAGATCCGGATCACTGCTTTAAGGCTGTGCCATGCTCTCTTATTCCCAAGGAAGCCTTGGATCACTCCTTTAAGGCAGTACAAGGCTCTGTTATTCCCAAGGAAGCCCTGGATCACTGTTTAAGGCTGTGTCATGCTCTCTTATTCCCAACGAAATCTTGGATAACTGCTTTAAGGCTGTACCATGCTCTCTTATTCCCAAGGAAGCCCTGGATCACTGCTTTAAGGCTGTGACATGGTCTCTTATTCCCAAGGAAGCTTTGGATCTCTGCTTTAAGGCTGTACCATGCTCTCTTATTCCCAAGGAAGCCCTGGATCCCAGCTTTAAGGCTGTAACACGCTCTGTTATTCCCAAGGAAGCCCTGGATCACAGCTTTAAGGTTGTGCCATGCTCTCTTATTCCCAAGGAAGCCCTGGATCTCTGCTTTAAGGCTGTGACATGCTCTCTTATTCCCAAGGAAGCCCTGGATCACAGATTTAAGGCTGTGCCATGCCCTCTTATTCCCAAGGAAGCCCTGGATCACTGCTTTAAGGCTGTTCAAAGATCTGTTATTCCCAAGGAAGCCCTGGATCACTGCATTAAGGCTGTGACATGTTTTCTTATTTCCAAGGAAGCCTTGTATCCCTGCTTTAAGGCTGTGCCATGCTCTCTTATTCCCAAGGAAGCCTTGGATCACTGCTTTAAGGCTGTACCATGCTCTCTTATTCCCAAAGAAGCCCTGGATCACTGCTTTAAGGCTGTGACATGCTCTCTCATTCCCAAGGAAGCCTTGGATCACTGCTTTAAGGCTGTACCATGCTCTCTTATATCCAAGGAAGCCCTGGATCACTGCTTTAAGGCTGTGCAAGGCTCTCTTATTCCCAAGGAAGATCCGGATCACTGTTTTAAGGCTGTGCCATGCTCTCTTATTCCCAAGGAAGCCTTGGATCACTGATTTAAGGAATCGCTGGAGTAGGGGAGTGATGGTGATTCTGCCCCCCCCCCCTCCACCGCCACTACTCCCAATGCGAGCCGATAACTCCCGAACCCGTGGTCGGAGATTCACGAATGAGGTGTCGCTGGACTCGGGCTGACGGGGGCTTTGCTATGGACCACTCATTTCAACCCCTAAATAAAACCTACCCCTTTTAGGGGGTGAAATTGTAATTTTTATTGAAAATCTCTTTCCAAATGCGACATGTATAAGGTGCGCTGCTAAAATGAACTTAAATGTTGTTGCTCATATCGCGCATGCGTTTTTCTGGCTGCGCTATGGATTAACATTTTTGTTTTTGTTTTGTACGCATGCGCACTTGGGAGTTTTGTAAGAGGGCGAGCTCTTTGAAAAAAAATGATTGATAAGAAGGGGTTTTGGTGGTGAGGAGAGAACCAGATAGTCGCCTACTTTCCTACGAAGTTTGCCGATATCTCTCGAACGCAAGGTGAGATTTGGACGTGTGACGTGTCAAATCGATTGTCACGAAGCTCTATATATGCTATTAATAGGTTAAAGTTTTGAGAATGAGGGAAACAGGCTTTTTGGGGGTAAAACCATGATTTTAGACTTTTTCCGATATTTCATGAATGCATGGTCGGATTTGATTCTATGACGTGTCAAATGGCTTGTCTCGAAACCCTCTTTATTTTGGTAATAGGTTAAAGTTTTTGAGAATGAGGGAAACAGAATGTTTTGGGGTAAAACCGTGATTTTAAACTTTTTGCTATATCTCGTGAACCAATCATGCTAGAGGCGTGTACGACGGGTGCAAGGACTCGGGGTGACGTCCTCTTTGCTATGGACCACTCGTTGTAATTTTTAAAAATTTTGGAAACTCGATTTTGGGGTAAACACCTTATACATGTCGCATTTGAAAAGAGACTTTCACTAAAAATTACAATTTCACCCCCTAATAGGGGTAGGTTTTATTTAGGGGTTGAAATGAGTGGTCCATAGCAAAGCCCCCGTCAGCCCGAGTCCAACGACACCTCATTCGTGAATCTCCGACCACGGGTTCGGGAGTTATCGGCTCGCATTGGGAGAAGGGGGGGGGGGGGCAGAATAGGCATCACTCCCCTACTCCATGGATCACTGCTAAAGCTGAGACATGTTTGGTTTCCGTGAGAGTTGTGTGATTGTGGAAATTCTTCACTGGCCGTTAGTTTCTTTATTTGAGGACCGACGAAAATACCAGTTTTAATTTTAGTTTCTGACAATTAGGGAAAGGCTGTACCCTGCTTTAAGGCTGTGCCATGCTCTCTTATTCCCAAGGAAGCCTTGGATCATTGCTTTAAGGCTGTACCATGCTCTCTTATTCCCAAAGAAGCCCTGGATCACTGCTTTAAGGCTGTGACATGCTCTCTTATTCTCAAGGAAGCCTTGGATCACTGCTTTAAGGCTGTACCATGCCCTCCTATTCCCAAGGAAGCCCTGAATCGCTGCTTTAAGGCTGTGCAAGGCTCTCTTATTCCCAAGGAAGATCGGGATCACTGCTTTAAGGCTGTGCCATGCTCTCTTATTCCCAAGGAAGCATTGGAGCACTGCTTTAAGGCAGTACAAGGCTCTCTTATTCCCAAGGAAGCCCTGGATCTCTGCTTTAAGGCTGTGCAAGGCTCTCTCATTCCCAAGGAAGATCCGGATCACTGCTTAAAGCTGTGCCATGCTCTCTTATTCCCAAGGAAGCCTTGGATCACTGCTTTAAAGCTGAACCATGCTCTCTTATTCCCAAGGAAGCCCTGGATCACTGCTTTAAGGCTGTGACATGCTTTCTTATTCCTAAGGAACCCTTGGATCACTGCTTTAAGGCTGTACCATGCTCTCTTATTCCCAAGGAAGCCCTGGATCACTGCTTTAAGGCTATGCAAGGCTCTCTTATTCCCAAGGAAGATCGGGATCACTGCTTTAAGGCTGTGCCATGCTCCCTTATTCCCAACGAAGCCTTGGATCACTGCCTTAAGGCAGTACAAGGCTCTCTTATTCCCCAGGAGGCCCTGGATCACTGCTTTAAGGCTGTGCAAGGCTCTCTTATTCCCAAGGAAGATCCCGATCACTGCTTTAAGGCTGTGACATGCTCTCTTATTCCCAAGGAAGATCCCGATCACTGCTTTAAGGCTGTGACATGCTCTCTTATTCCCAAGGAAGCCTTGGATAACTGCTTTAAGGCTGTGCCATGCTCTCTTATTCCCAAGGAAGCCTTGGATAACTGCTTTAAGGCTGTACCATGCTCTCTTATTCCCAAGGAAGCCCTGGATCACTGCTTTAAGGCTGTGACATGCTCTCTTATTCCGAAGGTTGCCCTGGATCCCTGCTTTAAGGCTGTGACATGCTCTCTTATTTCCAAGGAAGCCCTGGATCACAGCTTTATGGTTGTGCCATGCTCTCTTATTCCCAAGGAAGCCCTGGATCTCTGCTTTAAGGCTGTGACATGCTCTCTTATTCCCAAGGAAACCCTGGATCACTTCTTTAAGGCTGTGACATGCTCTCTTATTGCCAAGGAAGCTCTGGATCACAGATTTAAGGCTGTGCCATGCCCTCTTATTCCCAAGGAAGCCCTGGATCACTGCTTTAAGGCTGTTCAAAGATCTCTTATTCCCAAGGAAGCCCTGGATCACTGCTTTAAGGCTGTTCAAAGATCTCTTATTCCCAAGGAAGCCCTGGATCACTGCCTTAAGGCAGTACAAGGCTCTCTTATTCCCCAGGAGGCCCTGGATCACTGCTTTAAGGCTGTGCAAGGCTCTCTTATTCTCAAGGAAGATCCCGATCACTGCTTTAAGGCTGTGCAAGGCTCTCTTATTCCCAAGGAAGATCCCGATCACTGCTTTAAGGCTGTGACATGCTCTCTTATTCCCAAGGAAGCCTTGGTTAACTGCTTTAAGGCTGTGCCATGCTCTCTTATTCCCAAGGAAGCCTTGGATAACTGCTTTAAGGCTGTACCATGCTCTCTTATTCCCAAGGAAGCCCTGGATCACTGCTTTAAGGCTGTGACATGCTCTCTTATTCCGAAGGTTGCCCTGGATCCCTGCTTTAAGGCTGTAACATGCTCTCTTATTTCCAAGGAAGCGCTGGATCACAGCTTTATGGTTGTGCCATGCTCTCTTATTCCCAAGGAAGCCCTGGATCTCTGCTTTAAGGCTGTGACATGCTCTCTTATTCCCAAGGAAGCCCTGGATCACTTCTTTAAGGCTGTGACATGATCTCTTATTGCCAAGGAAGCTCTGGATCACAGATTTAAGGCTGTGCCATGCCCTCTTATTCCCAAGGAAGCCCTGGATCACTGCTTTAAGGCTGTTCAAAGATCTCTTATTCCCAAGGAAGCCCTGGATCACTGCTTTAAGGCTGTTCAAAGATCTCTTATTCCCAAGGAAGCCCTGGATCACTGCTTTAAGGCTGTGACATGCTCTCTTATTTCCAAGGATGCCCTGGATCACAGATTTAAGGCTGTGCCATGCCCTCTTATTCCCAAGGACGCCCTGGATCACTGCTTTAAGGCTGTTCAAAGATCTCTTATTCCCAGGGAAGCCCTGGATCACAGCATTAAGGCTGTGACATGCTCTCTTATTCCCAGGGAATCCTTGGATCACTGCTTTAAGGCTGTGCCATGCTCTCTTATTCCCAAAGAAGCCCTGGATCACTGCTTTAAGGCTGTGACATGCTCTCTTATTCCCAAGGAAGCCTTGAATCACTGCTTTAAGGCTGTACCATGTTCTCTTATTCCCAAGGAAGATCTGGATCACTGCTTTAAGGCTGTGCCATGCTCTCTTATTCCCAAGGAAGCCTTGGATCCCTGCTTTAAGGCTGTGCCATGCTCTCTTATTCCCAAGGAAGCCTTGGATCACTGCGTTAAGGCTGTACCATGCTCCCTTAATCCCAAAGAAGCCCTGGATCACTGCTTTAAGGCTGTGACATGCTCTCTTATTCCCAACGAAGCCTTGGATCACTGCTTTAAGGCTGTACCATGCTCTCTTATTCCCAAGGAAGCCCTGGATCACTGCTTTAAGGCTGTGACATGCTCTCTTATTCCCAAGGAAGCCTTGGATCACTGCTTTAAGGCTGTACCATGCTCTCTTATTCCCAAGGAAGCCCTGGATCCCTGCTTTAAGGCTGTCACATGCTCTCTTATTTCCAAGGAAGCCCTGGATCACAGCTTTATGGTTGTGACATGCTCTCTTATTCGCAAGGAAGCCCTGGATCTCTGCTTTAGGCTGTGACATGCTCTCTTATTCCCAAGGAAGCCCTGGATCACTTTTTTAAGGCTGTGACATGCTCTCTTATTGCCAAGGAAGCCCTGGATCTCAGATTTAATGCTGTGCCATGCCCTCTTATTCCCAAGGAAGCCCTGGATCACTGCTTTAGGGCTGTTCAAAGATCTCTTATTCCCAAGGAAGACCTGGATCACTGCTTTAAGGCTGTTCAAAGATCTCTTATTCCCAAGGAAGCCCTGGATCACTGCTTTAAGGCTGTGACATGCTCTCTTATTCCCAAGGAAGCCCTGGATCACAGATTTAAGGCTGTGCCATGCCCTCTTATTCCCAAGGACGCCCTGGATCACTGCTTTAAGGCTGTTCAAAGATCTCTTATTCCCAAGGAAGCCCTGGATCACAGCATTAAGGCTGTGACATGCTCTCTTATTCCCAAGGAATCCTTGGATCACTGCTTTAAGGCTGTGCCATGCTCTCTTATTCCCAAAGAAGCCCTGGATCAATGCTTTAAGGCTTTGACATGCTCTCTTATTCCCAAGGAAGCCTTGGATCACTGCTTTATGGCTGTACCATGTTCTCTTATTCCCAAGGAAGATCTGGATCACTGCTTTAAGGCTGTGCCATGCTCTCTTATTCCCAAGGAAGCCTTGGATCCCTGCTTTAAGGCTGTGCCATGCTCTCTTATTCCCAAGGAAGCCTTGGATCACTGCTTTAAGGCTTTACCATGCCCTCTTATTCCCAAAGAAGCCCTTGATCACTGCTTTAAGGCTGTGACTTGCTCTCTTATTCCCAAGGAAGCCTTGGATCACTGCTTTAAGGCTGTACCATGCTCTCTTATTCCCAAGGAAGGCCTGGATCACTGCTTTAAGGCTGTGCAAGGCTCTCTTATTCCCAAGGAAGATCCGGATCACTGCTTTAAGGCTGTGCCATGCTCTCTTATTCCCAAGGAAGCCTTGGATCACTCCTTTAAGGCAGTACAAGGCTCTCTTATTCCCAAGGAAGCCCTGGATCACTGTTTAAGGCTGTGCAAGGATCTCTTATTCCCAAGGAAGATACGGATCACTGCTTTAAGGCTGTGTCATGCTCTCTTATTCCCAACGAAATCTTGGATAACTGCTTTAAGGCTGTACCATGCTCTCTTATTCCCAAGGAAGCCCTGGATCCCTGCTTTAAGGCTGTAACATGCTCTGTTATTCCCAAGGAAGCCCTGGATCACAGCTTTAAGGTTGTGCCATGCTCTCTTATTCCCAAGGAAGCCCTGGATCTCTGCTTTAAGGCTGTGACATGCTCTCTTATTCCCAAGGAAGCCCTGGATCACAGATTTAAGGCTGTGCCATGCCCTCTTATTCCCAAGGAAGCCCTGGATCACTGCTTTAAGGCTGTTCAAAGATCTGTTATTCCCAAGGAAGCCCTGGATCACTGCATTAAGGCTGTGACATGTTTTCTTATTTCCAAGGAAGCCTTGTATCCCTGCTTTAAGGCTGTGCCATGCTCTCTTATTCCCAAGGAAGCCTTGGATCACTGCTTTAAGGCTGTACCATGCTCTCTTATTCCCAAAGAAGCCCTGGATCACTGCTTTAAGGCTGGACATGCTCTGTTATTCCCAAGGAAGCCTTGGATCACTGCTTTAAGGCTGTACCATGCTCTCTTATATCCAAGGAAGCCCTGGATCACTGCTTTAAGGCTGTGCAAGGCTCTCTTATTCCCAAGGAAGATCCGGATCACTGTTTTAAGGCTGTGCCATGCTCTCTTATTCCCAAGGAAGCCTTGGATCACTGATTTAAGGAATCGTTGGAGTAGGGGAGTGATGGTGATTCTGCCCCCCCCCCCCCTCCACCGCCACTACTCCCAATGCGAGCCGATAACTCCCGAACCCGTGGTCTGAGATTCACGAATGAGGTGTCGCTGGACTCGGGCTGACGGGGGCTTTGCTATGGACCACTCATTTCAACCCCTAAATAAAACCTACCCCTTTTAGGGGGTGAAATTTTAATTTTTATTGAAAATCTCTTTCCAAATGCGACATGTATAAGGTGCGCTGCTAAAATGAACTTAAATGTTGTTGCTCATATCGCGCATGCGTTTTTCTGGCTGCGCTATGGATTAACATTTTTGTTTTTGTTTTGTACGCATGCGCACTTGGGAGTTTTGTAAGAGGGCGAGCTCTTTGAAAAAAAAAAATGATTGATAAGAAGGGGTTTTGGTGGTGAGGAGAGAACCAGATAGTCGCCTACTTTCCTACGAAGTTTGCCGATATCTCTCGAACGCCAGGTGGGATTTGGACGTGTGACGTGTCAAATCGATTGTCACGAAGCTCTATATATGCTATTAATAGGTTAAAGTTTTGAGAATGAGGGAAACAGGCTTTTTGGGGGTAAAACCATGATTTTAGACTTTTTCCGATATTTCATGAATGCATGGTCGGATTTGATTCTATGACGTGTCAAATGGCTTGTCTCGAAACCCTCTTTATTTTGGTAATAGGTTAAAGTTTTTGAGAATGAGGGAAACAGAATGTTTTGGGGTAAAACCGTGATTTTAAACTTTTCGCTATATCTCGCGAACCAATCATGCTAGAGGCGTGTACGACGGGTGCAAGGACTCGGGGTGACGTCCTCTTTGCTATGGACCACTCGTTGTAATTTTTAAAAATTTTGGAAACTCGATTTTGGGGTAATCACCTTATACATGTCGCATTTGAAAAGAGACTTTCACTAAAAATTACAATTTCACCCCCTAATAGGGGTAGGTTTTATTTAGGGGTTGAAATGAGTGGTCCATAGCAAAGCCCCCGTCAGCCCGAGTCCAACGACCCCTCATTCGTGAATCTCCGACCACGGGTTCGGGAGTTATCGGCTCGAATTGGGAGAAGGGGGGGGGGGGCAGAATCGGCATCACTCCCCTACTCCATGGATCACTGCTAAAGCTGAGACATGTTTGGTTTCCGTGAGAGTTGTGTGAGTAGTACAGTTCGCTACACTCCAAATATTGCATCATCATGACCAGAAATTGCGTAATCCTGATGACGTCATGGGTCCTTAGAGCGAGCACGTGGTCCAGGAGCGAGCATGTGCAGTGCACGTGTTAGCGTGGGAAGAGGTTGACCTTTTGGCTTGTTTGTGCGATGATGATAAAAAGTTAATGGGTGTTGACGTCATGGGGGTTGTTTATTAGGATGTTAACCGTCATCTGACACTCATGCGAGTGTGAGCATGTGTGCCACTATCAACAATCCACACATGTGGTGTGCAGCTGTTATGTTATTTTTGTCCGCGTCGGGTGGGCCTCTTGCTATGAATGCGTGTCGGTATATATATTTTTTTAAATTGTTGTTTTTTGAAATTGGTGCTATTTTGGAAACGGTGAAGATGAGAGAAAAGTTTGTTTGACGTCAATGAATGGTCCCTATGCCCTCTAGGCTGACAGCAAGTTTGAAGTGTGTAGGACAAAACAAAATGATAGCCTACTTTCTGGCGAACATTGGCGATGATTCGCGAACGCATGGTTGGATTTGAGCATATAGGGTGTCGTAGGACTTGTGGTGAACCACCCCTTGCTATGGACGGGAGTATATCCACCCCAAAATAAATCTACCCTTACCCGGAGGTTAAGTAGTGGTTATTTTTGTATGCATGCGCACTTGAGGGCTTTTGTAAGAGAGCGGAATTTTTAAATGATTCTTTATAGATGAGGCTTTTTAAAAAATTTATTAAAAAAACAAAAAACTAATAGGTCATTCGCTTTTTAGTATCTCGCTAACCAATAATGCGATTTAAACATATGGGGTGTCATAGGACTCGTAGTGAATTCTCCTTTTGTATGAATGAGGTATGTCAACCCCCAAAATAAAAACTACCCTTACCTGGGGTGAAAGAGCAATTTTTGTATGTATGCACACCGGTGGCTTTTGTCAAAAGGGCCTAACTACACATTTGTTAATATTTTCTGAACCCAGGATGGGATTTTGCCATAGGCAGTAACCTAGCACTTGGGATGACACCTCTTTTTTGAAAGTATGATTCATTTATTTTTTTGTCAAAAGGGCCTAACTACACTTTTGTTAATATCTCGTGAACCAATCATGCTAGGGACTTGTATGAGGGGTCCTAGCACTTGGGGCGACGTCCCCCTTTGTGGGGTGAAACTACCCCCCCAAAATTGAAAACTCAATATCTTGGAAACTATGAAACCTAAAATTAGGCGTGATAGCTTTAAAAATAGGTGATGACATAGGCTTTTACCTGGATTGGTCATTTCACCCCTAAAACAGTAAATAGTCATGTTATGGAAAAAAAACGTGTTAAACACCTAAAAATGATAAATGAAACTAAGATCTTTTGTTTTTGATGAAAAATAGCAGGGGGGTGAAAACTACCCCCAAATTGAAAAATCGATACCTTGGAAACTAAGAACCGTAAAATTATGTGTAATAGCTTAAAAAATTCGTTGTGACATAGGCTTTTACCTGGATAGATGATGTCACCCCTAAAACAGTAAATAGTGATTTTACAGTGGGGAAAAAGGTCTTAAACGGGTAAAAATGATAATTGAACCTAAGATCTTTTGTTTTTGATGAAAAATAGCACGGGGGTGAAAACTACCCCCAAATTGAAAAATCGATACCTTGGAAACTAAGAACCGTAAAATTATGTGTAATAGCTTAAAAAATTCGTTGTGACATAGGCTTTTACCTGGATAGATGATGTCACCCCTAAAACAGTAAGTACTGATTTTACAGTGGGGAAAAAGGTCTTAAACGGGTAAAAATGATAATTGAACCTAAGATCTTTTGTTTTTCATGAAAAATAGTAGGGGGGTGAAAACTACCCTCAAATTGAAAAAATCGATATCTTGCAAACTAAGAACCCTAAACTGAGGTTTGAAAGTTGAAAAATAGGTGATGACATACGCTTTTACCTCGATAGATTATTTCACTCATAAAACAGGGAATAGTAATGTTACAGGAGAAAAAGGTATTAAACACTTAAAAGCATAAGAGTTTTTTGAAACCATGCTTTTTAATGAATGTGTGTTTGGAGGATGACAGCTTGCAAATTAATATTATTATTATTATTATTTGTATTATTATTATTAGGTAATTATGGATTAATGTGTTTATAGCTAATGAATAAGGCTACAGAGTTGTATCAGGTGTTGTACAAATCAGGATGGCCAAACCGTTGCCATTCCCCATGAATATACCCAAAAGAGCCAAAACGTTAAGGTTATCGACCTGAGATTTTATAAAACTAATTATCGGAGAGGGTGAAGTAAGATGTTGTTTTGGACTGACAGTGGCTAACCCTTTCCCATGATTTATGAATTGACCCAAAATGTTTTACCTGACAAGACTGAGTGTACCTGTTGCAGCCTTTAGAAAATCGAACCCGGACCTGTGTGGTGACAGTCGAGTTATATTAATGATGCTTTTTGAACAAACACAGTCTTGCATACTATCGCTGGGTTGAATCTGCACAGAGACACTGGCTTTGTTTGTGTAATGAGTCTTGGTGATAAGAACACGATGCTCTTGCCAGCAAGTTTCATATTACTCGTCTGCTTGATGGTGGACGTGATTCGCACCGTGTTAACGTACATGACTTGATAGTTGTTAGGTAAGGGTTGACAAGGCTCAATGAACCTTATTGCAACCTTAAGATGAATATGAATTTCTTGGTATAGTCGGGGTTGCAAGCCAAGGCCTTAGGGTAGACAACCAACTATGTTAAACACTACACTGTGAGATGGTCAAATGATAATGTAACAGAACATATAGAAAAGTTTTATGTAGTTTAACGAATTGACTAAGAGCCATACCATGAGAGGTATAGGTAATTGAAATTGAATCCTTAGCTGTTGACCCTACTACATGTAAGCTATAGCAATGCCCACCTTTAAGCTATCATGTTAGAAAAAGAAATGTATGGGTTGTTTTAAACGGAGAATGATTGTGTTTACTGTAAAACACAAATCTGAATTTAAAAATAGTTTATGTCCTACATGATGTTTGAACTCTCTTTTTATTTATTCTGAATTTAAAAATAGTTTATGTCCTACATGATGTTTGAACTCTCTTTTTATTTATACTTTAGACAAACGCTAACATAGTTGTAATTCAGAAGCCATGGCTGCCTCCTTTCCAATCCTACACCGTACACTGAAGTTAAAGTTAATAATGATCACGTTACAGGCAGCCAGTTTCAAAGCCATGAGAAATAAGTGAACAAAGTGTAAAATACTTGACCCAATCGGGAAATCAACATGGTGTTGTTTCAAACAAAAGACAAGCGTTCTATAAACTTGACCACCAAGCTGTCCTATCGACCCCTAATTGTTTGGCTGATGGTGAAAATAAAATTAAATGTAAACTATAACTAAAACTAACTACACACTTATAACTAGAAAAATGAAATGTAAGACAAAAGGATAACAGGACAAATAAAGGACAGAAGGAATAAATAATGCCCCCTCAACCCTCAAGAATGTGGATTGATGAACTTGAAAGGAAGGAGAGCCATAAAAAGGTAGATATGAAAGTAAAAGAGGAGAGGGTCCCGCTCCAGAGGTAATCGATAAAAAGGAGGAAAACTGGGCCCAGCTCAGGAATCCCTTGTGGTCGCAAACTTCCAAACTCATCAGCCGTAAGCCCCTGAGGGTGTAGGCATATCCAGGGTGCACCACAAGTGGTGGGGCTACATACACCCTACCTTTAGTGTGGCTTGTGCAATAGGCAGGAAATAACATAAAAATAAAAAGAAGGCTGCCTCCTCACACAAGGAGGGTATCAGAAAAAATAAACAAGGGTCAATTAAGTCGGAAAATAAAGAGACTCCCTAAGCCTTGGATAGCCTAATAATGTCGGAGTCGGTAGAGAACAAGAGTTGACCAAGTGTGGTCGACAGGAAAGAAGACAGACAGGAGCCTAGCACAAGTCAGTGGGAACAATGACGGATTCAGCTGGGGCTCCATGGTCGTCGACCTACATTACACTAGATGAAAGCCCTTGTTTGGGGGTGGTGGAAAATAAACACCTCTTTTGTTTTAAATCGCTGGCTTTAAGGACGGTTACAAATGGCATGCCATTATAATGCGATACTGGTCCTAGGGATATGCAAAATTGTATTAGATACTCAGCTAATAATAGTGTACATGACCCCTTATTATTTTCCCTAATTACAGTACATGGGAATGATGACCATGATTTCCAAGCCCCTAAGTAAGACAAAAACAAATTATTTCCATTCCCAAACAGTTGGGGTGAGGTGAGGCGAGTTTTCTAAACGTCAAACACATGTGGTTTTCCACTTTTACTCCAGGTAAATGCCATGTTTGCCCACAGACAAGTGCAAAGAAAATCGAAACATGTTATGTTTGGATCAATTCCTTACCTACATGACAACAAGTAGGCCTACTTGAAATAACAAGTAATGAGCATTCTATGTTAACAATAGTGAGATGCTTGCAAACTGCCAATGCTTAGAGCTCATTAGAGGCTTCTAAGGGAGGCAAGGAGTACACTTACTTGAAAAACTAACAAGAGGAGTGTTCGATTTTCCCACAACACCCAATCTGAAAGTAAATATAAATGACTATGCACTTAAGTCCATAACCACCTCCTTACCATTCCTACCCTTCATAGTCAAAGGCACACATTAATACAGCCATCACAGTGACAGAGGTTATTTGTAAAATATCTAAATATCTGAGATTTATCTTGAAATTGACCAGAATTTTGTAAAATCCACAAAATTTACCGCAAATTTAGCAAATTCCACCAAATTTCAGCAAAATCCAACAAATCACTACCAGATTTATTGAAATGCCATTGAATTATTAAAGAATGGTTTGAACTAGCTCAAATGTATATAAAATTACCCGAATATTGATGAAAATTCACCAAATTCTACCAAATTTAGCCAAGAGGTCTACAAACCATGAAATGTAACCATTTTTTTAAATTCACAACATATACTCGAAAATTCCATAATATTCCCTTTGCGTGTATATTTTTTTAGTTGTTGTTTCGTTTCCCACACTCCCTGCAGACAAATACCTGAACATGGCTTTATTCTAGACTAGGAGCTCCACATTCGACATGATAGCTGAGTTTCATCTCCCATAAACTCGTCTCTGAGGTGGGTGCCAGAAAAGGCATCCAGCTGCAAAAACCACACCCTCACATAGACTTTCATAACTTCTTACGTTGAGGTTCATAACACTACGTTGATTGATTTATCGGTTTCCTTTTCACAATTCCTGTCTATACATTCCTCTTGAAGGTTGCAAGATGCGTGCAAGGTTCCTAAAATGCAATTCAATTTAATAAATACCTTAAGATGGTTTGATTTGTTTAATGATATGGTGTTAATACTATTTTTAGGTCTTGACTGGCTTTGCAATAAGAATTGACTAACCAAACATGAGTTACCTATCAGGGAAACATTTTGGCCACTATGTTGGCTATTGACCAGTGAGTTTAGCTGTTTATCATTTTTTTCATCATAAACAACAGAGGCTTAAACGTATAGATAAACCGTGTGACCATGTTTGTTAAACAAGACATTATACCAGAGACAATTAGGATACTTATGTAGAGTTTACCAAAAATAATGTTGTGTAACAGTAAATGCTAGTCAACAGTTATACACTTCTAAAAAAAAATCATCATACAATACCTGAGAGCTCTTCTAAAATTATTGATGTGTAACATGTTTCCACTAACTTGCTATGTATTTTTTGGCTTGGGGGTGATTTTCAAGAAATGCAAATGGAACTGAAATGCAATACAAACAATGAGCGCGCCTGGTGGCTGAGATTGATACCACGACGTACTGTCGGTTATGTAGCTATGTGGAATGTATATCAAATATGGTTTACTTCAAGGTCTGGAGATCCCTACAATTCCTACAATAAATGATCTTGAAATGGTCATCCTATGGTGTGAAAATATTTATTAGGTATATATATATTTACTGAAAAACAATTATGATTTATTAAATGTTTATATGTTTACAGTATTGTTATTTAATGTAAGCACTTGAGGCACTACCGACCAAAATACAGCACTATCTGCAATATGTATTGCATACTTGAAGGTTTGGTGGTCCCATTAAAGGTATTCCTACAATAAATGATTTTCAAGTTGTCATTCTATGACGTGAAAATATTTAATATATGATATTTGCTAACAGAATATGCCACTGGATTTATTTTACAAGTAGTTATTTTAATGACAACAGAGTTCACTGTTAATAACGGAGAGCCCTATGTGGAATGTAGGATAACATGTAACATAATATACGTGATATGTCACAACTGTAAGGCTTGTGATTTTTTTAAGATGCCTTTATACCTATATTAATCACCCAGTTTACAAGACTGATAACTGTAATGCTACGGAAAAATCATAACAAATCAAAAATGTGCATTGGAAAACCAAAAAGTGGTTGAGCAAATATACAGTCAACATACAAAAAAACAAGAAATATATACAAATTGTGTTAATTAATTTAATTCAAATATATATATTTTTACAATAGGTATACATACACACACACACACACACACACATACAGAATACAGCTCTTTTTTGTTCATGTTTGCCTGCTACAGTTTTTAAATATAACACTTGCTGAACATTATTTTAGGGGTGGGGGTGTGGCTACGTTGACCAATTACACAATAATACCAGCTTTACGAAGTTCATCTTCTATTTTTAACAGCTCTTCCTCATAACCAATATGACCAGCCTGTTTACAGGCATGCAAGAGCTGTAGACGTTCGACTAATATATTAGGATCGTTCCATTTGCTATTTTTTATGAATGGTTTCAAATACTCGGGAAGCAGTCCATCATTTTCACCATCAACATCATTATCATCCTCATCATTATAATCATCTTCATAATGATCATCATCATCCTCGTCATCTTTACCATCATAATTTCCACATGTGTCCACAGTCTGTTCAATGGTTTGAGTTCCCTTTGATAGTGTTGAAAGCTTCTTTTTAGATGTACTAGAGTGCTTTAACAATATGTTATTATTATCACCATCGTCATCCTTTTCATCTTCCCCAACCAACTTCTTGATGGGGTATGTTGTCTCTGATAGAGTTGAGGGCTTTTGAGATGTGTGTGTGTGTCTGATCATGGGTTTTACTGGAGGTCTTAAAGGTTTCTCATTAAACAACTCGCTAACAGCATGAGTGCGTTGTAGTGTATTTAACCCGAGGTTAATATTATCTTGAGCAGCACTATTTTTTTCTTGGACTTGGTTTTTTGCTTCGGTTTGAGTTTTCCTTACATTTACACTAGCATGATTATTAAGTTTACAATCATGACTGTTTGAAGAAAGTATGTCCAATTCTCTTGTCTTAAGCATTCCTCGACACTGTTTCGATCGTTGCTTTGAACAGCGCCAAATAACAGTTCCATTTTTATTGCTTCGTTTCACAATATATGAATAACCTTTATAGTATGCATAAGGCTTACCATACCTAGTCACTGATACTTCCATATCAACTGTCAAGCATAAACTAATTTCTAGTAAAGACAACTTGGAAATAACAACAATAGATTAATGTGGGAGCATATATAGATGCAAAAAGAGGGAGCAAAAGTGGGGGTAAAAAGTGTCAGCGAAAGTGGGAGCAAATGTGGGAGCAAAAACTGTGAGCAAAAATTGGGAAGCAAAAAGTGGGAGCATATATGGGATGAATGTGGGAGCAAAAACTGTGAGCAAAAATTGGGAAGCAAAAAGTGGGAGCATATATGGGATGAAATGTGGGAGCAAAGCAAATATAAAAAGTGGGAGCAAATATGCTAACAAATATGTCAACAAATATGCCGGCAAAAGTAAATACACAATTCAAGACAGTTGAAAGTGCAAAGAAAATATGGAAGCAAATATGAGAGCCAATGTAGTGTTTTTCTAAAACAACTAAGCATAACAAACTTAGTCATAACCTAACCTAACCTAACCTGCCCCAACCTCACCTAACCTAACTTCACCAATCCTAACATAACCTAACCTACCCTGCTGCTGCTTATAATTATAAGAGTTGGCATTAATATGGGACACTACAACGCACTCATGCTGTTAGCGAGTTATTTAATGAGAAACCTTTAAGACCTCCAGTAAAACCCATGATCAGACACACACACACATCTCAAAAGCCCTCAACTCTATCAGAGACAACATACCCCATCAAGAAGTTGGTTGGGGAAGATGAAAAGGATGACGATGGTGATAATAATAACATATTGTTAAAGCACTCTAGTACATCTAAAAAGAAGCTTTCAACACTATCAAAGGGAACTCAAACCATTGAACAGACTGTGGACACATGTGGAAATTATGATGGTAAAGATGACGAGGATGATGATGATCATTATGAAGATGATTATAATGATGAGGATGATAATGATGTTGATGGTGAAAATGATGGACTGCTTCCCGAGTATTTGAAACCATTCATAAAAAATAGCAAATGGAACGATCCTAATATATTAGTCGAACGTCTACAGCTCTTGCATGCCTGTAAACAGGCTGGTCATATTGGTTATGAGGAAGAGCTGTTAAAAATAGAAGATGAACTTCGTAAAGCTGGTATTATTGTGTAATTGGTCAACGTAGCAACACCCCCACCCCTAAAATAATGTTCAGCAAGTGTTATATTTAAAAACTGTAGCAGGCAAACATGAACAAAAAAGAGCTGTATTCTGTATGTGTGTGTGTGTGTGTGTGTGTATGTATACCTATTGTAAAAATATATATATTTGAATTAAATTAATTAACACAATTTGTATATATTTCTTGTTTTTTTGTATGTTGACTGTATATTTGCTCAACCACTTTTTGGTTTTCCAATGCACATTTTTGATTTGTTATGATTTTTCCGTAGCATTACAGTTATCAGTCTTGTAAACTGGGTGATTAATATAGGTATAAAGGCATCTTAAAAAAATCACAAGCCTTACAGTTGTGACATATCACGTATATTATGTTACATGTTATCCTACATTCCACATAGGGCTCTCCGTTATTAACAGTGAACTCTGTTGTCATTAAAATAACTACTTGTAAAATAATTCCAGTGGCATATTCTGTTAGCAAATATCATATATTAAATATTTTCACGTCATAGAATGACAACTTGAAAATCATTTATTGTAGGAATACCTTTAATGGGACCACCAAACCTTCAAGTATGCAATACATATTGCAGATAGTGCTGTATTTTGGTCGGTAGTGCCTCAAGTGCTTACATTAAATAACAATACTGTAAACATATAAACATTTAATAAATCATAATTGTTTTTCAGTAAATATATATATACCTAATAAATATTTTCACACCATAGGATGACCATTTCAAGATCATTTATTGTAGGAATTGTAGGGATCTCCAGACCTTGAAGTAAACCATATTTGATATACATTCCACATAGCTACATAACCGACAGTACGTCGTGGTATCAATCTCAGCCACCAGGCGCGCTCATGGTTTGTATTGCATTTCAGTTCCATTTGCATTTCTTGAAAATCACCCCCAAGCCAAAAAATGCATAGCAAGTTAGTGGAAACATGTTACACATCAATAATTTTAGAAGAGCTCTCAGGTATTGTATGATGATTTTTTTTAGAAGTGTATAACTGTTGACTAGCATTTACTGTTACACAACATTATTTTTGGTAAACTCTACATAAGTATCCTAATTGTCTCTGGTATAATGTCTTGTTTAACAAACATGGTCACACGGTTTATCTATACGTTTAAGCCTCTGTTGTTTATGATGAAAAAAATGATAAACAGCTAAACTCACTGGTCAATAGCCAACATAGTGGCCAAAATGTTTCCCTGATAGGTAACTCATGTTTGGTTAGTCAATTCTTATTGCAAAGCCAGTCAAGACCTAAAAATAGTATTAACACCATATCATTAAACAAATCAAACCATCTTAAGGTATTTATTAAATTGAATTGCATTTTAGGAACCTTGCACGCATCTTGCAACCTTCAAGAGGAATGTATAGACAGGAATTGTGAAAAGGAAACCGATAAATCAATCAACGTAGTGTTATGAACCTCAACGTAAGAAGTTATGAAAGTATATGTGAGGGTGTGGTTTTTGCAGCTGGATGCCTTTTCTGGCACCCACCTCAGAGACGAGTTTATGGGAAATGAAACTCAGCTATCATGTCGAATGTGGAGCTCCTAGTCTAGAATAAAGCCATGTTCAGGTATTTGTCTGCAGGGAGTGTGGGAAACGAAACAACAACTAAAAAAAATACACGCAAAGGGAATATTATGGAATTTTCGAGTATATGTTGTGAATTTAAAAAAAATGGTTACATTTCATGGTTTGTAGACCTCTTGGCTAAATTTGGTAGAATTTGGTGAATTTTCATCAATATTCGGGTAATTTTATATACATTTGAGCTAGTTCAAACCATTCTTTAATAATTCAATGGCATTTCAATAAATCTGGTAGTGATTTGTTGGATTTTGCTGAAATTTGGTGGAATTTGCTAAATTTGCGGTAAATTTTGTGGATTTTACAAAATTCTGGTCAATTTCAAGATAAATCTCAGATATTTAGATATTTTACAAATAACCTCTGTCACTGTGATGGCTGTATTAATGTGTGCCTTTGACTATGAAGGGTAGGAATGGTAAGGAGGTGGTTATGGACTTAAGTGCATAGTCATTTATATTTACTTTCAGATTGGGTGTTGTGGGAAAATCGAACACTCCTCTTGTTAGTTTTTCAAGTAAGTGTACTCCTTGCCTCCCTTAGAAGCC
The DNA here is from genome assembly GCA_946902985.2 of Meconema thalassinum. Taxonomy (NCBI): domain Eukaryota; kingdom Metazoa; phylum Arthropoda; class Insecta; order Orthoptera; family Tettigoniidae; genus Meconema; species Meconema thalassinum. The sequence continues at coordinate 330,930,272 of OX336395.1, forward strand.
GCTAATGAGCTCTAAGCATTGGCAGTTTGCAAGCATCTCACTATTGTTAACATAGAATGCTCATTACTTGTTATTTCAAGTAGGCCTACATGTTGTCATGTAGGTAAGGAATTGATCCAAACATAACATGTTTCGATTTTCTTTGCACTTGTCTGTGGGCAAACATGGCATTTACCTGGAGTAAAAGTGGAAAACCACATGTGTTTGACGTTTAGAAAACTCGCCTCACCTCACCCCAACTGTTTGGGAATGGAAATAATTTGTTTTTGTCTTACTTAGGGGCTTGGAAATCATGGTCATCATTCCCATGTACTGTAATTAGGGAAAATAATAAGGGGTCATGTACACTATTATTAGCTGAGTATCTAATACAATTTTGCATATCCCTAGGACCAGTATCGCATTATAATGGCATGCCATTTGTAACCGTCCTTAAAGCCAGCGATTTAAAACAAAAGAGGTGTTTATTTTCCACCACCCCCAAACAAGGGCTTTCATCTAGTGTAATGTAGGTCGACGACCATGGAGCCCCAACTGAATCCGTCATTGTTCCCACTGACTTGTGCTAGGCTCCTGTCTGTCTTCTTTCCTGTCGACCACACTTGGTCAACTCTTGTTCTCTACCGACTCCGACATTATTAGGCTATCCAAGGCTTAGGGAGTCTCTTTATTTTCCGACTTAATTGACCCTTGTTTATTTTTTCTGATACCCTCCTTGTGTGAGGAGGCAGCCTTCTTTTTATTTTTATGTTATTTCCTGCCTATTGCACAAGCCACACTAAAGGTAGGGTGTATGTAGCCCCACCACTTGTGGTGCACCCTGGATATGCCTACACCCTCAGGGGCTTACGGCTGATGAGTTTGGAAGTTTGCGACCACAAGGGATTCCTGAGCTGGGCCCAGTTTTCCTCCTTTTTATCGATTACCTCTGGAGCGGGACCCTCTCCTCTTTTACTTTCATATCTACCTTTTTATGGCTCTCCTTCCTTTCAAGTTCATCAATCCACATTCTTGAGGGTTGAGGGGGCATTATTTATTCCTTCTGTCCTTTATTTGTCCTGTTATCCTTTTGTCTTACATTTCATTTTTCTAGTTATAAGTGTGTAGTTAGTTTTAGTTATAGTTTACATTTAATTTTATTTTCACCATCAGCCAAACAATTAGGGGTCGATAGGACAGCTTGGTGGTCAAGTTTATAGAACGCTTGTCTTTTGTTTGAAACAACACCATGTTGATTTCCCGATTGGGTCAAGTATTTTACACTTTGTTCACTTATTTCTCATGGCTTTGAAACTGGCTGCCTGTAACGTGATCATTATTAACTTTAACTTCAGTGTACGGTGTAGGATTGGAAAGGAGGCAGCCATGGCTTCTGAATTACAACTATGTTAGCGTTTGTCTAAAGTATAAATAAAAAGAGAGTTCAAACATCATGTAGGACATAAACTATTTTTAAATTCAGATTTGTGTTTTACAGTAAACACAATCATTCTCCGTTTAAAACAACCCATACATTTCTTTTTCTAACATGATAGCTTATAGGTGGGCATTGCTATAGCTTACATGTAGTAGGGTCAACAGCTAAGGATTCAATTTCAATTACCTATACCTCTCATGGTATGGCTCTTAGTCAATTCGTTAAACTACATAAAACTTTTCTATATGTTCTGTTACATTATCATTTGACCATCTCACAGTGTAGTGTTTAACATAGTTGGTTGTCTACCCTAAGGCCTTGGCTTGCAACCCCGACTATACCAAGAAATTCATATTCATCTTAAGGTTGCAATAAGGTTCATTGAGCCTTGTCAACCCTTACCTAACAACTATCAAGTCATGTACGTTAACACGGTGCGAATCACGTCCACCATCAAGCAGACGAGTAATATGAAACTTGCTGGCAAGAGCATCGTGTTCTTATCACGAAGACTCATTACACAAACAAAGCCAGTGTCTCTGTGCAGATTCAACCCAGCGATAGTATGCAAGACTGTGTTTGTTCAAAAAGCATCATTAATATAACTCGACTGTCACCACACAGGTCCGGGTTCGATTTTCTAAAGGCTGCAACAGGTACACTCAGTCTTGTCAGGTAAAACATTTTGGGTCAATTCATAAATCATGGGAAAGGGTTAGCCACTGTCAGTCCAAAACAACATCTTACTTCACCCTCTCCGATAATTAGTTTTATAAAATCTCAGGTCGATAACCTTAACGTTTTGGCTCTTTTGGGTATATTCATGGGGAATGGCAACGGTTTGGCCATCCTGATTTGTACAACACCTGATACAACTCTGTAGCCTTATTCATTAGCTATAAACACATTAATCCATAATTACCTAATAATAATAATACAAATAATAATAATAATAATATTAATTTGCAAGCTGTCATCCTCCAAACACACATTCATTAAAAAGCATGGTTTCAAAAAACTCTTATGCTTTTAAGTGTTTAATACCTTTTTCTCCTGTAACATTACTATTCCCTGTTTTATGAGTGAAATAATCTATCGAGGTAAAAGCGTATGTCATCACCTATTTTTCAACTTTCAAACCTCAGTTTAGGGTTCTTAGTTTGCAAGATATCGATTTTTTCAATTTGAGGGTAGTTTTCACCCCCCTACTATTTTTCATGAAAAACAAAAGATCTTAGGTTCAATTATCATTTTTACCCGTTTAAGACCTTTTTCCCCACTGTAAAATCAGTACTTACTGTTTTAGGGGTGACATCATCTATCCAGGTAAAAGCCTATGTCACAACGAATTTTTTAAGCTATTACACATAATTTTACGGTTCTTAGTTTCCAAGGTATCGATTTTTCAATTTGGGGGTAGTTTTCACCCCCGTGCTATTTTTCATCAAAAACAAAAGATCTTAGGTTCAATTATCATTTTTACCCGTTTAAGACCTTTTTCCCCACTGTAAAATCACTATTTACTGTTTTAGGGGTGACATCATCTATCCAGGTAAAAGCCTATGTCACAACGAATTTTTTAAGCTATTACACATAATTTTACGGTTCTTAGTTTCCAAGGTATCGATTTTTCAATTTGGGGGTAGTTTTCACCCCCCTGCTATTTTTCATCAAAAACAAAAGATCTTAGTTTCATTTATCATTTTTAGGTGTTTAACACGTTTTTTTCCCATAACATGACTATTTACTGTTTTAGGGGTGAAATGACCAATCCAGGTAAAAGCCTATGTCATCACCTATTTTTAAAGCTATCACGCCTAATTTTAGGTTTCATAGTTTCCATGATATTGAGTTTTCAATTTTGGGGGGGTAGTTTCACCCCACAAAGGGGGACGTCGCCCCAAGTGCTAGGACCCCTCATACAAGTCCCTAGCATGATTGGTTCACGAGATATTAACAAAAGTGTAGTTAGGCCCTTTTGACAAAAAAATAAATGAATCATACTTTCAAAAAAGAGGTGTCATCCCAAGTGCTAGGTTACTGCCTATGGCAAAATCCCATCCTGGGTTCAGAAAATATTAACAAATGTGTAGTTAGGCCCTTTTGACAAAAGCCACCGGTGTGCATACATACAAAAATTGCTCTTTCACCCCAGGTAAGGGTAGTTTTTATTTTGGGGGTTGACATACCTCATTCATACAAAAGGAGAATTCACTACGAGTCCTATGACACCCCATATGTTTAAATCGCATTATTGGTTAGCGAGATACTAAAAAGCGAATGACCTATTAGTTTTTTGTTTTTTTAATAAATTTTTTAAAAAGCCTCATCTATAAAGAATCATTTAAAAATTCCGCTCTCTTACAAAAGCCCTCAAGTGCGCATGCATACAAAAATAACCACTACTTAACCTCCGGGTAAGGGTAGATTTATTTTGGGGTGGATATACTCCCGTCCATAGCAAGGGGTGGTTCAACACAAGTCCTACGACACCCTATATGCTCAAATCCGACCATGCGTTCGCGAATCATCGCCAATGTTCGCCAGAAAGTAGGCTATCATTTTGTTTTGTCCTACACACTTCAAACTTGCTGTCAGCCTAGAGGGCATAGGGACCATTCATTGACGTCAAACAAACTTTTCTCTCATCTTCACCGTTTCCAAAATAGCACCAATTTCAAAAAACAACAATTTAAAAATATATATATACCGACACGCATTCATAGCAAAGAGGCCCACCCGACGCGGACAAAAATAACATAACAGCTGCACACCACATGTGTGGATTGTTGATAGTGGCACACATGCTCACACTCGCATGAGTGTCAGATGACGGTTAACATCCTAATAAACAACCCCCATGACGTCAACACCCATTAACTTTTTATCATCATCGCACAAACAAGCCAAAAGGTCAACCTCTTCCCACGCTAACACGTGCACTGCACATGCTCGCTCCTGGACCACGTGCTCGCTCTAAGGACCCATGACGTCATCCCATGACGTCATCAGGATTACGCAATTTCTGGTCATGATGATGCAATATTTGGAGTGTAGCGAACTGTACTACTTGTGTGATTGTGGAAATTCTTCACTGGCCGTTAGTTTCTTTATTTGAGGACCGACGAAAATACCAGTTTTAATTTTAGTTTCTGACAATTAGGGAAACAAATCCTTAAATATAGAAAAGCTTCAGAATCCAGATGAAGAGCCTATACAATCTGCTTCAAGAGGTCTAACGATAATTATCATTTCCTAAAGTGCAAAATCAAACTTTATTAATTATGAATGGTGTTTGTGGTTACTGTTCGATGTAGACAGTCAGAATATATGCATTAGATAATAGACTCAACATGCGATGTTATGTTTGTTGACAAAATCTACTCGCATGAGATGTTTACATGTCAATGAACTCAACTGGGATCTTCTTGGGTCTTGAAGATTAATGCTCAACTGAGTCCGGTTATCCAATAACTGAACGCTACTGTGCTTCTGAATGTTGACACGTGTCTTACCCTGACTGTTGTCTTGAAACCCGGCACACCGTTCAACAACTGCACTTGGATAATGTTCAAACTCATTCTCAGCCGGATTTTCACCCGCTTCGTTGTCTTCTGAAAACACCTCGGTAATCTGTAACAAGAATATACTGCATTTTCTAAACGTAAATTAGGAGAAAAAAAGACATGAGTCATAGTTTCTTTTTCTTTATCGTGTTGGAAGCCATTTTTCAGTGCTGACTTAGTAATCGAAATTAATGCTTTTCAGTCGGTCTTCACAATTGTACTGGGTGGTTCCCAAATCCAGAAGAACAATTTTACGTGAGATTAATAAATACATTTGGATGACCAGATTTGATCTTCAAGCGATCATCATCAGTATGGGTTAGTTATAGTTTATATTTTGTTAAATACAGAAACTGGTGATCGAACTTCAAATTTCCTTACTTGGTGTGATAATGTTATTGTTGCTAAATGGTCAGGTGAGAGTGGATTGTATACTTAGCTGCTTGAGTGGTGCGAGCGGCTACTCTCGTACACTCAGTACACTTGTAACCTGTGCTGGTATACTTTTTGTAAAATAAAATTTATTTCTCTTATGATATTCTTCTAAGAATTAATTTATGACCGAATATTTGAAAAAAAAAAAATATAAAAATTAACATGGGGTGAATCACTCTCAAAATGACTGCTGTCAGCAGCGGGATTCGAACTCCGTACTCTATTGTATCCAGTCCAGAAGAGAACCATGCCTACGTTACTGGGTTCACTGATATTTGCTACGATATAATCAAAGTTAGACACAGGATGATGATTAAATAACGTTGAAAATTAGGGCTGTTTTGGAAGTACCGGTATCATTTTATTTCAGAAATTTCAGGATCATTTCTCAGGGTGCTGCAGCCCTATCAGACCCTTCACTCAATACGCCCCTGGAGGTAGTTCAATGGCTAGAGAAGCGCACCTGAAATCGGAAGGTTATAGGTTCGATTACTGGATGCGCCAAGTCATATTACCTAACTGGTTTACATCTACAGAGTACGCACTGATTCTATCATATATCATAGCTCTCCTTATTGACGATTATTTAGAAGATCTGAACACTTGTTCATAGGAAGGGCAGACCAGCAGTTGATACCCCTGGCATGAAATACGGGCACGTCTCATGGAATAATGAAAACAAATGTTTGGTGGCGCTCCGTCCAATAGGATCTGTTGTTAAGTTCACGTCATGTGTATATAACTCTAGATACATATCGTAGTGTCTTACGTTGAAGGGAAAAGGGGTGCATGTCAATGAATGGACGTTATATATGTACTATCAGTTCCTAAAATATTGTATTCCGGTACTTTTTATGAAAACCCGACTTAACACTTACCGAGTGTGTTCAGCAATATTCCACGTTAATACCTTTGCCTTGAGTGTCGTTTACGATATATTCCGCAACGCAATTCTACCCTATCGGATCACGTATGGAATATTCCGCGTTAATACCTTTGCCTTGAGTGTCGTTTACGTTATATAGCCGCAACGCAATTCTACCCTACCTGATCACGGATGGAGTATTCCGCGTTAATACCTTTTCGTTGAGTGTCGTTTACGATATATTCCGCAACGCATTTCTACACTATCGGATCACGTATGGAATATTCCGCGTTAATACCTGTGCCTTGAGTGTCGTTTACGTTATATTCCGCAACGCAATTCTGCCCTACATGATCATTTATGGAATATTCCGCGTTAATACCTTTACCTTGAGAGTCGTTTACAAATGAAACCTAGCATGAGGCTTGTATCTTTCGATGTAACTAACATGTACACCAATATTCCTATTAATGATGCAATCAACACTATCGAAATAACTTAAAATCCAACAATTCGGAAAAAGAAACTGAAGAGATCGTGCGACTACTGAGGGTCGTCCTCGGCCAAAACGCGTTTCAATTCGACAATTAAATGTACACACAAACAGAAGGATTAGCGATGGGATCACCACTAAGCGGATTAATCGCTGACATCTTCATTAATGCACTAGAAAATGAGTTTTTAGAAAAGACTTCAACAAAGGCAATAGTAATATGGAAAAGATACGTAGATGATGTAATTTGCATCTACGATACTGAATTAACAAGCGAAGAAACAATTCTCCAATCCATTAATAGCCTACACCACTCAATCAAATTCACCAAGGAATCCGAAACAGATGGAAAAATAAATTATCTCGACATAACTATTGAACGTAAGGACAACGAGCTTTCATACTCCATATTCCGAAAAGCCACACAAACCTCGCATGCAATCGACAATCAGTCTAATCACCCCAGTACGCATAAATTAGCGGGGTTCAATTCAATGGTGCACAGAACTTTAAACATACCCACGTCAACAGACAATTATAATAAGGAAATAAGAACCATTAAACAAATAGCAAAGGAAAACAATTTCCCGCCAAGCAAAATAGACCAAATTGTAGCCAAACATAAAAATAAAGATAAAATGATTCCAAAACCGGACATTAATGAGAAAAAATTCGCGCGCTTCAACTATGTGAATGAGAACACATATAAAATCACTAATCTATTCAAAAATCAAGGCATAAAAATAGCATTCACAACGAATAATACGACCGGGAGTCACCTGCAAAATAGCAATCTAAACAAACAAGACCCGTATTCAAAGTCAGGGGTATATTCTATTACATGCCAAGACATTGGTTGTCAAGCTAATTACATTGGTCAGAGCGGAAGACGAGTAGATACACGTTATAATGAACATAGGAATGCGATAAGATACGGAACACATTCAGCCGTATGCGAACATATGTGTGACACGGGGCACAGCTTCACTAAAATCGAGACTGATCTAAAAATAATTCATCACGAATCGAAAGGCAGAGCTCTCGACATAAAAGAAGCAATCGAGATTCACCTAGCCAAACAAAACAATCCCAACAATCTAAATGAACACACTTTTATGGAGAGTTCACCCCTTTTCGCTCTACTAAAAAACACACCCTGTCGAAAACAAGACACAACTTAGCGATACAGCCAAGCTAGATAAAAAAGGGGGAAAATAGCGGTGTTTATAGGTAAATGTTATTTGGATCAGGTGTACTATGTACATTTTTCTGCAATAAACCTAGGCCGATATGCGCGGCAGTATTAAAGGTGCCGGGACGTCTTCAATAGACCGTGTACCGCTCAGTATCGATGGCTTTTTAGCCCATGCGTGGCGAAGATAATTCCACGGTCTTTAGTAGTTGCAGACTCCTGCATTCAATAGCATACACTTTTATCTAGATTTGGCACAGTCACACAAATATACATGGCACTGACCTCTGGAAGAACATAGCAACTAAAGGGGGAGGAAGGGGGAAAACCAGTTCCACCCAGCGAACACTCGGGGTTAGTCGACTACAACTGGTGTCTATGGAAACACGCAACTGCTTCAAGTTCCAGTTAAAGAGACAACTCGATAAGTATAAGCTTGCATTATTTCAGTATAGCCATAGTTGATTTTGTAAAACCATATAATCACCCCTAACAGACAAATTCCGGATTTTCATCACTATTTTATAAGTTTACCTAACATTAGATATATTACATTTAACATACACCGACTGTTGCATTACCAACACTGCAACTAAATAATTGTACATATTGTATATATTTTTCACCTGTATTCTCAAACATAGATATTATAGCCTAAGTGTAATGGATCTGATGATGATCGCTTGACGATCGAAACTGGTCATCCTAGTGTATTTATTAATCTTATGTAATTTATTTCAGGATCAGGGCATAACCCAGCTCTATTTGGGTACATTCGTGTTGACCGACTGAAAAGCACCAAACTTTTGTTTTGTGTCGTTTACGATATATTCCGCAACGCAATTCTACCCTACTGGATCACATACGGAATATTCCTTAGGCTATCATATGTTCACGTTTTGTGACGGTAGGTGTCTGGTAAGTATTAGACAACATTTTATGAACGCAACTGGAACCTGAATTAATTCATTTATATTTTTCAGGATTGGTGTGTTTGAACTGATGTAAACAGTGAAATATCGGGCTTGTAGCCTACTATAAGAAATATGGCTACAATTTCAGGGCATTTGGACAAATTGGACAGTGATATTGAAGTCAGTGTTGAAGCGACAATGACACTTGGCGATGTAGCATTCCAAGATATGGTTTCCCTCTACAGGATGTCCGAGAAGTCCCCGTACCCCTTCGTCAAAACATTACTGTATACTGTATAGTGGAGTACTTAAATATAAAAACAAGATGTTCAGTAAAGGACATAGAGCCTACTTTCTCCTAAATGCATGGGTATTGTTATAACTCTGTCCTTTTCAAGGAGTATAATTGAATGTTGGTTGTAGTAGCTTGTTGAAATACAACGTGTTATACGAATATCAAACATGAATATTAGGTGCCCTTCGCTAGTGCTACCTCTGTACAAAATTTCATTCAATTCGGTTTCACCGTGTTTGAATTGATATGGTGAATAGATTTGCACACATACATGGCCGCTATCTGCAAGCTATTGGGCTGATGACCTTGTCGTTTGGTCAAAAGATGCTTATCACATAAAGGTATATAGTTGAAAAATTTAGTAGAGATCAGATGATTAGGTTGGTCGTAATTTGATGTAAGCTTTTAAAATTTGCGTAACCGCCATTACGTTTCCGTGAAGATGGCGTCGTATAAAACATGACACTGAGGTGCCCTTTGCTATTGCTACCTCTGTACCAAATTTGGTTCAATTCGATTCACCGAGTTTGAATAGATAGGGGAAATCGATTTGCACACATATATGGCCGCCATCCGCAAATAATTGGGTTGATGACCTTTTAGTTTGGTCAAGAGATGTTTCGTACATATAGGTATAATGTTACAAAATTTGGTAGAGATCGGATGATTAGGTTAGTCGTAATTTGATTTAAGCTTTGAACATTTGGGTGGCCGCCATTACCTTTCCGTCAAGATGGCGGCGATGTAAAACATGACACTGCGGTTCCCTATGCTATTGGTACCTCTGTACAAAATTTGGTTCAATTCGGTTTCACCGTGTTTGAATAGATAGGGGGACTCGATTTGCACACATACATAGCCGCCATCCACAAATTATTGGGCTGATGACCTTATAGCTCAGTCAAAAGATTTCTCGTACAAAAGGGTATAATGTTAAAAAATGTGGTGGAGATCAGATGATTAGGTTGGTCTTAATTTGATTTAAGCTTTTAACATTTGGGTGGCCACCATTACGTTTCAGTCAAGATGGCAGGATATAAAACATGACACTGAGGTGCCATTTGCTAGTGCTACCTCTCTACCTAATTTCGTTCAATTCGGTTTCACCGTGTTTGAATAGATAGGGGGAATCGATTTGCACACAAACATGGCCGCCATCCTCAAATTATTGGGCTGATGACCTAGTAATTTGGTCAAAAGATTCTTCATACATAAAGGTATAATGTTGCAAAAATTGGTAGAGATCAGATGATTAAGTTGGTCGTATTTTGATTTAAGCTTTTAACATTTGGGTGGCCGCCATTACGTTTCCGTCAAGATGATGGCGATATAAAACATGACACTGAGGTGCGCTTTGCTAGTGCTACCTCTGTACCGAATTTCGTTCAATTCGGTTTCACCGTGTTCGAATTGATAGGGGGGACAGACATTCAGAGTACACAGACTCACACACACACACACACACACACAGAGAGACACACATTTTTTAGCCTATTTTCAATTTTGAAAAAATAGGCTTATGAGATCACCTTTTGTCCGTGTGTGTGTGCGTGTGTGTGTGTGTGTGAGGTGTGTGTGTGTGTGTGTCGCTAATAAAATCTAAACGGCTGGAGCGGTTTCAATGAAACTCGGTAAGTTCATAGCAATATTCCCGGCGACCTCGACGGTGCCCTTCAAATTTTGTTACGTCTCACCCATCCAACATGGCGGCTGTGCCAAATATATCACTAGCATTCAATATCTCCGAAACTATTACCGATATCGCCCTGAAATTGTGTACGGTGATAAAGGGCACTACTAGAAGTTCACCTATGAGACTTTCAAAAACCTGGTGACTACAAAACCAACATGGCGGTCAAGCGAAATTGAGACTTTTAAATAGACATTTCTCGCGATTTAACTATCCAAACGTAATGAAACTTGGTACAGCAAATGTTTATACATATTTTAATGCACTGGAGTCTAATTTAGTTCAATTGTTTACATAACCACAAAATGGCGGCTGTGCGAAATATTTCCCTGACATTCTATATCTCCGAAACTATTACAGATATCATCATGCAATTTTGTACGGTGATAAAGGGTACTGATACAAGTTTACCTATGTATATTTCATAAACCTGTAAAGTACAAAACGAACATGGCGACCAAGCGAATTTGAAATATTTTAATAGACTTTTCTCGTGATTTAACTCTCTGAGCGCAGTGAAATGTGGTACAGTAAATGATTTTGCAGATTGTAATGCACTGCCATCAAATTTAATTCAATTGTTTACATAACCTCAAGATGGCGGCTATGCGAAATTTTAAAATTAAGTTTTTATTTCTTGTTTCGTAATCATGCGATCGAAGTGAAAGTTTGAATAATGAACCTAGGCAATAATTGTCCTTGAATGGTACATAACTCTATGGCCTATACATATAACAATCCTAAATGACGAGCTTCCGAAATATTTAGACGGTTCTCAATATCTATGAATCTTTTACAGCAACCAAACTGAATTTTTAGCCTATTTTCAATTTTGAAAAAATAGGCTTATGAGATCACCTTTTGTCCGTGTGTGTGTGCGTGTGTGTGCGTATGTGTGTGTGTGTGTGTGTGTGTGTGTGTGAGGTGTGTGTGTGTTTCCCCCCCTAATAAAATCTAAACGGCTGGAGCGATTTCAATGAAACTCGTTAAGTTCATAGCACTATTCCCGGCGACCTCGACGGTGCCCTTCAAATTTTGTTACGTCTCACCAATCCAACATGGCGGTTGTGCCAAATATTTCACTAGCATTCAATATCTCCGAAACTATTATCGATATCGCCCTGAAATTGTGTACGGTGATAAAGGGCACTACTAGAAGTTCACCTATGAGACATTCAAAAACCTGGTTACTACAAAACCAACATGGCGGTCAAGCGAATTTGAGACTTTTAAATAGACATTTCTCGCGATTTAACTATCCAAACGTAATGAAACTTGGTACAGCAAATGTTTATACATATTTTAATGCACTGGAGTATAATTTAGTTCAATTGTTCACATAACTACAAAATGGCGGCTGTGCGAAATATTTCCCTGACATTCTATATCTCCGAAACTATTACAGATATCATCATGCAATTTTGTACGGTGATAAAGGGTACTGATACAAGTTTACCTATGTATATTTCATAAACCTGTAAAGTACAAAACGAACATGGCGACCAAGCGAATTTGAAATATTTTAATAGACTTTTCTCGTGATTTAACTCTCTGAGCGCAGTGAAATGTGGTACAGTAAATGATTTTGCAGATTGTAATGCACTGCCATCTAATTTAATTCAATTGTTTATATAACCTCAAGATGGCGGCTGTGCGAAATTTTAAAATTAAGTTTTTATTCTAGTGTCGTAATCATTCGATCGAAGTGAAAGTTTGAATAATGAAGCTAGGCAATAATTGTCCTTGAATGGTACATAACTCTATGGCCTATACATATAACAATCCAAAATGGCGAGCTTCCGAAATATTTAGACGGTTCTCAATATCTATGAATCTTTTACAGCAACCAAACTGATTTTTTTTAGATTCTAGAGACTATGAACATATGTTCACCTATAGGACACTGCCTGAAGCAAACGCACGTTTCTCCCAATCAAGCAGAGTAGCTTTACGTGGTGGGGGCTTGCCAAAGCGATCTCTAAACTCACTCATTATCACTGTCATTGTTTGCCCCGCATGTGCTCGTTCGTGCTCCCACACACACGCTACTAATCGCTCCTCAACTGTGCAGCTGTGTCCGCTCACGTCAACAATGGCTTCGAGACTGACAACACTGCTTTCGAGAGCATCAAAGCAGGGATACCAATAAAACAACTATTTAACTCCCCAACTATACAAACTCAATTTCCCATAACATAATATAACAAATAATAATATGAAACTAGGGGTACGGGGAGTTTTCGGACACCCTGAACTGTTATCTTCCATTTAAATGTTTATATACACAATAGAAACAAGATATTCAGCAAAGAACAGATAGCCTATTTTCTCCTACATGTGTGGGTATACTTATAATTCTTTGTCTTTATCAAGGAGCAGACTATAATTGAATATTCGTTGCAGAAGCTAGTACTGCAACCTAGCGGTGAATTAATATATACACTGACCGGCAAAAAAAAAGTGAAAGAGTTAAAAAAGTAATATAAATAGTATAAAATTAGCCATGAACAAGAATTAATCATATTTTAAAAGCTTTTCACGCATTAGAACAAACATCTGAAACATCCGTGAATAGAAATTGATATTATGACATTTCATAGGGTGGTTTACTACCCCCAATCTTCGATGAGCCTATCTTAATGGTTTTATGGCGGGAAGCGCACTGTAAGCGTTTACACCTGTGAGTGTTGAATGGGCAGGCAGTTTAAATCAACCAGGAGAGATGCTATCCAGATGGCAGTGCATAAAGGTAATCAGAGCGCGGTCATGGCTAGTAGTTGAACTATTATAAAATTGTAATACTTCAGGAGGCCAGGGATTTTCAAAGCGGAATGTGTGGAACAATTACCCACGTAACCCGCAAGAGGGCATCACCATACAGAGACATTGTGAATGCTGTGGATGGAACAATTACCCACGTAACCCGCAAGAGGACATCACCATACAGAGACATTGTGAAGGCTGTGGATGGAACAATTACCCACTAACCCGCCAGAGGACATCACCATACAGAGACATTGTGAAGGCTGTGGATGGAACAATTACCCACTAACCCGCAAGAGGGCATCACCATACAGAGACATTGTGAAGGCTGTGGACGGAACAATTACCCACTAACCCGCAAGAGGGCATCACCAAACAGAGACATTGTGAAGGCTGTGGATGGAACAATTACCCACTAACCCGCAAGAGGGCATCACCATACTGAGACATTGTGAAGGCTGTGGATGGAACAATACCCAAGTAACCCGCAAGAGGGCATCACCATACAGAGACATTGTGAATGCTGTGGATGGAACAATTACCCACTAACCCGCCAGAGGACATCACCATACAGAGACATTGTGAAGGCTGTGGATGGAACAATTACCCACTAACCCGCCAGAGGACATCACCGTACAGAGACATTGTGAAGGCTGTGGATGGAACAATTACCCACTAACCCGCAAGAGGGCATCACCATACAGAGACATTGTGAAGGCTGTGGATGGAACAATTACCCACTAACCCGCAAGAGGGCATCACCAAACAGAGACATTGTGAAGGCTGTGGATGGAACAATTACCCACTAACCCGCAAGAGGGCATCACCATACTGAGACATTGTGAAGGCTGTGGATGGAACAATACCCAAGTAACCCGCAAGAGGGCATCACCATACAGAGACATTGTGATGCTGTGGATGGAACAATTACCCACTAACCCGCCAGAGGACATCACCATACAGAGACATTGTGAAGGCTGTGGATGGAACAATTACCCACTAACCCGCAAGAGGACATCACCATACAGAGCCATTGTGAATGCTGTGGATGGAACAATTACCCACTAACCCGCAAGAGGGCATCACCATACAGAGACATTGTGAAGGCTGTGGATGACAACGTGTATCTTGTTTCTTTATTCTCCCTTTTCTTTTGTGTTCTATTTATATGTGATATTGGGGCTGTGATTATTTATAAACGAGTGTATACATTAGCAACTCCCTTGAGCTAAATAGCATTTACTGTAGTATCTGTGGAGAGAGCTCATCCACATCATTTGAAAAAGAATTCAAGTAAAATGAGCTAACTCTAGTGGGTTTCGAACTCCAGCCGACCGCGGAGAGACTTACACTCTAGCACAGAGCCAAACATGCCCATAACATCTCAGTGTTATAAACCGACTTAGATACAACGTATTAGCATAATTATAATGTCTTGAAATAAACGATTTTTCCACTGCAGTACTTCTTCATTATAAATCATTTCATATGAAGTTTATAGCCTTATTACTTGTATCAGTAGGGCATATAGCTTGCAACATACTCAAACTACTGAGATATAGGACAGGCAAACGAAGTCATGCGACAGCTCTTTTAAGTTACTGATAAAGGGTAATATATAATAAACAATGGGACAACCCTCGGCTCGAATTGGTGGGTCCTACGTTATAAATTAAAATGCTTGCATAATTCACACGGCCGCCATATTTAAATGGTACTACTGACCTTGTTGTTCGGGCACATGACGTGTCCCATATCAAAGTATGGCTTTACCAAATGATTAGTTTGGCCGTAATTTAATTTTAAGTTTTGACCATTTGAGTGGCCGACATTTAGTAGGCAATATAATACATGATGCTGAGGTGCCCTTTGCTAGTGCTACCTCTGTACCAAATTTCGTTCAATTCGGTTTCGTCATGTTTCAATTGACAGTAAGGAACAGGAACAGACATACACACACACACTGGCACATAAAGGCCGTGATGGCCAAGAGCGCTAACGCGCTACCTCGTGTCTCGATGGCATCGGGAGAGCGAGGGTTCGAATCCCACCTCGGCCGTCCTGAAAATGATTTTCGAGGTTTCCCATTTTCACCACCAGGGAAGTGCCTGGACGGTTCCTTTCAATAGGTCCACGGCCGATTTCCTTGCAATACCCCTCCCCTCACCCGCCCTGAAAGGAAAAGTACATGGCCATAATAATAATAATTGATCCCCTACGATCATTTAAAGCATAAGATAAAATAATTCAGAAGTACAGTTCGCTACCTTAAAGACAAAATTAACAGATCAATTAAAATGTGGAAAGAAAGTGAAGGACAGTACATAACCCAAAAGTAATCAGAGACTTAAAATACATGTCTACTGTGAAAAGAGAACTCCATGAAAACCCTTAGGGAACAAATATATTTTAAACATAAACTAGAAAACCCGTGCTGCTCCGCAGCATTCACGTCAACAATCCTACAGCACTTCTGTCCATATGACATTTGCATGTCTTCACGCTAGTGACCTGAACAGACATTTACGGTACCGTCGCTTTTGGGTAAATGATGAAGTAGACTTATGAGATCAAATGTGTGGGTGTCTGCCTGTCCTCTGTGTGTGTGTCCCACTATTTACCCTGCGTAAGCTTAAAATGTGCACGGACGTCAGACCGAGGTGAACAGCTAACTCCAAACACATAAGCTATACTCTTCTCTGAAGAAGTAACTCGACACGACTCGGCAGTTTGATGCTGGCTGAAGCTAGTGTGATAGGTCACTCGCAAGCTCGTAAACTCACTCTGAAGCTAGTAATTTAAATTTCCACTGAATGGAGATCGCTGGAAGAAATGAAAACGCAAAAACACTTACAATGCTGGATGTGGGAGCTGTCGCGGACTTTCTTGCAGAACTTTTCATGCTGAACAATTCTCAGAGATTATCGATATTTTTAACGGTTTACCCAGTGTAAGCTTAAAAGACACATGGACGTTATGTTTTTCTTCAACTCAATTCACTGAAATCGTAAATGCTCGGCTTCTTTTGGTCATAAATAAATGTTTTTCTGCCTAATCCTTCATCGAGAAATCCTTTACAGAATGGTGCAAACCGCATCAAAATCCATCAAGTTGCTCTCGAGATTACCCGTTACATCCAAGAATTGGGAACTTTGTTTTATACTAAGTAGATAGAGATATCCACACAATTTAAGGCCACAGCGGTACAATTTGGTGTTTTGTCTACTTATGATACCAATGGTATAAATTTAAAATAAAAGATGGGTCTCTTATATTTGAATTTAGAGATTAACTCTTGGTTAACATATAAGAGGTGTGCAAATTAATAGAATTAAATAAATAATTTTAATTAGTCATAATTACTTTTATTCAAAATAATTTTATTGACCAACTTCTTTCGTTGTCCTACTTAGTAGTTTCCTCTCCCGTGGAATTACACCTTTTCCCATAAAGAATTGCGTCTGGAAACTTTCAGGTTATTGGATTTCGAGGGATATGTGAGCTGGGTCCATTTTCAATTTTTCATTGACTTAAGAATTCATGTCAGGTGATTTCAATGCATAGTTCATGAATCTTTGAATAGTTCAATAGCGTTCATCAGTTAAAAGACCCCAAATCCTTCCGCTCTAAATTCACACGTAAAGTAGAGTGAAGTAATAAAAACGAAACGTGTGGCATTTTGCATTTGCAAAGCTCCTCTGTTAGTGGAAATTCTAAAAAAACATTTTAATTTGAGTTTCTTAAATGAAAATATAATTAGGAGTCTTGGTTAAACATTTGAAGTAATTTCATCGCCTTGTAAACATACTTAGTGCATTATACCGGGAAAAGTAAAAATGCAATTTTGGAAAACTGACATAAAATCTAATAATTTGCACATCTCTGTAAAGACGGCTATCGCCTCCACCCCTACAGATAGAACAGTAAGTAAAGGCGATTGATGGGAAATGAAAAGATAACTCACACAGAAGGAATTAATATTTATTAAACTGTAAATTTGATTTAGTATATCTTTGTTATAGAACTGAGGGAATGAAATAACAGGATGTAGGATAGTAATCACCGATGTAGGACAATAATATTTTTTTTACCATTACCACAGGACAGTTATCGTATTAGGGATGCGGACGTCCTTGTATAATTGTTATTTAATCCGTGCCCCGTTTGCTGAGGTCTGTGCTCCTCCGCAACATTCGTTTCAAAATTCTAATAGTACTTCCTTCCATTCGACATTTGCTGTTCACTTGCCTTTTGGTTCTATTTGAACGTCATGAAAGGATTTTGCTCGCGATAGTGCGACATAGAGTTGTCAGTGGCTAAACACCGGTTGAGGTAAATAAATGCCTACTTGATCTAGTGTTTGACCTTGAGCTTTATTGATGGTTATACAAAAAGCCAAACGTACTGGAAACTGCCTCCTTTTGAAGGGAAATGACATAGAAGTATCTGATGGCGTAAGGTCAAGGCGAGGGAGTAGGACATTGTTTCCAACATTTACGCCAGTAATAATTTCCAGGTGTAAGCAATTGTCATGCATCTTCCAAACCAACAGTCTAGTACCGTTCAACAGACCTTGGGTAACATTAATATTTCTCAATAAAATCACAATTGAGCCTTCTTTTAGTCGAAGGATATGAGGTGGCAATCCACTTATGCCTATGCTGACTAAAAATTCTATTCGGAATTGTAGAAGTTCACTCTCATCTTCAGTAATCAAATTATTCAGACTGATGTAAGTTCTCGATGATCCTGGGATTAGGTCTAAGACTTTGTCATTGATTTCTTTACAATGTTCATTTTAGGTGCTACAATCGCTATTTTTGAAAAGTGTGAAATATTTTTCAGTGTGGGACTAATTTTGAATTTTCTCCATATACGTGAGGGTATTCACCGTTACCAATTTGTATCAAGAAGTTTGCAAAGTCGCGTTGATCTGTATCCGCTCGCATATTTTTATTGAGTTAAAAAAAAATAGAATAATGGCCACCTTACTGACATTTGCACTGATGCTGCTTTAGATGCGAGAGGCACAACAGGCAATACCTACCTAAAATCTCCACCTATGATGATAATTCTTCCTCCGAAAGGCTCGTCGTTATTCATGATGCCCTTGAGCAATCGATGTACACACATCAACGCGTGTTTATTAGCCATAGGAGCTTCATCCCAGATGATAAGTTTTGCGGAACGAATATAAAAAGCTTCCTTGCTGCTAATTTTAATTCCTGATAAAAAACTTTCATGTAAATGTAGAGGTAACTTGAACTGGCTGTGTTCAGTGCGTCGCTGAGGTAGTAACATTGCTGCAATACCAGTACATGCAACAGAAACTAAATTTAACCCCAAATTTGTGTAACTGTGAATCAAGCAGTGGTAAGAAATATTTTTCCGGTGCCCCCTGGACCGTCAATGAAATATGCATTACTCCTCCTTTCATTGCTGTTTTGTTCTAACCCCAAAATTTATGTAATTATAGCCGTTTGGTTTCCATTTGCTTGGTTTATCATCCGACTAAATTGATCCTCATTACGTTTTGGATAATTCATTGGTAAATTTGTCGGAGGGAAATTATCAATAATAGCTGGCAATTCGAGAGAAGTAATGGGAAGACCATGGAGCTTTAAAATGTATTAGAAATATGTATAATAGTGAACTGATAAGCAATGTTAGGTTCGTGAAACTGCAGATAATCTTCTGATAATGAAATCTTGAAAATGATCCATAAATATCTTACATTTGAAGGAGTCTGAAAGATACATATGTAAGAAAACAGTTGTAGTACCGGTAACTGAGAAGGCATCTGAAATTTTGACGCTTCTGCCAAACAACGCTGCCATTCAGAATCGTCAATCAGCAAACATCGCTCCTTAGCTGTTTCTTTAAAAGTAGAATAGACAACTGCTTTGTATGTTCGTAGATCCTGGAAGCTGGTAGTACCTATGACGTGAAGTAATAACAGGCGTAAATAATACCTTTCTGTTCCTGTAGGCGAAACATTATACATTCTGCCTATAGTTTTTGAAACATTTTTCTTTTTTCCACTGGCAGTTGCTCTTATTCCAGACGTAATGTACTGGTGTTTCAGGATATATATATATATATACGGACTTCTGGTTTGCGAATCTTGATTTAACTTGAACCACGCTTGTAATTCCGTGTTGCGCAACTGTGCTTGAAGTAAAATATCAGGAGCGTTATCATTTTGAAAATAGATATTTTGCAAGTTTGGCAAGTGAACTGGTAATCGCACCATAGAATGTGACTGTTCATGCATGTGAAATGAAAATATCCTGAATGTGGCATCTGTTGGACCAATATATCTAGCATTTAGGGAAGAAGTAATTTCATCGTGGTTCACCGTTTCGCCTTCAGGACATATTTTAACAATGCAGCAGTCATGACCTTTATACACATACTTGTGTATTTTAATATATAAGATATTTGTGGGTGTATTTAACACTCCGAACACTTGAGCATATTTCCACATTAATATGAACTTGCAAGTAATGTAAAAGAAGCAAACCTCCGTGGCTTAGGCGGCAGCACGCCGGCCTCTCACCGCTGGGTCCGTGGTTCAAATCCCGGTCACTCCATGTGAGATCTGTGCTGGACAAAACGGAGGCAGACAGGTTTTTCTCCGGGTAATCCGGCTTTCTCTGTCAAAAATTTCATTCCAGCAACACTCTCCACTATCATTTCATTTCATCTGTCATTCATTTAATCATTGCCCCAGAGGAGTGCGTCAGGCCTCGACAGCCGGCACAGTCCATATCCTCACCGCTAGATGGGGGCTTCATTCATTCCATTCCTGACCCGGTCGGAGACTGGAAGCAGGCTGTGGATTTTTCATTTTTCAAGTAATGTAAAAGAAATGGATTGTAGGGAACAATGAAACGACTATCGATTTCAATGTCAATGCCTCGAATTGTTTTTATAATAATCCGTCCATTATTTCTTCTCCTATACGAAGGATAACCATTGGTATTATCTTTGTTCTCTTCCTGAAACTGTTTAGGGAATTCTTTCTTACATACGCCATCTTTCATACAGACTGAAGCAGGATTCAAAGATCCGCGAGGACCATGTACCATATGACGCCTTACCAACTCGTATAGCGCTTCATCCTCGAGATCTGGTATTTCGGCTGACACCGCACTGTCAATGTCAGAAATTTCTCGAAACATACAATCTTCCGTTAATGTTCAGAGTAAATGGATGTGCGGGAGACCTCGTTTAGAAATTCCACTGTATATAGATATGCTTTTACCGAAAATGTCCTTAACATTAATCAATCGTAGCAATTCCTTTACTTTGCAATGGAAAACTCTCACTTCAATATCAGGCCTATTATTAGCCGTTTCCCAGAGATGAATGCTGTTAAGTATTTCTGGCCAGCCCGCATTATAGGTGAACGTAATTAATAAATCTGGCTTTCCAAACTTCCTCACTATCGTCATCGCATCCTGATAATTTTGCAATATTTTCCTTGGGCTACCTGTAAAAGAAGATGGAAAAACTACAATATGACCGACTCTGAGGTTTTCATTTTCTGCTCGTACATGCAAGGCGTCTGCTAAACCGGCATATGTATCAACTCGTAACTTCGTTTGTTGATGACGTATATATTTTAACCGGTCACCTCCCATACGACAGTATGAATCCACGAATAAATATCCATTTTGTAAACTTGAGCAGCGGCAACTAACTCAACATGGCCTCCATGAATAGCATTCATAGACATATAGATTTTGTAATCATCGCTCGTATTGATGGCCGTTTCGAACATATCGCTGATGCCAACAATAAAGGAAGAATAATTATTCCACTTGTCTGTAACATGTTTTACAATTTGATTTCTAACCTGCGTAAATAAACTATGATTGTTGTACTCACAATATGCCAATGACCTGAACAGACAATTACCGTCACCTTTAATCTTTATAACATTTGTAATTGAGTGTCGCCTCTCATTCATCATAATATGATTCATTGTATTGATTGAGCACACAACCTATAAGGACGAATGATGAAACGAAAAGAAGACAGTTTGTAGCTGGTGAGACCAAAGACTATATAACAGAAAGATCGGATACACAATACAAAATGGCGGATCCAACATTCGACTGTAGCGGTATCTTCGTGAAATTAGTTGTCTTTCGTATACAGTATTTGTTGCCATTCAAAGAGATGTTGACATGACAGTGTCATTAGCAAAATGACTGCTGATTGTGCATGAGCATTTCAGTCTCAAAGTAATCCATTCTTTGAGAAGCTTTAATTAAATTATGTGCACAGAATCCCCTTCTACTTATTGTATGGACACATTAGCGCCCGAGTGGAACAGGTAGAAGTTAACGATATAATGTATGGATACATGCGACATTAGCGCCCGAGTGGAGCAGGTAGAATTTAACGATATCATGACGTAATTAGGGAACTCTCTGTTATTATCAAGTTAGATTTATTATTGGGGTGGAGTTGAATATCATGATACAGTGTTAGTCGTTGTCGCCTAGTGACAATACGTCCGTCAAGTCATTCGATTCTATTTTCGTGAGACCTTGAAGGAAGTAATATTCGCAATTATTTTAATACTCGAATGATATAATCAAGTAAGGTGGGTATCAATCGACGGTGCTTGACGGGCATTACATTTTAAGACAACAAACGTCGTCGTAGCCCAAATACTTCCCGGGATATTTCAGTTTTAGTAAAGGGTGAAATTTTTTGAAAACTATTTAATATATAAGATTAACAAATTACAAGGTAATGTTTTAAGAACAAATATACCTAGGTATTAGTCATTTGTAAGTGAAGAATCGATAAATAGTTATGGTTTAATTCCATATCGCAAAGAGGGTGAAACGAAAGAGGAAGAAGAAGAAGACCAAACAGATCGCCACGAAGATCAGAGCAAACAGACTCGCTTTCTGGTTTAGGTTGCAGGGTTACTGTGATTCAGCTCTGACCGACACTTCTATATAAACCGCTCCACAAGGACTGGCTACTGTTGTCGAGTAATTGCGTGCTGCATGCAACAGGTGATAGCGATATTATCTGAACCAATAACTATTGTCATAAGAGCTACCGTACTCTTGGCATTGAGAATTTCGGAAGATTGCAGCTGACCTCAATAAGTGGCGGATATTCCCCATAAGTTCTTTTAGCATATTTTCATTTATGAAAAAAAAGGCTTATGAGATAACTCTTGTCCGTGTGTGTGTCCCTTATAAAATCTAAACGACTGGAGTGATTTCAACCAAACCTGACCGTGCCCTTCAAATTTTATTATGTCTCACCAATCCGAAAAGGCGGCTGTGCGAAATAATTCACCGGCATTCTATATCTCTCAAGCTATTACTCATATCACCCTGAAATTTTGTATGGTGACAAAAGGCACAACTAGACGACACAGATGTGAGTTTCAAAAACCTGTTAACTACAAAACGAACATTGTGGTCAAGCGAATTTGATACATTTAAATAGAATTTTTCGCGATTTAACCGTCCGAACACAGTGAAACTTCGTACAGCAACTGACTGTACAAATTGCAATGCACTGACATCTAATTTAGTTCAATTGTTTACATAAACTAAAGATGGCGGCTGTGCGAAATTTTAAAATCACGCTTTTATTTCTTGTGTCCTAATCAGACGATTGAAGTTTGAATAAAACACCTACACAATAATCTTCATGTAATAGTACATAACTCTAAGGCCTATATATAAAATTCCACATTGAGACCATCCGAAATATTTAGACGGTTCTCAATATCAACGAATCTATTACAGCAATCAAACTGAAAATGTGTATCTTGATAGAGGTAATTAATATAAGTAGGATATATGAATACAGGCAATCACTCTGGATGAGATTCAGAGTGGCCAACCCTGAAGACCCTGCGTCTAGTAAATATCTTTACTTGTTTTTATACGATGGAAAACAACAACAAAGATGTTACTGCCCAATCTCCCGTCACCACTGGGGAGCCTCAGCTCATCGTACGGGGAGAGTTGGAGTTCCCCCAAATCACCAACTATCACACACCTTGGCACTATAAACATTCAAACTCTGTATGAGACCGGAAAACTTAAACAACTGACTGATGTCTTGAATAAACGCAAAATGTCACTAACGGCTGTCCAAGAAACCAGATTTACAGATGGGATGGCATTTGAGTCGGCAGGTTGCCGAATAATTAAGGGCAGACCAGCACCTAAGAATTCGCATGGTTCCAGCGTCTGTGGAACAGCTTTCTTAATACGACGCGATCCAATGGGTTATGTCCTACGGTTCACATCAACTGGCGAACGCCTGTCTGTGTTATCCGTCAGTTGTGGGAACAATGGTTACTCCGTCGTAAACGCGCATGCTCCAATGAATGTTGACAATAAGAAGAACCCTGGCAGATGCTCGAGGACCAGATCCCTAGTCACCATATTAAGCTCCTGGTAGGAGACTTTAATGCTCAACTGGGTAAAGAACGGAGTTACCGAGATGTATTGGGGACTTTCACAGCGCGGAGAAGGATAAACACCAACTGCAAGCGCTTAATATTGAACTATGTAGGGTGTATCAGTTGAAAATCATGTACACAGTTTTCCCTAGAAAGGCTAGATACCAAGCCATGAGAGAGTCACCAAATTCCGCTATTGGTTCATTTCAAATAGACCATGTTGCAATCAGTGTTCAAAATAGGAATGGATGTAAGAGTCCGTAAAGGTTGGAACGTAGACTCTGACCATTTCTTCATACTTTATAGGAGACACCTATCTTCTACCATCGCTCCACCAAGGGCTGATACTCAGTTCCTCCTTGAGAACAAGGGCCGTTTTGCTACTATCATCTTGCAAAAAGAGATGAAAGACTGGAACCAACGAAAGACCTCTGTATGTGAGACAATCACTAACCTCGGACAACCACGAAGGAAACGGCGTCACAGATGGTGGACCAAGGACTGTGACAATGCGGTGGATGTATGTGCCACAGCATGGTTCAAGTGGAACACGTCTAAAAGACAGGAAGAATGGGAAGATTTCACGTTGGTACGTAAACAATCGAGCAAGACCATCAGGCGTGTGCAGAGATTTTATGACCGGTCAAGATTAGAACAGTTGGATAAAGAATTCAGACTGTACAACACAAAAACTTTTATCGGGCCTTCAAAGAGGAATTTCCAGGGTATAATCCTCAATGCCTTGATTTCAAGAACACAGATGGTAAATTGGTCACCTGCGACCGTGAAAATGTGACACTCTTGGCAAACTACTTTGAACAGCTGCTTAACTGTGAAGAACCCAAGGAGAGACTAGCGGTAGAAGATCCAACGGAGTACATCTCCCATCCACACCACCGACTGTGCAGCAGGTTGCTAATGCCGTCCATTACCTCAAAACTTCGAAGCCTCCGTAGAAGATGGTATCATTGCGGAAGCCTTGAAAGCAGACAGAAATGAAATAACGTATGCCCTGCTGGGAGACAGGCAAGATCGTTGATGACTGGAAGTCAGCCCCTATACACCCTTTGTACTGACCGGGATCAGCCATGATATCCACTATTACCGAGGAATATCTTTGTTGTCAGTAGTCTACAGAGTCCTCTCCTGGATCCTACTGGACAATGTTGGAAGTCAATGTGA
This sequence comes from Meconema thalassinum, assembly GCA_946902985.2. Lineage (NCBI taxonomy): Eukaryota > Metazoa > Arthropoda > Insecta > Orthoptera > Tettigoniidae > Meconema > Meconema thalassinum. Next base: position 330,955,540 of record OX336395.1, read on the forward strand.
TCAGACAATTGGTGAATATCAAGATGGATTTCGGCGAGGACGTTCTTGTATCGAGCAGATCTTCAATCTGAAGACTATTCTCCAACTAAAACAAGTGAGGAGTGCGAACATCACAGTGGTCTTTGTCGACTTATGAAGGTTTACGAAACTATCGACAGCCAGAAGCTCTTCTCTGTACTGCAAGACCGAGGTGTAGATTTCAACACCCACACCCTCATTGAACAGATACCTCCTCTAAGATGAAGTTCAGAGGAGAATTCTCTAGGAAATTCGAGATCAAAACCCGAGTATGGCAGGGGGATGGCCTTTCCCCTATTTTATATAATCTCGTGCTTGCTAAAGTCATCAATACTTGGGAATATGCACTGAGTTATCTGGGAATCAAATCGGTGACCATTGGAGCTGGAACTCGTAAAATCGAGATCAGATGTTTGGCTTTAGCAGATGACATAGCAATCCTAGCCAACAACTCTACGGATACTGTGATTTCTGTCCAAGCACTACACGAGATAGCGATGAAGGCAGGTTTACAAATATCGTACGACAAAACAGAGTATTTTGAGAGTCGTCATTACTGGAAAACCCCTTTAACAACTGCATATGTAACAATTTGGAAAGTTGATGGCCTCCGTCATCTCGGCGAATGCGTCCACCCAAATGGCAGAGATGACTCTTCAATCTGGGAGAGGTGCAGCCTACTATCTATCAGGTAACCGCTACAACAAGATCTGTCATTGTAAAACCGTTATTAGACCACAGTTCTACATGCAGCATAGACACTCTTGATGATTAAAAAGGCAACATGGATGATATGGAGAAAGTCGAGAGACGTATCCTTCTAAAAATTCATGAATCAAGATTGCTCCCAGATGGCTCTTATCGACTTAAAGCAAACACCGAACTTTACGGTCAGTTGGAACCAGCCACCACTATCATGCGACGGAGACGATTGAAACTCTACGGCAACTCTTCCGCATGAAAAACGATAGAATCGCCAAGAAGACCTTGAACTTGATTAATGGCTACAAGACTGGCAGCTTGTGGCTTAATGAAGTGAAACAAGACTAGAATAACGCTGGGATTGTAGACTGAGATATTCTTGACCGTTCCAAATTTTGTGATAGTGTTAACTCTTGGTCCCCTCCACCCAAAGTGATTAAGTCCCGACCACCCCTCACACACGAGAGGAAGGGCAAGTTATTGGCTGGACTGAGGAGATATTGGAGAACAAGGGAAGCGTCATTAGTGCTCCTTAGTGGGCTTAAATCTCTAATAGTAAGGAAAATAAGCTACTTAGTTCTACTTATTCTTGTTGCAATCATCTTTTAACTACAAGTCAACATGTATGTGTGCAAATCGCTTCCCCCTATCAATTCAAACACGGTGAAACCGAATTAAACGAAATTTGGTACTGAGGTAGCACGAGCAAAGGGCACCTCAGTGTAGTGTTTTATATCGCCACCATCTTCACGGAAACATATGGCGGCCATCCAAATGTCAAAGCATCAAATTATGAATTGCCTAATCATCTGATCTCTACCAAATTTTGCAACAATACTCCTTAATGTGGGAAGCGTTTTTAACCCAAACTACAAGGTCATCAGACAAATAGTTTCAAGGGGGTGGATGTATAAATCATGCAAGTATTATAGCCTAACCGTAACTTACGATTAAACCTGGCCTGGCCTCAACAATTCAGCTCATCGTCCAACCATAGGGAGGTTTAATATGTCCTCATAGAGGGGACCGGTAAGATATTAGCATCTTATGATAAAATATGAAACCGTAGAAGTTACTAACAGGTCAGGCTTACCGTGCCATATCATCTGTGGGCCCGTGCCGTCAACATGGCCGTCTTGTGCTCGTAAATACATATATTTTCGTAACTTTCTAAGTGTATATCCTTTTAGGAATGTACTGAACAAAATAATACATATTTAGTATCAAATGGTTCATAGAAACGCCAGAAAACGCTGATATCAACACAAAATATGATACAGTTATACTAAACCAGTTGTTTATCAAGTATTATCGCTTATGTGGCGTAATCGTAGCGACTTGGGCTCATAGTCTGGGGGTTCATGGATCAAATCCCTGCAGGTTCAAATTTCTCTATTTCGTTCTTTTTTATATTTATTGATTTATAACTACTCACACGTTATAATGAAGCATATACAGTAGTGTGTAATATATATATATATAAATCAATGTTACGAATAGTTTGTCTGTATGTATGTCTCCTATGCGTTCATATACCATTCGTCCGATTGCGATGAAACTTGGGTGAAATGTTGAGTACACTCCAAGGAAGGTTTCTGACTTAGTAAATCCATTTTACAATAGGTAGCGCACGCGTAGATTCAACAAATGAGCGACGATGCGCGAAGCGTTTCAAGAAAGTCCCGTATGTGTTCATATACCATCCGTCCGATAGCGATGAAACTTGGGTGAGATGTTGTGTACACTTACGTGAAGGTTTCAAAATTAGTGAATACATTTCACTGTAGATAGCGCACGAGTAGATTCAACAAATGAGCGACGACATGCAAAGCGTTTCAACAAAGTCCCGTATGCATTCATATACCATTCGTCCGATAGCTATGAAACTTGCGTAAAATGTTGTGTACACTGCAGGGAAATTTTCTGGCTTAGTACATCCACTTTACAATAGGCAGCGCACGAGTAGATTCAACAAATGAGCTACGATGCGCGAAGCATTTCAACAAAGTCCCATATAAGGTCATTTACCATTCATCCGATAGCGATGAAACTTTGGTGAGATATTGTGTACACTCCAGGGAAGGTTTCTGGCTGAGTACATCCATATCACAATAGGTAGCGCAAGAGTAGAATCAACAAATGAGCGACGACACGCGAAGAGTTTCAAACAAGTCCCGTATGCATTCATAAACCATTCGTCCGATAGCTATGCAACTTGGGTGAGATATTGTGTACACATCATGGAAGGTTTCTGCCTTAGTAAATCCACTATACAATAGGCAGCGCACAAATAGATTCAACAAATGAGGGACGACGTGCGAAGCGTTTCAACAAAGTCCCGTATAAGGTCATATAGCATTCTGCCGTTAGCGGTGAAAATTGGGTGAAATATGGTGAACACACCAAGGAAGGTTTCTGGCTTAGTAAATACATTTCACAGTAGGTAGCACACGAGTAGATTCGACAAATGAACGACGACACGCGGAGCGTTTCAATACAGTCCCCTATGCCTTCATATCCCATTAGTCCGATAGCGATGAAACTTGGGTGAGATGCTGTGGACACTTATGTGACGGTTTCTAACTTAGTAAATACATTTTACAGTAGGTAGCGCACGAGTAGATTCAACAAATGAGTGACGGGGTGCGAATCGTTTAAACAAAATCCGGTATGCGTTCATATATTATTCATCCGATTGCGATGAAACATTGATCAGTTATTGTGTACACGCCAGTGAAGGGTCTCGACTTAGTAAATCCATTTCACAATAAGTAGCGCAAGAGTAGGTGCAACAAATGGGTGACGACGCGCGAAGCGTTTCAACAAAATCCCCTATGCGTTCATATAACCTTCTTCGATTGTGATGAAACCTTGATGAGTGTACACGCCAGGGTAGGGTTTCGACTTAGTAAATCCATTTCTCAAGTAGGAAGCGTATGAGTAGAATCAACAAATGAGTGACAGCGCACGAATCGTTCAAACAAAATCCCGTATACGTTCATATGCCATTCATCCGATTGCGATGAAACTTTTGAAAGTTGTTGTGCACGCTCCCGCGAATGATTCTAAATTAGAAAATCCATTTTACGATAGCTTAGAGGCAGTGAACGGAAATTGAAAAACATGTTGTGTATCCAAAATCACTTCAAGAAACAGAATTTCAACGCCAACACTTTCTTTGATTGGCATTGCAACGCATGCCGGGTACAGCTTGTATTATACACACATCAAAAAAAGTTTTGCATCACCTCGGTTCCCAGATCTCCGGCATATAGACGTTGACTGTGTATATTGTATCCAAGATACAGTCCCTTTGACTGTTCATAGATGTCACTAAAACTGCTCAAAGATGTAAACAACCATGCATGAGCAGGGCCTATTAGACGGAGGGGGTACGACAGCCGATCAGTTCCAGTCATTCCACCAGGACGAAGGTACGCTGCTCATGTTGTCTGTAGTTCTACCATGCCTAGAAGGTCAATACCGCAGTTCGATCGCGTCCGCATTGTTACTTTGTGTCAAGAAGGGCTCTCAACAAGGGAAGTTTCCAGGCGTCTCAGAGTGAACCAAAGCGATGTTGTTCGGACATGGAGGAGGTACAGAGATACAGGAACTGTCGATGACAGGCCTCGCTCAGGCCGCCCAAGGGCTACTACTGTAGTGGATGACCGCTACTTATGGATTGCCGCTCGGAGGAACCCTGACAGCAATGCCACCATGTTGAATAATGCGTTTCGTTCAGCCACAGGACGTCGTGTTTCAACTCAAACTGTGCGCAATAGGCTGCATGATGCGCAACTTCACTCCCGACGTCCATGGCGAGGTCCAGCTTTGCAACCCCGACACCATGCAGCGCGGTACAGATGGGCCCAACAACATGCTGAATGGACCCCACGGAATTGGCATCACGTTCTCTTCACCGATGAGTGTCGCATATGCCTTCAACCAGACAATCGTCGGAGACGTGTTTGGAGGCACCCTGGTCAGGCTGAACGTCTTAGACACACTGTACAGCGAGTGCAGCAAGGTGGTGGTTCCCTGATGTTTTGGGGTGGCATTATGTGGGGCCGACGTACGCCACTGGTGGTCATGGAAGGCTCCGAAACGGCTTTACGATACCTGAATGACATCCTCCGACCCATAGTGCAACCATATCGGCAGAATATTGGAGAGGCATTTGTCTTCATGGACGACAATTCTCGACCTCATCGTGCACATCTTGTGAATGCGTTCCTTCAAGATAACGACATCGCTCGACTACAGTGGCCAGCATGTCCGCCAGACATGAACCCTATCGAACATGCCTGGGATATGTTGAAAAGGGCTGTTTATGGACGTCTTGACCCACCAACCACTCTGAGAGATTTACGCCGAATTGTCGTTGAGGAGTGGGACAATTTGGACCAACAGTGTCTTGATGAACTTGTGGATAGTATGCCACGGCGAATACAGGCATGCATCAATGCAAGAGGACGTGCTACTGGGTATTAGAGGTAGTGGTGTGTACTGCAATCTGGACCACAAATGCTGAAAGTCTAGCTGTATGATGGTACAACATGCAATGTGTGGGTCTCATGAGCAATAAAACGAGCTGAAATGTTGTTTGTGTTGATCTCTATTCCCTTTGTATTTAACGGTTCCGGAGCTCTTGGAACCGAGGTGATGCAAAACTTTTTTTGATGTGTGTATATATACTTATAACACCACATATTTCAACACTCGAATACAGCGATTAATATTCGTTGACCTTGATCTGCTGTAGAGACTATTGTTGTTGATTCTTTAGGGGTTTTGTGGCATGATGGTCCAGTAGCCCGGTGTACTTGGGTGTGTGTAGTAGTTGTCTGTGCCTGTAGGCTGAGTAGTGTGTGCACTTTTATATGAGGAAGGATTTGGGTAGGAAGCTGTTGTTGTTTCATTTAGAATGCATGGACATGATGGTCATTTAGCCCCGTGTATTTGGATGAGGGTTGCATTTTGTCTAATAACCTGTGTTATTGTGATTGCTGTATTAGTGTGTGTATATAATTATGGTGAGGATTCAATCAATCAACGTATAATATCCGTATTTCAACAAGCTTCTACAACAAACATTCAATCCTTGAAAAGGACAAACTATATCCATGCATTTAGGAGAATGTAGGCTACATTCGTCCGATTGCGATGAAACTAGGGTGAAATGTTGAGTACACTCCAAGGAAGGTTTCTGACTTAGTAAATCCATTTTACAATAGGTAGCGCACGCGTAGATTCAACAAATGAGCGACGATGCGCGAAGCGTTTCAAGAAAGTCCCGTATGTGTTCATATACCATCCGTCCGATAGCGATGAAACTTGGGTGAGATGTTGTGTACACTTACGTGAAGGTTTCAAAATTAGTGAATACATTTCACTGTAGATAGCGCACGAGTAGATTCAACAAATGAGCGACGACACGCAAAGCGTTTCAACAAAGTCCCGTATGCATTCATATACCATTCGTCCGATAGCTATGAAACTTGCGTAAAATGTTGTGTACACTGCAGGGAAATTTTCTGGCTTAGTACATCCACTTTACAATAGGCAGCGCACGAGTAGATTCAACAAATGAGCTACGATGCGCGAAGCATTTCAACAAAGTCCCATATAAGGTCATTTACCATTCATCCGATAACGATGAAACTTTGGTGAGATATTGTGTACACTCCAGGGAAGGTTTCTGGCTGAGTACATCCATATCACAATAGGTAGCGCAAGAGTAGAATCAACAAATGAGCGACGACACGCGAAGAGTTTCAAACAAGTCCCGTATGCATTCATAAACCATTCGTCCGATAGCTATGCAACTTGGGTGAGATATTGTGTACACATCATGGAAGGTTTCTGCCTTAGTAAATCCACTATACAATAGGCAGCGCACAAATAGATTCAACAAATGAGGGACGACGTGCGAAGCGTTTCAACAAAGTCCCGTATAAGGTCATATAGCATTCTGCCGTTAGCGGTGAAAATTGGGTGAAATATGGTGAACACACCAAGGAAGGTTTCTGGCTTAGTAAATACATTTCACAGTAGGTAGCACACGAGTAGATTCGACAAATGAACGACGACACGCGGAGCGTTTCAATACAGTCCCCTATGCCTTCATATCCCATTAGTCCGATAGCGATGAAACTTGGGTGAGATGCTGTGGACACTTATGTGACGGTTTCTAACTTAGTAAATACATTTTACAGTAGGTAGCGCACGAGTAGATTCAACAAATGAGTGACGGGGTGCGAATCGTTTAAACAAAATCCGGTATGCGTTCATATATTATTCATCCGATTGCGATGAAACATTGATCAGTTATTGTGTACACGCCAGTGAAGGGTCTCGACTTAGTAAATCCATTTCACAATAAGTAGCGCAAGAGTAGGTGCAACAAATGGGTGACGACGCGCGAAGCGTTTCAACAAAATCCCCTATGCGTTCATATAACCTTCTTCGATTGTGATGAAACCTTGATGAGTGTACACGCCAGGGTAGGGTTTCGACTTAGTAAATCCATTTCTCAAGTAGGAAGCGTATGAGTAGAATCAACAAATGAGTGACAGCGCACGAATCGTTCAAACAAAATCCCGTATACGTTCATATGCCATTCATCCGATTGCGATGAAACTTTTGAAAGTTGTTGTGCACGCTCCCGCGAATGATTCTAAATTAGAAAATCCATTTTACGATAGCTTAGAGGCAGTGAACGGAAATTGAAAAACATGTTGTGTATCCAAAATCACTTCAAGAAACAGAATTTCAACGCCAACACTTTCTTTGATTGGCATTGCAACGCATGCCGGGTACAGCTTGTATTATATATATACTTATAACACCACATATTTCAACACTCGAATACAGCGATTAATATTCGTTGACCTTGATCTGCTGTAGAGACTATTGTTGTTGATTCTTTAGGGGTTTTGTGGCATGATGGTCCAGTAGCCCGGTGTACTTGGGTGTGTGTAGTAGTTGTCTGTGCCTGTAGGCTGAGTAGTGTGTGCACTTTTATATGAGGAAGGATTTGGGTAGGAAGCTGTTGTTGTTTCATTTAGAATGCATGGACATGATGGTCATTTAGCCCCGTGTATTTGGATGAGGGTTGCATTTTGTCTAATAACCTGTGTTATTGTGATTGCTGTATTAGTGTATGTATATAATTATGGTGAGGATTCAATCAATCAACGTATAATATCCGTATTTCAACAAGCTTCTACAACAAACATTCAATCCTTGAAAAGGACAAACTATATCCATGCATTTATGAGAATGTAGGCTACATGTTATCTTGTTATTATTTGACTCCTGATGGGGGGGGGGGGATGAGGGATTTATCCTACTGATCACCCCCTGTAGTTATTATTGTTAATATTTAGCATATGGCTTTTAGTGCCGGGAGTGTCCGAGGACATGAGGCTGTAGCTGCTTCAATGCGGACACCCATGGGGTAAGCTACAACTTCCGTTCAATTTGAAGTAGTTTCAACTTTCGCCTCCAGATGTCACTGCCACCTAGTGGTGAACGTTGGAAGTTTGATAGAGCGTTTCAACGAAATATAACCTGCAAATTTAGCTTCACACAAGTTTAAATACTGGAAGTCTCTTTCACATGCCATAAATCTATGACGTGCGACCACCGGCTTTACTTCCTCTCCGAAGGAAAGCGTACTGAAAGATTTTAACGCTCTTAAACAATCCGACGACTTCGGTCAGGTTTGAACCCGCAATATTTGTGTATTTACGAAATAAACCCCCCAGCCCAGTAGCCTAGAACGTTCACACCCTTCAGTTAATGTTGAAAGCTCGTGACATCACAGACACGCGACACCAACCAAGGTCTCATTTTCCCATGTCCACACTTTGCATGCCATTTTGTTTCACATTGTGAGTACTTACACAATGTTTGGGCACTTAATGGCACACGAGTGATATAATGATAACCAAATTGCTCGTGGTATGGAGTCCCCATTACCATGTGGCTGATAACCAGTTGGGACGAGATACCAGAGTTGGACATACTGGACACAATAACCTCACGGTTGTCTGAAAGAGTCGGGCAAATTTGAGTTCAACAAAGAAGTGTTATTTGTTGTTGCTTAATTCCGGGGCGTTTGCCACGATGGGTGAGTGGTTAACGTGTCGGACTACCAACCCCCAAGCTTGCAGGTTCGCTCCTGGCCGTGGTAAGTGATTTTTTGAAAGGCGACAAAAATCACGACATGGATTTCATACGTTGTTGGCATGTTAAAGAACCCATTTGAATTCAGTAGGGCGTATTCAATGGCAAAATTAATCTCGGGATTTTCCGCCAACACAAAGTTCCTCCATTCTCTACTAGAAAGCGCTGTAGTGTCAAGGAGCTTAGATATCTAACCTCCTTGACTTGCATAGCGTTCAAAGGAACGACGAAATTCGACATGCAAGCTGCCCTCTGGGTGTCAATTAACAAAGCTTGCTTCCGGCACCCGAGGCCATGCGATATTATTATTATTATTATTATTATTATTATTATTATTATTATTATTATTATTATTATTATTATTATTCCGGGGCTAGAGATATCTCAGTCATCATTCCCGTGCAATTATTATTCCTGTGTCAGAAACACAGATGCATAATTGCGCAGCTACAAACATTATATAACGGTTTACCAAAACTTGACCACTGTCTTAGTGCTTTAACCGAGGTCTGATGTTGGTTGCTTAGGTGATGAAGGTCTGATAAGTGTATGTCACTTAGTCTGGTGTGTAGGGTTTATGAGACAGGTGAGGTACCCTCTGATGTTATCATCCCTATACTAAGAAAGTAGAATCAGGCCTCAATGATCATGACTAGAGTCATTTACAAGGGGTTGGAAGAACAGATAGAAACAGAGCAGGGTGAAGATCAGGAGAAACATGGGAACAAGGGAATCTGTACTAAGTCTTAGGCTGAAGGTGTTGCCTATACAAACTGTCATTTGTAGCTTTTCAGTCGGTAAACACGAATTGGGCGGAGTACAACGTATAAATACGGGAACTTGAGGGGCGAAACGCGTTGCCCCTTTTAATAGTGATAATAAATGTAATTCCTCCAGCAGTGCATTTCCTTTGTAACCCGCCTATTAATCGGGAAAATTCGTTTCGACCGACTCAAAGCTACCAAAGACAGATGAGAAATCATTCATGACACTTTTAGACTTAGAAAAGGCTTCTGATAACGTTGATTGGAGGAAGTTATTTGACATTTTGAAAAGTATTGGAATAAAGCGTCATTAAGGGCTATCTGTTCTTCTACCCTGGCCCCTTAAGCCTTAATGCACGAAATTTGTTTTATTAATGTCCTATAAAATTAGTTCAAATTACAGATATTCTACTTAAAATAAGTAATTTTCCCTTCTAGAATCCCTAGAAAAAATTCAGAATACATAACTCATCCCTAGCTTAAGTTCCTTCAGTCTCGTACGGTGTATTGTAATAGCGAGGGCCGCTCCACAGAAACTTCCATGTTAAGTAATGGGCCGGGTGACATAGCACTGTCTTGCACGCGAATTCTTGTGAAATAGTCTGCTTCTGTCTGTGTTTGAAACTAGCTTAGGAGGATTGGTTTACCCCACGCCATGCGCAGGTAGACCACTAATTTCAAGTCATGACATTATGGTTTGGTCTATTTGCAAAATCTAAAATCTGAAAAAAAAATCTAAATTCTAAATTCTGAAATCTAAAAAATTAAAATAAATAATTCATGGTAAAGGGAATGCAATTCCAAGTAATACAATTCCTTATATGTCTGTCTTTAATATTTAATTACCGAAAGTTTCAAGTCATGACATTATGGTTTGGTCTTTTTGCAAAATCTAAAATCTAAATTCTAAAATCTAGAATCTAAAAATAAATAATACATAGTAAATGGAATGTAATTCCAAGTCTTTCTTTAATAATTAATACCGAAAATTTCAAGTCATGACATTATGGTTTGGTCTTCTCGAAAAATCTAAAATATAAAATATAAAATCAAAAATATAGAATTATAAAACCTAAATCTCAAATCTAAAATCTAAAATCAAAAATCTTACATGCATTAATTCAAATCCTAAATCAGGTTTTTACAATTATAAATTCAACAAATCTTGGGTTCGCTAAGCCATATGACACTTCTTGTGGCTAAATCCGATTATTGGTTTATAAAATCTCAGGTCCATAACCTTGCCGTTTTGGGTTAATTGGGTAAAACCTTGGTCCATAAAAGGAGAGAACTTTGCCGCGAGTAATACAACACCTCACGTAACCCTCTCCGATGATTGGTTTATCTCCGTTTGATGACCATGCCGCTTTGTGTTTTTTGGGTAAATTCTTTGGCCATGGGAAAGGAAGCGTCATGTCGAGTGATGATAAATAACCTTTCACAAGAAAGTTTGAGTGACAACTAACGCGTGGTGATTTTTTCATGGATCTATATTCAAGTTCTACATAAAGCGGGAAATCGTTTATCGTATTTTCAGCTTGTTTTTCCTCTAAGGTTAAACCCAAATGGAAAGATAGTTTATCGCCCACGCTGACTATATGATCACTAAGTAGTGACATGGCGCTAAGGTTTAATCGTATCGATAAATGTCTTACATCTGGTGTATAGTCCATAATACGAATACGTCCATCATACCGCAAACGATAACAGTTTGAGTCTGAAGGTAAAACATAGGTAAAATCTTGAGTGTCTTTCACAAAACCTCGATTAGTGAAGGTCATGAGAAATACATGAGGGTGTGGTTTTATCATTGAGGATACATAGTCTTCCACAAATTGTTTGGTTGCGACCTCATGAGGCTGAATTGGATCTGAAACATCAGCGAGTCGTCTTCGCTTCTTGTGTAAACACTTTTCTTTAACTTCGCACCTATTGTTCATTTCCATGGTTAATATCAGTTCTGTACAAACATCTTGCGGTTTATAGGGTCAGCAATATGGATGATGCGGTTATCATTAGCTGTATACCCATCCACAGTCAGGTTTGCCACAATAACTCTCGCACCTTGTTATTGTGCCCAAAGGGATTAGGCTGACTGGCGTCGAACCTGCCACAGTGGGAAAATAAAGCGTAGTCAGGGACTGCAGAAGAGAAATGAACTCAGGATCTTTAAGGGAGTTTAGCTGAGACAAACCCCCAGAGACATGCCACATGACATTACTGAGGAAAAGTGAAGGTAATTCTGATGTTATATTGGGAAATAACACAGACATAATGGAGAAATGTTGTCTGATAGTAAGGTAAAGCACATGATTTTCTAAGCTGTACACAAGAACTTGCAGTTTGTGACAGTTGACATATCGCGCTGGAAAGTAGGCGTGGCAGGCTGGCGACCCTTCAGTCATCTTGGACTTATTTCAAGCGTCTCAAGAGGAGGGGGAACACAGATCTCGACCCTCATATTTTGATTTTTGTGTTGTGATAAAGTGTGAATAAATGTTTTTGTTAAGGGAGTGTTGTTTGTGTGCGTGGAAGTGAGACAACACAGCATGGTTGTGGAAAACCATATGGACTGGTCAAAGGACTAACCAGTGGATTACGATACCAGCCATAGAGGGCGGAGATGAAGGTAGATAAGGGAGTGTTGTTTGTATGTGTGGAAGTGGGACAACACAGCATGGTTGTGGAAAACCATATGGACTGGTCGAACGACTAATCAGTGGATTACGATACCAGCCATAGGGGGCGGAGATGAAGGTAGTTAAGGGAGTGTTGTTTGTGTGTGTGGAAGTGAGACAACACAGCTTGGTTGTGGGAAACCATATGGACTAGTCAAAGGACTAACCAGTGGATTATGATACCAGCCATAGAGGGCGGAGATGAAGGTAGTTAAGGGAGTGTTGTTTGTGTGTGTGGAAGTGAGACAACACAGCATGGTTGTGGGAAACCATATGGACTAGTCAAAGGACTAACCAGTGGATTATGATACCAGCCATAGAGGGCGGAGATGAAGGTAGTTAAGGGAGTGTTGTTTGTGTGTGTGGAAGTGAGACAACACAGCATGGTTGTGGGATACCATATGGACTAGTCAAAGGACTAACCAGTGGATTATGATACCAGCCATAGGGGGCGGAGATGAAGGTAGTTAAGGGAGTGTTGTTTGTGTGTGTGGAAGTGAGACAACACAGCATGGTTGTGGGAAACCATATGGACTAGTCAAAGGACTAACCAGTGGATTATGATACCAGCCATAGAGGGCGGAGATGAAGGTAGTTAAGGGAGTGTTGTTTGTGTGTGTGGAAGTGGGACAACACAGCATGGTTGTGGAAAACCATATGGACTGGTCAAAGGACTAACCAGTGGATTATGATACCAGGCATAGAGGGCGGAGATGAAGGTAGTTAAGGGAGTGTTGTTTGTGTGTGTGAAAGTGGGACAACACAGCATGGTTGTGGAAAACCATATGGACTGGTCAAAGGACTAATCAGTGGATTATGATACCAGCCATAGAGGGCGGATATGAAGGTAGTTAAGGGAGTGTTGTTTGTGTTTGTAGAAGTGAGACAACACAGCATGGTTGTGGAAAATCATATGGACTGGTCAAAGGACTAACCAGTGGATTATGATACCAGCCATAGAGGGCGGAGATGAAGGTAGTTAAGGGAGTGTTGTTTGTGTGTGTGGAAGAGAGACAACACAGCATGGTTGTGGGAAACCATATGGACTGGTCAAAGGACTAACCAGTGGATTATGATACCAGGCATAGAGGGCGGAGATGAAGGTAGTTAAGGGAGTGTTGTTTGTGTGTGTGGAAGTGAGACAACACAGCATGGTTGTGGAATACCATATGGACTGGTCAAAGGACTAACCAGTGGATTATGATACCAGCCATAGAGGGCGGAGATGAAGGTAGTTAAGGGAGTGTTGTTTGTGTTTGTGGAAGTGAGACAACACAGCATGGTTGTGGAAAACCATATGGACTGGTCAAAGGACTAACCAGTGGATTACGATACCAGCCATAGAGGGCGGAGATGAAGGTAGTTAAGGGAGTATTGTTTGTATGTGTGGAAGTGGGACAACACAGCATGGTTGTGGAAAACCATATGGACTGGTCGAAGGACTAATCAGTGGATTACGATACCAGCCATAGAGGGCGGAGATGAAGGTAGTTAAGGGAGTGTTGTTTGTGTGTGTGGAAGTGAGACAACACAGCACGGTTGTGGGAAACCATATCGACTGGTCAAAGGACTAACCAGTGGATTATGATACCAGCCATAGAGGGCGGAGATGAAGGTAGTTAAGGGAGTGTTGTTTGTGTGTGTGGAAGTGAGACAACACAGCATGGTTGTGGAAAACCATATGGACTGGTCGAAGGACTAATCAGTGGATTACGATACCAGCCATAGAGGGTGGAGATGAAGGTAGTTAAGGGAGTGTTGTTTGTGTGTGTGAAAGTGGGACAACACAGCATGGTTGTGGAAAACCATATGGACTGGTCAAAGGACTAATCAGTGGATTATGATACCAGCCATAGAGGGCGGATATGAAGGTAGTTAAGGGAGTGTTGTTTGTGTTTGTAGAAGTGAGACAACACAGCATGGTTGTGGAAAATCATATGGACTGGTCAAAGGACTAACCAGTGGATTATGATACCAGGCATAGAGGGTGGAGATGAAGGTATTTAAGGGAGTGTTGTTTGTGTGTGTGGAAGTGAGACAACACAGCATGGTTGTGGAAAGCCATATGGACTGGTCAAAGAACTAATCAGTGGATTATGATACCAGTCATAGAGGGCGAAGATGAAGGTAGTTAAGGGAGTGTTGTTCGTGTGTGTGGAAGTGGGACAACACAGCAAGGTTGTGGAAAGCCATATGGACTGGTCAAAGGACTAACCAGTGGATTATGATACCAGGCATAGAGGGTGGAGATGAAGGTATTTAAGGGAGTGTTGTTTGTGTGTGTGGAAGTGAGTCAACACAGCATGGTTGTGGAAAGCCATATTGTGCCCATTTAGACCGGAGTCCGCACGACCACATATGCATTTTACCAATAATCAGTCAGCACGAGAGTCAAAATATCCCGGAGCGCCAGATGGGTTAAAGCTAATCGCAAAAACGACTTCAAATAAAAAAATGCTTTACTGATTTTTGGCTCAATGCAACAATAAGGATAGAAGGAGATTCAACTGGGCATAACACATCATGTAAAATTATCTCATTTTATTTTGAATTTAAAATTGACTGCAAAAATGCTCATAGCAGCATCATTCACGTGTGGCGACCCACATCCTATTTACACAATATACAGAAATTTTCCAAACACATTTGACAATTATTTTTTGGAAACACAAGTCTGATTATTAGTCCTGTAGACTGTGTTCCAAAATTATATTCATTCATGATTAAATCCAGTTCAAATTTAATTGTCTCTACTGGAAATATCGTAGTTCACTGTTTGAATTTTACATAATATTAACACTCGTAGAATAAATGTTCATAGAATTTTTAACTTTCACTTATTTTTCCAGTTTCAAAAATATATTGTCGAAAAATATTATTATTTCTGAATCAACACAAATTATTTACACATATTAATAACATCATCTGAAAAGTATTTGACCTTGAGCATAGCATCGAAGAACTGTGCGAAGCACAACAAAAATTAATTGTTCTTCTGACATTAAACGTTTCGAGAAGTGACTCGATTATGAACTTCAAGTTCCTAACAAAATATATGATTTCTGAATCATCAACTTGATCAATAAATTGTTGAACCATTCAACTATTCAATTTTCCACTTGGAATCATTATTATGAAAAAAATATTTATATTCATGGCCATTTTTAGTAATATTCACAACTTGCAATTCTTCGACAGAATGCGGAAATAAGAATTGTAGCTTCATAATAAATTCATTTAGTTCATGGCACTAGGATTGAAAATATCCTTCAAATTATTCATGGTTAAAGAATTATTTTTAATTGGCAGTGGCCCATTCTACTATTTGTGTAAGAACACAATATTCCAACAACAACGGCAAAGGTCTTCCTCTGAAGAAGAATAAACTACTATCATGACAAATCCGGTTTCTAGCAAAATCAAAGTCTAAATGGAATTCGTAAACAAGGTTGAAATAAGAACTGATGGTTTCAAGAAATAACCTTCGGGTCATTCATACGACGAAATGTGTAGTTCCAGTACTCCTTCTATAAACCTGAGCCATCGAAACTGCTATTTGATTGATGCTCGAAAAAACCTCTTCATTCCTGCGACTTAAACATGCGCACCTGGGAATGGCATTTCAACTACTCCACACATAAATTTTCTTCCCAAAATTTATACAATAAATCAAGCCTCTGCTTGTTATCAACACTGGAAGATTAATAAACTTACAAGTTTATTTTATTTTACCATTCAGTTCAACCCGTGAATTTACCATACTTATGAAAATCTTTATTTCACTTTCGAGTGTATTTACGTCATGATTTTATATAAATACAAAAATATCCTATTTGATACAAATATCATTTGCTTCCCGTTTCATGCCTCTCCGTGTTATCTGAAAAATATACTTTGCTCATTGCAAATATCAACTGTTCAACCAGAACTGAAATGTTGGTTGAATGCGGGCTTGCGCTAACCACTCTCCTTCGGAAAATCCCCTGTTCCAAACTAGAAATGATTAAACTACTTCATAGGCTCTCTCTCAATACATATGATTATTAGAAAATATAAGATCCAAAAATTATTTAGAAAAATTATAAAAATTATTATTATTATTATTAGTGGATTATTATTATTATTATTAATTATATTATTTTAAATATATTTAATTATCATCTCATTATGTGAGAATCCACATGTTCGAACCTTCGAATATGGAAAAAATATCCATTCCTCAACAAAAATAATTTAACTTTTACAGTTACATCGACGGTTTTCCGTGTCTTCCCAAAAATATGAAATATTCAAATAAATGCTCGATATGCTCGGTCATCGATCCTAAACTGTTCTGAGTGCTGAAAATACTCAGAATAACTCTAACAAGTCTTGCGTAAATCATTGCAAGATTTAAATACGAAGAAAAATAAATGTGTTGGTCATCTGCAGAAAAATAGTTTGTTCCAATTAGCTAGGCATAATATAATTCAAATGTGGCTTACATTTCTTGATGGTCTTGAAGCGTAGTGAACCTGGTCTGTACCAGATTTATCCATAGACATGCCCTATCGGACAAGCATGTATAATCCTTGTATCGGCCGCCATTATATACCCACAATCCGTCTAACAAGACATAGTGGTAATATCTCTTGACGTTTGAAGTAACTGTTGATCCATTTTAATATTGGCTTCTGTTAAAGCCATAACAGTTTGCTTAAATGGGGTCAGATCTAAGTGATCTATTCTTAAATATGTCAGTTGTAACATAACTCACGGTAATCTTTTCAGTACAAGAAAACACTGACAGTCTAACCAATCAACGGCTGTTCTGAAGATCGTTCCCTGGGCATGGCTTCACACCATCTACCATGCGCGAAGCAACATGTAGTTTCCCAGCGTAGACTAATGAACAACACCGTGATAGACTGGTCTTCAATGTACTGATAGATCGAAGTGGTTATTAAGTTACAAATATGAAAACTGACTAAATTGGACTTAAATATCCAAGTATTAGGTTATTACTGGTCTGTGACAAAGTACTAATTCTAGACAAAGTCTAGCATATGTCCATGTAGAAATAAAAATATTTCACCAGTGTCTGTAGAAAAATCAATCACCTTAGTGATTCTCATGCCGGAAACTTACTAAGTTCCACTCGTAGCGCAGCACTTTTGTGACTATCACAACTTTGAAAATAACTTCTGCGTAGATCCGGCAACCATGTGCCTTGGCTCAGCGTAGCGGCACCTTGCTAGGCAAGTGCTTGTGTCGAAGTGAGCTAATGATGCCTGAGCCAGCCGGCTTTTATTCAAAACGGTCAGGGTCACGCTGCATCAGCTGAAATCTGGAAATCCTCATATCTCGGGTATCCCTGGTCCGATTTACTTGATACTAATTGCATTCTCTTTCATTTGGCCGTGCCAGTAATCTGATCCAAGTCTCAAGTCTCTACTCCATGGTTAACTATTTAATCAATAAATAGCCTCGACCTCTGCTATTACTCGCTACGTCACTTGACATGCTCTTAGCGGTATATTCTTTCCAATTCCTTCTCGAAGCAATGTAGCGCGATATTCAAATATCTCAACTTTCAAAAGCGGCTGTAGCCTTTCCCTTGATATCTAGGTGTCTGAATCTTGGAATACCCATTTCTAGAGTTGGGCACATCCACCCCACACCTAGCAAAAAATAAAAATTGAAATTTTTTTATTTTTTCCTATCTACACTTTAAATCATCTGGTTCTTGAATAATAAATCTTCAAATTCGATGCATTATAAGTTCCCACGATGTTACCAGTTCGTGTATTAGCGATTTCATAGCTTCCATTGTTGTTTACTTCCACAATATGATAGGGTCCAGCGTAAAGGCTTGCAAACTTCGAGTACACTCGATTTTGCACGTCAGAGGGTGTAGGTCTTTTCACTAAAACAAGAGTTCCTACGCGCAAGGGTCTGCGAAAACGCTTTCCTCTCACTCTGCGCTCTCTTTTCTCAGCTTGGCTCCTCAACTTGTCTAAAGCTAGAGTTTCCCTCATCCGACGACTTGGATCAATCTCAGTTGGAATAGAGATGATTCGATCCCATAATCTTGTTGGTTTAATTCCATGATGAAGCAACATGGGAATCTGTCCAGTACTCTCATGAATTGTAGAGTTGATGGATTCGGATGCTAAAGAGAGAACATCCATCCATTTCCAATGCTCATTTGGACAATAGAGGCGGCAAAATTTTGCTATTTCAGCCATCACGCGTTCTGCTGGATTGCTTTCTGGATGTCTGATAGAACAAAACAATTGTCTAATCCCAAGATTATTCATGACGGTTCGAAATTCTAAAGATGTAAATTGAGGTCCACGATCTGATAAAAGGAATTCCGGTTTGCCTGCTTCCGGAATTACGTTGTCTCTAATTCTCTTCGCACAATATCTTGCGTTTGCCTTCTGAATTGGATGTAACATAGTGTATTTGCTGAATACATCCATGGTCACCAGAATATATCGGTTACCTCTTTTAGACTTTGGGAGAGGACCATATAAATCAGTCGCGAAGATTTCACAAGGCTTAGAAGGAATAATAGGCCTTGGTAATTCTCTCAGTAATCTAGAATTATGTTTACTCCTTTGGCATAAGTCGCATTCTCGAATAGTGTTTCTGACAGTTTGTCGCATTCGCTCCCACGAAAATTTCTCTTGAATCATGTTGACCGTCTTATCTACTCCAGCATGACCTGCGATTCGATGTGCCATCCAGATAATGGGTTTTTGCATTCGTGGAGGTATCACTACTCTCAGCTTCGTATGGTCGGGATCTGCAAACTTGTAGATTAAACCATCTAACATCATAAAATCTCTTGAAATTCTTCCAGTTTCCACAAAATCATCTTCATTTGGATCCATATCTCCCTGTAGAAAACGAAAAATGTTTCTAAAACGTCGGTCTCTCCTCTGGGATAAATGCAACAATCTTAACTTTCTCAAGGTATCCTCATCTTCCTGAGTCAGGTTAACTTGAAAAACCTTAGATGTAGACTCCACCGCTCTACTCAATAAATCAGCTCCAACGTTCAACTTTCCAGGAGTGTGTTCAATAAGTAGGTTGAATTGTTGGATAAAAAGTGACCATCTAGTTATCCTATCACTGGCAAAGTTTGTTCTCAAGATAAACTCCAATGCATGGTGATCAGTCCTCACAATGACTGAATGTCCAATTAACATTTTCTTCCACGACTCCAACGCGAATATTACAGCAAGTGCTTCTAACTCTGTGGTGTAATAATTCCTTTCTGATGGACGAAGTTTCCTGCTAATGAACGCCAGGTAACGTCTCTTGTGGTCGTCATCTTCTTGAAGAAGAATAGCTCCAATCCCTACGGTGGATGCATCAGATTCTATGATGAAATTCTTGGTAAAGTCAGGATACTCCAATTTCACGCTGTTTACCAAAAACCTCTTGGCATCTTGAAATGATTGTTCACAATCTTCATCCCATTTCCATTTGTTTCCTTTCTTTAATAATTCCTGCAATGGCGCTACCGTCTTGGTGAAGTTTGGACAATGCCCTGCAAAGAATTGGCATGTCCCAAGAAAACTGCGGACATTCTTCACTCTAGTAGGTCTAGGGAAATTTGCAATTGCCTGTATCTTCGTCTCATTGGGACGGTATCCTTCTCCATCCAAAATGTGACCCAAAAATTGTATTTCCTTCCGAAAGAACTGACATTTTCGAAGGTTTACTTTAAAGTTCGCTTTTCTCAAATCTGCGAATAACATCTGAAGATGTAACAAATGTTCCTCCTTAGTCTCAGATGCAATTAAGATATCATCTATGTAACGAATTGCTATCTCTTTTACTTCAGGACTCAAATTTTGTTCCAGTGCCCTGATCAAAACAGATCCAGATGTTTTGACTCCAAATGGTAGACGGCGGAATACATGTCTGCTGGTCAAACATAAATCCTGTAAACTTCTTGGAATCTTCACTAAGCCTAATGTGATGGTAGGACGAAGTGAGATCAATATTAGAGAACCAGACCTTGCCTTGGAATTTCCTTAACAGTTCCCTAATGATTGGTGGTCTGTCATACTCTGGCAGTAATCTTGAATTCAAATTTCGCGCGTCTAAACATAGTCTCAGACTTCCATCTTGCTTAGACACTACTGCTAATGGATTGACATAAGATGTAGTGGACTTTTCAATCACATTGTTGCTTTCCATCTCCTTGATAAGCACTTTTACCCTTTCTCGATGCTTTTCCGCAACCGGATACAATTTAGCATGAAAAGGTGCATCATCATTTACACGAATACGATATTCAAAATCCTTAATTTCCCCAGGTTTAATATCAAAAATATCGTGATACTCTTCCAAAATTTTCCCTAGCTCTGGGGATTCCTTCTCAGTGTAGACTTCTCTTCCTTCAGCTTCATGAAAAATCAGAGACCATTGAGCATCTCCCTCGATGTCTTCCTCTTCTTTTCCCTCGAAGTTTATCTCTTCGGTATTCTTGAATCTGATCGTCTCTGTCTTCATGTCTATCACTGCTTGATATTTCTGAATGAAATCCGCTCCCAATATCATGTCAAAAGCCATGTCCTTCATTACTACAAACACATGTCGGAAATCATGTCCTCCAATCGTAATACATAAGTATAATTGTGTTTTACACAGAGATATTTTGTTGGGTATTATTCCTTGGATCTTAATTCCTGATACTGGAATCTCCTCTAAATTCTTTGAGCTTCCACAGAATATAAAGCTTCTCACTCACAAGACAAAGCATAGCCCCAGTATCAATCAAAGTATCGACAGGCATACCGAATACTTCGCATGATATGATTGGCATTCTAATTCTTGTACCCATTTCTTTCCGTTCGTCATTCTGTTGAATTAAGTCATCATCCTCTGCTTGCCATTTAATAATTCTGGAAGTGAAAGTGTTCAAAATTCTATCTTCTACTGTGAATTCGAAGTTTTTTTTTCGTTTCCATTCCCCCGGGATTGTTGTGTTCCCGATGGACCTGGTTCATTGGGCCTCTGCTCCAAAAACTGCAAGTTATCTTGGTGTCTTGCTTCCAAGTTCTTCCTCGTCTCCTTGTTGAACTCTTCATTGGACTGACGAGTATCCACATTCCCTCTGAGTAGTGGTTTTGTAGGGGTTCTACGCCGCCTCGCGATATCTCTTGAACGCATGGTCGGATTTAGACGAATGAGGTGTCATTGAACTCGGGCTGATACCCCCTTTCCAATGGACAACATATTTCCACCCCAAAATAAAACCTACCCCTACTAGGGGGTGAAATTGTAATTTTTTAGAAAATCTCTCTTTCCAATTGCAACATGTGAGAGTTGGAATGCCGATATGGAATGAAACGTTGTTCTACATAAAGTGCATGTGTTTGGTGGATAGCCACTATGAATTAACATGCTTGTTTTTTGTTTTTTATGCATGCCCACTCATGGCTTTTGTAAGAGGGTGGGGGAGTGGATCCCTGTGGATGGGTTATTGTTGACAGGTCATTGTGGACAAGTCCTTGTGGACGGGTCCTTGTGGACGAGTCCTTGTGGACAGGTCCTATTGGACAAGTCCTTGTGGACGAGTCCTTGTCCCTTTGGACTGATCCCTTTGGACCGGTCCCTTTGGCCTGGTCCCTATGGACTGGCTCATGAATTTATTTAAATTATGTCAAAGGACCTAACTACATTTGTGTGTGTTGAATTGACGTTGTTCACCACTACTATAATGGAATAACGATATGAAAGGAAAGTGGCGAAATACATGTGAACACGTGTGAGATGACCTTATTACCGTCCTCCTTGTGAAACAAGTCACATCCTGTTTTGCTTCATACGTGAGAAAATGCAAGTTCATGTGTAATATGATCTAACACACAGGTGTTCACCTGTACACGTGCACGATAAGAGCTAACAAGTCACAACCTGTTTTGATAGTGGTGAGAGGTGAAGGGGGGAGAGTTAGTGTAAGAGAGAACACAGGTGAAGAGAGAAAGAAATATGTATTTGCTCATAATACATGTATAGCTGAGGACTGTACATAGGACTGTAGGTTAAGTACAACATGAGTAAATAAATAAATACAAGACACACAGGTTCACACAACATGTAATTTATTAATCCAAGAATTAAAGGCTGAGCTAAATCCCAACCATTTTACATATAGTTTATTTCCTTTTTGTTTCAACACTTTTTCCACAAGGTAATGTTTAGGAAACGCTGTCTTTTGAAGTTCTTGAAGATAAAACCTGCCTTTTATGGGTTGATGGTTGAGGTCCTCGAGTAAATAGGTGACTGGACTGTTCAGGTTGACTTGACGAATTCGAAATAGTTCTGTCCCCCAATTTGATGTGTAGCCCTTGTCGAAGACGGACTTGAATTTGCTCACACGAACATGGTCCCCAATGTTAAGGCGATGACGTTTAGGGTCTGCTGTTTTTATGGGGTTAAACATTTTATCCAGTTGTGGAATATTTTTAGTTACAAGTCGTGGCTTGGTCCCAATGGTTCTGTGTTTGGTGTCGTTGTAACGTGACACTAACTCAGGTAATAAGTCCAACCAGCGATAAGTGCCGTGAGCGGTAAACGCTTTCCACATATGGGTTTTCAATGTTCGGTTGAACCGCTCGACCACGCTGGCATTGAGATTGCTGTACGTGGTGTAATGGTGAATATCCTTAGATTTGAGAAAACTGGAGAATTCCTTATTGAAAAATTCTTTTCCCTGGTCGGTTTGTAGCAGCTGAGGTTGACGTTTAGATTGTTGAATAATATGTTGAAAGGCTTTGGTGACTAGTGGACTAGACTTCCGACGCACAGGTTCAACAAACGCCATTTTGGAATAAACATCAATGACCGTCAACATATAGCGTACACCATCGTTAACGTTAGCATAGGGAATCATTTCAACCAAGTCTGCTTGCCAAAGTTCATCCACACCCTGTGAAATCACCTTGAGTCGCTGATAGTGACGTCTAGCTGGACGATGCAACTCGTGAGCAATACCCATTTTAATGGGTGAGGGCTTAAACAATAATTTTGGCATTTCGAAGTTCTTCCTCAATTTCTTGAATTTCCCAATCGTGACCAGTATGGCCGGCTTGACGTGAAGCATGCAACAGCTGTAGTCGCTGGACGAGTTTATTTGGATTGTGCCAGTAGGTAACATCCACAAGGGGTTTTAATGGTTTAAATGTCACCCCTGAAGCGGACACTTTACGACGACCACTTTGACTAGTGGGGAACATTTTTGCAATGATGGTTTTATATTTTTGGGATATATTAGCATTCACTTGTTGAGTGGGATCATACTGTCTTTTGTGAGCATGGGTATCCAATAAAATGGATTTATATTTACTAAGGTCCTCTGACGTATAATCTTGAGATGAGGGAGTCCTAGAGAATAGTAGCTTTAACAGTCCTGGTGTTAATTTATAGTTGATCTTTTTAATGACAGCTTTAGTACGACTAAATTTAATCGATGAATCACCAATTTTAAAACTATCATTCTCATAGCGAACGCCATATGTGGTATCTGTGTTTCCAACAAATAGATTGGTGAAATAGGGTTCCAGTGTTGATCCATAATATTTTATTAAAATGTTTTTCAGTTGAGCTTTATGTTGAGGAGTGGCCAAGAGTTGTGAAAATGGAGACGATCTGGAAGGGCAAGGGGTTTCGACCATGACCAAGGATTTCCTTTTTCTTAAAAACTCTGCAAGGGGTGATGCCTTTTTTTGAGGCGTAAACACTTGTTCCTCATTATCCTCAACTTCGCTAACACTAGTTAAATCTTTCTATTCCTCTTCATTTTCCTCTTTCTCTTCCTCAGAGTCCTCGTGGTGCGTCTGACTGGCTTGTGAAACGATAGGTAGCGTTTCAGATGGCTTGATAGAGGGTTTCAACATAGCTTTTAGCGGAGGTGCTAAATGTTGTTGAATAAACAAAGCATGATCCGCACGCGATCGTTTCAATTGACGAAACTTTTGGCGAATAGTATTTTTTGCTCTAATAATATGCTTTTTCAATTGACTCTCTGCTAACGCCATGATGTCGCGACAAATGACTTGAGAGGGAATGATACAGTGCCTTAAATAGCAATAAAATGATCAAACCCTAAGCGATACCGCCCTTGGTTGAGTTCACTTTGTTTGTCAATCACTAAACAGGCATGACGTTGTGTGTTCCAGCACTTGCCACACAATTCTGTAAACATTTGAAAGGTCATATCCGGATTCACATGTTCATTATAAATGTAACGATTGTTCCTCTCGTCCTGGCGAAATAAAACAATGACATTGGCACTGTCACGAATCAACTGTTTGGACATTTTAGAATACGTTTGTCCAAGATAGAAGCAATCGATATGTTTGTGTCGACTCATGCTGAAATAGCTTTGAATGATACCTTGTCGTTCAGTGGATACATCATCGAAAATCATGAGTGAATCAGGCTTTACCTCATCCGGTGAAATAACATTTTCTTGCGTGGAAAATGTAAAATACCCCATATTCTCATTTTTTAATCCAGACATGACTTGATCCAGAAACACGTAGAGGGGTTGGTAGAGAGATTTTGCGAAAATATAAATATTTTGAAAACACAGACCATTGGGCGCTGTAATAAGTGTCAGCAAAAGATTGGTCTTTCCACAGCCGGAAGGTCCCACAATGATGCAGCGAATGGAAGATGGAAACAGTGAACCATGGCGTTGTTCACGTGATGTGGGGCAGAGATGGGAAACCATGTCCCTCACAGGGAATGACTCTTGCTGCTTAATTAGCTTCATTTCAACTAAGGCTTAGAGAGGCTAGCAGGCTGTCTATATACATCGCACCGAGCCTCGTCATAGAAACAGTAGACTCGTATTACAGGTTGACGATGGATGTCTTTGGACGTGCGTTGATGGTCAAAGCTAGGTCTGTTCCCATACATGATCCTAAACAAGAAACAGATCCTGCTAATAAACACTATGTGGATAGGTCAGTAGTGCCACGCACAAAACAAGGAGATTATGACTTTAAAGGAAAGCGGTTAACTCATGTAAAACATCCTCAAGTGTCTACAGACGTTACTACAAAAAAGTATGTGGATAACAAGGTGTATGAGTTTTATGATAAAGTGCCTCAGCTTACGGTGGATGGCTATAGCGCTAATCATCACCGTATTATTCACGTGGAAGACCCACAAGAAGATGATGATGTCTGTACCAAGCGATACGTGACCTATGAAATGAAAAGGCTTTATAAATTTATCCCATCTGTATTTTTAGTGCATCTGACAAATGTAAAACCTGTGGATGAGAGAAACCATATACCGCTAGTTCATGACCAGCACTTGACCTATGTGCTTGCTTCGGGTTTAAGCCACTATCGACTACACTATAATGGAACCATTCACATCAAATATGCCATACCTGATGAGAACCATTTACAAATTGAGATAAATGGTCATAGGATGTTGGTCCATAACCATGAAATGGTCAATGCAGGAGATGAATTATCCTTTCATCTCCTGTTGACATGGAATGAAAAGCAAGCTGGAAAAACCATAAATGATTTCCCACTTTATGTAGAATTGGAATATACAGTCATGAAATAACAATCTAATGTTAGTTGTGACTTAAACTTTCTTGTGAAAGGTTGTAGGTCATCATCATCATGGTGAAACAAAGATATGTGGTGAGAAAGACAAAAAATATGAGCCTGTCCTTGGCAAAGCCTGGGCTTATGACATTCGTGGACAAGCCCTTACGAAAGAAAAAAAGAAAAAATAATGTGTTGACCATAAGGAAAGCTCTTCGAGTAGCACAGAGACATGTCATTCCAAAACGTCAGCGACAGGGTTCAAAACAAGGGCGAGTGATCCCCGTCCCCAAAAGAGCGGGATTTTTACCTGCATTATTCGCCGGTCTGGCTGCTCTAGGTTCACTTTTAGGCGGCACCAGTGCAGTGGCAAAAACCATTAAAGCCGTGCAACAGGGCAAGCAACAACTCAATGAAAGTCAGCGACACAATGAAACAATGGAGGCCATTGCTATGGGGGCTAGAAATGTCAATTTGAAGCCAACCTTTTATCAACAAGGATTTGGAATTTCACCTTTTCGAAATAAAATAAAAAATCTTTAACCTCAACCACAGCAAGACATGCCCTGACGCATCAGCAAGTGGAAAGCTATGCTAAACAACTGAAGCTTTCTCATTTTCGAGGTGTGTTTATGCGAAACCAATTACCCTCACAACCCAGGAAACATGAATGTGCTGTTGTCAATTTGGATGATCACCGAGGACCTGGAACACATTATGTAGCTTATGTCAAAGAGGGATCTACTGTATGGTACTTTGACAGTTTTGGGAATTTGCCCCCGCCCATGGAACTAGTGGCCTATTTTGGAAACAGGATCAAAATATATTATAATGTGAAACGTGAGCAAACGTTTAACAGCCAACAGTGTGGACGTTTGTGTTTATTTTTTTTTATATAAGACGCAACATAAGCAAAAACGTCAACAGTATGTCGGCGGAAAGTAAGACGTTTACACTGCATGGACGTGGACCTGAAGTGAGTCTAGACTTTTACCCACCTATCGAATTGAGTGAAAAACCTTATGGTTTAGGACTTGTTTCTCTTGAAACGTACAATCGAATATACAACATACGTGAAAATGTGAACAACAAGTTTTACTATGATGATTCTGTGCTCACCCTGAACTCTGGTGGATACACGATAGATGACATTTATGAACACATTTATGTGGTGTTGATCAATGAATATGGTTTAAAGTCATTTCTCGATGGAACGCGCAAGTTTGAACTTGTGGGAAATACCAACACTCATCGCTGCAGTATTTTTTCTACATTCAAAATTGACTTTAAAACTCACCCCGATTCCATTGGTCCATTACTAGGATTTAAACCACGTGTGTTAGAGCCCAACAAAAAACATGAATCAGACCATGAAGTGAAATTCATTGAGGACCATCATGTGTCGGTGACGTGTAATATTATTAGTCAAGTGTACACCTATCAAGAACCGTCGCATTCGCTTTATGACTTTATTATAATATCGCCCAATGGCTATATTATTCGTGAAAACCCTCCAGTGGTGCTTTTTCATTCTGTGGCTGTCGATGGTATTAGTAATATAACATTAAGACTGATCAATAGAGAGCAACAACTCATTGATCTAGATTCTACCATACCAGTGACTTACAAGTTGGTGCTAAAACCACTATGAAGTTTGTATATAAAGCAACAGCACCGTCTAGGAATGGTGTTAGTTGTTTACCACGTGAATACACGTTAACATCTCAGAACAAGCAGATTTTACAGCATTTGGGTTACCACATTAACCCCAGCGATGAATTCTATTCTAGAGGTAGCGAACCACATCGAGGAGCAACCAGGAGTGGTAAGAATTGATCTGCATTCTTATCAAGCTCAAACACCTGGACTCAATAACAATGATGAAATTCAATTTGTTATCAACAACCAAGATATTTACACCCTACCACATGAAAGTGTTATTCAGATTGAAGGTCGACTCACCAAAGCCGATGGTTCTACACCCACTACATCCAAGTTAGCCAACCATGCTTTCGCCTTCCTGTTTTCTGAAGTACGATATGTCATTAACGATATCGTGGTGGATAGCACTCGAAATGTGGGTATTTCCAGTGTCATGAAACTATATCCCTCTTATAGTGAGGAAGAAGCTAAAACACTTTGCATGGCGGGTTGGTGCCCTGACTCGACCAATGACTGGATGGTACACACCGATGGCACCTTCACTGGATATTTACCTCTTAAACTGATTTTAGGCTTTGCTGAAGATCACCAGCGCATTGTGGTCAACGCAAGGCAAGTGCTTTATCTAGTGAGAGACAGGAGTGATAATAATGCACTCAAGGGAGTCGACAATGCCTCCATTGATTCAAAAATTCAACTACAACGCCTGCTATGGAAAGTGCCTCATGTGACCCTTAACGATAGCAAAAAACTGGACATACTCAAAATGGTAAAGAGAGATATACCTCTACCCATGGAATTTAGAAGCTGGGCACTCCATGAGTACCCGTTATTGCCCACCACCAACACACACAGTTGGTCTATAAAAACAGCCCGCTATACAGAGAGACCTCTCTACATGATTGTGGGTTTTCAAACAAATCGCAAGTATCAACAAACCAAAGATGTCACGCAATTTGATCACCTGCAATTGAGAAATGCACGTCTTTTCCTCAACGGTGCTGTGTTTCCCTATGAAGGGCTGGATTTAGATTTTTCAAAAAATAAGTTTGCCCCCCTGTACGACTTGTTTTCTAAATTTAGATGGTCGTATTATCAAAAAGGGAATTGTCCAATGTTGTCACCCCAAGCTTTTAAGACAAGGGCGCCACTGATTGTCTTTGACTGTTCCTACTTGGAAGAGTCTGTCAAACCATTCAATATTGACATTCGACTAGATTTTGAAACGCATGACAATGTTCCAGCCAATACCACGGCCTACTGTTTGATTATTCATCACAAACAAGTCAACTATTATCCACTGTCCAACCAAGTGACAAGTGTATAAATAGCAGGTCAACACACATCAAACCACTCAGTCATGTCTTGCTTTCAAGCCTCAAGAGAAGTTACATCCATGAATTTAAAATCTGAGGAACAACGTTTCAAGACCTTTGCGACGTGGCCGGTGCCTTTTATAAACCCTCAAGCCTTAGCAGCCGCTGGATTCTACTATTTAAAAAGAAGAGATGAAGTGAAATGTGTGTTTTGTCCCATCATCTTAGACCAATGGCAAGAGAGCGATGAACCCATGCAGGAACATCAGCGCTGGTCACCTGCCTGCCCCTACCTGTGCAGAATGGAGGTGGGTAATATACCCTGTCATTCAAGTTACCCCTCACTCATGCCTCTGAGTGATGAAAAAAGTTATGATACGTGTGGACTTTATGGTGCCGGCAGTGCTTCAGTGAGCAGCTCACAGTCAAAAACATCCAGTTTAGAGACATTGGGATATCATCGGTGTTATGGACACTATAAACACAAAAGACTTTTTTGTTGTATGAGATGGTACCGCCTCTATCCTAGAATGAAAAAAGAATGTAAAACTTGTTATGCTAATAAAATAATGAAATAAAAAAAATTGGTTGTTGTTGTTGTTATATTATTATTTCTTATGCCCCCCTGTCATATCCTAACCTCTATAGTGACTAATCGATGTTTTTATTTTCTTTTACTAGAATGGAATGTAAGTAAATGACATGGGTACACCTTACTGAACAATTGTCTGTCTGTGGTCAGTTGGACTTGATCCAGACAAGAGTGAACATGTTGCGTACACTGATTGTCGACTGTCAAGGGTTTAAAATTGGAGATAACAAATTTATATTTAAAGAAGTGGCCATCATCGATTGTTCCACTTTTTGGATATCACAAGCTACTCATTTGGTGTTTAAACCACCTTATGCGTTTGATTTGTTGTGTGATAAAGACCGTAAACAAACCCAGTGGATTGAAACTCATATGCAACTAGACTGGAAGCAAGGAACCATTTCATATAAGCACCTGGACATGGTCATGAAAGCCCACTTGTCTTCTGCCCATGTAATATTTGTGAAAGGTAGTGAAAAACGTCAATGGCTACAACCATTTTTAGCGTCTTACTGTCAATGTATCGATTTAATGGACATGGGCTGTCCATCGCTGCAAACACTCATGGATCGCTGCCCCTGTGACAATATTACCCATAAAGCCTTGGCACAGGTGTGGCAATTGTTTCATTGGCTATCCACCAATGCCTGCTGGGAGTTGTTAAATAAAATTAAAACTAAAGGTTTACCTGTGGATGACACCAGTGAGATTTCTACAAGCGACGTGTAAACATCAACGTGATACCATGGAGAAAGGGGATGCTACCGATAAAGCGATTGGAAAGTTCTTTGTGTGTAAAAAGAAACTAGACAGTTTTACTAAAGAAGAATTATTGGCTCTTCCAAAATCATTCATTTATTATGTCGCAGCAAATGCAGTGAAAGAAATCTGGCAACATGTACCAAAATCATGGACTCAAGACCCTGTGTTAAGTGAATTGCAACCATGTACGGATTATGATCACCATAAGCAAGTGGCTATGGCAAAAATACTCTCTATGCGACAGTGTGCTACTTGTCAGCTAGTCAAACTGTATCATGGTCATAAAAGTCAGTGTAAAGACTTTGTTTCGATGATGATGATGATGATTGTTGTTTTAAGGGGCCTAACATCTAGGTTATCGGCCCCAGACTTTGTTTCCTCATACCACGGGAGTAATGAAGAAAAAAAGCAACAACAACAAACATCATCCACAGAGGAGGAGGAGGAAGATCAAACCTTTTTACCATCGATGGAAAAGGATATGCCAGACCTGTACTGGCAATGGCGTCATTAAGAAAGTAATTCAATACTTGACTTTCGAAATCTACCTACCTGGTTATTATTTGTGTAGTCCTGGAACTTGTTTTGAAGAACCTTTGCAGCATAGTGATATACCTATTAATCCTTTGGATCAAGCATGCACCTTTCTTATCACCACAGTCAATCTGAATTAAGACGTGTAGCGGATAAAGTATCATTGAAAAGCTAAACAACTTTTGACATTCTGTAATGTCTCAGTGGGAGAGAGGTTGGCAGTCGTCATTGTGATTAGTGTTATAAAAGGAAAGTTAATAATGAGTGGACATGGACATTGAAAAGAATTGAGGAATTGGTATTTCTTTGTATTCTATTTTTGTAAAGATCTATTTGTTGTGAAATAAAAACAAGGTTTACAAGATCACAATGTCTTTTATTTAAAAAAATGGTGATAGCCATTTCATTTTTTTTTTCACACATGAATATTTACAATTTCCACTTTACATTTTTTTTTACATTCCCTTGTTTAGTTTAAACATTCTGTACATTTTTGTTGTTGTGAAATAAAAACAAGGTTTACCAGATCACAATGTCTTTTAATTCTAAAAATGGTGATAGTCATTTCTTCATTTTCATTTTTTCACACATGAATATTTACAATTTCCACTTTACATTTTTTTTCATTCCCTTGTTTAATTCACACATTCTGTACATTTTTTTTTGTGAAATATAAATAAGGTTCACTAAATCACTATATCTTTTAATTTTTAAAAATGGTGATAGCCATTTCATTTTTTCACACATGAATATTTACAATTTCCACTTTTTATTTTTTACATTCCCTTGTTTAGTTTACACATTCTATACATTTTTGTTGTTGTGAAATAAAAAACAAGGTTTACCAGATTACAATGTCTTTTTAATTTTAAAAAATGGTGATAGCCATTTCACTTTTTCACACATGGATATTTACAATTTCCACTTTACATTTTTTACATTCCCCTTGTTTAGTTCACACATTCAGTAAATTTTTTTAAAAATCTTTTTCGTAATATACAAAAGCAAACATTTTACACTAAAATGTATTACTTATCTTATTTTTACTAAACTACTGTAGCCTAACATTATACATTCTACTTACAGTTTTTACAAAAAATATTACAATATAAAACACACTACAAATATTACAATATAGTGATCATTAGACTTAAGTAAAGTAATAGTCGTCAATACGACTGTTTCCCCAAGCAAGAGTATTAAATGTGTTGGGTATAATGAATCGTTTGTTGTCTTCATTACTTAAAGCAACTTTGTTCAACAAATTGGTATGTAGCTGATGATTTTTACTTCTAAATACACACATTTTCTTATATAATACAGGTGGGTTACTAACTATACAGTTTTTATAATCACTTATATCTAACTCTTTACTAACAACATTCTTTTTCACTCCTTTTAATTTTTTTACTACTACATCATCAATTGTCATATAGCTGTATGATTTAGATTTTGTGCCTACAAAGGTGTCTATAATAACACCAGCACATTCATCCTTAAATTTCCCAAGAACCTTTTTGTTTACTAGAGGTAAATGGTAAATATTATCCTTGGGGTAGTCACTTGGATCAAACCTATTTAGCTCAGTTTTGATATCCTCGTAAAAATCATCAGTTTTAAACTCATAAATAAAAGAATCTGTGTCTGTGTAGAGTAATTTAGCATTATCAAGATAGTTTTTCTTTACATAATCATAGTGAAATTCATACATAAGTGTTTTTGATAATTCCAGAATGGTGTAACCCACATATATGGGTTTGTTGTAAGGTACTTTAAGACGATTCATTTGTATTACAACTAAATCCTCATGAATAATTGAACAGCTATGAAAGTTAGGCTTGCTTATTAAGTTGCTCGCACCATACCTTTTACCATCATTCTCCCACTTAGTTATCAGCTTTACATCAACTCGTTTATCAACATTCTCCATAGTCTTTCCAAAAACACCATTATTCATGAGTTTATAAAAATCTTTTTCAAACGCGTTTGTTGACTGCGTTCTTAAATTATTGTTTAGATCAATATACGGTTTGAGCCATGCTGACTGATGAAATTGCAATACGCGATGAATTTTAGTTAATTTCAATCCATGCGGTAGACACTGTTTCAAGTTTTGATAATGTATTACATATTTACATTTATCATTTACATTAGCAATTAACATTTTTGTTCGTGATGTGATGTATGGAGATTTCATATTCTCAAGACAAAATGGCAAATCATTATGATCATCATGTAACTCTTTAGGGTACTCAAGATTTACCTCTAAAATATATCCTTTATCATCGTTATCATTAAGAGTGTCAACATGTAAGACACCAATTTCAGGTTGTGTCAGCCAGCGAAAATCTTTCAGTGGTAGATATTGACTCATAGCCCAACCATATTGGTTATTTGCATCGAGGTAGACAAAATACTTTGACTCTTCACAAGGGTTGTAGCTAGGCATGTATTTATTATTCGCTTTAGAGTACAGTCCACTACATTGACTTAATCCACCTCGAATTGATGATTTTATAAAATTGATCATGTCTATATCAGTCATTAATTCTAAATTTACTTTCGCTTTTTTCAACATTGAACTGAAACTTAACCCAGGAGCAGTGAAATACTGACAAGGATCAAGGTCATAAGTTTTCATACAAACATTCCGAAAATTTTCAAAAACATCTGCTAATAACAACACATCTGTCTTCAAATATATGTCTGAAAATTCTCCTAAAGTTTGAATGTCAAACTGTGCCCATACACGTTGTGCATGTAAATATTCCTGTTCACTGATATGACTTGTGTTTAAGGAACTGTAAAATGCATCTTTCGGTGGTAAAGAACACTCCTCAAGACGTTCCACACAGTTAATATATTCATAAGGGAATATGCCCTTTTGACGAATCAAATTAAAATCATCTTCTTTAGGAAAGACACGTTGAATTTCATGAAACTGGTCTGATTTTAAATTACTAGCCAGCTTATCAAGACTACTCGGCATAAAGCGGAATGAATCTAAAAATCGCAGTTTAATGGTTTTTTTATTGCTAGTTTTGATGTATTTTGTGAACGATATGTATTGTTCCTTATTATTTGCAATCACATCAATTTTCACATCTGAAGCTCCAAATTCTTTAACGATAAAGTGGTTATCGTATTTGCTACCGTTATGTAGAATGACCGGAATGAATTTACTTACTCTATAATTTAAATTACATTCTTGGTGAGCAGCACCACGATATTGTCCTGTTAAATGGTCATGATCGCGAACCCTGTCTGTATATAAACATTCACCACATATAAAACAATTAGTTTCAGTTTCAAAATTCATTTGCTCTAATAAAGTTAGTGGTTCCATTGGAATGATCGTATTTAAAATAGAGGATATACGGATGGCATCTTTCTCAAGCCTATCCATAAAAACTTTAGGTGCATCAGGTCCTCTATAGAGCTCAAACTTATTTAAAGAGTCATCATAACTACATTTAATATAATATGCAAAGCTAAAAGGTTCATGAATGTGAGTAGTGTTGGTAAAAGGTTGGGCTGGATTCGATGAACATGTATTAAATGGTTTTAGCAAAGCCTCGAAGTCAGCATATATAACAAATGGTACTCGAAGCTGTTTCTCATAATCCTTAAATTTTAGAATGTTATTTTTAGGAGTCGGTAATATCGTACGAACATGATTACACCCCCATTTTTGATGTTGAGTTAGTTGGTCCTCTTTTCTGAAATATAGCAAACAGCCATCACACAACCACTTCTTATGTTCTCTTTTTGTTATCTGACTACCAACAAGTCTACTTAAATGTTTTATCCAACAATAGTGAGCATTTTCACCTTCGGTTATGTATAGTAAATTTACATGAGCATCCTTTTGTTCCTGAGTATAATATAGAGGACCAACTATACTCTTATTTTCAATTCCATAAACATTAATACTTACATTGTTCAGCTCTTCAAAACGTTGAATGTCTTTTATCGCCATAGGAAATTCCATTTCTTCTAAATCTAACACTGAAGAATAGTGAGGATATGATGACGTTCTATTCTCATGCATCTCTGCCGGATGGAGAGCTGAGGTTACAGCCCATGCAAAACATGCATGGTCACTATTCATAACGTTTACACAAGCTTCCTTCCGTTTAATCCATGCAGGTAAATCAACGTATGATGATGCTCGAAGGGGGTTGTATTTATTCATGTTGGTTTCTAAATAAAGTACTTCAACTAACGCCCAGCCTGACTCCCTTTCCTGGAACTCTTCACTCTTCACGATGATAGCACTTGAAATATTTTGGTATATATCACTAATATTAGTTGATTCGCTAACAATTATGTTTTTTGTATTAAAGGATTTGATATCTGTAATTTCACCTTCGCTCCCAGTTTTTACATAGAGGCCAAAAAGTTCAAAATTCATTTTAATTGTTTTATGCTCTAATAAAGCCTTTTCTACTAAGCCAAACACAGTAGGTTGAACATTTTTTTAAAAATGATTCAATACTTTGAGTTTTTTCTTCACTATAAAGTCTATAACTAGCAATTCGACTTTTAAATGCACTACCAAATTGTTGAACATTTCCAGAATTTCTTTCATGGCAAGTGTTATTTTTATGTTGAATACTGCGTAAATGTCCATGAATGATTGAAGAAGGTATATTAATATTACATACATCACAATGTGTTATTGAAGGTTCACCATTCTTCTTTCTTTTTAATGCATAACTATTTTCACAATCTTGAGAACGTTTACGCTTTTGAGCATTACATTCATTTAAAGGTTCAGTGCTAGTTGTTGGTTTTACAGTTTTTAATTCTTGTTGTTCACCATGCACTTCAACCATGTGGGATTGATATCGCTTTACAGCAGAAAAACCAAGTTCACAAACTGAACATGAAAATGGTGCTGAACTAACATGCATTAAATTTACATGACGTGCAAGATTATCTTGTCTGTTAAATGTGGTAGCACAATGACTGCACACAAACATTTTAATGTCATGTTTAACATTTGCGTGTCGTTGAAGGTTGTCAGGTCTTGAGAACTGTTTCTTACAGTCACCACACTTGAACATGATGATCCCTTTCGAAATTACCTATAAAAGAAAGAAATCATAAATGTTAATAAATGATAAACAAAAGTACAATATAAATAGTTTAATTACATTCCTGTCAATGGTTATAGCAGGGTATTTAAATCGATCATCTGTGAACTCCTAGCAAGTCTAACTTCATGTAGTTCTAACTGGGGGTTACTATATACCACTGTCACTGACACCTAGCGGTGAACATTGGAACATGATAGAGTGATAGAAACCAGTGATCGCCAGTTAAGTGAGTTAAGTGTGACGTCATAACCAATCTTAAAACAAGTCTAAACTTGTAGAACATGTCACGTGATAGAAACCAGCGATCACTAGTTAAGTGAGATAAGTGTGACGTCATAGCCAGTCTTAAAACAAGTCTAAGCTTGTAAAACATGTCACATGACAAGGTTAAGTTAGGTAAAGTTAAGTGAACTGAGGTTAAGACTTTAAATATTCCCTCTGTCACTGACACCTAGCAATGAACATTCGAACTTAATAGAGTGGTAATCAAAATCTAACCTACAAATTTAGCTTTACACATCATGGTCAAGTAGTTCCAACTTTTGACTGCTAAATATACCATTTTCACTGACATGTAGTGGTGAACATTGGAAAATAATACTCTAGCTGTTTAAAAGTTATTAGAGGGGCACTTACCTTTTTATAATTGATCAACTGCTGCCACTGAATGAACAGATTGTAGGAATCTGGTAACCTTCAGGTACCCAATTTTCTGTAAACAAATTAATCAATCAATCAATCAATCAATACATTCCAATCAATAACTTCAACATCAATTAGTAATAAAATACTACAATCCATTAATAATTAGTACTTACCTTGCAAATAATTTAATGATTTTCTACCGAAACGGTTTTTTTTTACAACTCTTGAGCAGTAATAGAGCACTGTTCACTCAAAGCGAGTAATAAAGACTGACAGTGGAGAGATATATGACACCCCTCTTATATAAACTCTCATCGCTCGTGTCAGCAGTTTTTTGCAGATCATTGCAATTCCTTTCCCAATACAGCTGAGAGTCCAAAGTACACTAGGAACACCTGTGTGGTATCCAATGACTGCTGACTTTGCATGATCATCACCCATTGTCTTAATCAACACATGGGGTTTCAAATTACTGCAGAGTCAGTCATAGCAACAGCAGTGTGCGCTCTCTGGTATGTCAGCAACATGACACCGGAAGGAACACCTGTGTAATATCCAATAACTGCTAACTTTGCATGATCATCATCCATTGTCTTAATGAACACTTGCGGTTTCAAATTACTGCAGTGTTAGTCATAGGAACAGATCTGCACGCTCTCTGTCATGTCTGTAATATGACACAGGAAGTAACAAGTCGGTTTACTGCACGTACCATCTCCTCAGTTTTAACATCTTAAGAACATGTATTATTCTCTTTCAACTACAAATGACTCGTTAGACTACATCCATCCACCAAGTTAGATCCCTTGTATGTTCACATGTATTTCATCTCTTTCCTTTCATATCATTATCACATTATAGTAGTGGGGGTTGGTGAACAACGTCAGTTCAACACACACAAATGTAGTTAGGCCCTTTGACATAATTTAAATAAATTCATGAGCCAGTCCATAGGGACCAGGCCAAAGGGACCGGTCCAAAGGGATCAGTCCAAAGGGACAAGGACTCGTCCACAAGGACTTGTCCACAAGGACCTGTCCACAAGGACCCGTCCACAAGGACTTGTCCACAATGACCTGTCAACAATAACCCATCCATAGGGATCCACTCCCCCACCCTCTTACAAAAGCCATGAGTGGGCATGCATAAAAAACAAAAAACAAGCATGTTAATTCATAGTGGCTATCTACCGAACAAATGCACTTTATGTAGAACAACGTTTCATTCCATATCGGCATTCCAACTCTCACATGTTGCAATTGGAAAGAGAGATTTTCTAAAAAATTACAATTTCACCCCCTAGTAGGGGTAGGTTTTATTTTGGGGTGGAAATATGTTGTCCATTGGAAAGGGGGTATCAGCCCGAGTTCAATA
Organism: Meconema thalassinum; assembly: GCA_946902985.2. Classification (NCBI taxonomy): domain Eukaryota; kingdom Metazoa; phylum Arthropoda; class Insecta; order Orthoptera; family Tettigoniidae; genus Meconema; species Meconema thalassinum. Next base: position 330,993,456 of record OX336395.1, read on the forward strand.
ACACCTCATTCGTCTAAATCCGACCATGCGTTCAAGAGATATCGCGAGGCGGCCATCTTGTGAGGAGGGGAGGAGGAGGAGGGTGTAGAACCCCTACAAAACCACTACTCCTCTGTTATTGTAGTTGTTTCTACCATAGTATCTTCTTTCCTGGTACCTTCCTTGATTATCCCGTGGCCTTCTCCATCGAGTATTATATCGATTTCCACCATCCGGTCTCGCATAAGGCTTGTAACTGTATCTGTTACTGTACTGATTCCATCCTCTTTTATTGGGATCTTCCCTCGGCGTTTTCTCTTCTCACCCCTCTCGAATCTCTCGAGGTGTTTGAGAATAACTGTCGGCCATAACAGCGTACACAGCGTTGTTATTCTTTCCTCTCTTCTGATGGAAAAATTGAGCGTTCGTATGATCCAGCTTCTGTAATACCTCGTCAAATTGCTCCATATTATAGATGTCAGCAGCGATCAAAGTCCTTTGGACGTCTGCTGGAAGCTGACGTATTAACGCAGTAATTAATTCGTTATCTGGCATCGGCGGATCTAAATGTTGAAGTTTAGAAAGCTGTCCAGAAAAGTATGTAGAGTATCGAGTAGGTTGTGACGTCGAGAATCTCTTCGAATATAATTCTGCTCTGACTTGCTGTTGGGTTTCCGGGGACCAAAACTTTTTCAATAACCCACGAGAAAACTCCTCAAAAGTGGTTAGAGTGGATCTAAAAGCTCTAAACCAAAGAAGTGCAGGACCTTCCAAAAACTTCCCTATCACTCGGATCTGTCTTTCTTTAGGGATCTTGGAATCTTTCAGGTAATCCCCTGCTTCTCTCAAAAATTCCACGGGTGTCACAGAATCTCGCCCTGAAAATTTAGAAGGCTTATCCTCTACATTCTTGAATACAGTTATGGGGTTGGATTGAAATACTGTCCTGACCTCATCCTGTCTTTGACTATCCGTTTCTCTAGCTGCTCCTAGATTTATCTGTATCTGTTCCTTTCCCCTTACACTTGGCATTTTCAACAGATGGTCACACTGTTTCTCGTCCTTGATTTGGGTTTTCATAGCCTCAAGTTCCTTATGGTTTTCTTCTGCCATTTTCTTAATTGCTTCAGTTTCTTTACAATTCTCCTTGACATCAGTGGATATCTGGTTCATAACAGCCTCGTGACTTTTCAATGACCCTGTCATATCTGATATGTCCTTCTGAGTTGCTTGGATATCTTTGGAAATTACTTGAATATGGGATGACAAAGATTCCCTAATCTCCTTGATTCCCTCTTGGTTCTCCAGCTTGAGTGTGTCTTTAATTTCATTGACAACTGTGGTTTTAATTTCAGTTTGTAAATCATTAATCACACCTTCTCTTATTTCTCCCATTACAAGTTCTTTGAATTGTTCTGTCAACCGTTGAACAACTAGAATTCCCATCTCATTACTCTCTTTCTTCACTCTGACTTCTAGGTTGATCATGTCTTCACCAACTTTCCTAAGACCATGTTCTATCCTATCAGCTAAGCTTTGAGATCTAAGATCGGCATCGCAAAATTTATCGTCCATTAAACTTGCGTTAGTAGCTAATGAAGTTTCGAGCTCATGTGTTTTTTTCGCATAATTTATTCATTTTACTCTCAAGTGACATTTTCAAAATTTCGGAATTCTCTTTAAATTTATTTTCCATAGAATTAAATTTACTATTTAAATTTTCTTTCAAATTACCTTTTAAAGAATCAGAACTTTCTTTAAGTTTATCATTTAAATTTTCTTTAAGTTTATTTTCTAAAGAATCAGAATTTTCTTTATGTTGATCGTTTAAACTTTCTTTAAGTTTATTTTCTAAAGAATCAGAATTTTCTTTAAGTTTCCTTTCCAAAGCCTCAGTATTTTCTTTCATAATGGCTGCTACACGCAGTCCAGCTTCTTTTGAACTCTCCTCCAAACTCCTCATCATCCTCATCATCTCTTCCATAATTTTCAATTATTATTCAAAACTTAGGGGTATACAATATTGGCAAACACAAGCTTATAACTAGAACAAGAAATATGAATAGCTAATTGGAACACTCTAATAAAATGAGATTTGTCCTAATGTCGACGTGATGGAAAAACAAAATTCTCTACTTTTACGAATTACATTTACCACAATATCACAAGAAAAATATGCAAGTTCTCAAATATCCTCCACCTGGATTCTAATAATGCGTATGTCCAGTCATCGAACGTTTACTACTGAATTTACTTGACGCCCTAATTGTTAAGCCATTATCAAACATAATCAAACCCATTCTAATTATTAATCCAGTTAAATTTTTAATTTTCCCCACTAATTGGGTTTCCTACTAATTTATTCATCCAAACCAGACATCTCTCCGCTCCCAAAATATTTCTATAAAAAATTATCACAATTTAAATCGGCATGCGATTGACCATGTCTAACTCGAGACCCACGTTCGAAGCCATTTCTCTCTCTATCTTATTTTATGTGCCCGTTTAGACCGGAGTCCGCACGACCACATATGCATTTTACCAATAATCAGTCAGCACGAGAGTCAAAATATCCCGGAGCGCCAGATGGGTTAAAGCTAATCGCAAAAACGACATCAAATATAAAAATGCTTTACTGATTTTTGGCTCAATGCAACAATAAGGATAGAAGGAGATTCAACTGGGCATAACACATCATGTAAAATTATCTCATTTTATTTTGAATTTAAAATTGACTGCAAAAATGCTCAAAGCAGCATCATTCACGTGTGGCGACCCTCATCCTATTTACACAATATACAGAAATTTTCCAAACACATTTGACAATTATTTTTTGGAAACACAAGTCTGATTATTAGTCCTGTAGACTGTGTTCCAAAATTATATTCATTCATGATTAAATCCAGTTCAAATTTAATTGTCTCTACTGGAAATATCGTAGTTCACTGTTTGAATTTTTACATAATATTAACACTCGTAGAATAAATGTTCATAGAATTTTTAACTTTCACTTATTTTTCCAGTTTCAAAAATATATTGTCGAAAAATATTATTATTTCTGAATCAACACAAATTATTTACACATATTAATAACATCATCTGAAAAGTATTTGACCTTGAGCATAGCATCGAAGAACTGTGCGAAGCGCAACAAAAATTAATTGTTCTTCTGACATTAAACGTTTCGAGAAGTGACTCGATTATGAACTTCAAGTTCCTAACAAAATATATGATTTCTGAATCATCAACTTGATCAATAAATTTTTGAACCATTCAACTATTCAATTTTCCACTTGGAATCATTATTATGAAAAAAATATTTATATTCATGGCCATTTTTAGTAATTTTCACAACTTGCAATTCTTCGACAGAATGCGGAAATAAGAATTGTAGCTTCATAATAAATTCATTTAGTTCATGGCACTAGGATTGAAAATATCCTTCAATTTATTCATGGTTAAAGAATTATTTTTAATTGGCAGTGGCCCATTCTATTATTTGTGTAAGAACACAATATTCCAACAACAACGGCAAAGGTCCCTCTGAAGAAGAATAAACTACTATCATGACAAATCCGGGTTCTAGCAAAATCAAAGTCTAAATGGAATTCGTAAACAAGGTTGAAATAAGAACTGATGGTTTCAAGAAATAACCTTCGGGTCATTCATACGACGAAATGTGTAGTTCCAATACTCCGTCTATAAACCTGAGCCATCGAAACTGCTATTTGATTGATGCTCGAAAAAACCTCTTCATTCCTGCGACTTAACCATGCGCACCTGGGAATGGCATTTCAACTACTCCACACATACATTTTCTTCCCAAAATTTATACAATAAATCAAGCCTCTGCTTGTTATCAACACTGGAAGATTAATAAACTTACAAGTTTATTTTATTTTACCATTCAGTTCAACCCGTGAATTTACCATACTTATGAAAATCTTTATTTCACTTTCGAGTGTATTTACGTCATGATTTTATATAAATACAAAAATATCCTATTTGATACAAATATCATTTGCTTCCCGTTTCATGCCTCTCCGTGTTATCTGAAAAATATACTTTGCTCATTGCAAATATCAACTGTTCAACCAGAACTGAAATGTTGGTTGAATGCGGGCTTGCGCTAACCACTCTCCTTCGGAAAATCACCTGTTCCAAACTAGAAATGATTAAACTACTTCATAGGCTCTCTCTCAATACATATGATTATTAGAAAATATAAGATCCAAAAATTATTTAGAAAAATTATAAAAATTATTATTATTATTATTATTATTAGTGGATTATTATTATTATTATTAATTATATTATTTTAAATATATTTAATTATCATCTCATTATGTGAGAATCCACATGTTCGAACCTTCGAATATGGAAAAAATATCCATTCCTCAACAAAAATAATTTAACTTTTACAGTTACATCGACGGTTTTCCGTGTCTTCCCAAAAATATGAAATATTCAAATAAATGCTCGATATGCTCGGTCATCGATCCTAAACTGTTCTGAGTGCTGAAAATACTCAGAATAACTCTAACAAGTCTTGCGTAAATCATTGCAAGATTTAAATACGAAGAAAAATAAATGTGTTGGTCATCTGCAGAAAAATAGTTTGTTCCAATTAGCTAGGCATAATATAATTCAAATGTGGCTTACATTTCTTGATGGTCTTGAAGCGTAGTGAACCTGGTCTGTACCAGATTTATCCATAGACATGCCCTATCGGACAAGCATGTATAATCCTTGTATCGGCCGTCATTATATACCCACAATCCGTCTAACAAGACATAGTGGTAATATCTCTTGACGTTTGAAGTAACTGTTGATCCATTTTAATATTGGCTTCTGTTAAAGCCATAACAGTTTGCTTAAATGGGGTCAGATCTAAGTGATCTATTCTTAAATATGTCAGTTGTAACATAACTCACGGTAATCTTTTCAGTACAAGAAAACACTGACAGTCTAACCAATCAACGGCTGTTCTGAAGATCGTTCCCTGGGCATGGCTTCACACCATCTACCATGCGCGAAGCAACATGTAGTTTCCCAGCGTAGACTAATGAACAACACCGTGATAGACTGGTCTTCAATGTACTGATAGATCGAAGTGGTTATTAAGTTACAAATATGAAAACTGACTAAATTGGACTTAAATATCCAAGTATTAGGTTATTACTGGTCTGTGACAAAGTACTAATTCTAGACAAAGTCTAGCATATGTCCATGTAGAAATAAAAATATTTCACCAGTGTCTGTAGAAAAATCAATCACCTTAGTGATTCTCATGCCGGAAACTTACTAAGTTCCACTCGTAGCGCAGCACTTTTGTGACTATCACAACTTTGAAAATAACTTCTGCGTAGATCCGGCAACCATGTGCCTTGGCTCAGCGTAGCGGCACCTTGCTAGGCAAGTGCTTGTGTCGAAGTGAGCTAATGATGCCTGAGCCAGCCGGCTTTTATTCAAAACGGTCAGGGTCACGCTGCATCAGCTGAAATCTGGAAATCCTCATATCTCGGGTATCCCTGGTCCGATTTACTTGATACTAATTGCATTCTCTTTCATTTGGCCGTGCCAGTAATCTGATCCAAGTCTCAAGTCTCTACTCCATGGTTAACTATTTAATCAATAAATAGCCTCGACCTCTGCTATTACTCGCTACGTCACTTGACATGCTCTTAGCGGTATATTCTTTCCAATTCCTTCTCGAAGCAATGTAGCGCGATATTCAAATATCTCAACTTTCAAAAGCGGCTGTAGCCTTTCCCTTGATATCTAGGTGTCTGAATCTTGGAATACCCATTCCTAGAGTTGGGCACAATATGGACTGGTCAAAGGACTAATCAGTGGATTATGATACCAGTCATAGAGGGCGAAGATGAAGGTAGTTAAGGGAGTGTTGTTTGTGTGTGTGGAAGTGGGACAACACAGCAAGGTTGTGGAAAGCCATATGGACTGGTCAACGGACTAATCAGTGGATTACGATACCAGCCACAGAGGGCGGAGATGAAGGTAGTTAAGGGAGTGTTGTGTGTGTGTGTGGAAGTGGGACAACACAGCATGGTTGTGGGAAACCATATGGACTGGTCAAAGGACTAACCAGTGGATTATGATACCAGCCATAGAGGGCGGAGATGAAGGTAGTTCTAAGGGATTATGATACCAGCCATAGAGGGCGCAGATGAAGGTAGTTCTAAGAGATTATGATACCAGCCATAGAGGGCGGAGATGAAGGTAGGTCTAAGGGATTATCTTTCGTTGTGTCATCTCAACGCTCCATTTTATTGCTTTGCTATTTTGATAAATGTAAATGTAATGTTGTTTGCAGTGTTAAAAGCAATGATTTAAACTCAAATTAAATTAACTAGAGTAGATTGGTTGTGTTATTGTAGAGTTGATACCTATTAGTTTCAAATCCTAAATATTTAACCGCTCCGTGGGGGAATGGTACATGCCTGAGAGATTGAGTTGGCCGGAGGCGGAAGCATATTATCCATGGAAAAGCATCACATGGGTACATTATCGACATACATTTTTGCAGTGGCATCAGTAGAAACTTGAGGATGTTTTACATAGGTTAACCACTTTCCATTAAAGTCATAATCTCCCTGTTTACTGCCTGGCACCACTGACCTATCCTCATAGTGTTTATTAACAAGGTCTGTCTCTTGTTTGGGATCATTTAATGGGACAGTCTTGGCCTTTGCCATTAACGCACGTCCAAAGACATTCATCGTAATACTCTTCCTGTCCCAGGACTTGGTTCCATGTATATAGACAGCCTACGACCATCTTTTACTATTAGTTGCTATGCAGATTATTATGCAGCAAGAGTCACTCCTCGTGGGGGACATGGTTCCCCATCTCTTTCCTACATCACGTGAACAACGCCACGGTTCACTGTTTCCTTCTTCCATTCGCTGCATCATTGTGGGACCTTCAGAAAGGGAAGACCAATCTTTTGCTCACACTCATCACAGCTCCAAATGGTCTACGTTTCCAAAATATTTATATTTTTGCAAAATCCCTCTACCAGCCACTCTACGTGTACCTGGATCAGGTCATGTCTGAATTTCAGACAGCGAATATGGGTTATTTTACGTTTTACATGCAAGATAATGTTATTGCCCTGGATGCCGTGAGGCCTGATTCACTGATGATTTTCGATGATTTTATTTATTTATCGTATGGCTTTTGATGTCGGGAGTGCCTGAGGGCATTTATACTCCGAACGACAAGCCATTATTCAAAGCTATTTCAGATGGGTCGACATAAACATATGGATTACTTTTATCTTAGACAAACGTATTCCAAAATTTCCGAAACCTCATTCGTGATAATGCTATTGTGATTGTTTTATTTCGCCAAGATGAGCGGAATAGTCGCCACATACATGTCAATCCCGATATGACCTATCAAACCTTTACTCAATTGTGTGCCAAGTGTTGGAACACGCAACGCCACGCCTGTCTTGTTATTGACAAACCAGGGGCGTTATCGCTTAGGGTTTGATCATTGTATTCATATTTAAGAGACTGGAGCATTTCCCCTTCAGTCATTTGTCGAGACACCATGACAAAAGCGTGGAGTAAATTGAACAAGCATATTATTATGGCAAAAAATAATATTCGCCAAAAGTTTCGTCAGTTAAAACGATCACCTGCGGATTATGCTTTGTTTATTCAGCAACATTTAGCGCCTCCTCTAAAAGCCATGTTTAAACCATCTTACAAGCCCTCTTAAAAGCTACGAATAGTTTCAAAAGCAACGCAGACCCCACAAGAGGTCCCTGTGGAAAAGGAACAAACCGAACAGGATAGTTCTAGTGATGTTGAGGAAGAGGTGTTTACACCAGAAAAACCATCGCCACTCCTGGAGTTTTTGAAAACAACAGTCTTTGCTCAAACGCCTTCAACTTCCAAGCAGTCTACGTTGACAGAAACTTGTCTACGCCCGAGTATAAAACCCAGTTAAAAAGCATTCTGATATAGAATTACGGTGTTTTAGTATCAACCTACTTTAACAATTTGTTTACTAAAAGACAGATACTACCTTTGGTGTTTACTATGAAAATGATTGTTTACGAATTGGTAATTCCAATATCAAGTTCAGTAAGCATGTAGTCATTATTCAAAATGATAACTATAAATTAACATCGGGTCTTTTATAGCTGTTATTTTCACGTACTCCGCTTTCCGAAGTCTATACCCAGAATGATCCCCAAACGTATAGAACCATTTTAATGGAAATGAGTGCTCACAAAAGAGAGAATAAACAATCTGAAGCCATCAATGCCAACAAAAGTTTCAAGTATAAAACCGTTATTTCGAAATTATTTCCAGCCACGGACAGTGTTCGTCGTGGACATTCAGCTTCAGGAGTTACATCTAAACCATTGAAACCCTTCGTGAATGTCACCTATTGGCACAATCCCAGTAAGCTAGTCCAACGGCTCTTGCATGCTTCACGACAGGCTGGGAACACCGGCCCCATTGGGAAATCCAAGAAATTGAACTAGAACATCGAAATGCCGAAATTATTGTTTAAACCTTCACCCATCAAAGTGGAAATAGCTCACGATTTGCACCACCCTGCCAGGCGTAACTCTCAGCGACTCAAGCTTATTTCACGTGGTGCGAATGCGTTTTGGCAGGCCGATTTATTGGAAATGATTCCCTATGCTAATTGGTAACGAGGGTATACGCTATATGCTCACCGTCATCCATGACTAGTCCAAAATGGCATTTGTCCAACCTCAGGCCCTGTAGTGTCCAGCGCTTTCAAGAGTATTATTCAACAATCCAAACGTCAACCCAAGCTTCTGCAAACAGACCAGGGCAAATAATTTTTCAACAAGGATTTCTTCAGTTTTCTTAAATCTTTTGATATTCATCCTCTACGAGTATACCTAGGTACAGTTGCATGACGTATTTAATGAGTCTTACGTAGAATTAATAGCCCATACTTGTTCTAAATTCAAGTAGTAGTTTCAATGATAATTGCGGGCATCTCAACAGAGTGTAAAACCAAGTCCCCGATTCTTGGATGTAACGGGTAATCTGGAAATCCACTGAATGGATTTTGATGCGGTTTTCACCATTCTGTAAAGAATTTCTCGAGGAAGGTTCCTGTTGGAAAACATTCATTAAAGACCTAAGGAAACCGAGTAGTAACGATTTCAGTGAATCAAGTTAGCCCAAAAAATATGGGTAAGGTAACCAAAATTCGCATAGAGCAGAATTATGCTGGGTAAAGCTTTAAAAAATATCTATATATTATGAGTGTAAGAATTGGTCAGCATGAAATGTCTACAAAAAGAGTCCGCAAAAGCATATCTCTATCTTTAATACATCAGCCACTATAAGTGATTTTACATTTTACTTCTTCAAACAATCTCCATTCAGTGGAAATTTAAATTACTACCTTCGTAGTGAGTTTACGAGCTAGCCATTCACCCCAGTTTCGGCCAACTTCAACTGTCGAATCGTGTCGAGTTAAGACTTCAGAGAAGAGTAGACTACATGTGTTTGGAGTTTCGATGTTCACCTCGGCTTTTCTGAATTGCGTCTGGGATCTGCCGACCGTGCGCCTTTTAAGTTTACGCTGGGTAAACCCTTCAAGATGCCGGGAAATATCAAATTCTTAACCATATCAAAAGCTCGTTATTCTGCAAAATTCAAATTAAGACCAAACTAATTAGTCGATCTCTACCAATTTTTGCAACAACATACGTTTTTGTGGGAAGCATCGTTTGACTGAACTACAAGGTCATCAGCCGAATCGTGTGCATATAGCGGCCATGTATGTGTGCAAATCGATTGATAATATCAATTCAAACACGGTGAAACCGAATTGAATGACATTTTGTACAGAGGTAGCACTAGCAAAGGGCAGCTCATATTCATGTTTAATATCCGTATAACACGGTGCATTTCAACAAGCTACTACAACCAACATTCAATTATACTCCTTGAAAAGGACAGAGAGTTTTAACAATGCCCATGCATTTCGGAGAAAGTAGGCTATATGGTCTTTACTGAACATCTTGTTTATACTTTTGTGATTCTAACAGCTTGCAAGTTATCTTTATTTATCTTGTGAGTGATGAAGTGTTATGAGCACATTGCTTATATTGTGAGCTGGTGTGCCCGTACTTTACTAAATCAAGTACATGTATTCCAAACGGTAAAAGCAAATGGTTAACGTATTGTCGTGTCCCTAGCGTGTAGTAATCTCCGTATGTTCTGACTTATTTGCATGTTTCAATCAACTAATTCTGTGTGATGTTTTACCCGAGATTTTAGCCAATTCCACGAGAGGTCTTAATTGAGTTATAGCCTATGTCGATGGCGTTGGTTCAATTATTTCAGGCAACTGTTTTCAACGTGGTTTAATCCGATTTTGTACGCATTTACTCTGCATGGGCGCGTACTTGATCACCCGCGGAACTATTTCCTCTCCTTCTTCATAATCTTCTAGATTTTTACTAATAATATTTATTACTGATCTTAAATACCAATCCTGATAACTCGCCAAAAAGCTTCATATTCAATCACAAATTGACCTAAACTATTACAGCTGTTCCTTTGAAGACGAAGAAACTGTGTTAGCAGTTAATTCATGTAAGTCTAAATTATTGATGCATATTTCTTCGGAACCTAGTCTCTTCTTGTGATATCCTTTATGCTCTTAGACGAGTTAAAATAATAATTTAAACGAACTGTGACAAGCCCGATGACATTCTCTTAGCTATGGGATGGGCTTTTATCGCCATCATGTTTCCTCTACATTAAGGTCTGAGGATTGTATTTGTCAGTGAGTGTGGTTCAGTAAAGAAAATAAAAGAACGACGAGGGTTTATTTCAGAGCTTTATTTCTCATGAGAAGGTTCTACATTCTCTTCTCGTCCGGAATATCCTCATTAGACCTGCAAGAAAACGGTGAAATTCTTGATTATTACAGAGAATGGTCGAGGAACTACTCAAATCCTGGAAACAAAGATCATTTGAGAATTAGTAAACAGACAAGACGTATTGCCGGAACAAGCGGCAAGGTGAAGCTTCTAGTCCTCTGGGTGTCATTTCAGGGGGCATAGCATGTGGGAACATATTCAGCTAATTTTCATATCGCTAACTTTCAGAGTTACAAGAAACGAAATCAGGACATTTGGATCTGAAGTCTCAATTTGTACTCGGGGCTACAGAAAGAGGAAGTTACTGTAGAATAAACGTATCAAAAGGAGAAAGAAAAGAACGTGAAAAATTGGTAAGAATTTACAATTTGCTATAAAATGTTTAAACTACTGAAATTAACGATATCACCTGAATGAATAGTCGGGAAAGTATCTGGAGATGCTGTAGTATACTGAGACCCACCCAGCCATCCCTAATAGGATTACGACTTATATAGTTGAAATTGCAGCACTGCATCTTTCTGAAGGAGTCAATAATGCCAACCCGTCGCATTCGGTACTAAATCGCATCCGGCAGACCAATGGTTTTGCCAATATTTTCGTCCAGACCAATGGTGGCTAGGTGCTTCAGGCCGCGTTAGCTCATATATGACACCCCTGGTTTTTGTCACGCACAGTGAGAGCAGTCACGCATCAATCATATTTATCCAGGCCTGTGGTTATGCCTTTTATTTCATTATTCACGTGTCGTGTGGTAACATTTTATCGGACATGTTGGCAACGTAACACATGGGGTATGACGTACTTAACATGGCGAATGAACACGATCAAGAATGCTTTATTTACGTAAGGAAACAATTATTTCCGGTGCAGCAGTGGCAATTGAAATTGCAATCAACTCGTAACGACTCCCAGAAAGGTAACTGAATCATAAATCTTATATATAAAAGTGAAAGTCTGTATGTATGTGGGTGGATCTGTTCCATATACAAATCTACACCGTTACACCAATCTCAACCGAATTTTGCATACACATAGTTTAGGACCCAGAAGGAACCGCTGGCTACATGAATTTTCGATAGTCTTTCTCATTCTTCTGATTTCGACCCTTTTGCACTCCAGCACAGGCTAATCAAATCATAAAATATACTCATGAAGGAATGGCAAGGCGGATAGTTTCCATGGCAACATAGCTCAAGTCGAGACACGGCCGACTGGATGCCAGTTGCGCTCTGCACTACCGGTATAGAAAATGAGGATCTTTACTTGAAATCCCGTTAGTTACTCAACTACTCACACAGCACTGTCAACCGAGTTTAGCATAACAAAGACTTGACACTATCTTCTACTATATATTTCTCAAATACCACTCACTTACTCATTCATTCATCACGAAATCTCAGAAACCATCAAACGGATTGGAATGAAATTTGGCATGCAGCTTCCCCAAGGGCCGTAAATGCCCACTAAGAGAGGATTTTTGGATATTCTGGTTCTAAAGGGGTGTTAAGGGGGTAGACCTGCATTTCATTGAACAGCAATATCTCCCGATTGGTTTCATTGGGGGATGTGATACTCGGCACATAAACTCATCATTAAAAATAAGAAGACACGAGTCGGAGGGTTTTTCGATGTGGTGTATATTATGAGGTGAAAGGGGTGAAAAGTGGGGATAAAAAGATTCCTAATGGAGCGTGTATCTCTTAAACGACATAGGCGAGGAGTTTGAAACTCAGCGGGAAAAAATCAGCATAAAAATAAGTAAATATGTGTTTGACCGTTTTATCATAAATCATATTTAAGGGGCCCATGGGGAGGGGTGAAATTCTGGAGGGGGGGGGGAGAAACAGGAAAGAAAGTGTCCTAACTGATTGACTGACTGACTCACTCATCAAACTCAGGGGGAAAAACTGCTTTAAAGTAAGTAAATAGCTGTTCGACAGTTTTTGTCATAAATCAAATTTAAGGGGTTCATGGGGAGGGGTGAAATTCTGAAAAAAGAAAATTGAAAGAAAATGTCCTGACTCACTCACTCACTCACTCACTCACTCACTCATCATCGCCCAGCCAAAATTATTGAAGTTAGAAACATGACAGTTTGGGGATATGTTCATTGTATTTCAAAACAGTCTACTAAGGGAGGATTTTCGGATATTCAGGTTCTAAAGGGGTCTTAATGGGGTTAAACCTGAATTTCATTCAATAACAATATCTCACGAGTGGTTTCATTTGTGGATGTGATACTCGGCATATAAACTAATCATTAAAAATAAGCAGACATGTGTCTAAGGGTTTTTCGATGTGGTGTATTATTATGAGGTGAAAGGGGTGAAAAGTGGAGGTTGAAGGATTCCTAACGGAGCGTGTAGGCCTATATCTTAAACGACATAGGCGAGAAATGTGAAACCCAGCGAAAAACATCAGCTAAAAGGATAAGTAAATCGGTGTTCGACCGTTTTTTCATAAATTAATTTAAGGGGCCAATGGAGTGGGGTGAAATTCTGGGGGAAAAAAGGAGATTAAGTGTCCTAACTGACTAACTCACTCACTCACCAAACTCAGGGGAAAAAAGACAGCTTTAAAAATAAGTTAATAGGTGTTCAAGCGTTTTTTCATCAATCCAATTTAAGGGGCCCATGGGGAGGGGTGAAATTCTGGTAAAAATAATTGAAAGAAAATGTCCTGTCTGACTCACTCACTCATCACGCCCAGCGAAAACTATTAAAGTTGGAAAAATTAAATTTTGGGAATATGTTCAGTGTATGTCGAAAACGTCAACTAAGGAATGCTTTTTGTTTATTCAGGTTTTAAAGAGATGTTAAGGGGGTAAACGTGCATTTCATTGAATAACGATATGTCCTGAGTTGTTTCTTAGGGGATGTGATATTCGGTATATAAACTAATCATTAAAAATAATCAGACATATATCTAAGGGTTTATCGATGTGGTGTATATTATGAGGTGATAGGGGTGAAAATTGGGGGGTTGAGGGATTATTGACGGAGCGTGTATCTCTTAAACGACATAGGCGAGAAGTTTGAAATTCGGCGGAAAAAGAACAGCTTAAAATACAAGTAAATAGGTGTTCGACTGTTTTTTTTTTCATAAATCCAATTTAAGGGGCCCTTGGAGAGAGGTGAAATTCAGGGGGGGAAAAAACAGGAAAGAAAGTGTCCTAACTGATTGACTCACTTACTCACTCATCAACTCAGGGGGAAAACAGCTTTAAATAAGTAAATAGGTGTTCGACCGTTTGTTTCATAAATCCAATTTAAGGGGTTCATGGGGAGGGGTGAAATTATTAAAAATAAATGAAAGGAAATGTCCTGACTGACTCACTCACTCATCATAGCCCAGCCAAAATTATTAAAGTTAGAAACATGAAATTTTGGGGATATGTTCGTTGTATGTCGAAAACGTCCACTAAGGAAAGAGTTTTGAATATTCAGGTTCTAAATAGGTGTTAAGGGGGGTAAACGTGCATTTCAATGAATAACCATATCTCACGAGTGGTTTCATTTGGGGATGTGATACTTGGCTTATATACTAATCATTAAAAATAAGCTGACACTTGTCTAATGGTTTTTCGATGTAGTGTATATTATGAGGTGAAAGGGATGAAAAGTGGGGGTTGAAAGATTCCTAACGGACCGTGTATCTCTTAAACGACATAGGCGAGGAGTTTCAAACTCGGAGGAAATCAATCAGCTTAAAAATAAATAAATAAATAAATAAATAACTAAATAAATAAATAAAATAAATATGTGTTCGACCGTTTTTTCATAAAACCAATTTAAGGGACCTATGGGGAGGGGTGAAATTCTGGAAGAAAAACGTCCCCTAAGGAAGGATTTTTGGATGTTCACTCTCATCGACCAACCCAAACGATTAAAGTTAGAAGAATGATATTTTGGGGATATGTTTGTTGTGTGTCGAAAACGTCTACCAAGGAGGGATTTTTGGATATTCAGGTTCTAAAGGGGTGTTAATGGGGTTAAACGTGCATTTCAATGAATAACAATATGACACGACTATGACGCGAGCGAAGCGAGGCTAAAAATGAGATGATGTGCGTCTATGTATTACTCAATCACGCAAGTACCACTGGTCCGATTTACATGAATTTTACATGGAAGAAGCTGATTTACCTGGTTAACATATAGGTTACTTTTGATTTCAATACTTTGTACTATTTAAAGATGGCGACCATTTTAGTGACTTCACTACACCCTTTGGTTTAAAACTTTCATATTTCCATTTCAAATACAAAGAGAACGCTAAGAAATAGCAAACTTTTGATGGTATATACGAGTTTAAAAATTACATTTTCTATCCGAAAGGTATCTCCAACCGTTAGCGAGTAAAACCTAAATTTGTGCTATAAAACACGGTCAACGCCGAGCGGTGTACTTGGACAAAATATTCCATCCTTAACCTCCCTTCTCGCAGCACCTCGCCTATCCCCTGTTTTAACTGTCACCTTCATATTTTAATTTATTTATGACGCGTAGCGAAGCACGGGTACTTCAGCTAGTAATATATTCCTCGTGTAAGTGATGAATAGGATGAAAAGGGAGATGTACCTCTCGTAAACTATTAATGAAACATTTACCTCCTACTTCTCTCTCTACTTTCAGACGGTGTTAACTAAACGATTTGCTGTGCAGTCCATCATTCTACACGTACGGAAAACCACCAAGAATTCTACAGGAATCTTCATACAGAAAATGGCACAAAGAAAAGTAGTTAGAAGTTTTCAAATATTTTGTTAGAAAACTCTCTGTTTTCTGCATCAGTTTTGTTCTTGCATTTGTCAGCTTATGTTTACAGTTGTTGGAAGGTTTAAGTCGAGTAGTGTCAACTAATCAAGAGTAGATTAGTGAGTAGCGGGTGTGTTGGAGGCACGGACTTTAGCCATAGGCCGACCAGGGGCTCTACTAGATAATGTACCAGGCTCGTTATCGTGTTCTGATAGCTTCTGATAGTGATTACAGCACACTCCTACTACACAAGGAAACGGGAGTGGGATGAGATTCGGGAATCAGGGAATGCTCCCCAATGAAAGAGATTGGAACCTTAACTTCCTGTTAATTCAGTAAGGGAGTAAAGGTATCCGCCACATGGATACAAGGATTGAATTGATGAAGATGAATGAAATAGAAACGTTGGTTCTCACCTGCTTCACTAGCTATGGTGCTCAGCTCCGTGCCCCTTGGTCAACGAGCGTTCGACGACCCAACTTATTGGATCAGCAGGCAAACGACCTCTCACTGTCAGACTTCCGTCTCTGCAGTCCCTGACTGACCCCCCACACCCGAGTTCACAGCTTAGCTTATTTTCATTTTATGAAAAAAAGTAGGCTTATGAGATCACCTTTTGTCCATGTGTGTGTCTGTGTGTGTGTGTGTGTCCCTAACAACTTCTAAACGGCTGGAGCGATTTCAATGAAACTCGTTAAGGTCATAGTATTATTTTGGCCAACCCCGACCGTTCCCTTCAAATTTTATTACGCCTCACCAATCCAACATGGTGGCTTTGCGAAATATTTCACCGACATTCCATATCTCCGAACCTATTAACGATATCACCCTGAAAAGTTATATGGTGATAAAGAGCACTACAAGAAGTTTAGCTATGGGACTTTCAAAAACCTGTAAAGTACAAAACGAACATGGCGGCCAAGCGAAGGTGAGACATATTATTACACTTTTCTCGCCTGAGCGCATTGAAATATGGTACAGTAAATATTTATAGCCATTTTAATGAACTGGCATCTGATTTAGTTCAATTGTTCACATAACCTCAAGATTGCAGCTGTGCGCATTTTTAAAATTAAGTTTTTATTTCTCGTGTATCAATTATGCGATCGAAGTGAACGTTTGAATAATGAACCTACGCAAAAACCTTCATCTAATAGTACATGGCTCTATGGCCTACATATATAAAAGTCCAAAATGGCGACCAACCAAAAAATTTAGACGGTTCTCAATATCTATAAATCTATGATAGCAATCAAACTGAAATGTTGTATGTCCATAGAGGCTATAAACATAAGTTCACCTATGGGACATTCAATAACCTGGTGAGCACAAATCCTACATGGTGGCGACGCGAATTCTAAGCATTAAAATGGACGATTCTCGCGATTTAACCATCCGAACGCAGTTAAACTTGGTATGGTAAATCCTTATACAAATTTTAATCCACTGGCATCGAATTCATTTCAATTGGTTTCATAGCCACAAGATGGTAGCCCTGCGAAATTTTAAAACCAGATTTTAATTTCTTGTGTCCTAATCATGCGATTGATGTTTGAATACTACACCTACACAATAATTTTCATGTAATAATACATAACTCTAAAACCTACATATATAAAAATCCACATGGCGAAATTTTTAGGTAGTTCTCCAATATCTACGAATGTATTACAGCAATCAAACTGAAATTTTGTATGTTGATAGAGGCAATTAACATGAATAGGATATATGTAATTTTTTTCACTTTGCCTGTTAGTGTGAGAGAGTTTATGTAGAAGAATGCCAGAAAAGTTTTAGATTTGGGTTTCAATTTTCGTGACTGTTTTGGGTTTCCAAGACGCTCCGATTCGTCTTCAGCATGACGTTGCCCCCCCCCGATTCCGATCGGGATGCGTGCGCCAATTATCAGCAACGGTGGATTCCTGTAAGGAGTTACCACCTGGGGTAAGTTGTGCTTGTTAACTTGAGCCACTACTGAGCTTATTTATTTATTATTTTCTTTGTCTATTTATTTATTTATTGTGAAGGTCTCTGTTCAATTTGGCTCAGGCAAGGAAATGATTTCCGTTGAAAAGGAATCTGTTGACGTCAAATATAGACTTAGGTATTATAAAGTCATTTTTGAAAGTCATTGACTGGATCGTGGCGCTCTGTGGAAGTGACACTTGGACTATTGGTGCAGCAGAAAAAAGGAGAGTTGAAATGTGGTGTTACAGGAGAATGATGGGTAGATAGGGTAACAAACGAAGAGGTATTAAGACGAGTGGGAGAGAAGAGCTGTTTGTGGCGACTGCTAATGAAGAGAAGAGATAGGACAAGAACTGTGCGGGTATACCAAGGTTACAATATGTTAAACAGATTGCAAGGTGAACTAGCTATGTGGGGATGAAAAGATTAGCGCAGGACAGGGAGTCTTGGAGCGCTGTATCAAACTATTCTAAAGTCTGAAGGCTCAAGCACACATCTATCTTACTCTTACCATTATTATAGCAATTCCAGAAACATTACGTGTAAAATAAATACTCTACATTTGCTACAACTTACTAGTTTGTCTTGTCACCTTCCCTGAAGCACGACTGCATTTTGGCCGCTACTTCACAATAGTCGTCAGTTTTCTCTGCCTCGGCTTCAGCTGTTCAAAAAAATAAAACAAAGTTCTTACTCGAGCATGGACTCATTCAATCCAGACCATCAAAGTGGAGGAAGTTAAACCATCCTCCTGTAAAGCAGTTCCACAAATCACTCTTCCGAAGGGACGTGATGAACAAGCTCTCTGTTCGCAAGGCACATACATATGGCGGGAGGGTTAAGATATGCTGTTTTTGTACTTTAAACATCGGTAAAATGTGCTGAAGAAATGGTGTGTTGTCCGTAGATCTATTGTAATTGTAAGATAGTATAACTGCTTTTAATGCATGCCACATTTGTTATTTGACTTTATTATACGAAAATTGCACACTTTTACTTTAAAAAATCTATTTATAAACCATTTTGTATAGAATCCAGGTCAGGGACTTAAATCTCCAATGGTTAAATTACAATTTTAGAATGCCTGTTTAGTTGAAACTCTGATATATCTAATGGGTCAGATCCTCACGCACGGACGGTACATCTGTTTCGTAGTATATAACTGCCACTGGGCAGTGTGATTTGATATTTCCTTTGCATGTTTGATTTGTATTTGACACCTTGTGTGTGTTCGAAGAAGGTGACGGCGGTCATCAGTTGTTGTCAGTTTGCGTAGTCACGTGCGTTCATACTTGTCTTGATTCTATGAAGTCCTGTTTAGGCATTGGTTCGTGTCTCTGCCACTTGATGAAGATTTCGACCGGAAATCACTGCTGTAGTTTATTAAGTCTAGCGAGTGTCGGGTATTTGTATTTATTTTGTGCAGTTGTAGTGTGTGTTCCAATGACATGTCTATCTTCTCATATACGGATTTGCAGTTTGTCAGCTGATGCCCATGGTCGCGGATCACGTATAATATAGTACTTCTTCCATTTTCTGTTTGCTCGTCACATCTCCACACACATGGGTTGGAGATGACAGGACCATTGATGGCCTGATTTTAGGGCAAATCTCATCAGAGTGATTTTGTTTGATAATTGTCATTGGTTTAATTTGAGGGTGTAATTTGGGAGTTGGTTTATTCTTGTTTTATTTGTTTATTGTTCTGAAATTAAATTTGTTTAGTTGAATTTTGGCTTCACTTTCTTTCTTTAGCTGATATTTTAACCTATGTTACCTTGTTATGATAAGAAGCAAATTTTATAACAACAACGGTATGGACCGAAACACTTCCCTGAAACAGAGTCTCATTACGGTTCTTTACAAGGGTCCAGTACCTTCCTTCCTGCACCTCCTGACCAACTTCGCCCTCTTGGATGTGTTGTAGTTCGAATCCTCGCTGTGCAATTTTTTGTCCACCTTGAAGGCAATCTTTTCAGGTCCTAGCTTGACGCCATTTAGCAGTTTGAGTGCCCTGTAAATGCAGTACTGCAGACACAGTGGCAACATAACAAGCAAAGGATCAGTAGAAGCAATAAATGTGCGCTCAATACCTACGAAAAAGAAAAGACAAAGAAAAAGAGAAAGAATAACTAAAAAGAATAAGAAAAAGTACAACAAACAACAAGAATGAATTAGAAAATGAATAAGAAAAGGAAAGAAAAAAAGAATAAGAAATGAAAATAATAAGCAAAAGATAAAAAGTAAACGAAAAGAAAAGAAAAAGAACTTGGCGAAATAAGAGAGAAAAACTCTCAGAAAAGTCCTAGGACCAAAATAATATGGAAACGGTGAAAGGATGTAAAAGAGGCCACGTGAAGATTATCAGTGTATTGAAAAAGGAGAGTGAAACTTTATGGTCACATGGATGACGATAGGCTAATACAATCTCTAAAGAAACACAATAACACAAGACCTGCGATAAATTGGTAGCGATGAAGAAATCATTCGCAATAGAATCAACATTTTGATACTAGGAAAGTTATAGCGATATTTCACCTCTTGGTCCGTTTTTGCTCATTTACGAACTCGACCAAAATTTGGAATGGTTACTTTTTACGAGTAAATTTGAAAGTGATTTGTGCAAAATGATAGAAGTTATCATGTCCACAGGAAAGTATTATTATTATGTTTGAATAAAGCACATTATAGCTATTATGTTTTGGATAACGGATATTATAACTCTTTAATATGCACACACATCTGAATCTACATCTTAACACAATGAACAACTTACAACTAACATTGTCACAGAGTAAAAGCATATATACACTCCGACCAAGTTCCATAGAGGACATAAACTAGATACATAATAGTCTCCCCCACTTATATAAAAACAAATAAAAGGAACTATTCATATTCATTTGGGCACATAGTCTTGCAGATACTGAGGAGGTCGCCTGTCTCTGGCTGATCTTCTTAAATAATTATCAGCAGGTGGTGGAAGGCTGTTTCGATCAGGGCGTTCATCTGGTTGCACGATGGTCTGCCTTGTATCATCTGAAGTGTGGGTTGCAGGAGGAATATCCTCATTTTCTAGTCTTGACTGGGTTGGTGTTGGTATGTTTGGAACACCACGCACAGGAGGATTTGTTGGAGCAAAAGTGACATGCTTATCTTTCTTTGGCACGAGAGTCGATAATAACTGGTCAACATGCCGCTTTAAAATTCGTCCCGAATCCAATTTCACATCATAGTGACGCTGGCCGAGTTTAGTTTGTATAACACCAAACTGCCAAATATCACGGTTTTTCTGGTGAATCCGGACTTGCACTCTCTCTCCCACTTTGAAAGAGCGAACAGGGGGTGAGAAACTGGATGTAGTCAAGCTCTTTTGGTTTGGACGTAGAGCATCCAACCGGATACGTAGCCGACGTTTCAAATATAGTTCAGCTGGAGACTGTCCACATGCCAATGGCGTTGCTCTGTATTGAAACAAGATGTTCTGTAACTTAGTCGATAATGGTGCCGGGTCATTTACAGCAGCACGAAGTCGCCTCTTCAAAGTTTGGATGTTTCTCTCAGCTAGCCCATTGGTTGCTGGGTGCCCTGGTGCAATATATTTCTGAAAAATCCCTCTCTCCTTGCAATAGGATCTGAATACATCACTCGTGAAGATAGTGGCATTATCTGACACAAGGACATTCGGGTACCCATGTACGGTGAAGATATTGTCAAGCAGACTGATAGTAGTTGCAGTGGATGGAGCGTCTTTCACCATTCGTACTTCGACCCACTTGGATTTCGCGTCAACACACATCAAGAAATGGTGGTTATCAAATGGCCCCGCATAGTCAATGTGTATGCGTTCCCAATTTTCTTCTGGTTCATCCCAGGGGTGTATTGGAGCTTTTGGTGGATTTGAACGAGTCTGTGCGCACTCTTCACAAGATTTGATAAGCTTCTCAATGTCTTTGTCTAATTGCGGCCAGTAGACATATCGTCTTGCTAACTGTTTTGTTTTCACAATGCCGAGGTGTGTTAAATGTAACTCTTCCAATATTTTTCTTTGTAGTTTCTTTGGGATAACAATTCGGTCTTGACGGAATAGAATACCATTTTCAACTGTATATGGTTCATCCAAGGATTGAGTTTGAAGACGTTGCAGGGTGGCACTGAGTTCTGGGTCTAACATAGTCTCATCACGGATAGTTTCGTACGTAATGGCTTCACTTGACACTTGAAGAATCGTTTCAGCACAGAGTTGTGAAACTTCTGCATTTATTGATGTTTCAATGTTTGGCGAGGTAGATGCAACAGGGGCTCGGGATAGGCAGTCAACATTTTCGTTATCTTTCCCTTTTTTCACTCTTACCGTGTAGTCAAACCCGGAGAGAAACGATGCATATCTTAGGAGCCTTGCGGATGTCATTTGTGGCAGGCCCTTGTTCTGATGAAAAATACGAGACAGAGGTTCATTGTCTGTCACAAGAATGAAATTTCTTGCAAAAATATAGTTGTAGAAGTGTGTTGTGGCGAAAATTATTGCCAGCGCTTCCCGGTCAAGCTGACTGTAATTACATTCTGCTGGTGTTAGGGCACGAGATGCATAGGCGATGGGTCTTTCTTGGCCATCCATCTCATGACTTAATACTGCTCCAACACCAGTAGGACTGGCATCGGTTGACAAGATGATAGGCAGTGATGGGTTGAATGGGGTAAGGACACGTTCACTACATAACTCGGACTTGAGATTCAAGAAAGCTGCTTCACAGGCTGCAGACCAGAAAAACCGTTCACCTTTCCGCAATAACTGCCGTAATGGGTGGGACTTCGTTGAAAAATTAGGAATGAACTTTGCATAATAAGTCACCATACCAAGGAAGCGTCTCACTTCTTCATTGTTTTTAGGGCGTGGCATTTGTGACACAGCTTGAACTTTCTCTGGTGACTTGCGGATCTCATTATATGATACAATATGCCCTAGGTAGTCTATGTTTTCCTTGAAAAATGAGCATTTGCTTTTGTTCAAATGCAGATTATTTTTCGAAAGCCGTTCTAGACAGGCTATTAAGTTCTTGGTGCACTCCTCCTTCGTTGTACCATGTATTATGATGTCGTCAAAATAAGCTTCAGCTTTTGGAAGACCATGAAGGATCTGTGATAATATCCTATTAAATTCTGAGGGGGCAGTTTTGATGCCAAAACTCAGTCGGTGCATCCTGAAGGTTCCTTTGTGAGTGGATATAGTTTGAATCATACTACCTTCTTCATCAACCTTCAGATGTAGATATGCCTTGTATAAGTCTAACTTGCAGAAAAATTTTGAGTTTCTAAGACTATGTAGAACATCATTAACTGGTCTTATGGGATGGTTTGCAGAAATCAACCTTGAATTTACTCCACATTTGTAGTCAACACATAACCTAACTCCCCCATCTGGTTTTGGGATAACAACAAGAGGCGATCCCCAATCACTTAAAGCTGTGGGAGAAATAACTCCTTCTGATTCCAATGAAGCGAGTTCCTTTTCAACGCGTTCCCGAAGAGCAAAAGGGACATCACGTTCACGATTGAAGACAGGTTTCACCCCCTCTCTGAGTTGCAGTTTTACTTCAATATTGGGAACGCATCCAATTTTTTCTTCAAAGATTGTACTATACTGATGTAAAATATCCTGAATTGACTGCACTGAGTTGACAGATTCAGTGTGAAGTGATTGATTTGTGTCCTTGTCAATTTCCTTCAGATCAAGGCCGAGGCCCCTGATCCAAACACGACCAAGCAATGCGGCATGACCTTGCGGAACTACAAAAAGATCTGCAACAATTTCTTTCCCTTTGTATGATACTGTGACAACAATTTTTCCTCTGGGTTTGATAACATGATCAGAATATGATCGAAAACAGACATTTGTTGGCTGCAATGGCAAACCAAGACCCAAGGTTGAACATTCGTTCTCTGAGATGAGTGAATATTTTGCTCCCGTGTCGACTTCAAATCTTTGTGATTTATTGTTGAGTTTAACACTCATAAAATATTTATCTGATTCTTGTCCTACTTCAAAGAGATCTTCGATGCATTCCAGTTGTCCTATCCCGAAATTGGTTTCAGGGTGGTCATGCAAGTTGTCATCTATGTTCTCAGTTGCAATGTTGTGTGTATTTGACTGTTGAAGAAGTGTAGTGATACAAACTTTTGCAACATGTCCCACTTTCCTACATGACCTACATTTAAGAGAGTTTCTGTTTGTGCGACAATCTCTTGACCTGTGGTTTGAATTTCCACAATTCAGGCATAATCCATCAATACCTAGTGCTCTATAATTGACAGAACTACGGCGGCCCCTGGACTGTGAACGTGAGTGAGAGCCTGGGCTATGCTGTTGAACAAAACGTGACTGAGTATCACTGCTATATTGATTCCTACTTCGGTCATTATATGAACTTGTGGCTTTTGTTACTTTGTTTGTGTCCTCTATAGTGTCTGACGGTGCAGTGAGCTGTTTTGACAGCTGATTACTCTCATACCGCGATGCTTCCAAGGCTATAGCCTTCTTCAGGAGATCATCAAATTTCGTGTCATTAGACTGGAGAAGTTTCTCTCTGATCCAATTATCTCGCAAGCCACGTATAAATTGTGCACGAAGAAAAACATCCGCGATTGAAATTCTGGCGTCACATGTACACTGAATATAAAAGTCACAGTCTAGTAAGTGGCTTCTAAGAGTGGCAACAAATCCTGCAATATTTTGACTTTCTCTTTGATTGACGTTCAAAAAATAGTGTTGGGAAACTACGGTTGAGACTTGGGGTGACAGTATTTGCTTGAAATGCTTTACTAGGTCATTATAACCAAGAGACTTGATTGGTTTATCAGGGCCTAAAAATGCAGAGAGATTGTTATAATGAATTGCCCCTATTGATGTACACAAGAGCTGAGCTTTCTTTGTTGGATCGGTGGCATTGTTGAAGTTTGCGTAATTTTCAAATCGTTCTAAATACGACACGAATTTTTCCTTTTCAGAATCAAATTTTTCAAAAGGTGTGATGTTAGTGGCTTGTGGGGTTGTGACGGGCTGGTGAGCTTGATACCTTTCAAGTAACTTCTCTTGAGAATCAGTAAAAATGTTCAGTAATTGTTGAAACTGATTTGCGTCCATCTTGACGGAACTTAGAAATAATTTTAAAAGTCACAGTTCAAATATAATAAAATGTTTCAAGATAACAGATTTAAAACACACTGGGTAGTGATCGATGACCGAATATTGTCCTGGGCTTGAGAGAAAAAAAAACAACATTGCATAACCTCAAAGTTCGAACTGCGATAAATATTATTTTGAATATGTGGCATGCAGGCACACGTAGCTGAATATACGATGAGTTGCTTAGGATTGTTTACAAGTACTCTGTGTACATTTCATGTCGATTTGCCTGATTCTTGATTTTACTCACGTGGCCGTTGAAACAGACGACGTAAATACCGTACTTCATTGATGTAGGCTATATCTGTACCGGAGAATCAAGTCCCAATTCCTCGTCGCCAACTATTATGTTTGAATAAAGCACATTATAGCTATTATGTTTTGGATAACGGATATTATAACTCTTTAATATGCACACACGTCTGAATCTACATCTTAACACAATGAACAACTTACAACTAACATTGTCACAGAGTAAAAGCATATATACACTCCGACCAAGTTCCATAGAGGACATAAACTAGATACATAATAATTATATATAAGCTTTTGAACTGACAGTGGTTGTGGTGTCTGGGGGATAAGCAACCTTGGTCGCAGTAGTGTTATCTAACTCGTGATTTCCCCATACTTCTCACAGATACTAAACAAATGCTCTACTTGATAATATGAAGCTATGCACTCACCTTCTGGGTTTTAGTGGTCAGTGACTTGCGATTCAGCACGACCTCCTTGTCCACTGTAAAAAAATATATATATGATGTATGAAAATCACAATATTAATACCTCAAGTCAGCACGAATTCTGAGTCTGGGTTCTGCTTGTCTGATGTTTATTTGTCATGCCAACTAATGAAAGATTAAATAGTTTTAAGTAATAAAGTTTGTTTTTGTAGTTACCACAACGAAAGTTCATATTTGACGGAAATTCTCTATTCTCTATTTTATAAGTTCAAACGAAAACACACTTTAATTTATACAATTACATCACGTTTATTTACAAAACATAGTAATAGGTAATATAGGCCGAAGCTGGCGCAGGGGCTAATGGGCAAGATGGCCGCCGCGCGCAATCACTCTATGTTATTCTTATGGAGGGGTCATTCAGAGCTGGCGCAGTGGCTAATGGGCAAAATGGCCGCCACGCCCTGAGACCGTGAATGACGTCACAGAGAGAGGTCGGCCGTGTAGTTGCTAAATGGAATATTTATTATTAATATTATTATTATTATTAGGTAATTATTAATTGATCATGTGCAATCCTGACCAGCCTTATATCGTCCACTTTTGGTGTAGTTGCTAGCATTTTAGCTGTTTCCCTAGAGGTGTGGGTTTCATTCCCGCCTCAACCAAGAAATTTTATTCTGGGCTGAGAGCTGGAATGGGGTACACCCAGCCTCATGAGGTGAAAGTAAGAAAACGTGGGGTTTCATTCATACCTCAGCCATTCCGCCTAATCCAACTTTACCTAACCTACCCTAACTTAACCTAACCTAACTTCGCCTAACCTAACCTAACCTAACCTAACAAACATTATTTAACCTAACCTAACCTAACCTAACCTAGCCTAACTTCAAAGTGAGAGCAAATATGAGAGCAAATGTGAGAGCACACGTAATAAACTAAGTTATAACCTAACCTAACCTAACTTCACCTAACCTAACCTAACCTAAAATAACCTAACTTCAAAGTGGGTGCAAAAGTGGGTGCAAGAGTGGGTGTAAAAGGGAGTGCAAAAGTGGGTGCAAGAGTGGGTGCAAGAGTGGGTACAAAAGTGGGTGCAAAAGTGGGAGCAAAAAAGTGGGAGCAAAAAGGTGGGAGCAAAAAAGTGGGAGCAAAAAAGTGGGAGCAAAACAGTGGGGAGCAAAAAGTGTGAGCAAATAAGTAAGAGCAAATGGGAGAGTACAAATAATAAACTTAGTTATAACCTAACCTAATCTAACCTAACCTAACCTAACCTAACCCACAGAAACCTCATTTAAATATTTTAGATTCAACATTTTAACATTTTACATTTTAACATTTTAGATTTTTGATTTTTCATTTTATATTTTTTTAGATTTTACATTTTACTTTTTTGATTTTTTTGTAGTTTTGGATTTTAGTTTTTTTAGATGTTACATTTTTAATTTAAGATTTTTTGATTTGAGATTTTACATTTTACATTTTCCGAAAAGAGTAAACTACAAGGTCACATACCTAACCTCACCAAACCTAACTTTACCAAACCTAACTTAAGCTAATCCAAAGGCTAATGCACATACACAAAGTATATAAGGGCACATGCAACTATCCTTATGCTAGTCTAATAGGCTACTGTACAACAAGATCACTACCCCAACCAGGGTATTTTTTTTATTTTGTTGTTTTCTCATTTCTCAATTTTCCAATTTCCCATTTTCAGTTTTTTTAATGTCAGTTTTAAGTTTTTCAATTTCATAATATGGAGACATGGATTTTGCATTTCGTTGTTTACACATTTGCCAATTTTCCAATTTCCCATTTTCGTTTTTTTTATGTCAGTTTTAGGTTTTTCAATTTCATAATATGGAAACATGGATTTTGCATTTGGTTGTTTACACATTTATTAATTTCACAATTTTTCATGTACAGTTTTTAAAATGTCAGTTTAAAGTTTTTCAATATCATGATATAGAAACATGGATTTTCCAATTTGTTGTTATACATTATTTGTCAATTTACCAAATTCCCATTTACAGTTTCTAAAATTTCAGTTTAATGTTTTTTCTATTTTGTCAATATGGAAACGTGGATTTTCCAATTTGTGTTTTACATGTTCATTTTGCATTAGGAGTGGAGAGAGGTGGGTAGTAATTAAAAATGTACAAGCAGTGTCCATACAATATTTTTTATTTTAAATACATGTACATTATTTACACATAATACATTTTTATATATATTCTTTTTTGTTATAAATTGTACAGTTGTTTTTATTTTGTTTTCTATTTATATATTTTTTTTATTATGAATACCATTTTTTTATTTTTGTAGTGTTATTGTTTTATTTCCTAAATTGTTTTATGTATTTGCTAGTTGCAGGCAGAAGATTTTGATATTCATAACTTAACTCTTTAAGCATGGTCAATGATTGAGTAATGACCATAGGCATGTGTACCTATACCATCAGCATCAATCACTCTTTAATCATCACCTGGACACAAAGCAATTTTGTTTAGTCTTATAGATGATATGTCATGTTGTTTAAAAGCGAAAATGTTCATTGGTATTCTTTTTACATTGTTTTTCATGACACAATCCTTATAATCTTGAAAGCTTATACAATTTTTGACAACACCTTTGCTAATACCTTTAATCTTTTTGATTTCTTTACCATTTATGTCTAAAGCGTACATTTTAGCTCTAAGTCCAACAAATGCTTTTATAATTTGTCCACAAGCCTCGTCTTTAAATTTCCCCAACGTTTTCTTCTTTGATGTAGAGTAACATATGTGATTAGTAGGATAATCTGATGTGTCCAGGTGTTCTAGGAAATCCAATTTGTCTTGATATACATCTGGGGTGTTAACCAAATAAATGAACGAGTCGGTATCCATATACATGAGTTTAAGGTTGTTCATTCCATAATAGGGTAGCAGGACATCATAGTGGTGGGAATACATGAGAGTTTTTGAAATATCCAGTATACACATTCCAATATATATATATATATATATAGGCTTTTTGAATACAATGTTACGTTTAGCCATGTGGAAAGCAGCTAGGTTAGGACCATAAATTGTTCTGTCGATGAATGTTGGTTTAGCTATTAGCTTTTCTACCTTTTTGCTGTCAGTCACAAGACGTATGTCTATTCTTTTACGGATATTTTCCATTGTTTTCCCAAAAATGGCATTGTTGAATAATTTGTACAGATTTTTCTCAAAATCATTTTTGGCTTGTTTTCGAAGGTTGTTATTAAAATCAACGTCGGCCTTTAACCAAGGTCTTTGCTTAAACTTTAACACACGATGAATTTTTATCAATTTTATTCCATTATCTAAAGCCTGTTTTAATGCCATGTAGTGAACAACATATCGCCTTCGATTTCCAAGATGAGGAATTAGTTTTTTCAGAGACGAATCTTTAGGTTGTGTACACTCTGGTAGGAAAGGTAAATCGTTGTGTAGATCATGAAGGTCAGATGGGTAATCAACATCAACGTCTAGAATGTATCCCACAGGATCGTCTTTCTTTAGTTTTTCTAGATCAACAGTATCGGGAGAAACCCACTGAAATCCACCATAAGGAAGGGAGTGGCACATAGCCCACCCGTATTGGTTGTTGGCATCATCATAGGTAATAAACTGCGATGGTTTATCAGAATCATAGGTTTCCATGTATTTATTGTTAGCTTCAGCATACCGATGAGACACCTGGCATATGCCTCCACGTATTACAGACTCGATTAGAAGAATCTGATCGTAATCCTGTATAAATTCCAGTTCAATTCCTGTGTAAAAGGGCATTGCCTCGAAACTTAAACCAGGCGAAGTAAAAAAGTGTGCAGCATCCACTCGGTGTGTTTCTAGAGTTTTGTTTCTAAACGTTTCAAAGCTGTCCTCAAGAAGGAGTACATCTGAAGTTAGATAGAGGTCACTATATTCCCGTAGAGTTTTAATGTTGAACTGTTTCCAGACATTTTTGGCATGTTCATAGTCTCCTAGACTAACATTTTCTTGACTTAATTTGTTAAAGAATGCCTCTTTTGGAGGTAAACACGTTTCACTTAATTTTTCCCATGAGTCAATGTAATCATAACAAAATACCCCTTTACGAGTCATGAGCATTGCATTTTCTTTTCCAAAGTACTTGTCTGTTTCAGGGTATGATGTTAAGTTGGTAACTAAGTGTTCCAAACTACTTGGCATTAACCGAAACGTATCAACAAATCGAAGATTAACATTTCCCACATGTATGGTGATGGAAATGTACTTTTCTTTAGAGTTAGGAATAACATCCACTCTCTCAGTAGTACATCCTAATTGCTTTACAATGAAATTTGCGTCGTAGCCACTCATATTATGTAGAAACACAGGAACGGGGTTACGTGTTTTACACCTCAAATTACAGTTATTGTGAGCACTTCCACGGTACTCCCCTGTAATGTGGCAGTGGTCTCGAACTTTCCAGTCCTCTTTGGTAAATGGTTTTTGACACAAATAACAGGTTTCAGAACATTGGAACTCTGATTCTTGATCCTGAGTTAAGGCCTTTGGAAAATTTAAGCTGTAAAGTCGATCAATTTCATTAGCTATTGAGATCAAACAGTCCATGAACTTTTCTGCAGCGTCAGGCCCACGATAAATAACAGGTTGGCTTGGAAGGTTTGTGTTTATGTGTTCCACAGCAGGTGAGGGTTTAACGTATATACCAAAGCTCATAGGAACATGACTCTGGTATGGCAATGTATAACTTGCTTCAGGATTGGGTAAACATGTCTGATATGGTAAGAGTATACTTTCAAAATCTGCATAGATAACTTAAGGTATTCTCAGCATTTTTTCCACGTTTAAAAATTTGACAATGGGGTTTTTAATAGGCATTTCAACCCTAGCAATGTCATGCTGGACACACAAAGCTCTATGTTCTTTCAATTTTTCCATTCCTTGTTGACCATATCGATTATCGAAGTGAGTAAAACACCGTTTACACGTATATATCTTATGTCCATGGTGAGTAATCTGATGTCCTACTAGTTTATCAAAATCTTTGATAAAGACGTAGTGGTTCTGGCCGGATGATGAACTTAGCAGAAGGAGGTCGCGATGGTATTGCAGCTCTTGATCCACAACCTTCAGAGGGAACAATTTGTTGTCTTGTTCGAATCCAAATACATTAATGGATATATCGTTGGCTTTTTCAAATTTGGGAATGTCAGCTAGTAATGTAGGAAATGATATTACAGAAAAATCATACTTGTTTTCCAGGTCCTTGTATTTACTAATGCGTTGAGCATCCTTTTTAACCAGTTTTGCTAAAATGGCATACATAAAATACTTGTCATCATTCAAATTTTCAGGATTAATGCAGGCTTCTCTTGCTTTTATAGCTGCTGGTAATGGAATATATGTGCTGCCACGCAAGGGATTGTACTTATTTATTTTCAATCGTACTCCTTCCACTGCTAACAAAGCCCAATTACTGCCTTTTAGCTCAGATTCTTCCATTTCCGTAGTTAACTTTGTAAATTGTGTTTCCAAGAAACTACTCTAGTCTGTTTCCAAAAATAGGGCCTGATTTCGTGTTTTAAAAGCACGATCTGTTATTTCATTGGTAGATGTATGAATGAATCTACATTCAGCCACAAGATTAACTTTTATCGACTTGTGCATTGCTAGTTCTTTCTGCATAGCTTGTATTATTTGCTGTTTGGACTCTTTAAGGTGTGAATTTAAATCCTTGCACGTATCGAAACGAATGAAATAGGATTCAAGTCGACCTTGAAAAGATGTCTCATATTCAATAAGTCCATTTTTGTCAGGGACCAATGACAGTAGGTAATGTTTTGTGTGCTCAGATTTTTGTCTTTTAGCTGCCGACACAACATTACAACATTCTTCATGACGACGTCCATTGTAGGCATTGTTGAATTTATTGCCACACGTTTTACACTCATGAAAATCACCACACTATACTTCATGTCGCTTTCTATGATAGTCTCGAAGAAAAGTCTTTCCACACTCTTTACACATATAGCTGGGAATGGCTTCTTCCAATATGAATGTTGATTTCTGCAAACAGCTGCTTACTGCGTATCACAAGGCTAGAGGTTGGTCGGTGAGACGGTCTTTCACGATGTGAACACCGTGAGAGGTAGTAGTCAACTGGTGATATTCTTGTGAAGGGTCCTCTAATATACCCCTAGTCTAGACCAACAGCTCTTTACAGCGTATGACAATGCTGTAGACTGGACAGTGAAACGGTCTTTCACGATGTGAACACTGTAACAAGTAGTAGTCAACTGATTATATACTTGCTAAGGGTTCTCTAATATACAATAGTCAAGACCAACAGCTACTTACTGAGTAGTACAAGGCTGTACAATAGTTGTTTTGACAGTCTTTCACGATGTGGTCACTGTGAATGGTGGTAGTCAATTGATGATATTCTTGATAAGGGTCCTCTAATATACCCCTGGTTAAGGGTAACAGCTGCTCACTGCTTATGACAAGGCTAAAGACCGGTTGTTTCAACGGTCTTTCACAATGTAAACACTCAACTGAAAATATTCTCAAGGCCTACTCAAGGTTATCAGGTACTTACTGCATATCAAAAGGCTGTACACTCATGTGTTAGACAGTCTTTTTTTTGCTAAAGGCCTTCTATATTCCCTACACAAGGCTATACATGTTAGTTCTAAACACTTAGTGGTTAATTGTATAATAAATTTAAATACACAGCATATACGAGAACGTTTTCACTCGGTAAAACTTTACCAAACAGTCAAATGTGACACGCAAAGTATGTTGCCGCTATCTAGCGGAGACTATGAGAACTACTTGAACGACCAGAATGCTACCTAGCGCTCCATTTCAACACTCGCTCACTGAACGACCAGCATGCTATCTAGCGGTCGATTGCAATACTCACTCAACTACCAGCCTGCTACCTATCGGTCTATATAACAACTCACTCAACTACCAGCATGCTACATGTTGGTTTTTGTATTAGCTCTTACATATTTGCTCTTGCTTGTTGGTGCTTATTTGGTCTTGGAAAGTATGTCAGTCCTTTTTATGGCTGCATAATGCTTACAGCCATGTTTGTAAGCAGCAGCAACAACAACAACACACAAAATTTCAAAAAAATCGAAAGTACTCTAAGGTTTATCAATGACTCTCAACTCTTACACTTACCTCTATCCCATCCCTAGTCAAAAAAGTAGTGTATTTTTCAAATTTTTCACCTCACCAGTTGTATCCACTCCGATTAGATGTTCCCGGCTCTAGGACACTGCCCGTAGAGGCGGTAGTGGTGAGTTCCCTCACTGAGTCCGTAGGTTCCACCAACCTGGAGGGTAAACGACTAAGAAGAAGAAAAGAAAGAGGATACTTATAACTCTTTGTTCTCATCCCTAAAACAATCACCACCATGTATTGTTTGTTTTATTTTATATTGATAATTAGCCAGTAAGTGTCAAAATCAATATTATATACTTTTTGATGATTGAATAACAAAATACTAACTTGTTGTAATGCATTCACGTCCGTTAATCTAAATATTAAGCCTCCAAACTTAAGAATCCTTCGTTTTGGGTACCTTCCCCTCTAAAAATCCGCGACCATCACAGTAGGTTGGTGCTGCAACCGAGCAGTGAATTAATATTTATCTTGTACGCCTCTGAGTGTTCAATGAGCAGGCAGTATAAAGCAACCAGGAGGGATGGAATCCAGCTGGCAGTGTTTAAAGGTATTTGGAGCGCGGTCTTGGCTTATAGTTGAACTACCGGTATTACAAAATTGCCGTACTTCAGGAGGATAGGAATTTACACAGCGGTATGTTTGGAACAATAATACCCACGTAACCCACAAGAGGACAGCACCGTACA
This sequence comes from Meconema thalassinum, assembly GCA_946902985.2. NCBI lineage: Eukaryota > Metazoa > Arthropoda > Insecta > Orthoptera > Tettigoniidae > Meconema > Meconema thalassinum. Next base: position 331,026,832 of record OX336395.1, read on the forward strand.
GATGCATTGAGAAGGCTGTGGTTGATGACAACGTGTATCCAGTTCTTCTATTCTCCTTTTCCTATTGTCTTCTGTTTATGTGCGATGCTGGGGCTCCTTTGAGCTAAATGCCATTCTATTCAGTATCTGTGTAAAGAGCTCGTGCACATCATTTGTAGAAAAATTCAAGAAAAAAAAAAGTTAACTGTAGTAGCAGGCCCTATTCGATCCCCAGTCAACCGCGTGAGAGACTAACACGCTAGCCCAGAGCTAACCATCTCCTTAACACTAGGGTGTTAATAACTAACTTAGAAGCTTGCCACGGTGGGTGAGCGGTTATAGTGTCGGACTACCAACACCAAGATTGCAGGTTCGCTCCTGGCCATAGAAAGTGATTTTTGAAAGGCGACAAAAATCAGGATACTCATGTCATACGTTGTTGGCATGTTAAAGAACCCATTTGAATTCAGTAGGCCGAGTTCATAATGGCAAAGTTAATCTCGGGATTTTCTGCCAACACAAAGTTCCTCATTTCTCTACTAGAAAGCGGTATAGCGCCAAGGAGGTTAGATAGGCTATCTAACCTCCTTGAAATTCATAGCGCTCCAGGGAGCATTAAATTCGACACGCAAGCTGCCCTCTGGGTGTCTATTAACAAAGCTTGCAACCGGCACCCGAGGCCACACGATATCATTATTAACTGACTTAGATACACCGTGTTAGCAAATAATGTCTTCACTGCAATACATCTTCATTATAAATCACTAGCAGAAGTACCCGTTAACACCACACATTTTCTATTGAGCTACTGTTGCAATGGTTAGCGGTTTGTCATTCCTTCATAAGTTTATGAGAGCGAAGTTAGTTTTCTGGGAATATCACAATATACTGTTAATTTAAGGGGTCTTAAAATGTGGTTTTCGGAGACCCATTATAGACTGCCGAATTTAGTGTCTCACATTGAGAAGCGCACCCAACATATGCTTTGGTCGTCCTTCTAGGATAATTTTTATATTTCGCCTATTTTAGCATGTATTTTGAGAAATTTTTCCCTATAACCACCCTTCTACTGAATGAAAAGTACGGTGAAGAGTTTTATAAATGATTGGTGTATTGACTCTCGTGATTACCATACCTAATTTTACTATGCAGCAATCATCCGAACACGAGTTATAGGCGTACATAAAGATACACAGAAACATAGACAGACAATTCTATTGTCTACAACATATCACCCAGATATCCAAATATGTATATCTACCACACCGTATCAAACAACATCATCCTTGCGATGAACCCGTATGTCGAAAAAAAAAAAAGATTAGTTAAAATGTGCTCTCAAACTAAATTTACCTAACGTGTACTTCCTGACGTGAAATAGAATTGAAACCCTTGTAGACGAAACGCAATACACGTCACATAGAAACTGACCCTCTACGTTGTGTTAGGTCCCCATACACAGGAAGACCCCTTTCATAAATTATAAAGGCTTGTGGTGCATGAAAATTCAGGTTCTTTAGCCTCAAATGGCCCAAATTCCTAAAAGCCGCAAAAAATGCTGATTCAATTCAGGAATTTTTGAAAATAATGTTACTGTTTGGAGATATAATAGACCTTCTGTACTATACGTCGCACGTGAAAATTGAGTGAAAGAATTCTAGGTTACCCCTTGACCCCCTTAATTGCATTGATGAATTATACAGTGTAAGTTGGTTCAGTGATAACCTTATAGCCAATTGCAAACTTTCACAGAAATGTAATGAATGGAGTGGCATTGCTTCTTACAGAAATAGATGGAAAGTTGGATGTCACCCCTTGAAATAATGTTGTCATGATTAACGATTTGCATTCCTTCATTAGTTTGTTAAATTAAATTAAATTAGTTTTCTGGAAATATTTCAGAAACTGTTGGTTTTGGAGCCTTATAATGTAGTTTTCGAGGACCCTTTAGGGCCCCCGAGTTATGTTTCTGGCACCGAGGGGATTTGTCTCGTCGTTGTACGCCATAATATAATACTAATACTATAATAATATAATATAAAGATAGGAATATAATAGACCTGCCGTACCACACCCGCAGGTGTAAATCGCGTGAAAAAATTCTAGAGTACCCCTTGGCTCCCTTAAGCGCATTATACGTATTGAAGAATTTTACAGCTTAATTTGGTTCCGTGATAACCTACTAGCCGTTTGCAAATTTTCACACTAATGTAATTAATGGAATTGCATTGCGTCTTACAGCAATAGATAGACCTCTGAGAATCTGTTGCCATGGTTACCGGCTTGCATTCGTTCATTAGTTTATTAAATGAAATTTGTTTTCTGGGAACATCTCAAAAAGGGGCCTTAAAATGTGGTTTTCGGGGACCCTTTAGGGCCCCCGAGTTTTGTCTCTCACATTGAGGGGCTGAAAATGAACTTTGTGTCGTCCTTCTACGCCTATTTCAGCAAGTATTTTAAGGGAAATGCCCCCTTTTATGAGAGGTTTGGTCAAGGGTTACATCAATGATCAGTGTCGTGCCTCTGATGGATATCTGTACCAAATTTTACGTTGATACACCCAGCAGTTCTCCAGTTATAAGGAACAAAGTTGTCCACAGACAAACAAACAGACAGACAATAAAAATCGCGCGCATTCATCATAAAACAGTCTGAATCGCGTAAATAACTCACATTTCCGTAGAAATTCAGAAAAAAACAGACAACCGCTCGGTGTTGACAGTGTTTTATTGCACAAATTTAGGTTTTACTCGCTAACCGTTGGAGACACACGAAAAGTGATAAGGAACTTTCAGATAGAAAATTAAATGTTAAAGCTCTTGTATGCCATCAAAAGTTTGCTATTTCTTAGCGTTCTCTTTTTATTTGATATGGAAATATGAAATTTTGAAACCAAAGGGTGTTGTGACGTCACTAAAATGGTCGCCATTTTTAATAGTGTAAAATATCGAAATCAAAAGTATCCGATATGTAAACCAGGTAAATCAGCTACAGCCATGGAAAATTTCATTTAAATCGGTCCACTGGTTCTTGCGTTATTGAGTAACACACAGACAGAAAGACACACACCATCTCATTTTTATATATTAGTATGATTTCATACAAAGTTTATATTATATCTATCAGTAGGTTATATCGCATACAACATACTAAACCTTGTGAAATATAGGACAGGCACAAGGGTTAGCTGCCATCTTGTCGTGTGACAGAGACGGCTCAGCTCTCTCAAATCACTCATACAGTATCTTCTATCTTCTATCTTCTATATATATAAAGCACAAAGTTTGTCTGTCCTGTTATGTATACAAATCTACACCGTTTCACCGATCTGAACCAAAATTTGTATACTTACCCTTTGGGACCCTGCGGGTAACCCTGTCAACATTAAATTTCGGACAGACCACCCCATGCCCTGCATTTAGGCCCTTTTGCACAAATCTACACCGTTTCACCGATCTGAACCAAAAGTTGTATATTTAACCTTTGGAACCCTGCGAGTAACACTGTCCACTTAAAAATTCGGACAGACCACCCCATTCCCTGCATTTAGGCCCTTTGGTCCAAATCCACACCGTTTCACCGATCTCAACCAAAATTTGTATATTTACCCTTTGGAACCCTGCGAGTAACACTGTCCACTTAAAATTTCGGACAGACCACCCCATTCCCTGCATTTAGGCCCTTTGGTCCCAATCTACACCGTTTCACCGATCAGAACCAAAATTCGTATTCTTACCCTTTGGTACCCTGCGAGTAACACTGTCTGCTTGAAATTTCGGACAGACCACGCCATTCCCTGCATTTAGGCCCTTTTTACACAAATCTACACCGTTTCACCGATCTGAACCAAAATGTGTATACTTACCCTTTGGAACCCTGCGAGTAACACTGTCCACTTGACATTTCGGACAGACCACCCCATTCCCTGCATTTAGGCCCTTTGGTCCAAATCTACACCGTTTCACAGATCAGAACCAAATTTCGTATTCTTACCCTTTGGTACCCTGCGAGTAACACTGTCTGCTTGAAATTGCGGACGGACCACTCCATTCCCTGCATTCAGGCCCTTTGGCCCAAATCTACACCGTTCCACCGATCTCAACCAAAATTTGTATACTCACCCTTTGAAAGCCTGCGAGTAACACTGTCTGCTTTAAATTGCGGACAGACCACTCCATTCCCTGCATTCAGGCCCTTTGGCACAAATCAACACCGTTTCACCGATCTGAACCAAAATTTGTATACTCACCCTTTGAAAGCCTGCGAGTAACACTGCCTGCTTGAAATTGCGGACAGACCACTCCATTCCCTGCATTTAGGCCCTTTCACCCAAATCTACACCGTTCCACCGATCTCAACCAAAATTTGTATATTTACCCTTTGGAACACTGCGACTAACACTGTCTGCTTGAAATTATGGAGAGGCTACTCCATCCCCTGCATTTAGGCCCCTTGGCACAAATCTACACCGTTTCACCGATCTGAACCAAAATTTGTATACTTACCCTTTGGAACCCTGCGAGTAACACTGTCCACTTAAAATTTTGGACAGACCACCCCATTCCCTGCATTTAGGCACTTTGGCACAAATCTACACCGTTTCACCGATCAGAACCAATATTCGGAAACTTACCCTTTGGTACCCAGCGAGTAACACTGTCTGCTTGAAATTGCGGACAGACCACTCCATTCCCTGCATTTAGGCCCTTTGTCCCAAATCTACACCGTTTCACCGATCTCAACCAAAATGTGTATATTTACCCTTTGGAACACTGCGACTAACACTGTCTGCTTGAAATTGCGGCGAGGCCACTCCATCCCTTGCATTTAGGCTGTGTGGCACAAATCTACACCGTTTCACCGATCTGACCCCAATTTTATATACTTACCCGTAGGAACCCGACAAGTAACACTGTTCACTTTAAATTTCGGACAGACCACACTATTCCCTGCTTTTTGGCCCTTTGGCAGAAAACTACACCGTTTCACCGATCTCAACCATATTTTACATAATTACCCTTTGGAACTCGACGAGTAACACTGTCCACTCGAAATTTCGGACAGACCACTCCATTCCACGCATTTAGGCCCTTTGGCACAAATCTACATCTTTCACTGATCGAAAACAAAATGTGTATACTTACCCTTTGGAACCCGATGAGTAACACAGTCCACTTTAAAATTTGGACAGGCCACTCACTCTATTCCCTGCATTTTGGCCCTTTGGCACAAAACTACACCGTTTCACCGATCTCAACCAGATTTTACATAATTACCGTTTGGAACTCGACGAGTAACACTGTCCACCCGAAATTTCGGACAGACCACTCCATTTCCCGCATTAAGGCCTTTTGGTACAAATCTGCATCGTTCACCGATCGAAAACAAAGTGTGTATACTTACCCTTTGGAACCCGATGCGTAACACTGTCCACTTGAAATTTCTCACATACCACTCCATTCCCTGCATTTAGCTCAGGAATTCCTCGGGGTTGCCAGTCATGATCCCTTGGGGGTGTACCAGAAGTGGTGGGTCTACACACACCCTGCCTCTTTGAGGGCCTTGAGCAGAAGACAGGAGATATTATGAAAAGGAAAAGAAGGCAGACCCCTCGAAGAATGAGGGTATCAGGAAAGACGAGACAAAGCCAATTAAGGCGGGAAATTGAAAGACTCCCTAGCCCTCGGATACCCTAATACAGTCTGGGTCGGAAGAGAACAAGAGTTGACCAAGGGAGGCCGACAGGAAAGAAAACTGAAATGAGCCCGGCACCAGGAAGCAGAAGCGATGCCAGACTCAGCTGGGGTCCCGTGGTCGCCAACCCACGTCCCACAAGTTGTGAGACCCTGGGGGGGTCAGTTGTTAGAATAGCTTGCTGATTCATCGCGAGGTGAGCTGAGAGTACTTTCCAGAGCCCGCCGTGTTATCTCCTGCTGTCTATGCTGATGCCAGCACAGGGCCGTTGCGAAACAGTGAGTGATTCCCGGTCAATCTAAATAGGACGGGGAACCCCGAACGCGTGTCATCATATTTCGTCATCATCTGCGATCATCTCAGGTTCATGCAGCTTGGACCTATGTCTTTGCCGAGCAGTACGCTCTTTCACTAGACGCATCGAGTACAGGCCTAAGCCAGAAAATAAGGTAGAGACTTTGGAAGACATCGAAGCTAGACACCTGAATAACCTATATCAGTTTTAAAATAACACCATGTTCGTTTAGTAGTCATTTTTTCATTAGGCTATCTTATTATTATCATCATAAGTGCAAATGACCTAGATGTTACGCGCATCATACCAATAATCACCGCTGCATAAAGTATTTCTCGACTGTGATTTTTAAAATATTTATTTTTGGTTGGTTGGTTCTTAAGTTTAGGGGCTGCGACAACGCGGTCATGTAGCCCCGTGTACTTTGGGGGTGTGTAGAATCTGTATGATAACCGGTGTTAATTGTGATGACTGTATTAGTGTGTGTTATCTGTTTTTTAATTTAAGTTCAAACCTATCAGAGTTTTATTTTTTTGCTTGATTTTTATATCTATTGTTTTTAATTACTGATATGTTATAAAATTGAGCGTTATGCTGTGCATTTTGCAATGGAAATAGACTATTATATTTAATTAAAACAAAGTTCTCCAGCGGATCTGCACGAGTGGCACCCACTAGCAACTAGTAGAACTATGAGTTTGCTAACCACGGCCTACTAGATTCTTGCTGCGTTCTATACCGGCCTTGACATTCCCAGTTAGTGAACCCATGCATACGGTGAAATTTAAACATTTCCTTTTGTTGCCGATAGAGCGCAATTACTCCCAATCATAGGCGCGATTAAAAATTAGCTGTGCAGTAGACTGTATATTAAATGTGTTTCTCCCAGTGATATGTTTAGTTTCAGTTTCAATTAGTGTAAGTAGTCGGTGTTAATAGACTGAATTCCTACGTTGTTTGGAGCATTTGCTGATGAAATTGTAAAATGCTGGGGTAAATTATAAACTAAGGTTTGAACGACGCTGCTCAAATCCAGTATGTCTTACTGTTGTGCGCCATTTTGCTCTACGAATAGGAGGTGATAAGGACAGAGAGTTATAACTATACCCATACATTTAGGAGAAAGTAGGCTATATGTTCTTTCCTGAACATCTTGTTTTAAATTTCAATTGCCTTAACTTAGTCATGTTTATGGAATAGAAGAATCTCGAATGGACGAGCTTATTAGCAGCTACGTTGACGTGCACCTTTCTGATTACTTAAGCAATTACCAACATAGTTAATGACATGACTGGCTTTACGTTGAGTGGTTGCCTCTTGCATCAGTAATAGTGACTAGGACCGCCCTGTATGCCTTAATCATGAGAGCTTATTAGCACCTACGTTGTCGTGCACCTTTCTGATTACTTAAGCAATTACCAACATAGCTAATGACATGACTGGCTTTACGTTGAGTGGTTGCCTCTTGCATCAGTGATAGTGACTAGGACCACCTTGTATGTCTTAATCATGAGAGCTTATTAGCAGCTACGTTGTCGTGCACCTTTCTGATTACTTAAGCAATTACCAACATAGCTAATGACATGAGGGGCTTGACGTTGAGTGGTTGCCTCTTCCACTGGTGATAGTGACTAGGACGGCTTTGTTCCCTTCTATGCCTCAACCATGAGAGCTTATCTTTAAATTAGGTCAGTTTTGCAAGAAACAGCGAACCACCAAATATGTATTCAATTAATACAACCAAGACGAACTCCTACAATACTGCAGTAGCAACTTAAATTAATTAATTAATCAATTATTTAGTCCAAACTTTAACCGCTACACTTGAGGGTCGCATTGCCCCATTATTTGTGATAATCTAATTAATACAGGACTGTGTTTACATATTTATATCTTGTATTGACTGACTGAAGAGCAGTTAAGGAAGAAACCCACATGTTGAACCGATTCCTTTGATACTTTTACCCATCAATGCTTTTTATCACAAACTTCGTTTTCTGTTTCAAGTTCTCTGATTTTTTTTAAACAGAATGGAAATTTTCAATTTTCAAAATGCCCTAAAATTAGTAAATATTATTCAATCATTACACTTATTTTACAATATTCTTCTATCTAACGCATATAATGTACTCAACTCGAATCGTGCACCAGACAGAGTGAAGTAGTTTGTTTTCATTTATCAACAAAGAAATGTCATTTTATCATTGCTTAAAGTAAACAAGGTGTCTAAAGTTTTCGAAGTATCCTAAACTCCCTAGTTCTCAGCATTCGCTTTAATTTGATTTAGCAATAATATTCCTATGCCAATTTTTGATGTTGATTAAGTTAATTTGAAGGGCAGAAGATGTTAAAGATTGTATTCTGAGAATAACTTAAATGAAGTTACAAATTTGTGATACCGTATGGCTCAATAAACCAACATATTAAAGACGAGGCCCCATACTACTTACAGGTGGAATATGGACATGTAAATTTGAAACAGACAAAGAAGGCTTCTGTTTAGAATAAAAAAAATAAAAAAAAAATTTTTGGTCTAAAATGCCATTTTAAAAATATATACACAGGCCTACCTTAAATATTAAGAAAATTAAAATGCCTGCTTGGCATTGATACATGAAGATAAGAACGTTATTCAATCGTCAATAATGAAAATAATGGGCACGATTAAGTTCTTATCTTAGCGTAGCCTTATTTTCATATATCCTACATGTGTTAATTGCCTCGATCAACTTACAACATTTCAGTTCGCTTGCAATAATAAATTCGTAGATATTTCAGATGGTCGCCATGTTCTTTTTTATGTAGGTCTTAGAGTTACGTACTGTTACATGAAGATGATTGTGTAGGTGTAGTACTTCAATCGCATAATTACGACAGAAGAAATAAAAACGAGATGAAAATTAAAATTTTGCCAGCTGCCATTTGTGGTTATGAAAACAATTGAAATAAATTAGATGCCAGTGGATTAACATTTGTATAAGCATTTGCCGTACCAAGGTTTACTACGCTCGGATGGTTGAATCGTGAGAAACGTCCATTTGAATATCTATATTTCGCGTCGCCGCCATGTTAGATTTGTGATCACCAGGTTATTGAAAGTCCCATAGGTGTGCTTATGTTTATAGCCTATATCAACTTACAATAGTTCAGTTTGATTGCTGTCGCCATGTTGGATTTTAATATATGTAGCCCATAGATGACAATTCGATGACGATTATTGTGTAGGTTCATTATTCAAACGCTCACTTCGATCGCATGGTTAATATACAGTGCAAGAAATAAAGACTTAATTTTAAAATTTCGCACAGCCGCCATCTTGACGTTATGTAAACAACTGAACTAAATTAGATGGCAGTGCATTGCAATGCGTATAAACATTTACTGTACTATATTTAACTGAACACAGATGGTTAAATCGCGAGAAAGTTTTGTTAAAATGTTTCAACTTCGCTTAGCCGCCATGTTGGTTTTGTAGTTAACAGGCTTTTGGAAGTCTCATAGGTGAATTTCTAGTAGTGCCCTATATCACTGTACAAAATTTCTAAGTGATATCGGTAATAGCTTCAGAGATATAGAATGCCGATGAAATATTTCGCACAGCCACCATGTTGGATTGGTGAGACGTAATAAAATTTGAAGGGCACGATTTCGTTGAAATCGCTGAAGCCGTTTAGAAGTTATTAGGGGAGGGGACACGCACATATCCACACACACGGACGAAATGTGATCTCATAAGGCTATTTTTTCATGAAATTGATTAATATTTTTATTTAATAATATTTTCACCTACTGGTCCCTTGAGAGACAACTGTGCATGGCAGAAGGGTCACCGGGTAGGAACGTTTATTCAGGTTTTGACCAATAATAGCGATTGTAGGAAGATGAGACACTTAAAACGAACCTCCGTAGTCGAAAATGGAACTACTGTCAACCAAAATATTATGAGCACTCGAGTTTGAAGGTTGTTTGTGAAGTAACCAATAGACCTACATAAAATCCAATAACATCATCATTTTTGTCGTTCTATTTTACGTTAGTTCATGTAGGGTTGGAATTTCTAAATTATATTTTAATATTTTTTGTCGCAGTTAAAACACAAAAAGTGCCCGTTTTTAAGAGTGTTTCAACCATGCGTCACATTTAAGAATTATTATCTCACAAACCCGTCATCAGATCGAATCCAAATTTTAACACAATATTCATTGGAATGTTGTATAACTGGTTTATTAACTTCAAAATTTTGTGAGTTCAAAAACGAAAGTTGTTATCATTTTTGTAAGGTAACGTTTTCTCGGCTCGGGGTCGTTGGAAAATGTAGTTCTTGGTTGCGTTGTAATCCGTATACATCGAAAGTTCTGCTATATGGCTGTGAAATACGTAAATTAATTCACTTATTTTATATCGGTTTGTATTTGAACGGGGAATTAAGACATGGTTCACCAGTTAGCCGCGTTGCTGATATGGAGCCCATCACTTCCGAGCGAGGGGCGCCATGACGCGTGATGGAGCCCGTCTTGGCAACGCTGTACAGCTTTTACCGGAGCGGCTAACTGGTGAACCACGTCTTAATTCCCCGTACAAATACAAACCGATATAAAATAAGTGAATTAATTTACGTATTTCGCAATCATACAGCATACCTTTTTGATGTATAAGGATTACAACGCGACCAAGAACTACATTTTCAAACCACCCTGAGCCTAGAAAACGTTACCGTACAAAAATGATAACAACTTTGTTTCTTGCACACACAAAATTTTAAAATTAATAAACCAGTTATACAACATTCCAATGAATATTGTGTTAAAATTTGGATTCAATCTGATGAAGGGTTTGTGAGATAATAATTCTTAAATGTGACGCATGGTTGAAACACGCTTAAAAACGGGCACTTTATGTGTTCCAACTGCGATAAAAAATATTAAAATATAAATTAAAAATTCCAAACCAACATGAACTAACGTAAAATAGAACGACGAAAATGATGATGTTATTGGATTTTATGTAGGTCTATTGGTTACTTCACAAACAACCTTCAAACTCGAGTGCACATAATATTTTGGTCGACAGTAGGTTACTTATCAGTAAGCATGTTTTGAAATTACTGCTGGTTATCTTAAACATGCTAGAGTAATAACGTACAGCGTGAGTAGGTAGTAACGACTTCCTTATCCCGGCCAGTTTACAATACACTGAGGATAAGGTCCCATTGTGACGCATGTTCACCTCCCTTCCAGGAGCTCACATTTAATGCCAACTTGTGTTGGGCTCCGATTGACCTCCCTTGGTCAACTCTTGTTGCTCATATGACTCCTTTGGTACATATCCAGTAGAGTCTCGAATATCCCAACTGGAGTATGTCGGATAATACAGGATTACTTTGAAAATGAACTAAAACAAATAGGTTGGCTACATTGAATTGCTGATACAATGACATATTTCACGATACACTATTTACTGAATTATCAATTCATTTGTGTTCCTGCAGTATTGAAGAAAGGCATTGCCAACATTGTCTGCTGATTCACGTTTTCTTTCTGCGAGGTCTCGTCATCGACAATAAATCAACAACTTCATTGTGCTTGCCTCTGGCTGTTGCTCTAATGCCATATCCAGTGCGCCTAATCCTCCTCTCTGAGCCATCGTATTATCTCTTTGTTCTGCATTACCTCGTTCTTCTTCACCATCCTTATTTTCGTTAGCATTCACGAAATCAATAAGACCAGGGCCAGTTAGTTCAAACAGCACATCTTGAGTCGTAGCGTCCTCACAACCAGCAATGTAAGGGAACGGTATCGGATAAGCGAAGGTCGGTTGAGTGGGACAGTTTAGGCTTCCACTGCTGGCGTACAACAAGAGTTGTTTGAGCTTCCACAGCCAGCGCACAGCACGACTTGTTTGAGCTTCCACTGCTGGCGTACTACAAGAGTTGTTTGAGCTTCCACTGCTGGCGTACAGGACGAGTTGTTTGAGCTTCCACAGCCAGCGTACAGCACGAGTTGTTTGAGCTTCCAATGCCAGCACACAACACGAGTTGTTTGAGCTTCCACTGCTGGCGTACAGCACGAGATGTTTGAGCTTCCACAGCCAGCGTACAACACGAGTTGTTTGAGATCCACTGCTGGCGTACAGCACGAGTTGTTTGAGCTTCCACTGCTGGCGTACAGCACGAGTTGTTTGAGCTTCCACTGCCAGCGCACAACACGAGTTGTTTGAGCTTCCACTGCTGGCGTACAGCACGAGTTGTTTGAGCTTCCACTGCCAGCGCACAACACGAGTTGTTTGAGCTTCCACTGCTGGCGTACAGCACGAGTTGTTTGAACTTCCACTGCCAGCGTACAGCAAGAGTTGTTTGAGCTTCCACTGCCAGCGTACAGCACGAGTTGTTTGAGCTTCCACAGCCAGCGTAAAACACGAGTTGTTTGAGCTTCCACTGCTGGCGTACAGCACGAGTTGTTTGAGCTTCCACTGCTGGCGTACAGCACGAGTTGTTTGAGCTTCCACTGCCAGCGCACAGCACGAGTTGTTTGAGCTTCCACTGCTGGCGTACAGCACGAGTTGTTTGAGCTTCCACAGCCAGCGCACAACACGAGTTGTTTGAGCTTCCACTGCCAGCGCACAACACGAGTTGTTTGAGCTTCCACTGCTGGCGTACAGCACGAGTTGTTTGAGCTTCCACAGCCAGCGCACAACACGAGTTGTTTGAGCTTCCACTGCTGGCGTACAGCACGAGTTGTTTGAACTTCCACTGCCAGGGTACAGCACGAGTTGTTTGAGCTTCCACTGCCAGCGTACAGCACGGGTTATTTGAGCTTCCACTGCCAGCGCACAACACGAGTTGTTTGAGCTTCCACTGCCAGCGCACAACACGAGTTGTTTGATCTTCCACTGCCAGCGCACAGCACGATTTGTTTGAGCTTCCACAGCCAGCACACAACACGAGTTGTTTGAGCTTCCACTGCCAGCACACAACACGAGTTGTTTGATCTTCCACAGTCAGCGCACAGCCGAGTTGTTTGAGCTTCCACAGCCAGCACACAACACGATTTGTTTGAGCTTCCACTGCTGGCGTACAGCACGAGTTGTTTGAGCTTCCACAGCCAGCGTACAACACGAGTTGTTTGAGCTTCCACTGCTGGCGTACAGCACGAGTTGTTTGAGCTTCCACTGCCAGCGTACAGCACGAGTTGTTTGAGCTTCCACAGCCAGCGCACAACCCGATTTGTTTGAGCTTCCACTGCTGGCGTACAGCACGAGTTGTTTGAACTTCCACTGCCAGCGTACATCACGAGTTGTTAGAGCTTCCACTGCCAGCGTACAGCGCGAGTTGTTTGGGCTTCCACAGCCAGCGTACAGCACGAGTTGTTTGAGCTTCCACTGCTGGCGTACAGCACAAGTTGTTTGAGCTTCCACTGCCAGCGTACAGCACGAGTTGTTTGAAATTCCACAGCCAGCGCACAACACGAGTTGTTTGAGCTTCCACTGCCAGCGCACAAGACGAGGTGTTTGAGCTTCCACAGCCAGCGTACAACACGAGATGTGTGAACTTCCACGGCCAGCGCACAACACGAGTTGTTTGAACTTCCACAGCCAGCGTACAACACGAGTGGTTTGAGCTTCCACTGCCAGCGCACAGCACGATTTGTTTGAGCTTCCACAGCCAGCACACAACACGAGTTGTTTGAGCTTCCACTGCCAGCACACAACACGAGTTGTTTGAACTTCCACAGCCAGCGCACTGCACGAGTTGTTTGAGCTTCCACAGCCAGCACACAACACGAGTTGTTTGAGCTTCCACTGCTGGCATACAGCACGAGTTGTTTGAGCTTCCACTGCTGTTGTACAGCACGAGTTGTTTGAGCTTCCACAGCCAGCGTACAACACGAGTTGTTTGAGCTTCCACTGCTGGCGTACAGCACGAGTTATTTGAGCTTCCACTGCTGGCGTACAGCACGAGTTGTTTGAGCTTCCACTGCCAGCGTACAGCACGAGTTGTTTGAGCTTCCACAGCCAGCGCACAACACGAGTTGTTTGAGCTTCCACTGCTGGCGTACAGCACGAGTTGTTTGAACTTCCACTGCCAGCGTACAGCACGAGTTGTTTGAGCTTCCACTGCCAGCGTACAGCACGAGTCGTTTGAGCTTCCACAGCCAGCGTACAACACGAGTTGTTTGAGCTTCCAGTGCTGGCGTACAGCACGAGTTGTTTGAGCTTCCACTGCTGGCGTACAGCACGAGTTGTTTGAACTTCCACTGCCAGCGTACAGCACGAGTTGTTTGAGCTTCCACTGCCAGCGTACAGCACGAGTCGTTTGAGCTTCCACAGCCAGCGTACAGCACGAGTTGTTTGAGCTTCCACTGCCAGCGTACAGCACGAGTTGTTTGAGCTTCCACTGCTGGCGTACAGCACGAGTTGTTTGAGCTTCCACTGCCAGAGTACAGCACGAGTTGTTTGAGCTTCCACAGCCAGCGCACAACACGAGTTGTTTGAGCTTCCACTGCTGGCGTACAGCACGAGTTGTTTGAACTTCCACTGCCAGGGTACGACACGAGTTGTTTGAGCTTCCACTGCCAGCGTACAGCACGGGTTGTTTGAGCTTCCACTGCCAGCGCACAACACGAGTTGCTTGAACTTCCACTGCCAGCGCACAACACGAGTTGTTTGAGCTTCCACTGCAAGCACACAACACGAGATGTTTGAACTTCCACTGCCAGCGCACAACACGAGTTGTTTGAACTTCCACAGCCAGCGTAAACACGAGTTGTTTGAGCTTCCACTGCCAGCGCAGAGCACGATTTGTTTGAGCTTCCACAGCCAGCACACAACACGAGTTGTTTGAGCTACCACTGCCAGCAGACAACACGAGTTGTTTGAACTTCCACAGCCAGCACACAACACGAGTTTTTTGAGCTTCCACTGCCAGCGCACAGCACGAGTTGTTTGAGCTTCCACAGCCAGCACACAACACGAGTTGTTTGAGCTTCCACTGCCAGCGCACAACACGAGTTGTTTTAACTTCCAATGCCAGCGCACAACACGAGTTGTTTGAACTTCCACAGCCAGCACACAATACGAGTTGTTTGAGCTTCCATTGCCAGCGTACAGCACGAGTTGTTTGAACTTCCACAGCCAGCACACAACACGAGTTTTTTGAGCTTCCACAGCCAGCGTACAGCACGAGTTGTTTGAACTTCCACAGCCAGCACACAACACGAGTTGTTTGAGCTTCCGAGGCCAACGCACAGCACGAGTTGTTTGAACTTCCACTGCTAGCGCACCACACGAGTTGTTTGAACTTCCACTGCCAGCGCACAACACGAGTTGTTTGAACTTCCACTGCCAGCGCACAACACGAGTTGTTTGAGCTTCCACAGCCAGCGTACAGCACGAGTTGTTTGAGCTTCCACAGCCAGCGCACAACACGAGTTGTTTGAGCTTCCACAGCCAGTGTACAGCACGAGTTGTTTGAACTTCCACAGCCAGCGCACAACACGAGTTGTTTGAGCTTCCACTGCCAGCATACAGCACGAGTTGTTTGAGCTTACACAGCCAGCGAACAACACAAGTTGTTTGAGCTTCCACTGCCAGCGTACAGCAAGAGTTGTTTGGGCTTCCACAGCCAGCGCACAACACGAGTTGTTTGAGCTTCCACAGCCAGCGTACAGCACGAGTTGTTTGAATTTTCCATAGCCAGCACACAACACGAGCTGTTTGAACTTCCACAGCCAGCACACAACACGAGTTGCTTGAGCTTCCACTGCCAGCGCACAACACGAGTTGTTTGAACATCCACTGCCAGTGCACAACACGAGTTGTTTGAACTTCCACAGCCAGCACACAACACGAGTTGTTTGAGCTTCCACTGCCAGCGTACAACACAAGTTGTTTGAGCTTCCACTGCAAGCGCAAAACACGAGTTGTTTGAACTTCCACTGCCAGCGCACAAAACGAGTTGTTTGAACTTCCACAGCCAGCACACAACACGAGTTGTTGGAGCTTCCACTGCCAGCGCACAACACGAGTTGTTTGAGCTTCCACAGCCAGCACACAACTCGAGTTGTTTGAGCTTCCACAGCCAGCTTACAACACGAGTTGTTTGAACTTCCACTGCCAGCGCACAACACGAGTTGTTTGAACTTCCACAGCCAGCACACAACACGAGTTGTTTGAGCTTCCACAGCCAGCACACAACACGAGTTGTTTGAGCTTCCACTGCTGGCGTACAGCACGAGTTGTTTGAGCTTCTACTGCTGGCGTACAGCACGAGTTGTTTGAGCTTCCACAGCCAGCGTACAACACGAGTTGTTTGAGCTTCCACTGCTGGCGTACAGCACGAGTTGTTTGAGCTTCCACTGCTGGCGTACAGCACGAGTTGTTTGAGCTTCCACTGCTGGCGTACAGCACGAGTTGTTTGAGCTTCCACTGCTGGCGTACAGCACGAGTTATTTGAGCTTCCACTGCTGGCGTACAGCACGAGTTGTTTGAGCTTCCACAGCCAGCGCACAACACGAGTTGTTTGAGCTTCCACAGCCAGCACACAACACGAGTTGTTTGAGCTTCCACAGCCAGCACACAACACGAGTTGTTTGAACTTCCACAGCCAGCGCACAACACGAGTTGTTTGAGCTTCCACAGCCAGCACACAACACGAGTTGTTTGAGCTTCCACAGCCAGCGCACAACACGAGTTGTTTGAGCTTCCACAGCCAGCACACAACTCGAGTTGTTTGAGCTTCCACAGCCAGCACACAACACGAGTTGTTTGAGCTTCCACAGCCAGCGCACAACACGAGTTGTTTGAACTTCCACAGCCAGCACACAACACGAGTTGTTTGAGCTTCCAGAGCCAGCACACAACACGAGTTGTTTGAGCTTCCACTGCTGGCGTACAGCACAAGTTGTTTGAGCTTCCACTGCCAGCGTACAGCACGAGTTGTTTGAGCTTCCACAGCCAGCGCACAACACGAGTTGTTTGAGCTTCCAATGCTGGCGTACAGCACGAGTTGTTTGAACTTCCACTGCCAGCGTACAGCACGAGTAGTTTGAGCTTCCACTGCCAGCGTACAGCACGAGTCGTTTGAGCTTCCACAGCCAGCGTACAACACGAGTTGTTTGAGCTTCCAGTGCAGGCGTACAGCACGAGTTGTTTGAGCTTCCACTGCTGGCGTACAACACGAGTTGTTTGGGCTTCCACTGCCAGAGTACAGCACGAGTTGTTTGAACTTCCACTGCCAGCGTACTGCACGAGTTGTTTGAGCTTCCACTGCCAGCGTACAGCACGAGTCGTTTGAGCTTCCACAGCCAGCGCACAACACGAGTTGTTTGAACTTCCACTGCCAGGGTACGACACGAGTTGTTTGAACTTCCACAGCCAGCGTAAACACGAGTTGTTTGAGCTTCCACTGCCTGCGCAGAGCCCGATTTGTTTGAGCTTCCACAGCCAGCACACAACACGAGTTGTTTGAGCTACCACTGCCAGCAGACAACACGAGTTGTTTGAACTTCCACAGCCAGCACACAACACGAGTTTTTTTAGCTTCCACTGCCAGCGCACAGCACGAGTTGTTTGAGCTTCCACAGCCAGCACACAACACGAGTTGTTTGAGCTTCCACTGCCAGCGCACAACACGAGTTGTTTTAACTTCCACTGCCAGCGCACAACACGAGTTGTTTGAACTTCCACAGCCAGCACACAACACGAGTTGTTTGAGCTTCCATTGCCAGCGTACAGCACGAGTTGTTTGAACTTCCACAGCCAGCACACAACACGAGTTTTTTGAGCTTCCACAGCCAGCGTACAGCACGAGTTGTTTGAACTTCCACAGCCAGCACACAACACGAGTTGTTTGAGTTTCCAGAGCCAACGCACAGCACGAGTTGTTTGAACTTCCACTGCTAGCGCACCACACGAGTTGTTTGAACTTCCACTGCCAGCGCACAACACGAGTTGTTTGAACTTCCACTGCCAGCGCACAACACGAGTTGTTTGAGCTTCCACTGCCAGCGTACAGCACGAGTTGTTTGAGCTTCCACAGCCAGCGCACAACACGAGTTGTTTGAGCTTCCACAGCCAGTGTACAGCACGAGTTGTTTGAACTTCCACAGCCAGCGCACAACACGAGTTGTTTGAGCTTCCACTGCCAGCATACAGCACGAGTTGTTTGAGCATACACAGCCAGCGCACAACACAAGTTGTTTGAGCTTCCACTGCCAGCGTACAGCAAGAGTTGTTTGGGCTTCCACAGCCAGCGCACAACTCGAGTTGTTTGAGCTTCCACAGCCAGCGTACAGCACGAGTTGTTTGAACTTCCACAGCCAGCACACAACACGAGCTGTTTGAACTTCCACAGCCAGCACACAACACGAGTTGCTTGAGCTTCCACTGCCAGCGCACAACACGAGTTGTTTGAACATCCACTGCCAGTGCACAACACGAGTTGTTTGAACTTCCACAGCCAGCACACAACACGAGTTGTTTGAGCTTCCACTGCCAGCGTACAACACAAGTTGTTTGAGCTTCCACTGCAAGCGCACAACACGAGTTGTTTGAACTTCCACTGCCAGCGCACAAAACGAGTTGTTTGAACTTCCACAGCCAGCACACAACACGAGTTGTTGGAGCTTCCACTGCCAGCGCACAGCACGAGTTGTTTGAGCTTCCACAGCCAGCACACAACTCGAGTTGTTTGAGCTTCCACAGCCAGCTTACAACACGATTTGTTTGAACTTCCACTGCCAGCGCACAACACGAGTTGTTTGAACTTCCACAGCCAGCACACAACACGAGTTGTTTGAGCTTCCACTGCCAGCGTACAGCACGAGTTGTTTGAGCTTCCACTGCCAGCGAACAACACGAGTTGTTTGAGCTTCCACTGCTGGCGTACAGCACGAGTTGTTTGAGCTTCCACAGCCAGTACACAACACGAGTTGATTGAGCTTACACTGCCAGCGTACAGCACGAGTTGTTTGAGCTTCCACAGCCAGCGCACAACACGAGTTGTTTGAGCTTCCACTGCTGGCGGCCAGCACGAGTTGTTTGAGCTTCCACAGCCAGCGCACAACACGAGTTGTTTGAAGTTCCACTGCTGGCGTACAGCACGAGTTGTTTGAAGTTCCACTGCTGGCGTACAGCACGAGTTGTTTAAGCTTCCACTGCCAGCGTACAGCACGAGTTGTTTGAGCTTCCACAGCCAGTTCACAACACGAGTTGATTGAGCTTCCAATGCCAGCGTACAGCACGAGTTGTTTAAGCTTCCACAGCCAGCGTACAGCACGAGTTGTTTGAGCTTCCACAGCCAGTTCACAACACGAGTTGTTTAAGCTTCCACTGCCAGCGTACAGCACGAGTTGTTTAAGCTTCCACAGCCAGTTCACATCACGAGTTGTTTGAGCTTCCACAGCCAGCTAACAACACGAGGTGTTTGAGCTTCCACTGCTGGCGTACAGCAGGAGTTGTTAGAGCTTCCACTGCCAGAGTACAGCACGAGTTGTTTGAGCTTCCACAGCCAGCGCACAACACGAGTTGTTTGAGCTTCCACTGCTGGCGTACAGCACGACTTGTTTGAGCTTCCACTGCAGACGCACTTCACGCCTTGTTTGAGCTTCCACTGCTGGCGTACAGCACGAGTTGTTTGAGCTTCCACTGCTGGCGCACATCACGAGTTGTTTGAGCTTCCACTGCTGACGCACTTCACGCTTTGTTTGAGCTTCCACTGCCAGCGCACAGCACGAGTTGTTTGAGCTTCCACTGCTGACGCACTTCACGCTTTGTTTGAGCTTCCACTGCCAGCGCACAGCACGAGTTGTTTGAGCTTCCACTGCTGACGCACTTCACGCTTTGTTTGAGCTTCCACTGCCAGCGCACAGCACGAGTTGTTTGAGCTTCCACTGCTGGCGTACAGCACGAGTTGTTTGAGCTTCCACTGCTGGCGCACATCACGAGTTGTTTGAGCTTCCACTGCTGACGCACTTCACGCTTTGTTTAAGCTTCCACTGCCAGCGCACAGCACGAGTTGTTTGAGCTTCCACTGCTGGCGTACAGCACGAGTTGTTTGAGCTTCCACTGCTGACGCACTTCACGCTTTGTTTGAGCTTCCACTGCCAGCGCACAGCACGAGTTGTTTGAGCTTCCACTGCCAGCGCACAGCACGAGTTGTTTGAGCTTCCACTGCTGGCGTACAGCACGAGTTGTTTGAGCTTCCACTGCTGGCGTACAGCACGAGTTGTTTGAGCTTCCACTGCTGGCGTACAGCACGAGTTGTTTGAGCTTCCACAGCCAGCACACAACACGAGTTGTTTGAGCTTCCACAGCCAGCGCACAACACGAGTTGTTTGAGCTTCCACTGCTGGCGTACAGCACGAGTTGTTTGAGCTTCCACAGCCAGCGCACAACACGAGTTGTTTGAACTTCCACTGCCAGCGCACAACACGAGTTGTTTGAGCTTCCACAGCCAGCGTACAACACGAGTTGTTTGAGCTTCCACTGCTGGCGCACAGCACGAGTTGTTTGAGCTTCCACTGCTGGCGTACAGCACGAGTTGTTTGAGCTTCCAAAGCCAGCGCACAGCACGAGTTGTTTGAACATCCACTGCAAGCGCACAACACGAGTTGTTGGAGCTTCCACTGCAAGCGCACAACACGTGTTGTTTGAACTTCCACTGCCAGCGCACAACACGTGTTGTTTGAACTTCCACATCCAGGACACAACACGAGTTGTTTGACCTTCCACTGCCAGCTCACAGCACGAGTTGTTTGAGCTTCCACAGCCAGCACACAACACGAGTTGTTTGAGCTTCCACTGCCAGTGCACAACACGAGTTGTTTGAACTTCCGCTGCCAGCGCACAACACGAGTTGTTTGAGCTTCCACTGCCAGCACACAACAAGAGTTGTTTGAGCTTCCACAGCCAGCACACAACACGAGTTGTTTGAGCTTCCACTGCTGGCGTACAGCACGAGTTGTTTGAGCTTCCACTGCTGGCGTACAGCACGAGTTGTTTGAGCTTCCACAGCCAGCACACAACACGAGTTGTTTGAGCTTCCACTGCTGGCGTACAGCACGAGTTGTTTGAGCTTCCACTGCTGGCGTACAGCACGAGTTGTTTGAGCTTCCACAGCCAGCGTACAAATTGAGTTGTTTGAGCTTCCACTGCTGGCGTACAGCACGAGTTGTTTCAGCTTCCACTGCTGGCGTACAGCACGAGTTGTTCGAGCTTCCACTGCTGGCGTACAGCACGAGTTGTTTGAGCTTCCACAGCCAGCGTACAAATTGAGTTGTTTGAGCTTCCACTGCTGGCGTACAGCACGAGTTGTTTCAGCTTCCACTGCTGGCGTACAGCACGAGTTGTTTTAGCTTCCACAGCCAGCACACAACACGAGTTGTTTGAGCTTCCACTGCCAGCGTACAGCACGAGATGTTTGAGCGTCCACTGCCAGCGTACAGCACGAGTTGTTTGAGCTTCCACAGCCAGCGTACAACACGAGTTGTTTGAGCTTTCACTGCAGGCGTACAGCACGAGTTATTTGAGCTTCCACTGCTGGAGTACAGCACGAGTTGTTTGAGCTTCCACTGCCAGAGTACAGCACGAGTTGTTTGAGCTTCCACAGTCAGCGCACAACACGAGTTGTTTGAGCTTCCACTGCAAGCGCACAACACGAGATGTTTGAACTTCCACTGCCAGCGCACAACAAGAGTTGTTTGAACTTCCACAGCCAGCGTACTACACGAGTTGTTTGAGTTTCAACTGCCAGCGCACAGCACGATTTGTTTGAGCTTCCACAGCCAGCACACAACATGAGTTGTTTGAGCTTCCACTGCCAGCGCACAACACGAGTTGTTTGAACTTCCGATGCCAGCGCACAACACGAGTTGTTTGAGCTTCCACTGCCAGCACACAACACGAGTTGTTTGAGCTTCCACTGCCAGCGTACAGCACGAGATGTTTGAGCGTCCACTGCCAGCGTACAGCACGAGTTGTTTGAGCTTCCACAGCCAGCGTACAACACGAGTTGTTTGAGCTTCCACTGCCAGCGCACAACACGAGTTGTTTGAACTTCCGCTGCCAGCGCACAACACGAGTTGTTTGAGCTTCCACTGCCAGCACACAACAAGAGTTGTTTGAACTTCCACAGACAGCGTACAGCACGAGTTGTTTGAGCTTCCTCTGTTGGCGCACAACACAAGTTGTTTGAGTTTCCACTGCTGGCGTACAGCACGAGTTGTTTGAGCTTCCACTGCCAGCGCACAACACGAGTTGTTTGAGCTTCCACTGCCAGCGCACAACACGAGTTGTTTGAACTTCCACAGCCAGCGTACAGCACGAGTTGTTTGAGCTTCCTCTGTTGGCGCACAACACAAGTTGTTTGAGTTTCCACTGCTGGCGTACAGCACGAGTTGTTTGAATTTCCACTGCTGGCGTACAGCACGAGTTGTTTGAATTTCCACTGCTGGCGTACAGCACGATTTGTTTGAGCTTCCACTGCTGGCGTCCAGCACGAGTTTTTTGAGCTTCCTCTGTTGGCGCACATCACGAGTTGTTTGAATTTCCACTGCTGGCGTACAGCACGAGTTGTTTGAGCTTCCACAGCCAGCACACAACACGAGTTGTTTGAGCTTCCACTGCTGGCGTACAGCACGAGTTGTTTGAGTTTCCACTGCTGTTGTACAGCACGAGTTGTTTGAGCTTCCACAGCCAGCGTACAACACAAGTTGTTTGAATTTCCACTGCTGGCGTACAGCACGATTTGTTTGAGCTTCCACTGCTGGCGTCCAGCACGAGTTGTTTGAGCTTCCTCTGTTGGCGCACATCACGAGTTGTTTGAATTTCCACTGCTGGCGTACAGCACGAGTTGTTTGAGCTTCCACAGCCAGCACACAACACGAGTTGTTTGAGCTTCCACTGCTGGCGTACAGCACGAGTTGTTTGAGCTTCCACTGCCAGCGCACAACACGAGTTGTATGAGCTTCCACTGCTGGCGTACAGCACGAGTTGTTTGAACTTCCACTGCCAGCGTACAGCAAGAGTTGTTTGAGCTTCCACTGCCAGCGTACAGCACGAGTTGTTTGAGCTTCCACAGCCAGCGTAAAACACGAGTTGTTTGAGCTTCCACTGCTGGCGTACAGCACGAGTTGTTTGAGCTTCCACTGCTGGCGTACAGCACGAGTTGTTTGAGCTACCACTGCCAGCGCACAACACGAGTTGTTTGAGCTTCCACTGCTGGCGTACAGCACGAGTTGTTTGAGCTTCCACAGCCAGCGCACAACACGAGTTGTTTGAGCTTCCACTGCCAGCGCACAACACGAGTTGTTTGAGCTTCCACTGCTGGCGTACAGCACGAGTTATTTGAGCTTCCACTGCTGGCGTACAGCACGAGTTGTTTGAGCTTCCACAGCCAGCGCACAACACGAGTTGTTTGAGCTTCCACAGCCAGCACACAACACGAGTTGTTTGAGCTTCCACAGCCAGCACACAACACGAGTTGTTTGAACTTCCACAGCCAGCGCACAACACGAGTTGTTTGAGCTTCCACAGCCAGCACACAACACGAGTTGTTTGAGCTTCCACAGCCAGCGCACAACACGAGTTGTTTGAGCTTCCACAGCCAGCACACAACTCGAGTTGTTTGAGCTTCCACAGCCAGCACACAACACGAGTTGTTTGAGCTTCCACAGCCAGCGCACAACACGAGTTGTTTGAACTTCCACAGCCAGCACACAACACGAGTTGTTTGAGCTTCCAGAGCCAGCACACAACACGAGTTGTTTGAGCTTCCACTGCTGGCGTACAGCACAAGTTGTTTGAGCTTCCACTGCCAGCGTACAGCACGAGTTGTTTGAGCTTCCACAGCCAGCGCACAACACGAGTTGTTTGAGCTTCCAATGCTGGCGTACAGCACGAGTTGTTTGAACTTCCACTGCCAGCGTACAGCACGAGTAGTTTGAGCTTCCACTGCCAGCGTACAGCACGAGTCGTTTGAGCTTCCACAGCCAGCGTACAACACGAGTTGTTTGAGCTTCCAGTGCAGGCGTACAGCACGAGTTGTTTGAGCTTCCACTGCTGGCGTACAACACGAGTTGTTTGGGCTTCCACTGCCAGAGTACAGCACGAGTTGTTTGAACTTCCACTGCCAGCGTACTGCACGAGTTGTTTGAGCTTCCACTGCCAGCGTACAGCACGAGTCGTTTGAGCTTCCACAGCCAGCGCACAACACGAGTTGTTTGAACTTCCACTGCCAGGGTACGACACGAGTTGTTTGAACTTCCACAGCCAGCGTAAACACGAGTTGTTTGAGCTTCCACTGCCTGCGCAGAGCCCGATTTGTTTGAGCTTCCACAGCCAGCACACAACACGAGTTGTTTGAGCTACCACTGCCAGCAGACAACACGAGTTGTTTGAACTTCCACAGCCAGCACACAACACGAGTTTTTTTAGCTTCCACTGCCAGCGCACAGCACGAGTTGTTTGAGCTTCCACAGCCAGCACACAACACGAGTTGTTTGAGCTTCCACTGCCAGCGCACAACACGAGTTGTTTTAACTTCCACTGCCAGCGCACAACACGAGTTGTTTGAACTTCCACAGCCAGCACACAACACGAGTTGTTTGAGCTTCCATTGCCAGCGTACAGCACGAGTTGTTTGAACTTCCACAGCCAGCACACAACACGAGTTTTTTGAGCTTCCACAGCCAGCGTACAGCACGAGTTGTTTGAACTTCCACAGCCAGCACACAACACGAGTTGTTTGAGTTTCCAGAGCCAACGCACAGCACGAGTTGTTTGAACTTCCACTGCTAGCGCACCACACGAGTTGTTTGAACTTCCACTGCCAGCGCACAACACGAGTTGTTTGAACTTCCACTGCCAGCGCACAACACGAGTTGTTTGAGCTTCCACTGCCAGCGTACAGCACGAGTTGTTTGAGCTTCCACAGCCAGCGCACAACACGAGTTGTTTGAGCTTCCACAGCCAGTGTACAGCACGAGTTGTTTGAACTTCCACAGCCAGCGCACAACACGAGTTGTTTGAGCTTCCACTGCCAGCATACAGCACGAGTTGTTTGAGCATACACAGCCAGCGCACAACACAAGTTGTTTGAGCTTCCACTGCCAGCGTACAGCAAGAGTTGTTTGGGCTTCCACAGCCAGCGCACAACTCGAGTTGTTTGAGCTTCCACAGCCAGCGTACAGCACGAGTTGTTTGAACTTCCACAGCCAGCACACAACACGAGCTGTTTGAACTTCCACAGCCAGCACACAACACGAGTTGCTTGAGCTTCCACTGCCAGCGCACAACACGAGTTGTTTGAACATCCACTGCCAGTGCACAACACGAGTTGTTTGAACTTCCACAGCCAGCACACAACACGAGTTGTTTGAGCTTCCACTGCCAGCGTACAACACAAGTTGTTTGAGCTTCCACTGCAAGCGCACAACACGAGTTGTTTGAACTTCCACTGCCAGCGCACAAAACGAGTTGTTTGAACTTCCACAGCCAGCACACAACACGAGTTGTTGGAGCTTCCACTGCCAGCGCACAGCACGAGTTGTTTGAGCTTCCACAGCCAGCACACAACTCGAGTTGTTTGAGCTTCCACAGCCAGCTTACAACACGATTTGTTTGAACTTCCACTGCCAGCGCACAACACGAGTTGTTTGAACTTCCACAGCCAGCACACAACACGAGTTGTTTGAGCTTCCACTGCCAGCGTACAGCACGAGTTGTTTGAGCTTCCACTGCCAGCGAACAACACGAGTTGTTTGAGCTTCCACTGCTGGCGTACAGCACGAGTTGTTTGAGCTTCCACAGCCAGTACACAACACGAGTTGATTGAGCTTACACTGCCAGCGTACAGCACGAGTTGTTTGAGCTTCCACAGCCAGCGCACAACACGAGTTGTTTGAGCTTCCACTGCTGGCGGCCAGCACGAGTTGTTTGAGCTTCCACAGCCAGCGCACAACACGAGTTGTTTGAAGTTCCACTGCTGGCGTACAGCACGAGTTGTTTGAAGTTCCACTGCTGGCGTACAGCACGAGTTGTTTAAGCTTCCACTGCCAGCGTACAGCACGAGTTGTTTGAGCTTCCACAGCCAGTTCACAACACGAGTTGATTGAGCTTCCAATGCCAGCGTACAGCACGAGTTGTTTAAGCTTCCACAGCCAGCGTACAGCACGAGTTGTTTGAGCTTCCACAGCCAGTTCACAACACGAGTTGTTTAAGCTTCCACTGCCAGCGTACAGCACGAGTTGTTTAAGCTTCCACAGCCAGTTCACATCACGAGTTGTTTGAGCTTCCACAGCCAGCTAACAACACGAGGTGTTTGAGCTTCCACTGCTGGCGTACAGCAGGAGTTGTTAGAGCTTCCACTGCCAGAGTACAGCACGAGTTGTTTGAGCTTCCACAGCCAGCGCACAACACGAGTTGTTTGAGCTTCCACTGCTGGCGTACAGCACGACTTGTTTGAGCTTCCACTGCAGACGCACTTCACGCCTTGTTTGAGCTTCCACTGCTGGCGTACAGCACGAGTTGTTTGAGCTTCCACTGCTGGCGCACATCACGAGTTGTTTGAGCTTCCACTGCTGACGCACTTCACGCTTTGTTTGAGCTTCCACTGCCAGCGCACAGCACGAGTTGTTTGAGCTTCCACTGCTGACGCACTTCACGCTTTGTTTGAGCTTCCACTGCCAGCGCACAGCACGAGTTGTTTGAGCTTCCACTGCTGACGCACTTCACGCTTTGTTTGAGCTTCCACTGCCAGCGCACAGCACGAGTTGTTTGAGCTTCCACTGCTGGCGTACAGCACGAGTTGTTTGAGCTTCCACTGCTGGCGCACATCACGAGTTGTTTGAGCTTCCACTGCTGACGCACTTCACGCTTTGTTTAAGCTTCCACTGCCAGCGCACAGCACGAGTTGTTTGAGCTTCCACTGCTGGCGTACAGCACGAGTTGTTTGAGCTTCCACTGCTGACGCACTTCACGCTTTGTTTGAGCTTCCACTGCCAGCGCACAGCACGAGTTGTTTGAGCTTCCACTGCCAGCGCACAGCACGAGTTGTTTGAGCTTCCACTGCTGGCGTACAGCACGAGTTGTTTGAGCTTCCACTGCTGGCGTACAGCACGAGTTGTTTGAGCTTCCACTGCTGGCGTACAGCACGAGTTGTTTGAGCTTCCACAGCCAGCACACAACACGAGTTGTTTGAGCTTCCACAGCCAGCGCACAACACGAGTTGTTTGAGCTTCCACTGCTGGCGTACAGCACGAGTTGTTTGAGCTTCCACAGCCAGCGCACAACACGAGTTGTTTGAACTTCCACTGCCAGCGCACAACACGAGTTGTTTGAGCTTCCACAGCCAGCGTACAACACGAGTTGTTTGAGCTTCCACTGCTGGCGCACAGCACGAGTTGTTTGAGCTTCCACTGCTGGCGTACAGCACGAGTTGTTTGAGCTTCCAAAGCCAGCGCACAGCACGAGTTGTTTGAACTTCCACTGCAAGCGCACAACACGAGTTGTTGGAGCTTCCACTGCAAGCGCACAACACGTGTTGTTTGAACTTCCACTGCCAGCGCACAACACGTGTTGTTTGAACTTCCACATCCAGGACACAACACGAGTTGTTTGACCTTCCACTGCCAGCTCACAGCACGAGTTGTTTGAGCTTCCACAGCCAGCACACAACACGAGTTGTTTGAGCTTCCACTGCCAGTGCACAACACGAGTTGTTTGAACTTCCGCTGCCAGCGCACAACACGAGTTGTTTGAGCTTCCACTGCCAGCACACAACAAGAGTTGTTTGAGCTTCCACAGCCAGCACACAACACGAGTTGTTTGAGCTTCCACTGCTGGCGTACAGCACGAGTTGTTTGAGCTTCCACTGCTGGCGTACAGCACGAGTTGTTTGAGCTTCCACAGCCAGCACACAACACGAGTTGTTTGAGCTTCCACTGCTGGCGTACAGCACGAGTTGTTTGAGCTTCCACTGCTGGCGTACAGCACGAGTTGTTTGAGCTTCCACAGCCAGCGTACAAATTGAGTTGTTTGAGCTTCCACTGCTGGCGTACAGCACGAGTTGTTTCAGCTTCCACTGCTGGCGTACAGCACGAGTTGTTCGAGCTTCCACTGCTGGCGTACAGCACGAGTTGTTTGAGCTTCCACAGCCAGCGTACAAATTGAGTTGTTTGAGCTTCCACTGCTGGCGTACAGCACGAGTTGTTTCAGCTTCCACTGCTGGCGTACAGCACGAGTTGTTTTAGCTTCCACAGCCAGCACACAACACGAGTTGTTTGAGCTTCCACTGCCAGCGTACAGCACGAGATGTTTGAGCGTCCACTGCCAGCGTACAGCACGAGTTGTTTGAGCTTCCACAGCCAGCGTACAACACGAGTTGTTTGAGCTTTCACTGCAGGCGTACAGCACGAGTTATTTGAGCTTCCACTGCTGGAGTACAGCACGAGTTGTTTGAGCTTCCACTGCCAGAGTACAGCACGAGTTGTTTGAGCTTCCACAGTCAGCGCACAACACGAGTTGTTTGAGCTTCCACTGCAAGCGCACAACACGAGATGTTTGAACTTCCACTGCCAGCGCACAACAAGAGTTGTTTGAACTTCCACAGCCAGCGTACTACACGAGTTGTTTGAGTTTCAACTGCCAGCGCACAGCACGATTTGTTTGAGCTTCCACAGCCAGCACACAACATGAGTTGTTTGAGCTTCCACTGCCAGCGCACAACACGAGTTGTTTGAACTTCCGATGCCAGCGCACAACACGAGTTGTTTGAGCTTCCACTGCCAGCACACAACACGAGTTGTTTGAGCTTCCACTGCCAGCGTACAGCACGAGATGTTTGAGCGTCCACTGCCAGCGTACAGCACGAGTTGTTTGAGCTTCCACAGCCAGCGTACAACACGAGTTGTTTGAGCTTCCACTGCCAGCGCACAACACGAGTTGTTTGAACTTCCGCTGCCAGCGCACAACACGAGTTGTTTGAGCTTCCACTGCCAGCACACAACAAGAGTTGTTTGAACTTCCACAGACAGCGTACAGCACGAGTTGTTTGAGCTTCCTCTGTTGGCGCACAACACAAGTTGTTTGAGTTTCCACTGCTGGCGTACAGCACGAGTTGTTTGAGCTTCCACTGCCAGCGCACAACACGAGTTGTTTGAGCTTCCACTGCCAGCGCACAACACGAGTTGTTTGAACTTCCACAGCCAGCGTACAGCACGAGTTGTTTGAGCTTCCTCTGTTGGCGCACAACACAAGTTGTTTGAGTTTCCACTGCTGGCGTACAGCACGAGTTGTTTGAATTTCCACTGCTGGCGTACAGCACGAGTTGTTTGAATTTCCACTGCTGGCGTACAGCACGATTTGTTTGAGCTTCCACTGCTGGCGTCCAGCACGAGTTTTTTGAGCTTCCTCTGTTGGCGCACATCACGAGTTGTTTGAATTTCCACTGCTGGCGTACAGCACGAGTTGTTTGAGCTTCCACAGCCAGCACACAACACGAGTTGTTTGAGCTTCCACTGCTGGCGTACAGCACGAGTTGTTTGAGTTTCCACTGCTGTTGTACAGCACGAGTTGTTTGAGCTTCCACAGCCAGCGTACAACACAAGTTGTTTGAATTTCCACTGCTGGCGTACAGCACGATTTGTTTGAGCTTCCACTGCTGGCGTCCAGCACGAGTTGTTTGAGCTTCCTCTGTTGGCGCACATCACGAGTTGTTTGAATTTCCACTGCTGGCGTACAGCACGAGTTGTTTGAGCTTCCACAGCCAGCACACAACACGAGTTGTTTGAGCTTCCACTGCTGGCGTACAGCACGAGTTGTTTGAGCTTCCACTGCCAGCGCACAACACGAGTTGTATGAGCTTCCACTGCTGGCGTACAGCACGAGTTGTTTGAACTTCCACTGCCAGCGTACAGCAAGAGTTGTTTGAGCTTCCACTGCCAGCGTACAGCACGAGTTGTTTGAGCTTCCACAGCCAGCGTAAAACACGAGTTGTTTGAGCTTCCACTGCTGGCGTACAGCACGAGTTGTTTGAGCTTCCACTGCTGGCGTACAGCACGAGTTGTTTGAGCTACCACTGCCAGCGCACAACACGAGTTGTTTGAGCTTCCACTGCTGGCGTACAGCACGAGTTGTTTGAGCTTCCACAGCCAGCGCACAACACGAGTTGTTTGAGCTTCCACTGCCAGCGCACAACACGAGTTGTTTGAGCTTCCACTGCTGGCGTACAGCACGAGTTGTTTGAGCTTCCACAGCCAGCGCACAACACGAGTTGTTTGAGCTTTCACTGCTGGCGTACAGCACGAGTTGCTTGAACTTCCACTGCCAGGGTACAGCACGAGTTGTTTGAGCTTCCACTGCCAGCGTACAGCACGGGTTATTTGAGCTTCCACTGCCAGCGCACAACACGAGTTGTTTGAGCTTCCACTGCCAGCGCACAACACGAGTTGTTTGATCTTCCACTGCCAGCGCACAGCACGATTTGTTTGAGCTTCCACAGCCAGCACACAACACGAGTTGTTTGAGCTTCCACTGCCAGCACACAACACGAGTTGTTTGATCTTCCACAGTCAGCGCACAGCCGAGTTGTTTGAGCTTCCACAGCCAGCACACAACACGATTTGTTTGAGCTTCCACTGCTGGCGTACAGCACGAGTTGTTTGAGCTTCCACAGCCAGCGTACAACACGAGTTGTTTGAGCTTCCACTGGTGGCGTACAGCACGAGTTGTTTGAGCTTCCACTGCTGGCGTACAGCACGAGTTGTTTGAGCTTCCACTGCCAGCGTACAGCACGAGTTGTTTGAGCTTCCACAGCCAGCGCACAACCCGATTTGTTTGAGCTTCCACTGCTGGCGTACAGCACGAGTTGTTTGAACTTCCACTGCCAGCGTACATCACGAGTTGTTAGAGCTTCCACTGCCAGCGTACAGCGCGAGTTGTTTGGGCTTCCACAGCCAGCGTACAGCACGAGTTGTTTGAGCTTCCACTGCTGGCGTACAGCACAAGTTGTTTGAGCTTCCACTGCCAGCGTACAGCACGAGTTGTTTGAAATTCCACAGCCAGCGCACAACACGAGTTGTTTGAGCTTCCACTGCCAGCGCACAAGACGAGGTGTTTGAGCTTCCACAGCCAGCGTACAACACGAGATGTGTGAACTTCCACGGCCAGCGCACAACACGAGTTGTTTGAACTTCCACTGCCAGCGTACAACACGAGTGGTTTGAGCTTCCACTGCCAGCGCACAGCACGATTTGTTTGAGCTTCCACAGCCAGCACACAACACGAGTTGTTTGAGCTTCCACTGCCAGCACACAACACGAGTTGTTTGAACTTCCACAGCCAGCGCACTGCACGAGTTGTTTGAGCTTCCACAGCCAGCACACAACACGAGTTGTTTGAGCTTCCACTGCTGGCGTACAGCACGAGTTGTTTGAGCTTCCACTGCCAGCGTACAGCACGAGTTGTTTGAGCTTCCACAGCCAGCGCACAACACGAGTTGTTTGAGCTTCCACTGCTGGCGTACAGCACGAGTTGTTTGAACTTCCACTGCCAGCGTACAGCACGAGTTGTTTGAGCTTCCACTGCCAGCGTACAGCACGAGTCGTTTGAGCTTCCACAGCCAGCGTACAACACGAGTTGTTTGAGCTTCCAGTGCTGGCGTACAGCACGAGTTGTTTGAGCTTCCACTGCTGGCGTACAGCACGAGTTGTTTGAACTTCCACTGCCAGCGTACAGCACGAGTTGTTTGAGCTTCCACTGCCAGCGTACAGCACGAGTCGTTTGAGCTTCCACAGCCAGCGTACAGCACGAGTTGTTTGAGCTTCCACTGCCAGCGTACAGCACGAGTTGTTTGAGCTTCCACTGCTGGCGTTCAGCACGAGTTGTTTGAGCTTCCACTGCCAGAGTACAGCACGAGTTGTTTGAGCTTCCACAGCCAGCGCACAACACGAGTTGTTTGAGCTTCCACTGCTGGCGTATAGCACGAGTTGTTTGAACTTCCACTGCCAGGGTACGACACGAGTTGTTTGAGCTTCCACTGCCAGCGTACAGCACGGGTTGTTTGAGCTTCCACTGCCAGCGCACAACACGAGTTGCTTGAACTTCCACTGCCAGCGCACAACACGAGTTGTTTGAGCTTCCACTGCAAGCACACAACACGAGATGTTTGAACTTCCACTGCCAGCGCACAACACGAGTTGTTTGAACTTCCACAGCCAGCGTAAACACGAGTTGTTTGAGCTTCCACTGCCAGCGCAGAGCACGATTTGTTTGAGCTTCCACAGCCAGCACACAACACGAGTTGTTTGAGCTTCCACTGCCAGCACACAACACGAGTTGTTTGAACTTCCACAGCCAGCGCACTGCACGAGTTGTTTGAGCTTCCACAGCCAGCACACAACACGAGTTGTTTGAGCTTCCACTGCTGGCGTACAGCACGAGTTGTTTGAGCTTCCACTGCCAGCGTACAGCACGAGTTGTTTGAGCTTCCACAGCCAGCGCACAACACGAGTTGTTTGAGCTTCCACTGCTGGCGTACAGCACGAGTTGTTTGAACTTCCACTGCCAGCGTACAGCACGAGTTGTTTGAGCTTCCACTGCCAGCGTACAGCACGAGTCGTTTGAGCTTCCACAGCCAGCGTACAACACGAGTTGTTTGAGCTTCCAGTGCTGGCGTACAGCACGAGTTGTTTGAGCTTCCACTGCTGGCGTACAGCACGAGTTGTTTGAACTTCCACTGCCAGCGTACAGCACGAGTTGTTTGAGCTTCCACTGCCAGCGTACAGCACGAGTCGTTTGAGCTTCCACAGCCAGCGTACAGCACGAGTTGTTTGAGCTTCCACTGCCAGCGTACAGCACGAGTTGTTTGAGCTTCCACTGCTGGCGTACAGCACGAGTTGTTTGAGCTTCCACTGCCAGAGTACAGCACGAGTTGTTTGAGATTCCACAGCCAGCGCACAACACGAGTTGTTTGAGCTTCCACTGCAGGCGTACAGCACGAGTTGTTTGAACTTCCACTGCCAGGGTACGACACGAGTTGTTTGAGCTTCCACTGCCAGCGTACAGCACGTGTTGTTTGAGCTTCCACTGCCAGCGCACAACACGAGTTGCTTGAACTTCCACTGCCAGCGTACAACACGAGTTGTTTGAGCTTCCACTGCTGGCGGACAGCACGAGTTATTTGAGCTTCCACTGCTGGCGTACAGCACGAGTTGTTTGAGCTTCCACTGCCAGCGTACAGCACGAGTTGTTTGAGCTTCCACAGCCAGCGCACAACACGAGTTGTTTGAGCTTCCACTGCTGGCGTACAGCACGAGTTGTTTGAACTTCCACTGCCAGCGTACAGCACGAGTTGTTTGAGCTTCCACTGCCAGCGTACAGCACGAGTCGTTTGAGCTTCCACAGCCAGCGTACAACACGAGTTGTTTGAGCTTCCAGTGCTGGCGTACAGCACGAGTTGTTTGAGCTTCCACTGCTGGCGTACAGCACGAGTTGTTTGAACTTCCACTGCCAGCGTACAGCACGAGTTGTTTGAGCTTCCACTGCCAGCGTACAGCACGAGTCGTTTGAGCTTCCACAGCCAGCGTACAGCACGAGTTGTTTGAGCTTCCACTGCCAGCGTACAGCACGAGTTGTTTGAGCTTCCACTGCTGGCGTACAGCACGAGTTGTTTGAGCTTCCACTGCCAGAGTACAGCACGAGTTGTTTGAGCTTCCACAGCCAGCGCACAACACGAGTTGTTTGAGCTTCCACTGCTGGCGTACAGCACGAGTTGTTTGAACTTCCACTGCCAGGGTACGACACGAGTTGTTTGAGCTTCCACTGCCAGCGTACAGCACGGGTTGTTTGAGCTTCCACTGCCAGCGCACAACACGAGTTGCTTGAACTTCCACTGCCAGCGCACAACACGAGTTGTTTGAGCTTCCACTGCAAGCACACAACACGAGATGTTTGAACTTCCACTGCCAGCGCACAACACGAGTTGTTTGAACTTCCACAGCCAGCGTAAACACGAGTTGTTTGAGCTTCCACTGCCAGCGCAGAGCACGATTTGTTTGAGCTTCAACAGCCAGCACACAACACGAGTTGTTTGAGCTACCACTGCCAGCAGACAACACGAGTTGTTTGAACTTCCACAGCCAGCACACAACACGAGTTTTTTGAGCTTCCACTGCCAGCCCACAGCACGAGTTGTTTGAGCTTCCACAGCCAGCACACAACACGAGTTGTTTGAGCTTCCACTGCCAGCGCACAACACGAGTTGTTTTAACTTCCACTGCCAGCGCACAACACGAGTTGTTTGAACTTCCACAGCCAGCACACAATACGAGTTGTTTGAGCTTCCATTGCCAGCGTACAGCACGAGTTGTTTGAACTTCCACAGCCAGCACACTACACGAGTTTTTTGAGCTTCCACAGCCAGCGTACAGCACGAGTTGTTTGAACTTCCACAGCCAGCACACAACACGAGTTGTTTGAGCTTCCGAGGCCAACGCACAGCACGAGTTGTTTGAACGTCCACTGCTAGCGCACCACACGAGTTGTTTGAACTTCCACTGCCAGCGCACAACACGAGTTGTTTGAACTTCCACTGCCAGCGCACAACACGAGTTGTTTGAGCTTCCACTGCCAGCGTACAGCACGAGTTGTTTGAGCTTCCACAGCCAGCGCACAACACGAGTTGTTTGAGCTTCCACAGCCAGTGTACAGCACGAGTTGTTTGAACTTCCACAGCCAGCGCACAACACGAGTTGTTTGAGCTTCCACTGCCAGCATACAGCACGAGTTGTTTGAGCTTACACAGCCAGCGCACAACACAAGTTGTTTGAGCTTCCACTGCCAGCGTACAGCAAGAGTTGTTTGGGCTTCCACAGCCAGCGCACAACACGAGTTGTTTGAGCTTCCACAGCCAGCGTACAGCACGAGTTGTTTGAACTTCCATAGCCAGCACACAACACGAGCTGTTTGAACTTCCACAGCCAGCACACAACACGAGTTGCTTGAGCTTCCACTGCCAGCGCACAACACGAGTTGTTTGAACATCCACTGCCAGTGCACAACACGAGTTGTTTGAACTTCCACAGCCAGCACACAACACGAGTTGTTTGAGCTTCCACTGTCAGCGTACAACACAAGTTGTTTGAGCTTCCACTGCAAGCGCAAAACACGAGTTGTTTGAACTTCCACTGCCAGCGCACAAAACGAGTTGTTTGAACTTCCACAGCCAGCACACAACACGAGCTGTTTGAACTTCCACAGCCAGCACACAACACGAGTTGCTTGAGCTTCCACTGCCAGCGCACAACACGAGTTGTTTGAACATCCACTGCCAGTGCACAACACGAGTTGTTTGAACTTCCACTGCCAGCGCACAAAACGAGTTGTTTGAACTTCCACAGCCAGCACACAACACGAGTTGTTGGAGCTTCCACAGCCAGCGTACAGCACGAGTTGTTTGAGCGTCCACTGCTGGCGTACAGCACGAGTTGTTTGAGCTTCCACAGCCAGCGTACAACACGAGTTGTTTGAGCTTCCACTGCTGGCGTACAGCACGAGTTGTTTGAGCTTCCACTGCTGGCGTACAGCACGAGTTGTTTGAGCTTCCACTGCTGGCGTACAGCACGAGTTGTTTGAGCTTCCACTGCTGGCGTACAGCACGAGTTATTTGA
Organism: Meconema thalassinum; assembly: GCA_946902985.2. Taxonomy (NCBI): domain Eukaryota; kingdom Metazoa; phylum Arthropoda; class Insecta; order Orthoptera; family Tettigoniidae; genus Meconema; species Meconema thalassinum. Next base: position 331,062,460 of record OX336395.1, read on the forward strand.
GCTTCCACTGCTGGCGTACAGCACGAGTTGTTTGAGCTTCCACAGCCAGCGCACAACACGAGTTGTTTGAGCTTCCACAGCCAGCACACAACACGAGTTGTTTGAGCTTCCACAGCCAGCACACAACACGAGTTGTTTGAACTTCCACAGCCAGCGCACAACACGAGTTGTTTGAGCTTCCACAGCCAGCACACAACACGAGTTGTTTGAGCTTCCACAGCCAGCGCACAACACGAGTTGTTTGAGCTTCCACAGCCAGCACACAACTCGAGTTGTTTGAGCTTCCACAGCCAGCACACAACACGAGTTGTTTGAGCTTCCACAGCCAGCGCACAACACGAGTTGTTTGAACTTCCACAGCCAGCACACAACACGAGTTGTTTGAGCTTCCACAGCCAGCACACAACACGAGTTGTTTGAGCTTCCACTGCTGGCGTACAGCACGTGTTGTTTGAGCTTCCACTGCCAGCGTACAGCACGAGTTGTTTGAGCTTCCACAGCCAGCGCACAACACGAGTTGTTTGAGCTTCCAATGCTGGCGTACAGCACGAGTTGTTTGAACTTCCACTGCCAGCGTACAGCACGAGTTGTTTGAGCTTCCACTGCCAGCGTACAGCACGAGTCGTTTGAGCTTCCACAGCCAGCGTACAACACGAGTTGTTTGAGCTTCCAGTGCAGGCGTACAGCACGAGTTGTTTGAGCTTCCACTGCTGGCGTACAGCACGAGTTGTTTGAGCTTCCACTGCCAGAGTACAGCACGAGTTGTTTGAACTTCCACTGCCAGCGTACTGCACGAGTTGTTTGAGCTTCCACTGCCAGCGTACAGCACGAGTCGTTTGAGCTTCCACAGCCAGCGCACAACACGAGTTGTTTGAACTTCCACTGCCAGGGTACGACACGAGTTGTTTAAACTTCCACAGCCAGCGTAAACACGAGTTGTTTGAGCTTCCACTGCCAGCGCAGAGCACGATTTGTTTGAGCTTCCACAGCCAGCACACAACACGAGTTGTTTGAGCTACCACTGCCAGCAGACAACACGAGTTGTTTGAACTTCCACAGCCAGCACACAACACGAGTTTTTTGAGCTTCCACTGCCAGCGCACAGCACGAGTTGTTTGAGCTTCCACAGCCAGCACACAACACGAGTTGTTTGAGCTTCCACTGCCAGCGCACAACACGAGTTGTTTTAACTTCCACTGCCAGCGCACAACACGAGTTGTTTGAACTTCCACAGCCAGCACACAACACGAGTTGTTTGAGCTTCCATTGCCAGCGTACAGCACGAGTTGTTTGAACTTCCACAGCCAGCACACAACACGAGTTTTTTGAGCTTCCACAGCCAGCGTACAGCACGAGTTGTTTGAACTTCCACAGCCAGCACACAACACGAGTTGTTTGAGCTTCCAGAGCCAACGCACAGCACGAGTTGTTTGAACTTCCACTGCTAGCGCACCACACGAGTTGTTTGAACTTCCACTGCCAGCGCACAACACGAGTTGTTTGAACTTCCACTGCCAGCGCACAGCACGAGTTGTTTGAGCTTCCACTGCCAGCGTACAGCACGAGTTGTTTGAGCTTCCACAGCCAGCGCACAACACGAGTTGTTTGAGCTTCCACAGCCAGTGTACAGCACGAGTTGTTTGAACTTCCGCAGCCAGCGCACAACACGAGTTGTTTGAGCTTCCACTGCCAGCATACAGCACGAGTTGTTTGAGCTTACACAGCCAGCGCACAACACAAGTTGTTTGAGCTTCCACTGCCAGCGTACAGCAAGAGTTGTTTGGGCTTCCACAGCCAGCGCACAACACGAGTTGTTTGAGCTTCCACAGCCAGCGTACAGCACGAGTTGTTTGAACTTCCACAGCCAGCACACAACACGAGCTGTTTGAACTTCCACAGCCAGCACACAACACGAGTTGCTTGAGCTTCCACTGCCAGCGCACAACACGAGTTGTTTGAACATCCACTGCCAGTGCACAACACGAGTTGTTTGAACTTCCACAGCCAGCACACAACACGAGTTGTTTGAGCTTCCACTGCCAGCGTACAACACAAGTTGTTTGAGCTTCCACTGCAAGCGCACAACACGAGTTGTTTGAACTTCCACTGCCAGCGCACAAAACGAGTTGTTTGAACTTCCACAGCCAGCACACAACACGAGTTGTTGGAGCTTCCACTGCCAGCGCACAGCACGATTTGTTTGAGCTTCCACAGCCAGCACACAACTCGAGTTGTTTGAGCTTCCACAGCCAGCTTACAACACGAGTTGTTTGAACTTCCAATGCCAGCGCACAACACGAGTTGTTTGAACTTCCACAGCCAGCACACAACACGAGTTGTTTGAGCTTCCACTGCCAGCGTACAGCACGAGCTGTTTGAGCTTCCACTGCCAGCGAACAACACGAGTTGTTTGAGCTTCCACTGCTGGCGTACAGCACGAGTTGTTTGAGCTTCCACAGCCAGTACACAACACGAGTTGATTGAGCTTCCACTGCCAGCGTACAGCACGAGTTGTTTGAGCTTCCACAGCCAGCGCACAACACGAGTTGTTTGAGCTTCCACTGCTGGCGGCCAGCACGAGTTGTTTGAGCTTCCACAGCCAGCGCACAACACGAGTTGTTTGAAGTTCCACTGCTGGCGTACAGCACGAGTTGTTTGAGCTTCCACTGCCAGCGTACAGCACGAGTTGTTTGAGCTTCCACAGCCAGTTCACAACACGAGTTGATTGAGCTTCCAATGCCAGCGTACAGCACGAGTTGTTTAAGCTTCCACTGCCAGAGTACAGCACGAGTTGTTTAAGCTTCCACTGCCAGCGTACAGCACGAGTTGTTTGAGCTTCCACAGCCAGTTCACAACACGAGTTGATTGAGCTTCCAATGCCAGCGTACAGCACGAGTTGTTTAAGCTTCCACAGCCAGCGTACAGCACGAGTTGTTTGAGCTTCCACAGCCAGTTCACAACACGAGTTGTTTAAGCTTCCACAGCCAGTTCACATCACGAGTTGTTTGAGCTTCCACAGCCAGCGAACAACACGAGGTGTTTGAGCTTCCACTGCTGGCGTACAGCACGAGTTGTTAGAGCTTCCACTGCCAGAGTACAGCACGAGTTGTTTGAGCTTCCACAGCCAGCGCACAACACGAGTTGTTTGAGCTTCCACTGCTGGCGTACAGCACGACTTGTTTGAGCTTCCACTGCTGACGCACTTCACGCTTTGTTTGAGCTTCCACTGCTGGCGTACAGCACGAGTTGTTTGAGCTTCCACTGCTGGCGCACATCACGAGTTGTTTGAGCTTCCACTGCTGACGCACTTCACGCTTTGTTTGAGCTTCCACTGCCAGCGCACAGCACGAGTTGTTTGAGCTTCCACTGCTGGCGTACAGCACGAGTTGTTTGAGCTTCCACTGCTGACGCACTTCACGCTTTGTTTGAGCTTCCACTGCCAGCGCACAGCACGAGTTGTTTGAGCTTCCACTGCTGACGCACTTCACGCTTTGTTTGAGCTTCCACTGCCAGCGCACAGCACGAGTTGTTTGAGCTTCCACTGCTGGCGTACAGCACGAGTTGTTTGAGCTTCCACTGCTGGCGCACATCACGAGTTGTTTGAGCTTCCACTGCTGACGCACTTCACGCTTTGTTTAAGCTTCCACTGCCAGCGCACAGCACGAGTTGTTTGAGCTTCCACTGCTGGCGTACAGCACGAGTTGTTTGAGCTTCCACTGCTGACGCACTGCACGCTTTGTTTGAGCTTCCACTGCCAGCGCACAGCACGAGTTGTTTGAGCTTCCACTGCCAGCGCACAGCACGAGTTGTTTGAGCTTCCACTGCTGGCGTACAGCACGAGTTGTTTGAGCTTCCACTGCTGGCGTACAGCACGCGTTGTTTGAGCTTCCACTGCTGGCGTACAGCACGAGTTGTTTGAGCTTCCACAGCCAGCACACAACACGAGTTGTTTGAGCTTCCACAGCCAGCGCACAACACGAGTTGTTTGAGCTTCCACTGCTGGCGTACAGCACGAGTTGTTTGAGCTTCCACAGCCAGCGCACAACACGAGTTGTTTGAACTTCCACTGCCAGCGCACAACACGAGTTGTTTGAGCTTACACAGCCAGCGTACAACACGAGTTGTTTGAGCTTCCACTGCTGGCGCACAGCACGAGTTGTTTGACCTTCCACTGCTGGCGTACAGCACGAGTTGTTTGAGCTTCCAAAGCCAGCGCACAGCACGAGTTGTTTGAGCTTCCACAGCCAGCACACAACACGAGTTGTTTGAGCTTCCACTGCCAGTGCACAACACGAGTTGTTTGAACTTCCGCTGCCAGCGCACAACACGAGTTGTTTGAGCTTCCACTGCCAGCACACAACAAGAGTTGTTTGAGCTTCCACAGCCAGCACACAACACGAGTTGTTTGAGCTTCCACTGCTGGCGTACAGCACGAGTTGTTTGAGCTTCCACTGCTGGCGTACAGCACGAGTTGTTTGAGCTTCCACAGCCAGCACACAACACGAGTTGTTTGAGCTTCCACTGCTGGCGTACAGCACGAGTTGTTTGAGCTTCCACTGCTGGCGTACAGCACGAGTTGTTTGAGCTTCCACAGCCAGCGTACAAATTGAGTTGTTTGAGCTTCCACTGCTGGCGTACAGCACGAGTTGTTTCAGCTTCCACTGCTGGCGTACAGCACGAGTTATTTGAGCTTCCACTGCTGGCGTACAGCACGAGTTGTTAGAGCTTCCACAGCCAGCGTACAAATTGAGTTGTTTGAGCTTCCACTGCTGGCGTACAGCACGAGTTGTTTCAGCTTCCACTGCTGGCGTACAGCACGAGTTGTTTGAGCTTCCACAGCCAGCACACAACACGAGTTGTTTGAGCTTCCACTGCCAGCGTACAGCACGAGATGTTTGAGCGTCCACTGCCAGCGTACAGCACGAGTTGTTTGAGCTTCCACAGCCAGCGTACAACACGAGTTGTTTGAGCTTTCACTGCAGGCGTACAGCACGATTTATTTGAGCTTCCACTGCTGGAGTACAGCACGAGTTGTTTGAGCTTCCACTGCCAGCGTACAGCACGAGATGTTTGAGCGTCCACTGCCAGCGTACAGCACGAGTTGTTTGAGCTTCCACAGCCAGCGTACAACACGAGTTGTTTGAGCTTCCACTGCCAGCGCACAACACGAGTTGTTTGAACTTCCGCTGCCAGCGCACAACACGAGTTGTTTGAGCTTCCACTGCCAGCACACAACAAGAGTTGTTTGAACTTCCACAGCCAGCGTACAGCACGAGTTGTTTGAGCTTCCTCTGTTGGCGCACAACACAAGTTGTTTGAGTTTCCACTGCTGGCGTACAGCACGAGTTGTTTGAATTTCCACTGCTGGCGTACAGCACGAGTTGTTTGAATTTCCACTGCTGGCGTACAGCACGATTTGTTTGAGCTTCCACTGCTGGCGTCCAGCACGAGTTGTTTGAGCTTCCTCTGTTGGCGCACATCACGAGTTGTTTGAATTTCCACTGCTGGCGTACAGCACGAGTTGTTTGAGCTTCCACAGCCAGCACACAACACGAGTTGTTTGAGCTTCCACTGCTGGCGTACAGCACGAGTTGTTTGAGCTTCCACTGCTGTTGTACAGCACGAGTTGTTTGAGCTTCCACAGCCAGCGTACAACACGAGTTGTTTGAATTTCCACTGCTGGCGTACAGCACGATTTGTTTGAGCTTCCACTGCTGGCGTCCAGCACGAGTTGTTTGAGCTTCCTCGTTTGGCGCACATCACGAGTTGTTTGAATTTCCACTGCTGGCGTACAGCACGAGTTGTTTGAGCTTCCACAGCCAGCACACAACACGAGTTGTTTGAGCTTCCACTGCTGGCGTACAGCACGAGTTGTTTGAGCTTCCACTGCCAGCGCACAACACGAGTTGTTTGAGCTTCCACTGCTGGCGTACAGCACGAGTTGTTTGAACTTCCACTGCCAGCGTACAGCAAGAGTTGTTTGAGCTTCCACTGCCAGCGTACAGCACGAGTTGTTTGAGCTTCCACAGCCAGCGTAAAACACGAGTTGTTTGAGCTTCCACTGCTGGCGTACAGCACGAGTTGTTTGAGCTTCCACTGCTGGCGTACAGCACGAGATGTTTGAGCTTCCACTGCCAGCGCACAACACGAGTTGTTTGAGCTTCCACTGCTGGCGTACAGCACGAGTTGTTTGAGCTTCCACAGCCAGCGCACAACACGAGTTGTTTGAGCTTACACTGCCAGCGCACAACACGAGTTGTTTGAGCTTCCACTGCTGGCGTACAGCACGAGTTGTTTGAGCTTCCACAGCCAGCGCACAACACGAGTTGTTTGAGCTTCCACTGCTGGCGTACAGCACGAGTTGTTTGAACTTCCACTGCCAGGGTACAGCACGAGTTGTTTGAGCTTCCACTGCCAGCGTACAGCACGGGTTATTTGAGCTTCCACTGCCAGCGCACAACACGAGTTGTTTGAGCTTCCACTGCCAGCGCACAGCACGATTTGTTTGAGCTTCCACAGCCAGCACACAACACGAGTTGTTTGAGCTTCCACTGCCAGCACACAACACGAGTTGTTTGATCTTCCACAGTCAGCGCACAGCCGAGTTGTTTGAGCTTCCACAGCCAGCACACAACACGATTTGTTTGAGCTTCCACTGCTGGCGTACAGCACGAGTTGTTTGAGCTTCCACAGCCAGCGTACAACACGAGTTGTTTGAGCTTCCACTGGTGGCGTACAGCACGAGTTGTTTGAGCTTCCACTGCTGGCGTACAGTACGAGTTGTTTGAGCTTCCACTGCCAGCGTACAGCACGAGTTGTTTGAGCTTCCACAGACAGCGCACAACCCGATTTGTTTGAGCTTCCACTGCTGGCGTACAGCACGAGTTGTTTGAACTTCCACTGCCAGCGTACATCACGAGTTGTTAGAGCTTCCACTGCCAGCGTACAGCGCGAGTTGTTTGGGCTTCCACAGCCAGCGTACAGCACGAGTTGTTTGAGCTTCCACTGCTGGCGTACAGCACAAGTTGTTTGAGCTTCCACTGCCAGCGTACAGCACGAGTTGTTTGAAATTCCACAGCCAGCGCACAACACGAGTTGTTTGAGCTTCCACTGCCAGCGCACAAGACGAGGTGTTTGAGCTTCCACAGCCAGCGTACAACACGAGATGTGTGAACTTCCACGGCCAGCGCACAACACGAGTTGTTTGAACTTCCACTGCCAGCGTACAACACGAGTGGTTTGAGCTTCCACTGCCAGCGCACAGCACGATTTGTTTGAGCTTCCACAGCCAGCACACAACACGAGTTGTTTGAGCTTCCACTGCCAGCACACAACACGAGTTGTTTGAACTTCCACAGCCAGCGCACTGCACGAGTTGTTTGAGCTTCCACAGCCAGCACACAACACGAGTTGTTTGAGCTTCCACTGCTGGCGTACAGCATGAGTTGTTTGAGCTTCCACTGCTGTTGTACAGCACGAGTTGTTTGAGCTTCCACAGCCAGCGTACAACACGAGTTGTTTGAGCTTCCACTGCTGGCGTACAGCACGAGTTATTTGAGCTTCCACTGCTGGCGTACAGCACGAGTTGTTTGAGCTTCCACTGCCAGCGTACAGCACGAGTTGTTTGAGCTTCCACAGCCAGCGCACAACACGAGTTGTTTGAGCTTCCACTGCTGGCGTACAGCACGAGTTGTTTGAACTTCCACTGCCAGCGTACAGCACGAGTTGTTTGAGCATCCACTGCCAGCGTACAGCACGAGTCGTTTGAGCTTCCACAGCCAGCGTACAACACGAGTTGTTTGAGCTTCCAGTGCTGGCGTACAGCACGAGTTGTTTGAGCTTCCACTGCTGGCGTACAGCACGAGTTGTTTGAACTTCCACTGCCAGCGTACAGCACGAGTTGTTTGAGCTTCCACTGCCAGCGTACAGCACGAGTCGTTTGAGCTTCCACAGCCAGCGTACAGCACGAGTTGTTTGAGCTTCCACTGCCAGCGTACAGCACGAGTTGTTTGAGCTTCCACTGCTGGCGTACAGCACGAGTTGTTTGAGCTTCCACTGCCAGAGTACAGCACGAGTTGTTTGAGCTTCCACAGCCAGCGCACAACACGAGTTGTTTGAGCTTCCACTGCTGGCGTACAGCACGAGATGTTTGAACTTCCACTGCCAGGGTACGACACGAGTTGTTTGAGCTTCCACTGCCAGCGTACAGCACGGGTTGTTTGAGCTTCCACTGCCAGCGCACAACACGAGTTGTTTGAGCTTCCACTGCTGGCGGCCAGCACGAGTTGTTTGAGCTTCCACTGCTGGCGCACATCCCGAGTTGTTTGAAGTTCCACTGCTGGCGTACAGCACGAGTTGTTAGAGCTTCCACTGCCAGAGTACAGCACGAGTTGTTTGAGCTTCCACAGCCAGCGCACAACACGAGTTGTTCGAGCTTCCACTGCCAGTGCACAACACGAGTTGTTTGAACTTCCGCTGCCAGCGCACAACACGAGTTGTTTGAGCTTCCACTGCCAGCACACAACAAGAGTTGTTTGAGCTTCCACAGCCAGCACACAACACGAGTTGTTTGATCTTCCACAGTCAGCGCACAGCCGAGTTGTTTGAGCTTCCACAGCCAGCACACAACACGATTTGTTTGAGCTTCCACTGCTGGCGTACAGCACGAGTTGTTTGAGCTTCCACAGCCAGCGTACAACACGAGTTGTTTGAGCTTCCACTGGTGGCGTACAGCACGAGTTGTTTGAGCTTCCACTGCTGGCGTACAGTACGAGTTGTTTGAGCTTCCACTGCCAGCGTACAGCACGAGTTGTTTGAGCTTCCACAGACAGCGCACAACCCGATTTGTTTGAGCTTCCACTGCTGGCGTACAGCACGAGTTGTTTGAACTTCCACTGCCAGCGTACATCACGAGTTGTTAGAGCTTCCACTGCCAGCGTACAGCGCGAGTTGTTTGGGCTTCCACAGCCAGCGTACAGCACGAGTTGTTTGAGCTTCCACTGCTGGCGTACAGCACAAGTTGTTTGAGCTTCCACTGCCAGCGTACAGCACGAGTTGTTTGAAATTCCACAGCCAGCGCACAACACGAGTTGTTTGAGCTTCCACTGCCAGCGCACAAGACGAGGTGTTTGAGCTTCCACAGCCAGCGTACAACACGAGATGTGTGAACTTCCACGGCCAGCGCACAACACGAGTTGTTTGAACTTCCACTGCCAGCGTACAACACGAGTGGTTTGAGCTTCCACTGCCAGCGCACAGCACGATTTGTTTGAGCTTCCACAGCCAGCACACAACACGAGTTGTTTGAGCTTCCACTGCCAGCACACAACACGAGTTGTTTGAACTTCCACAGCCAGCGCACTGCACGAGTTGTTTGAGCTTCCACAGCCAGCACACAACACGAGTTGTTTGAGCTTCCACTGCTGGCGTACAGCACGAGTTGTTTGAGCTTCCACTGCTGTTGTACAGCACGAGTTGTTTGAGCTTCCACAGCCAGCGTACAACACGAGTTGTTTGAGCTTCCACTGCTGGCGTACAGCACGAGTTATTTGAGCTTCCACTGCTGGCGTACAGCACGAGTTGTTTGAGCTTCCACTGCCAGCGTACAGCACGAGTTGTTTGAGCTTCCACAGCCAGCGCACAACACGAGTTGTTTGAGCTTCCACTGCTGGCGTACAGCACGAGTTGTTTGAACTTCCACTGCCAGCGTACAGCACGAGTTGTTTGAGCTTCCACTGCCAGCGTACAGCACGAGTCGTTTGAGCTTCCACAGCCAGCGTACAACACGAGTTGTTTGAGCTTCCAGTGCTGGCGTACAGCACGAGTTGTTTGAGCTTCCACTGCTGGCGTACAGCACGAGTTGTTTGAACTTCCACTGCCAGCGTACAGCACGAGTTGTTTGAGCTTCCACTGCCAGCGTACAGCACGAGTCGTTTGAGCTTCCACAGCCAGCGTACAGCACGAGTTGTTTGAGCTTCCACTGCCAGCGTACAGCACGAGTTGTTTGAGCTTCCACTGCTGGCGTACAGCACGAGTTGTTTGAGCTTCCACTGCCAGAGTACAGCACGAGTTGTTTGAGCTTCCACAGCCAGCGCACAACACGAGTTGTTTGAGCTTCCACTGCTGGCGTACAGCACGAGATGTTTGAACTTCCACTGCCAGGGTACGACACGAGTTGTTTGAGCTTCCACTGCCAGCGTACAGCACGGGTTGTTTGAGCTTCCACTGCCAGCGCACAACACGAGTTGTTTGAGCTTCCACTGCTGGCGGCCAGCACGAGTTGTTTGAGCTTCCACTGCTGGCGCACATCCCGAGTTGTTTGAAGTTCCACTGCTGGCGTACAGCACGAGTTGTTAGAGCTTCCACTGCCAGAGTACAGCACGAGTTGTTTGAGCTTCCACAGCCAGCGCACAACACGAGTTGTTCGAGCTTCCACTGCCAGTGCACAACACGAGTTGTTTGAACTTCCGCTGCCAGCGCACAACACGAGTTGTTTGAGCTTCCACTGCCAGCACACAACAAGAGTTGTTTTAGCTTCCACAGCCAGCACACAACACGAGTTGTTTGAGCTTCCACTGCTGGCGTACAGCACGAGTTGTTTGAGCTTCCACTGCTGGCGTACAGCACGAGTTGTTTGAGCTTCCACAGCCAGCACACAACACGAGTTGTTTGAGCTTCCACTGCTGGCGTACAGCACGAGTTGTTTGAGCTTCCACTGCTGGCGTACAGCACGAGTTGTTTGAGCTTCCACAGCCAGCGTACAAATTGAGTTGTTTGAGCTTCCACTGCTGGCGTACAGCACGAGTTGTTTCAGCTTCCACTGCTGGCGTACAGCACGAGTTGTTTGAGCTTCCACTGCTGGCGTACAGCACGAGTTGTTAGAGCTTCCACAGCCAGCGTACAAATTGAGTTGTTTGAGCTTCCACTGCTGGCGTACAGCACGAGTTGTTTCAGCTTCCACTGCTGGCGTACAGCACGAGTTGTTTGAGCTTCCACAGCCAGCACACAACACGAGTTGTTTGAGCTTCCACTGCCAGCGTACAGCACTAGATGTTTGAGCGTCCACTGCCAGCGTACAGCACGAGTTGTTTGAGCTTCCACAGCCAGCGTACAACACGAGTTGTTTGAGCTTTCACTGCAGGCGTACAGCACGATTTATTTGAGCTTCCACTGCTGGAGTACAGCACGAGTTGTTTGAGCTTCCACTGCCAGCGTACAGCACGAGATGTTTGAGCGTCCACTGCCAGCGTACAGCACGAGTTGTTTGAGCTTCCACAGCCAGCGTACAACACGAGTTGTTTGAGCTTCCACTGCCAGCGCACAACACGAGTTGTTTGAACTTCCGCTGCCAGCGCACAACACGAGTTGTTTGAGCTTCCACTGCCAGCACACAACAAGAGTTGTTTGAACTTCCACAGCCAGCGTACAGCACGAGTTGTTTGAGCTTCCTCTGTTGGCGCACAACACAAGTTGTTTGAGTTTCCACTGCTGGCGTACAGCACGAGTTGTTTGAATTTCCACTGCTGGCGTACAGCACGAGTTGTTTGAATTTCCACTGCTGGCGTACAGCACGATTTGTTTGAGCTTCCACTGCTGGCGTCCAGCACGAGTTGTTTGAGCTTCCTCTGTTGGCGCACATCACGAGTTGTTTGAATTTCCACTGCTGGCGTACAGCACGAGTTGTTTGAGCTTCCACAGCCAGCACACAACACGAGTTGTTTGAGCTTCCACTGCTGGCGTACAGCACGAGTTGTTTGAGCTTCCACTGCTGTTGTACAGCACGAGTTGTTTGAGCTTCCACAGCCAGCGTACAACACGAGTTGTTTGAATTTCCACTGCTGGCGTACAGCACGATTTGTTTGAGCTTCCACTGCTGGCGTCCAGCACGAGTTGTTTGAGCTTCCTCTGTTGGCGCACATCACGAGTTGTTTGAATTTCCACTGCTGGCGTACAGCACGAGTTGTTTGAGCTTCCACAGCCAGCACACAACACGAGTTGTTTGAGCTTCCACTGCTGGCGTACAGCACGAGTTGTTTGAGCTTCCACTGCCAGCGCACAACACGAGTTGTTTGAGCTTCCACTGCTGGCGTACAGCACGAGTTGTTTGAACTTCCACTGCCAGCGTACAGCAAGAGTTGTTTGAGCTTCCACTGCCAGCGTACAGCACGAGTTGTTTGAGCTTCCACAGCCAGCGTAAAACACGAGTTGTTTGAGCTTCCACTGCTGGCGTACAGCACGAGTTGTTTGAGCTTCCACTGCTGGCGTACAGCACGAGATGTTTGAGCTTCCACTGCCAGCGCACAACACGAGTTGTTTGAGCTTCCACTGCTGGCGTACAGCACGAGTTGTTTGAGCTTCCACAGCCAGCGCACAACACGAGTTGTTTGAGCTTACACTGCCAGCGCACAACACGAGTTGTTTGAGCTTCCACTGCTGGCGTACAGCACGAGTTGTTTGAGCTTCCACAGCCAGCGCACAACACGAGTTGTTTGAGCTTCCACTGCTGGCGTACAGCACGAGTTGTTTGAACTTCCACTGCCAGGGTACAGCACGAGTTGTTTGAGCTTCCACTGCCAGCGTACAGCACGGGTTATTTGAGCTTCCACTGCCAGCGCACAACACGAGTTGTTTGAGCTTCCACTGCCAGCGCACAACACGAGTTGTTTGATCTTCCACTGCCAGCGCACAGCACGATTTGTTTGAGCTTCCACAGCCAGCACACAACACGAGTTGTTTGAGCTTCCACTGCCAGCACACAACACGAGTTGTTTGATCTTCCACAGTCAGCGCACAGCCGAGTTGTTTGAGCTTCCACAGCCAGCACACAACACGATTTGTTTGAGCTTTTACTGCTGGCGTACAGCACGAGTTGTTTGAGCTTCCACAGCCAGCGTACAACACGAGTTGTTTGAGCTTCCACTGGTGGCGTACAGCACGAGTTGTTTGAGCTTCCACTGCTGGCGTACAGCACGAGTTGTTTGAGCTTCCACTGCCAGCGTACAGCACGAGTTGTTTGAGCTTCCACAGACAGCGCACAACCCGATTTGTTTGAGCTTCCACTGCTGGCGTACAGCACGAGTTGTTTGAACTTCCACTGCCAGCGTACATCACGAGTTGTTAGAGCTTCCACTGCCAGCGTACAGCGCGAGTTGTTTGGGCTTCCACAGCCAGCGTACAGCACGAGTTGTTTGAGCTTCCACTGCTGGCGTACAGCACAAGTTGTTTGAGCTTCCACTGCCAGCGTACAGCACGAGTTGTTTGAAATTCCACAGCCAGCGCACAACACGAGTTGTTTGAGCTTCCACTGCCAGCGCACAAGACGAGGTGTTTGAGCTTCCACAGCCAGCGTACAACACGAGATGTGTGAACTTCCACGGCCAGCGCACAACACGAGTTGTTTGAACTTCCACTGCCAGCGTACAACACGAGTGGTTTGAGCTTCCACTGCCAGCGCACAGCACGATTTGTTTGAGCTTCCACAGCCAGCACACAACACGAGTTGTTTGAGCTTCCACTGCCAGCACACAACACGAGTTGTTTGAACTTCCACAGCCAGCGCACTGCACGAGTTGTTTGAGCTTCCACAGCCAGCACACAACACGAGTTGTTTGAGCTTCCACTGCTGGCGTACAGCACGAGTTGTTTGAGCTTCCACTGCTGGCGTACAGCACGAGTTGTTTGAACTTCCACTGCCAGCGTACAGCACGAGTTGTTTGAGCTTCCACTGCCAGCGTACAGCACGAGTCGTTTGAGCTTCCACAGCCAGCGTACAGCACGAGTTGTTTGAGCTTCCACTGCCAGCGTACAGCACGAGTTGTTTGAGCTTCCACTGCTGGCGTACAGCACGAGTTGTTTGAGCTTCCACTGCCAGAGTACAGCACGAGTTGTTTGAGCTTCCACAGCCAGCGCACAACACGAGTTGTTTGAGCTTCCACTGCTGGCGTACAGCACGAGATGTTTGAACTTCCACTGCCAGGGTACGACACGAGTTGTTTGAGCTTCCACTGCTGGCGGCCAGCACGAGTTGTTTGAGCTTCCACTGCTGGCGCACATCCCGAGTTGTTTGAAGTTCCACTGCTGGCGTACAGCACGAGTTGTTAGAGCTTCCACTGCCAGAGTACAGCACGAGTTGTTTGAGCTTCCACAGCCAGCGCACAACACGAGTTGTTCGAGCTTCCACTGCTGGCGGCCAGCACGAGTTGTTTGAGCTTCCACAGCCAGCGCACAACACGAGTTGTTTGAAGTTCCACTGCTGGCGTACAGCACGAGTTGTTTGAGCTTCCACTGCCAGCGTACAGCACGAGTTGTTTGAGCTTCCACAGCCAGTTCACAACACGAGTTGATTGAGCTTCCAATGCCAGCGTACAGCACGAGTTGTTTAAGCTTCCACTGCCAGAGTACAGCACGAGTTGTTTAAGCTTCCACTGCCAGCGTACAGCACGAGTTGTTTGAGCTTCCACAGCCAGTTCACAACACGAGTTGATTGAGCTTCCAATGCCAGCGTACAGCACGAGTTGTTTAAGCTTCCACAGCCAGCGTACAGCACGAGTTGTTTGAGCTTCCACAGCCAGTTCACAACACGAGTTGTTTGAGCTTCCACTGCTGGCGTACAGCACGACTTGTTTGAGCTTCCACTGCTGACGCACTTCACGCTTTGATTGAGCTTCCACTGCTGGCGTACAGCACGAGTTGTTAGAGCTTCCACTGCCAGAGTACAGCACGAGTTGCTTGAGCTTCCACAGCCAGCGCACAACACGAGTTGTTTGAGCTTCCACTGCTGGCGTACAGCACGACTTGTTTGAGCTTCCACTGCTGACGCACTTCACGCTTTGTTTGAGCTTCCACTGCTGGCGTACAGCACGAGTTGTTTGAGCTTCCACTGCTGGCGCACATCACGAGTTGTTTGAGCTTCCACTGCTGACGCACTTCACGCTTTGTTTGAGCTTCCACTGCCAGCGCACAGCACGAGTTGTTTGAGCTTCCACTGCTGGCGTACAGCACGAGTTGTTTGAGCTTCCACTGCTGACGCACTTCACGCTTTGTTTGAGCTTCCACTGCCAGCGCACAGCACGAGTTGTTTGAGCTTCCACTGCTGACGCACTTCACGCTTTGTTTGAGCTTCCACTGCCAGCGCACAGCACGAGTTGTTTGAGCTTCCACTGCAGGCGTACAGCACGAGTTGTTTGAGCTTCCACTGCTGGCGCACATCACGAGTTGTTTGAGCTTCCACTGCTGACGCACTTCACGCTTTGTTTAAGCTTCCACTGCCAGCGCACAGCACGAGTTGTTTGAGCTTCCACTGCTGGCGTACAGCACGAGTTGTTTGAGCTTCCACTGCTGACGCACTGCACGCTTTGTTTGAGCTTCCACTGCCAGCGCACAGCACGAGTTGTTTGAGCTTCCACTGCCAGCGCACAGCACGAGTTGTTTGAGCTTCCACTGCTGGCGTACAGCACGAGTTGTTTGAGCTTCCACTGCTGGCGTACAGCACGCGTTGTTTGAGCTTCCACTGCTGGCGTACAGCACGAGTTGTTTGAGCTTCCACAGCCAGCACACAACACGAGTTGTTTGAGCTTCCACAGCCAGCGCACAACACGAGTTGTTTGAGCTTCCACTGCTGGCGTACAGCACGAGTTGTTTGAGCTTCCACAGCCAGCGCACAACACGAGTTGTTTGAACTTCCACTGCCAGCGCACAACACGAGTTGTTTGAGCTTCCACAGCCAGCGTACAACACGAGTTGTTTGAGCTTCCACTGCTGGCGCACAGCACGAGTTGTTTGACCTTCCACTGCTGGCGTACAGCACGAGTTGTTTGAGCTTCCAAAGCCAGCGCACAGCACGAGTTGTTTGAGCTTCCACAGCCAGCACACAACACGAGTTGTTTGAGCTTCCACTGCCAGTGCACAACACGAGTTGTTTGAACTTCCGCTGCCAGCGCACAACACGAGTTGTTTGAGCTTCCACTGCCAGCACACAACAAGAGTTGTTTGAGCTTCCACAGCCAGCACACAACACGAGTTGTTTGAGCTTCCACTGTTGGCGTACAGCACGAGTTGATTGAGCTTCCACTGCTGGCGTACAGCACGAGTTGTTTGAGCTTCCACAGCCAGCACACAACACGAGTTGTTTGAGCTTCCACTGCTGGCGTACAGCACGAGTTGTTTGAGCTTCCACTGCTGGCGTACAGCACGAGTTGTTTGAGCTTCCACAGCCAGCGTACAAATTGAGTTGTTTGAGCTTCCACTGCTGGCGTACAGCACGAGTTGTTTCAGCTTCCACTGCTGGCGTACAGCACGAGTTGTTTGAGCTTCCACTGCTGGCGTACAGCACGAGTTGTTAGAGCTTCCACAGCCAGCGTACAAATTGAGTTGTTTGAGCTTCCACTGCTGGCGTACAGCACGAGTTGTTTCAGCTTCCACTGCTGGCGTACAGCACGAGTTGTTTGAGCTTCCACAGCCAGCACACAACACGAGTTGTTTGAGCTTCCACTGCCAGCGTACAGCACGAGATGTTTGAGCGTCCACTGCCAGCGTACAGCACGAGTTGTTTGAGCTTCCACAGCCAGCGTACAACACGAGTTGTTTGAGCTTTCACTGCAGGCGTACAGCACGATTTATTTGAGCTTCCACTGCTGGAGTACAGCACGAGTTGTTTGAGCTTCCACTGCCAGAGTACAGCACGAGTTGTTTGAGCTTCCACAGCCAGCGCACAACACGAGTTGTTTGAGCTTCCACTGCAAGCGCACAACACGAGATGTTTGAACTTCCACTGCCAGCGCACAACAAGAGTTGTTTGAATTTCCACAGCCAGCGTACTACACGAGTTGTTTGAGTTTAAACTGCCAGCGCACAGCACGATTTGTTTGAGCTTCCACAGCCAGCACACAACACGAGTTGTTTGAGCTTCCACTGCCAGCGCACAACACGAGTTGTTTGAACTTCCGCTGCCAGCGCACAACACGAGTTGTTTGAGCTTCCACTGCCAGCACACAACACGAGTTGTTTGAGCTTCCACTGCCAGCGTACAGCACGAGATGTTTGAGCGTCCACTGCCAGCGTACAGCACGAGTTGTTTGAGCTTCCACAGCCAGCGTACAACACGAGTTGTTTGAGCTTCCACTGCCAGCGCACAACACGAGTTGTTTGAACTTCCGCTGCCAGCGCACAACACGAGTTGTTTGAGCTTCCACTGCCAGCACACAACAAGAGTTGTTTGAACTTCCACAGCCAGCGTACAGCACGAGTTGTTTGAGCTTCCTCTGTTGGCGCACAACACAAGTTGTTTGAGTTTCCACTGCTGGCGTACAGCACGAGTTGTTTGAATTTCCACTGCTGGCGTACAGCACGAGTTGTTTGAATTTCCACTGCTGGCGTACAGCACGATTTGTTTGAGCTTCCACTGCTGGCGTCCAGCACGAGTTGTTTGAGCTTCCTCTGTTGGCGCACATCACGAGTTGTTTGAATTTCCACTGCTGGCGTACAGCACGAGTTGTTTGAGCTTCCACAGCCAGCACACAACACGAGTTGTTTGAGCTTCCACTGCTGGCGTACAGCACGAGTTGTTTGAGCTTCCACTGCTGTTGTACAGCACGAGTTGTTTGAGCTTCCACAGCCAGCGTACAACACGAGTTGTTTGAATTTCCACTGCTGGCGTACAGCACGATTTGTTTGAGCTTCCACTGCTGGCGTCCAGCACGAGTTGTTTGAGCTTCCTCTGTTGGCGCACATCACGAGTTGTTTGAATTTCCACTGCTGGCGTACAGCACGAGTTGTTTGAGCTTCCACAGCCAGCACACAACACGAGTTGTTTGAGCTTCCACTGCTGGCGTACAGCACGAGTTGTTTGAGCTTCCACTGCCAGCGCACAACACGAGTTGTTTGAGCTTCCACTGCTGGCGTACAGCACGAGTTGTTTGAACTTCCACTGCCAGCGTACAGCAAGAGTTGTTTGAGCTTCCACTGCCAGCGTACAGCACGAGTTGTTTGAGCTTCCACAGGCAGCGTAAAACACGAGTTGTTTGAGCTTCCACTGCTGGCGTACAGCACGAGTTGTTTGAGCTTCCACTGCTGGCGTACAGCACGAGATGTTTGAGCTTCCACTGCCAGCGCACAACACGAGTTGTTTGAGCTTCCACTGCTGGCGTACAGCACGAGTTGTTTGAGCTTCCACAGCCAGCGCACAACACGAGTTGTTTGAGCTTACACTGCCAGCGCACAACACGAGTTGTTTGAGCTTCCACTGCTGGCGTACAGCACGAGTTGTTTGAGCTTCCACAGCCAGCGCACAACACGAGTTGTTTGAGCTTCCACTGCTGGCGTACAGCACGAGTTGTTTGAACTTCCACTGCCAGGGTACAGCACGAGTTGTTTGAGCTTCCACTGCCAGCGTACAGCACGGGTTATTTGAGCTTCCACTGCCAGCGCACAACACGAGTTGTTTGAGCTTCCACTGCCAGCGCACAACACGAGTTGTTTGATCTTCCACTGCCAGCGCACAGCACGATTTGTTTGAGCTTCCACAGCCAGCACACAACACGAGTTGTTTGAGCTTCCACTGCCAGCACACAACACGAGTTGTTTGATCTTCCACAGTCAGCGCACAGCCGAGTTGTTTGAGCTTCCACAGCCAGCACACAACACGATTTGTTTGAGCTTCCACTGCTGGCGTACAGCACGAGTTGTTTGAGCTTCCACAGCCAGCGTACAACACGAGTTGTTTGAGCTTCCACTGGTGGCGTACAGCACGAGTTGTTTGAGCTTCCACTGCTGGCGTACAGCACGAGTTGTTTGAGCTTCCACTGCCAGCGTACAGCACGAGTTGTTTGAGCTTCCACAGACAGCGCACAACCCGATTTGTTTGAGCTTCCACTGCTGGCGTACAGCACGAGTTGTTTGAACTTCCACTGCCAGCGTACATCACGAGTTGTTAGAGCTTCCACTGCCAGCGTACAGCGCGAGTTGTTTGGGCTTCCACAGCCAGCGTACAGCACGAGTTGTTTGAGCTTCCACTGCTGGCGTACAGCACAAGTTGTTTGAGCTTCCACTGCCAGCGTACAGCACGAGTTGTTTGAAATTCCACAGCCTGCGCACAACACGAGTTGTTTGAGCTTCCACTGCCAGCGCACAAGACGAGGTGTTTGAGCTTCCACAGCCAGCGTACAACACGAGATGTGTGAACTTCCACGGCCAGCGCACAACACGAGTTGTTTGAACTTCCACTGCCAGCGTACAACACGAGTGGTTTGAGCTTCCACTGCCAGCGCACAGCACGATTTGTTTGAGCTTCCACAGCCAGCACACAACACGAGTTGTTTGAGCTTCCACTGCCAGCACACAACACGAGTTGTTTGAACTTCCACAGCCAGCGCACTGCACGAGTTGTTTGAGCTTCCACAGCCAGCACACAACACGAGTTGTTTGAGCTTCCACTGCTGGCGTACAGCACGAGTTGTTTGAGCTTCCACTGCTGTTGTACAGCACGAGTTGTTTGAGCTTCCACAGCCAGCGTACAACACGAGTTGTTTGAGCTTCCACTGCTGGCGTACAGCACGAGTTATTTGAGCTTCCACTGCTGGCGTACAGCACGAGTTGTTTGAGCTTCCACTGCCAGCGTACAGCACGAGTTGTTTGAGCTTCCACAGCCAGCGCACAACACGAGTTGTTTGAGCTTCCACTGCTGGCGTACAGCACGAGTTGTTTGAACTTCCACTGCCAGCGTACAGCACGAGTTGTTTGAGCTTCCACTGCCAGCGTACAGCACGAGTCGTTTGAGCTTCCACAGCCAGCGTACAACACGAGTTGTTTGAGCTTCCAGTGCTGGCGTACAGCACGAGTTGTTTGAGCTTCCACTGCTGGCGTACAGCACGAGTTGTTTGAACTTCCACTGCCAGCGTACAGCACGAGTTGTTTGAGCTTCCACTGCCAGCGTACAGCACGAGTCGTTTGAGCTTCCACAGCCAGCGTACAGCACGAGTTGTTTGAGCTTCCACTGCCAGCGTACAGCACGAGTTGTTTGAGCTTCCACTGCTGGCGTACAGCACGAGTTGTTTGAGCTTCCACTGCCAGAGTACAGCACGAGTTGTTTGAGCTTCCACAGCCAGCGCACAACACGAGTTGTTTGAGCTTCCACAGCTGGCGTACAGCACGAGTTGTTTGAACTTCCACTGCCAGGGTACGACACGAGTTGTTTGAGCTTCCACTGCCAGCGTACAGCACGGGTTGTTTGAGCTTCCACTGCCAGCGCACAACACGAGTTGCTTGAACTTCCACTGCCAGCGCACAACACGAGTTGTTTGAGCTTCCACTGCAAGCACACAACACGAGATGTTTGAACTTCCACTGCCAGCGCACAACACGAGTTGTTTGAACTTCCACAGCCAGCGTAAACACGAGTTGTTTGAGCTTCCACTGCCAGCGCAGAGCACGATTTGTTTGAGCTTCCACAGCCAGCACACAACACGAGTTGTTTGAGCTACCACTGCCAGCAGACAACACGAGTTGTTTGAACTTCCACAGCCAGCACACAACACGAGTTTTTTGAGCTTCCACTGCCAGCGCACAGCACGAGTTGTTTGAGCTTCCTCAGCCAGCACACAACACGAGTTGTTTGAGCTTCCACTGCCAGCGCACAACACGAGTTGTTTTAACTTCCACTGCCAGCGCACAACACGAGTTGTTTGAACTTCCACAGCCAGCACACAATACGAGATGTTTGAGCTTCCATTGCCAGCGTACAGCACGAGTTGTTTGAACTTCCACAGCCAGCACACAACACGAGTTTTTTGAGCTTCCACAGCCAGCGTACAGCACGAGTTGTTTGAACTTCCACAGCCAGCACACAACACGAGTTGTTTGAGCTTCCGAGGCCAACGCACAGCACGAGTTGTTTGAACTTCCACTGCTAGCGCACCACACGAGTTGTTTGAACTTCCACTGCCAGCGCACAACACGAGTTGTTTGAACTTCCACTGCCAGCGCACAACACGAGTTGTTTGAGCTTCCACTGCCAGCGTACAGCACGAGTTGTTTGAGCTTCCACAGCCAGCGCACAACACGAGTTGTTTGAGCTTCCACAGCCAGTGTACAGCACGAGTTGTTTGAACTTCCACAGCCAGCGCACAACACGAGGTGTTTGAGCTTCCACTGCCAGCATACAGCACGAGTTGTTTGAGCTTCCACAGCCAGCGCACAACACGAGTTGTTTGAGCTTCCACAGCCAGCGTACAGCACGAGTTGTTTGAACTTCCATAGCCAGCACACAACACGAGCTGTTTGAACTTCCACAGCCAGCACACAACACGAGTTGCTTGAGCTTCCACTGCCAGCGCACAACACGAGTTGTTTGAACATCCACTGCCAGTGCACAACACGAGTTGTTTGAACTTCCACAGCCAGCACACAACACGAGTTGTTTGAGCTTCCACTGCCAGCGTACAACACAAGTTGTTTGAGCTTCCACTGCAAGCGCAAAACACGAGTTGTTTGAACTTCCACTGCCAGCGCACAAAACGAGTTGTTTGAACTTCCACAGCCAGCACACAACACGAGTTGTTGGAGCTTCCACTGCCAGCGCACAGCACGAGTTGTTTGAGCTTCCACAGCCAGCACACAACTCGAGTTGTTTGAGCTTCCACAGCCAGCTTACAACACGAGTTGTTTGAACTTCCACTGCCAGCGCACAACACGAGTTGTTTGAACTTCCACAGCCAGCACACAACACGAGTTGTTTGAGCTTCCACAGCCAGCACACAACACGAGTTGTTTGAGCTTCCACTGCTGGCGTACAGCACGAGTTGTTTGAGCTTCCACTGCTGGCGTACAGCACGAGTTGTTTGAGCTTCCACAGCCAGCGTACAACACGAGTTGTTTGAGCTTCCACTGCTGGCGTACAGCACGAGCTGTTTGAGCTTCCACTGCTGGCGTACAGCACGAGTTGTTTGAGCTTCCACTGCTGGCGTACAGCACGAGTTGTTTGAGCTTCCACTGCCGGCGTACAGCACGAGTTATTTGAGCTTCCACTGCTGGCGTACAGCACGAGTTGTTTGAGCTTCCACAGCCAGCGCACAACACGAGTTGTTTGAGCTTCCACAGCCAGCACACAACACGAGTTGTTTGAGCTTCCACAGCCAGCACACAACACGAGTTGTTTGAACTTCCACAGCCAGCGCACAACACGTGTTGTTTGAGCTTCCACAGCCAGCACACAACACGAGTTGTTTGAGCTTCCACAGCCAGCACACAACACGAGTTGTTTGAGCTTCCACAGCCAGCACACAACTCGAGTTGTTTGAGCTTCCACAGCCAGCACACAACACGAGTTGTTTGAGCTTCCACAGCCAGCGCACAACACGAGTTGTTTGAACTTCCACAGCCAGCACACAACACGAGTTGTTTGAGCTTCCACAGCCAGCACACAACACGAGTTGTTTGAGCTTCCACTGCTGGCGTACAGCACGAGTTGTTTGAGCTTCCACTGCCAGCGTACAGCACGAGTTGTTTGAGCTTCCACAGCCAGCGCACAACACGAGTTGTTTGAGCTTCCAATGCTGGCGTACAGCACGAGTTGTTTGAACTTCCACTGCCAGCGTACAGCACGAGTTGTTTGAGCTTCCACTGCCAGCGTACAGCACGAGTCGTTTGAGCTTCCACAGCCAGCGTACAACACGAGTTGTTTGAGCTTCCAGTGCAGGCGTACAGCACGAGTTGTTTGAGCTTCCACTGCTGGCGTACAGCACGAGTTGTTTGAGCTTCCACTGCCAGAGTACAGCACGAGTTGTTTGAACTTCCACTGCAAGCGTACTGCACGAGATGTTTGAGCTTCCACTGCCAGCGTACAGCACGAGTCGTTTGAGCTTCCACAGCCAGCGCACAACACGAGTTGTTTGAACTTCCACTGCCAGGGTACGACACGAGTTGTTTGAACTTCCACAGCCAGCGTAAACACGAGTTGTTTGAGCTTCCACTGCCAGCGCAGAGCACGATTTGTTTGAGCTTCCACAGCCAGCACACAACACGAGTTGTTTGAGCTACCACTGCCAGCAGACAACACGAGTTGTTTGAACTTCCACAGCCAGCACACAACACGAGTTTTTTGAGCTTCCACTGCCAGCCCCCAGCACGAGTTGTTTGAGCTTCCACAGCCAGCACACAACACGAGTTGTTTGAGCTTCCACTGCCAGCGCACAACACGAGTTGTTTTAACTTCCACTGCCAGCGCACAACACGAGTTGTTTGAACTTCCACAGCCAGCACACAACACGAGTTGTTTGAGCTTCCATTGCCAGCGTACAGCACGAGTTGTTTGAACTTCCACAGCCAGCACACAACACGAGTTTTTTGAGCTTCCACTGACAGCCCCCAGCACGAGTTGTTTGAGCTTCCACAGCCAGCGCACAACACGAGTTGTTTGAGCTTACACTGCCAGCGCACAACACGAGTTGTTTGAGCTTCCACTGCTGGCGTACAGCACGAGTTGTTTGAGCTTCCACAGCCAGCGCACAACACGAGTTGTTTGAGCTTCCACTGCTGGCGTACAGCACGAGTTGTTTGAACTTCCACTGCCAGGGTACAGCACGAGTTGTTTGAGCTTCCACTGCCAGCGTACAGCACGGGTTATTTGAGCTTCCACTGCCAGCGCACAACACGAGTTGTTTGAGCTTCCACTGCCAGCGCACAACACGAGTTGTTTGATCTTCCACTGCCAGCGCACAGCACGATTTGTTTGAGCTTCCACAGCCAGCACACAACACGAGTTGTTTGAGCTTCCACTGCCAGCACACAACACGAGTTGTTTGATCTTCCACAGTCAGCGCACAGCCGAGTTGTTTGAGCTTCCACAGCCAGCACACAACACGATTTGTTTGAGCTTCCACTGCTGGCGTACAGCACGAGTTGTTTGAGCTTCCACAGCCAGCGTACAACACGAGTTGTTTGAGCTTCCACTGGTGGCGTACAGCACGAGTTGTTTGAGCTTCCACTGCTGGCGTACAGCACGAGTTGTTTGAGCTTCCACTGCCAGCGTACAGCACGAGTTGTTTGAGCTTCCACAGACAGCGCACAACCCGATTTGTTTGAGCTTCCACTGCTGGCGTACAGCACGAGTTGTTTGAACTTCCACTGCCAGCGTACATCACGAGTTGTTAGAGCTTCCACTGCCAGCGTACAGCGCGAGTTGTTTGGGCTTCCACAGCCAGCGTACAGCACGAGTTGTTTGAGCTTCCACTGCTGGCGTACAGCACAAGTTGTTTGAGCTTCCACTGCCAGCGTACAGCACGAGTTGTTTGAAATTCCACAGCCAGGGCACAACACGAGTTGTTTGAGCTTCCACTGCCAGCGCACAAGACGAGGTGTTTGAGCTTCCACAGCCAGCGTACAACACGAGATGTGTGAACTTCCACGGCCAGCGCACAACACGAGTTGTTTGAACTTCCACTGCCAGCGTACAACACGAGTGGTTTGAGCTTCCACTGCCAGCGCACAGCACGATTTGTTTGAGCTTCCACAGCCAGCACACAACACGAGTTGTTTGAGCTTCCACTGCCAGCACACAACACGAGTTGTTTGAACTTCCACAGCCAGCGCACTGCACGAGTTGTTTGAGCTTCCACAGCCAGCACACAACACGAGTTGTTTGAGCTTCCACTGCTGGCGTACAGCACGAGTTGTTTGAGCTTCCACTGCTGTTGTACAGCACGAGTTGTTTGAGCTTCCACAGCCAGCGTACAACACGAGTTGTTTGAGCTTCCACTGCTGGCGTACAGCACGAGTTATTTGAGCTTCCACTGCTGGCGTACAGCACGAGTTGTTTGAGCTTCCACTGCCAGCGTACAGCACGAGTTGTTTGAGCTTCCACAGCCAGCGCACAACACGAGTTGTTTGAGCTTCCACTGCTGGCGTACAGCACGAGTTGTTTGAACTTCCACTGCCAGCGTACAGCACGAGTTGTTTGAGCTTCCACTGCCAGCGTACAGCACGAGTCGTTTGAGCTTCCACAGCCAGCGTACAACACGAGTTGTTTGAGCTTCCAGTGCTGGCGTACAGCACGAGTTGTTTGAGCTTCCACTGCTGGCGTACAGCACGAGTTGTTTGAACTTCCACTGCCAGCGTACAGCACGAGTTGTTTGAGCTTCCACTGCCAGCGTACAGCACGAGTCGTTTGAGCTTCCACAGCCAGCGTACAGCACGAGTTGTTTGAGCTTCCACTGCCAGCGTACAGCACGAGTTGTTTGAGCTTCCACTGCTGGCGTACAGCACGAGTTGTTTGAGCTTCCACTGCCAGAGTACAGCACGAGTTGTTTGAGCTTCCACAGCCAGCGCACAACACGAGTTGTTTGAGCTTCCACAGCTGGCGTACAGCACGAGTTGTTTGAACTTCCACTGCCAGGGTACGACACGAGTTGTTTGAGCTTCCACTGCCAGCGTACAGCACGGGTTGTTTGAGCTTCCACTGCCAGCGCACAACACGAGTTGCTTGAACTTCCACTGCCAGCGCACAACACGAGTTGTTTGAGCTTCCACTGCAAGCACACAACACGAGATGTTTGAACTTCCACTGCCAGCGCACAACACGAGTTGTTTGAACTTCCACAGCCAGCGTAAACACGAGTTGTTTGAGCTTCCACTGCCAGCGCAGAGCACGATTTGTTTGAGCTTCCACAGCCAGCACACAACACGAGTTGTTTGAGCTACCACTGCCAGCAGACAACACGAGTTGTTTGAACTTCCACAGCCAGCACACAACACGAGTTTTTTGAGCTTCCACTGCCAGCGCACAGCACGAGTTGTTTGAGCTTCCTCAGCCAGCACACAACACGAGTTGTTTGAGCTTCCACTGCCAGCGCACAACACGAGTTGTTTTAACTTCCACTGCCAGCGCACAACACGAGTTGTTTGAACTTCCACAGCCAGCACACAATACGAGATGTTTGAGCTTCCATTGCCAGCGTACAGCACGAGTTGTTTGAACTTCCACAGCCAGCACACAACACGAGTTTTTTGAGCTTCCACAGCCAGCGTACAGCACGAGTTGTTTGAACTTCCACAGCCAGCACACAACACGAGTTGTTTGAGCTTCCGAGGCCAACGCACAGCACGAGTTGTTTGAACTTCCACTGCTAGCGCACCACACGAGTTGTTTGAACTTCCACTGCCAGCGCACAACACGAGTTGTTTGAACTTCCACTGCCAGCGCACAACACGAGTTGTTTGAGCTTCCACTGCCAGCGTACAGCACGAGTTGTTTGAGCTTCCACAGCCAGCGCACAACACGAGTTGTTTGAGCTTCCACAGCCAGTGTACAGCACGAGTTGTTTGAACTTCCACAGCCAGCGCACAACACGAGGTGTTTGAGCTTCCACTGCCAGCATACAGCACGAGTTGTTTGAGCTTCCACAGCCAGCGCACAACACGAGTTGTTTGAGCTTCCACAGCCAGCGTACAGCACGAGTTGTTTGAACTTCCATAGCCAGCACACAACACGAGCTGTTTGAACTTCCACAGCCAGCACACAACACGAGTTGCTTGAGCTTCCACTGCCAGCGCACAACACGAGTTGTTTGAACATCCACTGCCAGTGCACAACACGAGTTGTTTGAACTTCCACAGCCAGCACACAACACGAGTTGTTTGAGCTTCCACTGCCAGCGTACAACACAAGTTGTTTGAGCTTCCACTGCAAGCGCAAAACACGAGTTGTTTGAACTTCCACTGCCAGCGCACAAAACGAGTTGTTTGAACTTCCACAGCCAGCACACAACACGAGTTGTTGGAGCTTCCACTGCCAGCGCACAGCACGAGTTGTTTGAGCTTCCACAGCCAGCACACAACTCGAGTTGTTTGAGCTTCCACAGCCAGCTTACAACACGAGTTGTTTGAACTTCCACTGCCAGCGCACAACACGAGTTGTTTGAACTTCCACAGCCAGCACACAACACGAGTTGTTTGAGCTTCCACAGCCAGCACACAACACGAGTTGTTTGAGCTTCCACTGCTGGCGTACAGCACGAGTTGTTTGAGCTTCCACTGCTGGCGTACAGCACGAGTTGTTTGAGCTTCCACAGCCAGCGTACAACACGAGTTGTTTGAGCTTCCACTGCTGGCGTACAGCACGAGCTGTTTGAGCTTCCACTGCTGGCGTACAGCACGAGTTGTTTGAGCTTCCACTGCTGGCGTACAGCACGAGTTGTTTGAGCTTCCACTGCTGGCGTACAGCACGAGTTATTTGAGCTTCCACTGCTGGCGTACAGCACGAGTTGTTTGAGCTTCCACAGCCAGCGCACAACACGAGTTGTTTGAGCTTCCACAGCCAGCACACAACACGAGTTGTTTGAGCTTCCACAGCCAGCACACAACACGAGTTGTTTGAACTTCCACAGCCAGCGCACAACACGTGTTGTTTGAGCTTCCACAGCCAGCACACAACACGAGTTGTTTGAGCTTCCACAGCCAGCACACAACACGAGTTGTTTGAGCTTCCACAGCCAGCACACAACTCGAGTTGTTTGAGCTTCCACAGCCAGCACACAACACGAGTTGTTTGAGCTTCCACAGCCAGCGCACAACACGAGTTGTTTGAACTTCCACAGCCAGCACACAACACGAGTTGTTTGAGCTTCCACAGCCAGCACACAACACGAGTTGTTTGAGCTTCCACTGCTGGCGTACAGCACGAGTTGTTTGAGCTTCCACTGCCAGCGTACAGCACGAGTTGTTTGAGCTTCCACAGCCAGCGCACAACACGAGTTGTTTGAGCTTCCAATGCTGGCGTACAGCACGAGTTGTTTGAACTTCCACTGCCAGCGTACAGCACGAGTTGTTTGAGCTTCCACTGCCAGCGTACAGCACGAGTCGTTTGAGCTTCCACAGCCAGCGTACAACACGAGTTGTTTGAGCTTCCAGTGCAGGCGTACAGCACGAGTTGTTTGAGCTTCCACTGCTGGCGTACAGCACGAGTTGTTTGAGCTTCCACTGCCAGAGTACAGCACGAGTTGTTTGAACTTCCACTGCAAGCGTACTGCACGAGATGTTTGAGCTTCCACTGCCAGCGTACAGCACGAGTCGTTTGAGCTTCCACAGCCAGCGCACAACACGAGTTGTTTGAACTTCCACTGCCAGGGTACGACACGAGTTGTTTGAACTTCCACAGCCAGCGTAAACACGAGTTGTTTGAGCTTCCACTGCCAGCGCAGAGCACGATTTGTTTGAGCTTCCACAGCCAGCACACAACACGAGTTGTTTGAGCTACCACTGCCAGCAGACAACACGAGTTGTTTGAACTTCCACAGCCAGCACACAACACGAGTTTTTTGAGCTTCCACTGCCAGCCCCCAGCACGAGTTGTTTGAGCTTCCACAGCCAGCACACAACACGAGTTGTTTGAGCTTCCACTGCCAGCGCACAACACGAGTTGTTTTAACTTCCACTGCCAGCGCACAACACGAGTTGTTTGAACTTCCACAGCCAGCACACAACACGAGTTGTTTGAGCTTCCATTGCCAGCGTACAGCACGAGTTGTTTGAACTTCCACAGCCAGCACACAACACGAGTTTTTTGAGCTTCCACAGCCAGCGTACAGCACGAGTTGTTTGAACTTCCACAGCCAGCACACAACACGAGATGTTTGAGCTTCCAGAGCCAACGCACAGCACGAGTTGTTTGAACTTCCACTGCTAGCGCACCACACGAGTTGTTTGAACTTCCACTGCCAGCGCACAACACGAGTTGTTTGAACTTCCACTGCCAGCGCACAACACGAGTTGTTTGAGCTTCCACTGCCAGCGTACAGCACGAGTTGTTTGAGCTTCCACAGCCAGCGCACAACACGAGTTGTTTGAGCTTCCACAGCCAGTGTACAGCACGAGTTGTTTGAACTTCCACAGCCAGCGCACAACACGAGTTGTTTGAGCTTCCACTGCCAGCATACAGCACGAGTTGTTTGAGCTTACACAGCCAGCGCACAACACAAGTTGTTTGAGCTTCCACTGCCAGCGTACAGCAAGAGTTGTTTGGGCTTCCACAGCCAGCGCACAACACGAGTTGTTTGAGCTTCCACAGCCAGCGTACAGCACGAGTTGTTTGAACTTCCACAGCCAGCACACAACACGAGCTGTTTGAACTTCCACAGCCAGCACACAACACGAGTTGCTTGAGCTTCCACTGCCAGCGCACAACACGAGTTGTTTGAACATCCACTGCCAGTGCACAACACGAGTTGTTTGAACTTCCACAGCCAGCACACAACACGAGTTGTTTGAGCTTCCACTGCCAGCGTACAACACAAGTTGTTTGAGCTTCCACTGCAAGCGCACAACACGAGTTGTTTGAACTTCCACTGCCAGCGCACAAAACGAGTTGTTTGAACTTCCACAGCCAGCACACAACACGAGTTGTTGGAGCTTCCACTGCCAGCGCACAGCACGAGTTGTTTGAGCTTCCACAGCCAGCACACAACTCGAGTTGTTTGAGCTTCCACAGCCAGCTTACAACACGAGTTGTTTGAACTTCCACTGCCAGCGCACAACACGAGTTGTTTGAACTTCCACAGCCAGCACACAACACGAGTTGTTTGAGCTTCCACTGCCAGCGAACAGCACGAGTTGTTTGAGCTTCCACTGCCAGCGAACAACACGAGTTGTTTGAGCTTCCACTGCTGGCGTACAGCACGAGTTGTTTGAGCTTCCACAGCCAGTACACAACACGAGTTGATTGAGCTTCCACTGCCAGCGTACAGCACGAGTTGTTTGAGCTTCCACAGCCAGCGCACAACACGAGTTGTTTGAGCTTCCACTGCTGGCGGCCAGCACGAGTTGTTTGAGCTTCCACTGCTGGCGCACATCCCGAGTTGTTTGAAGTTCCACTGCTGGCGTACAGCACGAGTTGTTAGAGCTTCCACTGCCAGAGTACAGCACGAGTTGTTTGAGCTTCCACAGCCAGCGCACAACACGAGTTGTTTGAGCTTCCACTGCTGGCGGCCAGCACGAGTTGTTTGAGCTTCCACAGCCAGCGCACAACACGAGTTGTTTGAAGTTCCACTGCTGGCGTACAGCACGAGTTGTTTGAAGTTCCACTGCTGGCGTACAGCACGAGTTGTTTAAGCTTCCACTGCCAGCGTACAGCACGAGTTGTTTGAGCTTCCACAGCCAGTTCACAACACGAGTTGATTGAGCTTCCAATGCCAGCGTACAGCACGAGTTGTTTAAGCTTCCACAGCCAGCGTACAGCACGAGTTGTTTGAGCTTCCACAGCCAGTTCACAACACGAGTTGTTTAAGCTTCCACTGCCAGCGTACAGCACGAGTTGTTTAAGCTTCCACAGCCAGTTCACATCACGAGTTGTTTGAGCTTCCACAGCCAGCGAACAACACGAGGTGTTTGAGCTTCCACTGCTGGCGTACAGCACGAGTTGTTAGAGCTTCCACTGCCAGAGTACAGCACGAGTTGTTTGAGCTTCCACAGCCAGCGCACAACACGAGTTGTTTGAGCTTCCACTGCTGGCGTACAGCACGAGTTGTTTGAGCTTCCACTGCTGGCGCACATCACGAGTTGTTTGAGCTTCCACTGCTGACGCACTTCACGCTTTGTTTGAGCTTCCACTGCCAGCGCACAGCACGAGTTGTTTGAGCTTCCACTGCTGGCGTACAGCACGAGTTGTTTGAGCTTCCACTGCTGACGCACTTCACGCTTTGTTTGAGCTTCCACTGCCAGCGCACAGCACGAGTTGTTTGAGCTTCCACTGCTGACGCACTTCACGCTTTGTTTGAGCTTCCACTGCCAGCGCACAGCACGAGTTGTTTGAGCTTCCACTGCTGGCGTACAGCACGAGTTGTTTGAGCTTCCACTGCTGGCGCACATCACGAGTTGTTTGAGCTTCCACTGCTGACGCACTTCACGCTTTGTTTAAGCTTCCACTGCCAGCGCACAGCACGAGTTGTTTGAGCTTCCACTGCTGGCGTACAGCACGAGTTGTTTGAGCTTCCACTGCTGACGCACTTCACGCTTTGTTTGAGCTTCCACTGCCAGCGCACAGCACGAGTTGTTTGAGCTTCCACTGCCAGCGCACAGCACGAGTTGTTTGAGCTTCCACTGCTGGCGTACAGCACGAGTTGTTTGAGCTTCCACTGCTGGCGTACAGCACGAGTTGTTTGAGCTTCCACTGCTGGCGTACAGCACGAGTTGTTTGAGCTTCCACAGCCAGCACACAACACGAGTTGTTTGAGCTTCCACAGCCAGCGCACAACACGAGTTGTTTGAGCTTCCACTGCTGGCGTACAGCACGAGTTGTTTGAGCTTCCACAGCCAGCGCACAACACGAGTTGTTTGAACTTCCACTGCCAGCGCACAACACGAGTTGTTTGAGCTTCCACAGCCAGCGTACAACACGAGTTGTTTGAGCTTCCACTGCTGGCGCACAGCACGAGTTGTTTGAGCTTCCACTGCTGGCGTACAGCACGAAATGTTTGAGCTTCCAAAGCCAGCGCACAGCACGAGTTGTTTGAACTTCCACTGCAAGCGCACAACACGAGTTGTTTGAGCTTCCACTGCAAGCGCACAACTCGTGTTGTTTGAACTTCCACTGCCAGCGCACAACACGTGTTGTTTGAACTTCCACATCCAGGACACAACACGAGTTGTTTGAGCTTCCACTGCTGGCGTACAGCACGAGTTGTTTGAGCTTCCACAGCCAGCACACAACACGAGTTGTTTGAGCTTCCACTGCTGGCGGACAGCACGAGTTGTTTGAGCTTCCACTGCTGGCGTACAGCACGAGTTGTTTGAGCTTCCACAGCCAGCGTACAAATTGAGTTGTTTGAGCTTCCACTGCTGGCGTACAGCACGAGTTGTTTCAGCTTCCACTGCTGGCGTACAGCACGAGTTGTTTGAGCTTCCACTGCTGGCGTACAGCACGAGTTGTTTGAGCTTCCACAGCCAGCGTACAAATTGAGTTGTTTGAGCTTCCACTGCTGGCGTACAGCACGAGTTGTTTCAGCTTCCACTGCTGGCGTACAGCACGAGTTGTTTGAGCTTCCACAGCCAGCACACAACACGAGTTGTTTGAGCTTCCACTGCCAGCGTACAGCACGAGATGTTTGAGCGTCCACTGCCAGCGTACAGCACGAGTTGTTTGAGCTTCCACAGCCAGCGTACAACACGAGTTGTTTGAGCTTTCACTGCAGGCGTACAGCACGAGTTATTTGAGCTTCCACTGCTGGAGTACAGCACGAGTTGTTTGAGCTTCCACTGCCAGAGTACAGCACGAGTTGTTTGAGCTTCCACAGCCAGCGCACAACACGAGTT
The DNA here is from genome assembly GCA_946902985.2 of Meconema thalassinum. Lineage (NCBI taxonomy): Eukaryota > Metazoa > Arthropoda > Insecta > Orthoptera > Tettigoniidae > Meconema > Meconema thalassinum. The sequence continues at coordinate 331,094,749 of OX336395.1, forward strand.
GTTTGAGCTTCCACTGCAAGCGCACAACACGAGATGTTTGAACTTCCACTGCCAGCGCACAACAAGAGTTGTTTGTACTTCCACAGCCAGCGTACTACACGAGTTGTTTGAGTTTCAACTGCCAGCGCACAGCACGATTTGTTTGAGCTTCCACAGCCAGCACACAACACGAGTTGTTTGAGCTTCCACTGCCAGCGCACAACACGAGTTGTTTGAACTTCCGATGCCAGCGCACAACACGAGTTGTTTGAGCTTCCACTGCCAGCACACAACACGAGTTGTTTGAGCTTCCACTGCCAGCGTACAGCACGAGATGTTTGAGCGTCCACTGCCAGCGTACAGCACGAGTTGTTTGAGCTTCCACAGCCAGCGTACAACACGAGTTGTTTGAGCTTCCACTGCCAGCGCACAACACGAGTTGTTTGAACTTCCGCTGCCAGCGCACAACACGAGTTGTTTGAGCTTCCACTGCCAGCACACAACAAGAGTTGTTTGAACTTCCACAGCCAGCGTACAGCACGAGTTGTTTGAGCTTCCTCTGTTGGCGCACAACACAAGTTGTTTGAGTTTCCACTGCTGGCGTACAGCACGAGTTGTTTGAATTTCCACTGCTGGCGTACAGCACGAGTTGTTTGAATTTCCACTGCTGGCGTACAGCACGATTTGTTTGAGCTTCCACTGCTGGCGTCCAGCACGAGTTGTTTGAGCTTCCTCTGTTGGCGCACATCACGAGTTGTTTGAATTTCCACTGCTGGCGTACAGCACGAGTTGTTTGAGCTTCCACTGCTGGCGTACAACACGAGTTGTTTGAGCTTCCACTGCCAGCGCACAACACGAGTTGTTTGAGCTTCCACTGATGGCGTACAGCACGAGTTGTTTGAGCTTCCACAGCCAGCGTACAGCACGAGTTGTTTGAGCTTCCTCTGCTGGCGTACAGCACGAGTTGTTTGAATTTCCACTGCTGGCGTACAGCACGAGTTGTTTGAATTTCCACTGCTGGCGTACAACACGAGTTGTTTGAATTTCCACTGCTGGCGTACAGCACGATTTGTTTGAGCTTCCACTGCTGGCGTCCAGCACGAGTTGTTTGAGCTTCCTCTGTTGGCGCACATCACGAGTTGTTTGAATTTCCACTGCTGGCGTACAGCACGAGTTGTTTGAATTTCCACTGCTGGCGTACAGCACGAGTTGTTTGAATTTCCACTGCTGGCGTACAGCACGAGTTGTTTGAGCTTCCACTGCCAGAGTACAGCACGAGTTGTTTGAGCTTCCACAGCCAGCGCACAACACGAGTTGTTTGAACTTCCACTGCCAGCGCACAGCACGAGTTGTTTGAGCTTCCACTGCCTGCGTACAGCACGAGTTGTTTGAGCTTCCACTGCTGGCGTACAGCACGAGTTGTTTGAACTTCCACTGCCAGCGCACAGCACGAGTTGTTTGAGCTTCCACAGCCAGAGTACAGCACGAGTTGTTTGAACTTCCACTGCTGACGCACTTCACGCTTTGTTTGAGCTTCCACTGCCAGCGCACAGCACGAGTTGTTTGAGCTTCCACTGCTGGCGTACAGCACGAGTTGTTTGAGCTTCCACTGCTGGCGCACATCACGAGTTGTTTGAGCTTCCACTGCTGACGCACTTCACGCTTTGTTTAAGCTTCCACTGCCAGCGCACAGCACGAGTTGTTTGAGCTTCCACTGCTGGCGTACAGCACGAGTTTTTTGAGCTTCCACTGCTGACGCACTTCACGCTTTGTTTGAGCTTCCACTGCCAGCGCACAGCACGAGTTGTTTGAGCTTCCACTGCCAGCGCTCAGCACGAGTTGTTTGAGCTTCCACTGCTGGCGTACAGCACGAGTTGTTTGAGCTTCCACTGCTGGCGTACAGCACGAGTTGTTTGAGCTTCCACTGCTGGCGTACAGCACGAGTTGTTTGAGCTTCCACAGCCAGCACACAACACGAGTTGTTTGAGCTTCCACAGCCAGCGCACAACACGAGTTGTTTGAGCTTCCACTGCTGGCGTACAGCACGAGTTGTTTGAGCTTCCACAGCCAGCGCACAACACGAGTTGTTTGAACTTCCACTGCCAGCGCACAACACGAGTTGTTTGAGCTTCCACAGCCAGCGTACAACACGAGTTGTTTGAGCTTCCACTGCTGGCGCACAGCACGAGTTGTTTGAGCTTCCACTGCTGGCGTACAGCACGAGTTGTTTGAGCTTCCAAAGCCAGCGCACAGCACGAGTTGTTTGAACTTCCACTGCAAGCGCACAACACGAGTTGTTTGAGCTTCCACTGCAAGCGCACAACACGTGTTGTTTGAACTTCCACTGCCAGCGCACAACACGTGTTGTTTGAACTTCCACATCCAGGACACAACACGAGTTGTTTGAGCTTCCACTGCTGGCGTACAGCACGAGTTGTTTTAGCTTCCACAGCCAGCACACAACACGAGTTGTTTGAGCTTCCACTGCTGGCGTACAGCACGAGTTGTTTGAGCTTCCACTGCTGGCGTACAGCACGAGTTGTTTGAGCTTCCACAGCCAGCGTACAAATTGAGTTGTTTGAGCTTCCACTGCTGGCGTACAGCACGAGTTGTTTCAGCTTCCACTGCTGGCGTACAGCACGAGTTGTTTGAGCTTCCACTGCTGGCGTACAGCACGAGTTGTTTGAGCTTCCACAGCCAGCGTACAAATTGAGTTGTTTGAGCTTCCACTGCTGGCGTACAGCACGAGTTGTTTCAGCTTCCACTGCTGGCGTACAGCACGAGTTGTTTGAGCTTCCACAGCCAGCACACAACCCGAGTTGTTTGAGCTTCCACTGCCAGCGTACAGCACGAGATGTTTGAGCGTCCACTGCCAGCGTACAGCACGAGTTGTTTGAGCTTCCACAGCCAGCGTACAACACGAGTTGTTTGAGCTTTCACTGCAGGCGTACAGCACGAGTTATTTGAGCTTCCACTGCTGGAGTACAGCACGAGTTGTTTGAGCTTCCACTGTCAGAGTACAGCACGAGTTGTTTGAGCTTCCACAGCCAGCGCACAACACGAGTTGTTTGAGCTTCCACTGCAAGCGCACAACACGAGATGTTTGAACTTCCACTGCCAACACACAACACGAGTTGTTTGAGCTTCCACTGCCAGCGCACAACAAGAGTTGTTTGTACTTCCACAGCCAGCGTACTACACGAGTTGTTTGAGTTTCAACTGCCAGCGCACAGCACGATTTGTTTGAGCTTCCACAGCCAGCACACAACACGAGTTGTTTGAGCTTCCACTGCCAGCGCACAACACGAGTTGTTTGAACTTCCGATGCCAGCGCACAACACGAGTTGTTTGAGCTTCCACTGCCAGCACACAACACGAGTTGTTTGAGCTTCCACTGCCAGCGTACAGCACGAGATGTTTGAGCGTCCACTGCCAGCGTACAGCACGAGTTGTTTGAGCTTCCACAGCCAGCGTACAACACGAGTTGTTTGAGCTTCCACTGCCAGCGCACAACACGAGTTGTTTGAACTTCCGCTGCCAGCGCACAACACGAGTTGTTTGAGCTTCCACTGCCAGCACACAACAAGAGTTGTTTGAACTTCCACAGCCAGCGTACAGCACGAGTTGTTTGAGCTTCCTCTGTTGGCGCACAACACAAGTTGTTTGAGTTTCCACTGCTGGCGTACAGCACGAGTTGTTTGAATTTCCACTGCTGGCGTACAGCACGAGTTGTTTGAATTTCCACTGCTGGCGTACAGCACGATTTGTTTCAGCTTCCACTGCTGGCGTCCAGCACGAGTTGTTTGAGCTTCCTCTGTTGGCGCACATCACGAGTTGTTTGAATTTCCACTGCTGGCGTACAGCACGAGTTGTTTGAGCTTCCACTGCTGGCGTACAACACGAGTTGTTTGAGCTTCCACTGCCAGCGCACAACACGAGTTGTTTGAGCTTCCACTGATGGCGTACAGCACGAGTTGTTTGAGCTTCCACAGCCAGCGTACAGCACGAGTTGTTTGAGCTTCCTCTGCTGGCGTACAGCACGAGTTGTTTGAATTTCCACTGCTGGCGTACAGCACGAGTTGTTTGAATTTCCACTGCTGGCGTACAACACGAGTTGTTTGAATTTCCACTGCTGGCGTACAGCACGATTTGTTTGAGCTTCCACTGCTGGCGTCCAGCACGAGTTGTTTGAGCTTCCTCTGTTGGCGCACATCACGAGTTGTTTGAATTTCCACTGCTGGCGTACAGCACGAGTTGTTTGAATTTCCACTGCTGGCGTACAGCACGAGTTGTTTGAATTTCCACTGCTGGCGTACAGCACGAGTTGTTTGAGCTTCCACTGCCAGAGTACAGCACGAGTTGTTTGAGCTTCCACAGCCAGCGCACAACACGAGTTGTTTGAACTTCCACTGCCAGCGCACAGCACGAGTTGTTTGAGCTTCCACTGCCTGCGTACAGCACGAGTTGCTTGAGCTTCCACTGCTGGCGTACAGCACGAGTTGTTTGAACTTCCACTGCCAGCGCACAGCACGAGTTGTTTGAGCTTCCACAGCCAGAGTACAGCACGAGATGTTTGAGCTTCCACTGCTGGCGTACAGCAAGAGTGGTTTGAGCTTCCACTGCTGGCGCACCGCACGAGTTGTTTGAGCTTCCACTGCTGGCGCACAACATGAGTTGATTGAGCTTCCAAAGCCAGCGCACAGCACGAGTTGTTTGAACGTCCACTGCAAGCGCACAACACGAGTTGTTTGAGCTTACACTGCAAGCGCACAACACGTTTTGTTTGAACTTCCACTGCCAGCGCACAACACGTGTTGTTTGAACTTCCACATCCAGCACACAACACGTGTTGTTTAACCTTCAACTGCCAGCGCACAGCACGAGTTGTTTGAGCTTCCACAGCCAGCACACAACACGAGTTGTTTGAGCTTCCACTGCCAGCGCACAACACGAGTTGTTTGAACTTCCGCTGCCAGCGCACAACACGAGTTGTTTGATCTTCCACTGCCAGCACACAACAAGAGTTGTTTGAACTTCCACAGCCAGCACACAACACGAGTTGTTTGAGTTTCCACTGCCAGCGCACAACACGAGTTGTTTGAGCTTCCACTGCCAGCACACAACAAGAGTTGTTTGAACTTCCACAGCCAGCACACAACACGAGTTGTTTGAGCTTCCACTGCTGGCGTACAGCACGAGTTGTTTGAGCTTCAACTGCTGGCGTACAGCACGAGTTGTTTGAGCTTCCACAGCCAGCGTACAACACGAGTTGTTTGAGCTTCCACTGCTGGCGTACAGCACGAGTTGTTTGAGCTTCTACTGCCAGAGTACAGCACGAGTTGTTTGAGCTTCCACTGCTGGCGTACAGCACGAGTTGTTTGAGCTTCCACAGCCAGCGTACAACACGAGTTGTTTGAGCTTCCACTGCTGGCGTACAGCTCGAGTTGTTTGAGCTTCCACAGCCAGCGTACAACACGAGTTGTTTGAGCATCCACTGCTGGCGTACAGCACGAGTTGTTTGAGCTTCCACTGCTGGCGTTCAGCTCGAGTTGTTTGAGCTTCCACAGCCAGCGCACAACACGAGTTGTTTGAGCTTCCACTGCCAGGGTACAGCACGAGTTGTTTGAGCTTCCACTGCCAGCGTACAGCACGGGTTGTTTGAGCTTCCACTGCCAGCGCACAACACGAGTTGTTTGAACTTCCACTGCAGGCGTACAGCACGAGTTGTTTGAGCTTCCACTGCTGGCGTACAGCACGAGTTGTTTGAGCTTCCACTGCCAGAGTACAGCACGAGTTGATTGAGCTTCCACAGCCAGCGCACAACACGAGTTGTTTGAGCTTCCACTGCCAGGGTACAGCACGAGTTGTTTGAGCTTCCACAGCCAGCGCACAACACGAGTTGCTTGAGCTTCCACTGCTGGCGTACAGCACGAGTTGTTAGAGCTTCCACTGCCAGAGTACAGCACGAGTTGTTTGAGCTTCAACAGCCAGCGCACAGAACGAGTTGTTTGAGCTTCCACTGCTGGCGTACAGCACGAGTTGTTTGAGCTTCCACTGCTGGCGCACAACACGAGTTGTTTGAGCTTCCACTGCTGGCGCACAACACGAGTTGTTTGAGCTTCCACTGCTGGCGCACAACACGAGTTGTTTGAGCTTCCACTGCTGACGCACTTCACGCTTTGTTTGAGCTTCCACTGCTGGCGCACATTACGAGTTGTTTGAGCTTCCACTGCTGGCGCACAACACGAGTTGTTTGAGCTTCCTCTGCTGGCGTACAGCACGAGTTGTTTGAGCTTCCACAGCCAGCGCACAACACGAGTTATTTGAACTTCCACTGCCAGCACACAACACAAGTTGTTTGAGCTTCCACGGCCAGCGTACAGCACGAGTTGTTTGAGCTTCCACTGCCAGCGTACAGCACGAGTTGTGTGTGCTCCCACTGCTGGCGCACAACACGAGTTGTTTGAGCTTCCACAGCCAGCACACAACACAAGTTGTTTGAGCTTCCACTGCCAGCGTACAGCACGAGTTGTTTGAGCTTCCACAGCCAGCACACAACACAAGTTGTTTGAGCTTCCACCGCCAGCGTACAGCACGAGTTGTTTGAGCTTCCACTGCTGGCGTACAGCACGAGTTGTTTGAGCTTCCACTGCTGGCGTACAGCGCGAGTTGTTTGAACTTCCACTGCCAGCGCACAACACGAGTTGTTTGAGCTTCCACTGCTGGCGTACAGCGCGAGTTGTTTGAACTTCCACTGCCAGCGCACAACACGAGATGTTTGAGCTTCCACTGCTGGCGTACAGCGCGAGTTGTTTGAGCTTCCACAGCCAGCGCACAACACGAGTTGTTTGAGTTTCCACAGCCAGCGTACAGCACGAGTTGTTTGAGCTTCCACTGCTGGCGTACAGCACGAGTTGTTTGAGCTTCCACAGCCAGCGCACAACACGAGATGTTTGAGCTTCCACAGCCAGCGCACAACACGAGTTGTTTGAGCTTCCACTGCCAGCGTACAGCACGAGATGTTTGAGCGTCCACTGCCAGCGTACAGCACGAGTTGTTTGAGCTTCCACAGCCAGCGTACAACACGAGTTGTTTGAGCTTCCACTGCCAGCGCACAACACGAGTTGTTTGAACTTCCGCTGCCAGCGCACAACACGAGTTGTTTGAGCTTCCACTGCCAGCACACAACAAGAGTTGTTTGAACTTCCACAGCCAGCGTACAGCACGAGTTGTTTGAGCTTCCTCTGTTGGCGCACAACACAAGTTGTTTGAGTTTCCACTGCTGGCGTACAGCACGAGTTGTTTGAATTTCCACTGCTGGCGTACAGCACGAGTTGTTTGAATTTCCACTGCTGGCGTCCAGCACGAGTTGTTTGAGCTTCCTCTGTTGGCGCACATCACGAGTTGTTTGAATTTCCACTGCTGGCGTACAGCACGAGTTGTTTGAGCTTCCACTGCTGGCGTACAACACGAGTTGTTTGAGCTTCCACTGCCAGCGCACAACACGAGTTGTTTGAGCTTCCACTGATGGCGTACAGCACGAGTTGTTTGAGCTTCCACAGCCAGCGTACAGCACGAGTTGTTTGAGCTTCCTCTGCTGGCGTACAGCACGAGTTGTTTGAATTTCCACTGCTGGCGTACAGCACGAGTTGTTTGAATTTCCACTGCTGGCGTACAACACGAGTTGTTTGAATTTCCACTGCTGGCGTACAGCACGATTTGTTTGAGCTTCCACTGCTGGCGTCCAGCACGAGTTGTTTGAGCTTCCTCTGTTGGCGCACATCACGAGTTGTTTGAATTTCCACTGCTGGCGTACAGCACGAGTTGTTTGAATTTCCACTGCTGGCGTACAGCACGAGTTGTTTGAATTTCCACTGCTGGCGTACAGCACGAGTTGTTTGAGCTTCCACTGCCAGAGTACAGCACGAGTTGTTTGAGCTTCCACAGCCAGCGCACAACACGAGTTGTTTGAACTTCCACTGCCAGCGCACAGCACGAGTTGTTTGAGCTTCCACTGCCTGCGTACAGCACGAGTTGTTTGAGCTTCCACTGCTGGCGTACAGCACGAGTTGTTTGAACTTCCACTGCCAGCGCACAGCACGAGTTGTTTGAGCTTCCACAGCCAGCGTACAGCACGAGTTGTTTGAACTTCCACAGCCAGCGTACAACACGAGATGTTTGAGCTTCCACCGCTGGCGTACAGCACGAGTTGTTTGAACTTCCACAGCCAGCGTACAACACGAGATGTTTGAGCTTCCACTGCTGGCGTACAGCAAGAGTTGTTTGAGCTTCCACTGCTGGCGCACCGCACGAGTTGTTTGAGCTTCCACTGCTGGCGCACAACATGAGTTGTTTGAGCTTCCAAAGCCAGCGCACAGCACGAGTTGCTTGAACGTCCACTGCAAGCGCACAACACGAGTTGTTTGAGCTTACACTGCAAGCGCACAACACGTTTTGTTTGAACTTCCACTGCCAGCGCACAACACGTGTTGTTTGAACTTCCACATCCAGCACACAACACGTGTTGTTTAACCTTCAACTGCCAGCGCACAGCACGAGTTGTTTGAGCTTCCACAGCCAGCACACAACACGAGTTGTTTGAGCTTCCACTGCCAGCGCACAACACGAGTTGTTTGAACTTCCGCTGCCAGCGCACAACACGAGTTGTTTGAGCTTCCACTGCCAGCACACAACAAGAGTTGTTTGAACTTCCACAGCCAGCACACAACACGAGTTGTTTGAGCTTCCACTGCCCGCGCACAACACGAGTTGTTTGAGCTTCCACTGCCAGCACACAACAAGAGTTGTTTGAACTTCCACAGCCAGCACACAACACGAGTTGTTTGAGCTTCCACTGCTGGCGTACAGCACGAGTTGTTTGAGCTTCAACTGCTGGCGTACAGCACGAGTTGTTTGAGCTTCCACAGCCAGCGTACAACACGAGTTGTTTGAGCTTCCACTGCTGGCGTACAGCACGAGTTGTTTGAGCTTCTACTGCCAGAGTACAGCACGAGTTGTTTGAGCTTCCACTGCTGGCGTACAGCACGAGTTGTTTGAGCTTCCACAGCCAGCGTACAACACGAGTTGTTTGAGCTTCCACTGCTGGCGTACAGCTCGAGTTGTTTGAGCTTCCACAGCCAGCGTACAACACGAGTTGTTTGAGCTTCCACTGCTGGCGTACAGCACGAGTTGTTTGAGCTTCCACTGCTGGCGTACACCTCGAGTTGTTTGAGCTTCCACAGCCAGCGCACAACACGAGTTGTTTGAGCTTCCACTGCCAGGGTACAGCACGAGTTGTTTGAGCTTCCACTGCCAGCGTACAGCACGGGTTGTTTGAGCTTCCACTGCCAGCGCACAACACGAGTTGTTTGAACTTCCACTGCAGGCGTACAGCACGAGTTGTTTGAGCTTCCACTGCTGGCGTACAGCACGAGTTGTTTGAGCTTCCACTGCCAGAGTACAGCACGAGTTGATTGAGCTTCCACAGCCAGCGCACAACACGAGTTGTTTCAGCTTCCACTGCCAGGGTACAGCACGAGTTGTTTGAGCTTCCACTGCCAGTACACAACACGAGTTGATTGAACTTCCACTGCCAGCGTACAGCACGAGTTGTTTGAGCTTCCACAGCCAGCGCACAACACGAGTTGCTTGAGCTTCCACTGCTGGCGTACAGCACGAGTTGTTAGAGCTTCCACTGCCAGAGTACAGCACGAGTTGTTTGAGCTTCAACAGCCAGCGCACAGAACGAGTTGTTTGAGCTTCCACTGCTGGCGTACAGCACGACTTGTTTGAGCTTCCACAGCTGGCGCACAACACGAGTTGTTTGAGCTTCCTCTGCTGGCGTACAGCACGAGTTGTTTGAGCTTCCACAGCCAGCGCACAACACGAGTTATTTGAACTTCCACTGCCAGCACACAACACAAGTTGTTTGAGCATCCACTGCCAGCGTACAGCACGAGTTGTTTGAGCTTCCACTGCCAGCGTATAGCACGAGTTGTGTGTGCTCCCACTGCTGGCGCACAACACGAGTTGTTTGAGCTTCCACAGCCAGCACACAACACAAGTTGTTTGAGCTTCCACTGCCAGCGTACAGCACGAGTTGTTCGAGCTTCCACAGCCAGCACACAACACAAGTTGTTTGAGCTTCCACTGCCAGCGTACAGCACGTGTTGTTTGAGCTTCCACTGCTGGCGTACAGCACGAGTTGTTTGAGCTTCTACTGCTGGCGTACAGCACGAGTTGTTTGAGCTTCCACAGCCAGCGCACAACACGAGATGTTTGAGCTTCCACTGCTGGCGTACAGCGCGAGTTGTTTGAACTTCCACTGCCAGCGCACAACACGAGTTGTTTGAGCTTCCACTGCTGGCGTACAGCGCGAGTTGTTTGAACTTCCACTGCCAGCGCACAACACGAGATGTTTGAGCTTCCACTGCTGGCGGACAGCGCGAGTTGTTTGAGCTTCCACAGCCAGCGCACAACACGAGTTGTTTGAGTTTCCACAGCCAGCGTACAGCACGAGTTGTTTGAGCTTCCACTGCTGGCGTACAGCACGAGTTGTTTGAGCTTCCACAGCCAGCGCACAACACGAGATGTTTGAGCTTCCACAGCCAGCGCACAACACGAGTTGTTTGAGCTTCCACTGCCAGCGTACAACACGAGTTGTTTGAGCTTCCACTGCCAGCGTACAACACGAGATGTTTGAGCTTCCACAGCCAGCGCACAACACGAGTTGTTTGAGCTTCCACTGCCAGCGCACAACACGAGTTGTTTGAACTTCCACTGCCAGCGTACAACATGAGATGTTTGAGCTTCCACAGCCAGCGCACAACACGAGTTGTTTGAGCTTCCACTGCCAGCGTACAACACGTGTTGTTTGAGCTTCCACTGCCAGCGCACAACACGAGTTGTTTGAGCTTCCACTGCCAGCGTACAACACGAGTTGTTTGAGCTTCCACAGCCAGCGCACAACACGAGTTGTTTGAACTTCCACTGCCAGCGCACAACACGAGTTGTTTGAGCTTCCACTGCCAGCGTACAACACGAGATGTTTGAGCTTCCACAGCCAGCGCACAACACTAGTTGTTTGAGCTTCCACTGCCAGCGTACAACACGAGTTGTTTGAGCTTCCACTGCCAGCGCACAACACGAGTTGTTTGAGCTTCCACTGCCAGCGTACAACACGAGTTGTTTGAGCTTTCACTGCTGGCGTACAGCACGAGTTGTTTGAGCTTCCACTGCCAGCGTACAACACGAGTTGTTTGAGCATTCACTGCTGGCGTACAGCACGAGTTGTTTGAGCTTCCACTGCCAGCGTACAGCACAAGTTGTTTGAACTTCCACTGTCAGCGTACAGCACGAGTTGTTTGAGCTTCCACTGCCAGCGTACAACACGAGTTGTTTGAGCTTTCACTGCAGGCGTACAGCACGAGTTGTTTGAGCTTCCACTGCTGGCGTACAGCACGAGTTGTTTGAGCTTCCACTGCTGGCGTACAGCACGAGTTGTTTGAGCTTCCACTGCCAGAGTACAGCACGAGTTGTTTGAGCTTCCACAGCCAGCGCACAACACGAGTTATTTGAACTTCCACTGCCAGCACACAACACAAGTTGTTTGAGCTTCCACGGCCAGCGTACAGCACGAGTTGTTTGAGCTTCCACTGCCAGCGTACAGCACGAGTTGTGTGTGCTCCCACTGCTGGCGCACAACACGAGTTGTTTGAGCTTCCACAGCCAGCACACAACACAAGTTGTTTGAGCTTCCACTGCCAGCGTACAGCACGAGTTGTTTGAGCTTCCACAGCCAGCACACAACACAAGTTGTTTGAGCTTCCACCGCCAGCGTACAGCACGAGTTGTTTGAGCTTCCACTGCTGGCGTACAGCACGAGTTGTTTGAGCTTCCACTGCTGGCGTACAGCACGAGTTGTTTGAGCTTCCACAGCCAGCGCACAACACGAGATGTTTGAGCTTCCACTGCTGGCGTACAGCGCGAGTTGTTTGAACTTCCACTGCCAGCGCACAACACGAGTTGTTTGAGCTTCCACTGCTGGCGTACAGCGCGAGTTGTTTGAACTTCCACTGCCAGCGCACAACACGAGATGTTTGAGCTTCCACTGCTGGCGTACAGCGCGAGTTGTTTGAGCTTCCACAGCCAGCGCACAACACGAGTTGTTTGAGTTTCCACAGCCAGCGTACAGCACGAGTTGTTTGAGCTTCCACTGCTGGCGTACAGCACGAGTTGTTTGAGCTTCCACAGCCAGCGCACAACACGAGATGTTTGAGCTTCCACAGCCAGCGCACAACACGAGTTGTTTGAGCTTCCACTGCCAGCGTACAGCACGAGATGTTTGAGCGTCCACTGCCAGCGTACAGCACGAGTTGTTTGAGCTTCCACAGCCAGCGTACAACACGAGTTGTTTGAGCTTCCACTGCCAGCGCACAACACGAGTTGTTTGAACTTCCGCTGCCAGCGCACAACACGAGTTGTTTGAGCTTCCACTGCCAGCACACAACAAGAGTTGTTTGAACTTCCACAGCCAGCGTACAGCACGAGTTGTTTGAGCTTCCTCTGTTGGCGCACAACACAAGTTGTTTGAGTTTCCACTGCTGGCGTACAGCACGAGTTGTTTGAATTTCCACTGCTGGCGTACAGCACGAGTTGTTTGAATTTCCACTGCTGGCGTCCAGCACGAGTTGTTTGAGCTTCCTCTGTTGGCGCACATCACGAGTTGTTTGAATTTCCATTGCTGGCGTACAGCACGAGTTGTTTGAGCTTCCACTGCTGGCGTACAACACGAGTTGTTTGAGCTTCCACTGCCAGCGCACAACACGAGTTGTTTGAGCTTCCACTGATGGCGTACAGCACGAGTTGTTTGAGCTTCCACAGCCAGCGTACAGCACGAGTTGTTTGAGCTTCCTCTGCTGGCGTACAGCACGAGTTGTTTGAATTTCCACTGCTGGCGTACAGCACGAGTTGTTTGAATTTCCACTGCTGGCGTACAACACGAGTTGTTTGAATTTCCACTGCTGGCGTACAGCACGATTTGTTTGAGCTTCCACTGCTGGCGTCCAGCACGAGTTGTTTGAGCTTCCTCTGTTGGCGCACATCACGAGTTGTTTGAATTTCCACTGCTGGCGTACAGCACGAGTTGTTTGAATTTCCACTGCTGGCGTACAGCACGAGTTGTTTGAATTTCCACTGCTGGCGTACAGCACGAGTTGTTTGAGCTTCCACTGCCAGAGTACAGCACGAGTTGTTTGAGCTTCCACAGCCAGCGCACAACACGAGTTGTTTGAACTTCCACTGCCAGCGCACAGCACGAGTTGTTTGAGCTTCCACTGCCTGCGTACAGCACGAGTTGTTTGAGCTTCCACTGCTGGCGTACAGCACGAGTTGTTTGAACTTCCACTGCCAGCGCACAGCACGAGTTGTTTGAGCTTCCACAGCCAGCGTACTGCACGAGTTGTTTGAACTTCCACAGCCAGCGTACAACACGAGATGTTTGAGCTTCCACCGCTGGCGTACAGCACGAGTTGTTTGAACTTCCACAGCCAGCGTACAACACGAGATGTTTGAGCTTCCACTGCTGGCGTACAGCAAGAGTTGTTTGAGCTTCCACTGCTGGCGCACCGCACGAGTTGTTTGAGCTTCCACTGCTGGCGCACAACATGAGTTGTTTGAGCTTCCAAAGCCAGCGCACAGCACGAGTTGCTTGAACGTCCACTGCAAGCGCACAACACGAGTTGTTTGAGCTTACACTGCAAGCGCACAACACGTTTTGTTTGAACTTCCACTGCCAGCGCACAACACGTGTTGTTTGAACTTCCACATCCAGCACACAACACGTGTTGTTTAACCTTCAACTGCCAGCGCACAGCACGAGTTGTTTGAGCTTCCACAGCCAGCACACAACACGAGTTGTTTGAGCTTCCACTGCCAGCGCACAACACGAGTTGTTTGAACTTCCGCTGCCAGCGCACAACACGAGTTGTTTGAGCTTCCACTGCCAGCACACAACAAGAGTTGTTTGAACTTCCACAGCCAGCACACAACACGAGTTGTTTGAGCTTCCACTGCCCGCGCACAACACGAGTTGTTTGAGCTTCCACTGCCAGCACACAACAAGAGTTGTTTGAACTTCCACAGCCAGCACACAACACGAGTTGTTTGAGCTTCCACTGCTGGCGTACAGCACGAGTTGTTTGAGCTTCAACTGCTGGCGTACAGCACGAGTTGTTTGAGCTTCCACAGCCAGCGTACAACACGAGTTGTTTGAGCTTCCACTGCTGGCGTACAGCACGAGTTGTTTGAGCTTCTACTGCCAGAGTACAGCACGAGTTGTTTGAGCTTCCACTGCTGGCGTACAGCACGAGTTGTTTGAGCTTCCACAGCCAGCGTACAACACGAGTTGTTTGAGCTTCCACTGCTGGCGTACAGCTCGAGTTGTTTGAGCTTCCACAGCCAGCGTACAACACGAGTTGTTTGAGCTTCCACTGCTGGCGTACAGCACGAGTTGTTTGAGCTTCCACTGCTGGCGTACACCTCGAGTTGTTTGAGCTTCCACAGCCAGCGCACAACACGAGTTGTTTGAGCTTCCACTGCCAGGGTACAGCACGAGTTGTTTGAGCTTCCACTGCCAGCGTACAGCACGGGTTGTTTGAGCTTCCACTGCCAGCGCACAACACGAGTTGTTTGAACTTCCACTGCAGGCGTACAGCACGAGTTGTTTGAGCTTCCACTGCTGGCGTACAGCACGAGTTGTTTGAGCTTCCACTGCCAGAGTACAGCACGAGTTGATTGAGCTTCCACAGCCAGCGCACAACACGAGTTGTTTCAGCTTCCACTGCCAGGGTACAGCACGAGTTGTTTGAGCTTCCACTGCCAGTACACAACACGAGTTGATTGAACTTCCACTGCCAGCGTACAGCACGAGTTGTTTGAGCTTCCACAGCCAGCGCACAACACGAGTTGCTTGAGCTTCCACTGCTGGCGTACAGCACGAGTTGTTAGAGCTTCCACTGCCAGAGTACAGCACGAGTTGTTTGAGCTTCAACAGCCAGCGCACAGAACGAGTTGTTTGAGCTTCCACTGCTGGCGTACAGCACGACTTGTTTGAGCTTCCACAGCTGGCGCACAACACGAGTTGTTTGAGCTTCCTCTGCTGGCGTACAGCACGAGTTGTTTGAGCTTCCACAGCCAGCGCACAACACGAGTTATTTGAACTTCCACTGCCAGCACACAACACAAGTTGTTTGAGCTTCCACTGCCAGCGTACAGCACGAGTTGTTTGAGCTTCCACTGCCAGCGTATAGCACGAGTTGTGTGTGCTCCCACTGCTGGCGCACAACACGAGTTGTTTGAGCTTCCACAGCCAGCACACAACACAAGTTGTTTGAGCTTCCACTGCCAGCGTACAGCACGAGTTGTTCGAGCTTCCACAGCCAGCACACAACACAAGTTGTTTGAGCTTCCACTGCCAGCGTACAGCACGTGTTGTTTGAGCTTCCACTGCTGGCGTACAAACGAGTTGTTTGAGCTTCCACTGCTGGCGTACAGCACGAGTTGTTTGAGCTTCCACAGCCAGCGCACAACACGAGATGTTTGAGCTTCCACTGCTGGCGTACAGCGCGAGTTGTTTGAACTTCCACTGCCAGCGCACAACACGAGATGTTTGAGCTTCCACTGCTGGCGTACAGCGCGAGTTGTTTGAACTTCCACTGCCAGCGCACAACACGAGATGTTTGAGCTTCCACTGCTGGCGGACAGCGCGAGTTGTTTGAGCTTCCACAGCCAGCGCACAACACGAGTTGTTTGAGTTTCCACAGCCAGCGTACAGCACGAGTTGTTTGAGCTTCCACTGCTGGCGTACAGCACGAGTTGTTTGAGCTTCCACAGCCAGCGCACAACACGAGATGTTTGAGCTTCCACAGCCAGCGCACAACACGAGTTGTTTGAGCTTCCACTGCCAGCGTACAACACGAGTTGTTTGAGCTTCCACTGCCAGCGTACAACACGAGATGTTTGAGCTTCCACAGCCAGCGCACAACACGAGTTGTTTGAGCTTCCACTGCCAGCGCACAACACGAGTTGTTTGAACTTCCACTGCCAGCGTACAACACGAGATGTTTGAGCTTCCACAGCCAGCGAACAACACGAGTTGTTTGAGCTTCCACTGCCAGCGTACAACACGTGTTGTTTGAGCTTCCACTGCCAGCGCACAACACGAGTTGTTTGAGCTTCCACTGCCAGCGTACAACACGAGTTGTTTGAGCTTCCACAGCCAGCGCACAACACGAGTTGTTTGAACTTCCACTGCCAGCGCACAACACGAGTTGTTTGAGCTTCCACTGCCAGCGTACAACACGAGATGTTTGAGCTTCCACAGCCAGCGCACAACACGAGTTGTTTGAGCTTCCACTGCCAGCGTACAACACGAGTTGTTTGAGCATCCACTGCCAGCGCACAACACGAGTTGTTTGAGCTTCCACTGCCAGCGTACAACACGAGTTGTTTGAGCTTTCACTGCTGGCGTACAGCACGAGTTGTTTGAGCTTCCACTGCCAGTGTACAACACGAGTTGTTTGAGCATTCACTGCTGGCGTACAGCACGAGTTGTTTGAGCTTCCACTGCCAGCGTACAGCACAAGTTGTTTGAACTTCCACTGTCAGCGTACAGCACGAGTTGTTTGAGCTTCCACTGCCAGCGTACAACACGAGTTGTTTGAGCTTTCACTGCAGGCGTACAGCACGAGTTGTTTGAGCTTCCACTGCTGGCGTACAGCACGAGTTGTTTGATCTTCCACTGCTGGCGTACAGCACGAGTTGTTTGAGCTTCCACTGCTGGCGTACAGCACGAGTTGTTTGAGCTTCCACTGCCAGAGTACAGCACGAGTTGTTTGAGCTTCCACTGCCAGCGTACAACACGAGTTGTTTGAGTTTCAACTGCCAGCGCACAGCACGATTTGTTTGAGCTTCCACAGCCAGCACACAACACAAGTTGTTTGAGCTTCCACTGCCAGCACACACTATTAGTTGTTTCAACTTCCACAGCCAGCGCACAGCACGAGTTGTTTGTGCTTCCACAGGCAGCACACAACACGATTTGTTTGAGCTTCCACTGCTGGCGTACAGCACGAGTTGTTTGAGCTTCCACTGCTGGCGTACAGCACGAGTTGTTTGAGCTTCCACAGCCAGCGTACAACACGAGATGTTTGAGCATCCACTGCTGGCGTACAGCACGAGTTGTTTGAGCTTCCACTGCTGGCGTACAGCGCGAGTTGTTTGAACTTCCACTGCCAGCGTACAGCACGAGTTGTTATAGCTTCAACTGCCAGCGTACAGCGCGAGTTGTTTGAGCTTCCACTGCCAGCGAACAACACGAGTTGTTTGAACTTCCACAGCCAGCGCACAACACGAGTTGTTTGAGCTTCCACTGCCAGCGCACAACACGATTTGTTTGAGCTTCCACTGCTGGCGTACAGCGCGAGTTGTTTGAACTTCCACTGCCAGCGTACAGCACGAGTTGTTATAGCTTCAACTGCCAGCGTACAGCACGAGTTGTTAGAGCTTCAACTGCCAGCGTACAGCGCGAGTTGTTTGAGCTTCCACTGCCAGCGACCAACACGAGTTGTTTGAACTTCCACAGCCAGCGCACAACACGAGTTGTTTGAGCTTCCACTGCCAGCGCACAACACGAGTTGTTTGAGCTTCCACTGCTGGCGTACAGCACGACTTGTTTGAGCTTCCATTGCTGGCGTACAGCACAAGTTGTTTGAGCTTCCACTGCCAGCGTACAGCACGAGTTGATTGAGCTTCCTCAGCCAGCGCACAACACGAGTTGTTTTAGCTTCCACTGCTGGCGTACAGCACGAGTTGTTTGAACTTCCACTGCCAGGGTACAGCACGGGTTGTTTGAGCTTCCACAGCCAGCACACAACACGAGTTGTTTGAACTTCCACAGCCAGCGCACAGCACGAGTTGTTTGAGCTTCCACAGCCAGCACACAACACGAGTTGTTTGAGCTTCCACTGCTGGCGTACAGCACGAGTTGTTTGAACTTCCACAGCCAGCGTACAACACGAGTGGTTTGAGCTTCCACTGCCAGCGCACAGCACGATTTGTTTGAGCTTCCACAGCCAGCACACAACACGAGTTGTTTGAGCTTCCACTGCCAGCACACAACACGAGTTGTTTGAACTTCCACAGCCAGCGCACAGCACGATTTGTTTGAGCTTCCACAGCCAGCACACAACACGAGTTGTTTGAGCTTCCACTGCCAGCACACAACACGAGTTGTTTGAAATTCCACAGCCAGCGCACAGCACGTGTTGTTTGAGCTTCCACAGCCAGCGTACAACACGAGTTGTTTGAGCTTCCACTGCTGGCGGACAGCACGAGTTATTTGAGCTTCCACTGCTGGCGTACAGCACGAGTTGTTTGAGCTTCCACTGCCAGCGTACAGCACGAGTTGTTTGAGCTTCCACAGCCAGCGCACAACACGAGTTGTTTGAGCTTCCACTGCTGGCGTACAGCACGAGTTGTTTGAACTTCCACTGCCAGCGTACAGCACGAGTTGTTTGAGCTTCCACTGCCAGCGTACAGCACGAGTTGTTTGAGCTTCCACAGCCAGCGTACAACACGAGTTGTTTGTGCTTCCAGTGCAGGCGTACAGCACGAGTTGTTTGAGCTTCCACTGCTGGCGTACAGCACGAGTTGTGTGAGCTTCCACTGCCAGAGTACAGCACGAGTTATTTGAGCTTCCACAGCCAGCGCACAACACGAGTTGCTTGAGCTTCCACTGCTGGCGTACAGCACGAGTTGTTTGAACTTCCACTGCCAGGGTACTGCACGAGTTGTTTGAGCTTCCACTGCCAGCGCACAACACGAGTTGTTTGAGCTTCCACAGCCAGTGTACAGCACGAGTTGTTTGAACTTCCACAGCCAGCGCACAACACGAGTTGTTTGAGCTTCCACTGCCAGCATACAGCACGAGTTGTTTGAGCTTACACAGCCAGCACACAGCACGAGTTGTTTGGGCTTCCACAGCCAGCGCACAACACGAGTTGTTTGAGCTTCCACAGCCAGCGTACAGCACGAGTTGTTTGAACTTCCACAGCCAGCACACAACACGAGTTGTTTGAGCTTCCACTGCCAGCGCACAACACGGGTTGTTTGAACATCCACTGCCAGTGCACAACACGAGTTGTTTGAACTTCCACAGCCAGCACACAACACGAGTTGTTTGAGCTTCCACTGCCAGCGTACAACACAAGTTGTTTGAGCTTCCACTGCAAGCGCACAACACGAGTTGTTTGAACTTCCACTGCCAGCGCACGAAACGAGTTGTTTTAACTTCCACAGCCAGCACACAACACGAGTTGTTGGAGCTTCCACTACCAGCGCACAGCACGAGTTGTTTGAGCTTCCACAGCCAGCACACAACTCGAGTTGTTTGAGCTTCCACAGCCAGCGCACAGCACGAGTTGTTTGAGCTTCCACAGCCAGCGCACAACACGAGTTGCTTGAGCTTCCACTGCTGGCGTACAGCACGAGTTGTTAGAGCTTCCACTGCCAGAGTACAGCACGAGTTGTTTGAGCTTCAACAGCCAGCGCACAGAACGAGTTGTTTGAGCTTCCACTGCTGGCGTACAGCACGAGTTGTTTGAGCTTCCACTGCTGGCGCACAACACGAGTTGTTTGAGCTTCCACTGCTGGCGCACAACACGAGTTGTTTGAGCTTCCACTGCTGGCGCACAACACGAGTTGTTTGAGCTTCCACTGCTGACGCACTTCACGCTTTGTTTGAGCTTCCACTGCTGGCGCACATTACGAGTTGTTTGAGCTTCCACTGCTGGCGCACAACACGAGTTGTTTGAGCTTCCTCTGCTGGCGTACAGCACGAGTTGTTTGAGCTTCCACAGCCAGCGCAAAACACGAGTTATTTGAACTTCCACTGCCAGCACACAACACAAGTTGTTTGAGCTTCCACGGCCAGCGTACAGCACGAGTTGTTTGAGCTTCCACTGCCAGCGTACAGCACGAGTTGTGTGTGCTCCCACTGCTGGCGCACAACACGAGTTGTTTGAGCTTCCACAGCCAGCACACAACACAAGTTGTTTGAGCTTCCACTGCCAGCGTACAGCACGAGTTGTTTGAGCTTCCACAGCCAGCACACAACACAAGTTGTTTGAGCTTCCACCGCCAGCGTACAGCACGAGTTGTTTGAGCTTCCACTGCTGGCGTACAGCACGAGTTGTTTGAGCTTCCACTGCTGGCGTACAGCACGAGTTGTTTGAGCTTCCACAGCCAGCGCACAACACGAGATGTTTGAGCTTCCACTGCTGGCGTACAGCGCGAGTTGTTTGAACTTCCACTGCCAGCGCACAACACGAGTTGTTTGAGCTTCCACTGCTGGCGTACAGCGCGAGTTGTTTGAACTTCCACTGCCAGCGCACAACACGAGATGTTTGAGCTTCCACTGCTGGCGTACAGCGCGAGTTGTTTGAGCTTCCACAGCCAGCGCACAACACGAGTTGTTTGAGTTTCCACAGCCAGCGTACAGCACGAGTTGTTTGAGCTTCCACTGCTGGCGTACAGCACGAGTTGTTTGAGCTTCCACAGCCAGCGCACAACACGAGATGTTTGAGCTTCCACAGCCAGCGCACAACACGAGTTGTTTGAGCTTCCACTGCCAGCGTACAGCACGAGATGTTTGAGCGTCCACTGCCAGCGTACAGCACGAGTTGTTTGAGCTTCCACAGCCAGCGTACAACACGAGTTGTTTGAGCTTCCACTGCCAGCGCACAACACGAGTTGTTTGAACTTCCGCTGCCAGCGCACAACACGAGTTGTTTGAGCTTCCACTGCCAGCACACAACAAGAGTTGTTTGAACTTCCACAGCCAGCGTACAGCACGAGTTGTTTGAGCTTCCTCTGTTGGCGCACAACACAAGTTGTTTGAGTTTCCACTGCTGGCGTACAGCACGAGTTGTTTGAATTTCCACTGCTGGCGTACAGCACGAGTTGTTTGAATTTCCACTGCTGGCGTCCAGCACGAGTTGTTTGAGCTTCCTCTGTTGGCGCACATCACGAGTTGTTTGAATTTCCACTGCTGGCGTACAGCACGAGTTGTTTGAGCTTCCACTGCTGGCGTACAACACGAGTTGTTTGAGCTTCCACTGCCAGCGCACAACACGAGTTGTTTGAGCTTCCACTGATGGCGTACAGCACGAGTTGTTTGAGCTTCCACAGCCAGCGTACAGCACGAGTTGTTTGAGCTTCCTCTGCTGGCGTACAGCACGAGTTGTTTGAATTTCCACTGCTGGCGTACAGCACGAGTTGTTTGAATTTCCACTGCTGGCGTACAACACGAGTTGTTTGAATTTCCACTGCTGGCGTACAGCACGATTTGTTTGAGCTTCCACTGCTGGCGTCCAGCACGAGTTGTTTGAGCTTCCTCTGTTGGCGCACATCACGAGTTGTTTGAATTTCCACTGCTGGCGTACAGCACGAGTTGTTTGAATTTCCACTGCTGGCGTACAGCACGAGTTGTTTGAATTTCCACTGCTGGCGTACAGCACGAGTTGTTTGAGCTTCCACTGCCAGAGTACAGCACGAGTTGTTTGAGCTTCCACAGCCAGCGCACAACACGAGTTGTTTGAACTTCCACTGCCAGCGCACAGCACGAGTTGTTTGAGCTTCCACTGCCTGCGTACAGCACGAGTTGTTTGAGCTTCCACTGCTGGCGTACAGCACGAGTTGTTTGAACTTCCACTGCCAGCGCACAGCACGAGTTGTTTGAGCTTCCACAGCCAGCGTACAGCACGAGTTGTTTGAACTTCCACAGCCAGCGTACAACACGAGATGTTTGAGCTTCCACCGCTGGCGTACAGCACGAGTTGTTTGAACTTCCACAGCCAGCGTACAACACGAGATGTTTGAGCTTCCACTGCTGGCGTACAGCAAGAGTTGTTTGAGCTTCCACTGCTGGCGCACCGCACGAGTTGTTTGAGCTTCCACTGCTGGCGCACAACATGAGTTGTTTGAGCTTCCAAAGCCAGCGCACAGCACGAGTTGCTTGAACGTCCACTGCAAGCGCACAACACGAGTTGTTTGAGCTTACACTGCAAGCGCACAACACGTTTTGTTTGAACTTCCACTGCCAGCGCACAACACGTGTTGTTTGAACTTCCACATCCAGCACACAACACGTGTTGTTTAACCTTCAACTGCCAGCGCACAGCACGAGTTGTTTGAGCTTCCACAGCCAGCACACAACACGAGTTGTTTGAGCTTCCACTGCCAGCGCACAACACGAGTTGTTTGAACTTCCGCTGCCAGCGCACAACACGAGTTGTTTGAGCTTCCACTGCCAGCACACAACAAGAGTTGTTTGAACTTCCACAGCCAGCACACAACACGAGTTGTTTGAGCTTCCACTGCCCGCGCACAACACGAGTTGTTTGAGCTTCCACTGCCAGCACACAACAAGAGTTGTTTGAACTTCCACAGCCAGCACACAACACGAGTTGTTTGAGCTTCGACTGCTGGCGTACAGCACGAGTTGTTTGAGCTTCAACTGCTGGCGTACAGCACGAGTTGTTTGAGCTTCCACAGCCAGCGTACAACACGAGTTGTTTGAGCTTCCACTGCTGGCGTACAGCACGAGTTGTTTGAGCTTCTACTGCCAGAGTACAGCACGAGTTGTTTGAGCTTCCACTGCTGGCGTACAGCACGAGTTGTTTGAGCTTCCACAGCCAGCGTACAACACGAGTTGTTTGAGCTTCCACTGCTGGCGTACAGCTCGAGTTGTTTGAGCTTCCACAGCCAGCGTACAACACGAGTTGTTTGAGCTTCCACTGCTGGCGTACAGCACGAGTTGTTTGAGCTTCCACTGCTGGCGTACACCTCGAGTTGTTTGAGCTTCCACAGCCAGCGCACAACACGAGTTGTTTGAGCTTCCACTGCCAGGGTACAGTACGAGTTGTTTGAGCTTCCACTGCCAGCGTACAGCACGGGTTGTTTGAGCTTCCACTGCCAGCGCACAACACGAGTTGTTTGAACTTCCACTGCAGGCGTACAGCACGAGTTGTTTGAGCTTCCACTGCTGGCGTACAGCACGAGTTGTTTGAGCTTCCACTGCCAGAGTACAGCACGAGTTGATTGAGCTTCCACAGCCAGCGCACAACACGAGTTGTTTCAGCTTCCACTGCCAGGGTACAGCACGAGTTGTTTGAGCTTCCACTGCCAGTACACAACACGAGTTGATTGAACTTCCACTGCCAGCGTACAGCACGAGTTGTTTGAGCTTCCACAGCCAGCGCACAACACGAGTTGCTTGAGCTTCCACTGCTGGCGTACAGCACGAGTTGTTAGAGCTTCCACTGCCAGAGTACAGCACGAGTTGTTTGAGCTTCAACAGCCAGCGCACAGAACGAGTTGTTTGAGCTTCCACTGCTGGCGTACAGCACGACTTGTTTGAGCTTCCACAGCTGGCGCACAACACGAGTTGTTTGAGCTTCCTCTGCTGGCGTACAGCACGAGTTGTTTGAGCTTCCACAGCCAGCGCACAACACGAGTTATTTGAACTTCCACTGCCAGCACACAACACAAGTTGTTTGAGCTTCCACTGCCAGCGTACAGCACGAGTTGTTTGAGCTTCCACTGCCAGCGTATAGCACGAGTTGTGTGTGCTCCCACTGCTGGCGCACAACACGAGTTGTTTGAGCTTCCACAGCCAGCACACAACACAAGTTGTTTGAGCTTCCACTGCCAGCGTACAGCACGAGTTGTTCGAGCTTCCACAGCCAGCACACAACACAAGTTGTTTGAGCTTCCACAGCCAGCGTACAGCACGTGTTGTTTGAGCTTCCACTGCTGGCGTACAGCACGAGTTGTTTGAGCTTCCACTGCTGGCGTACAGCACGAGTTGTTTGAGCTTCCACAGCCAGCGCACAACACGAGATGTTTGAGCTTCCACTGCTGGCGTACAGCGCGAGTTGTTTGAACTTCCACTGCCAGCGCACAACACGAGTTGTTTGAGCTTCCACTGCTGGCGTACAGCGCGAGTTGTTTGAACTTCCACTGCCAGCGCACAACACGAGATGTTTGAGCTTCCACTGCTGGCGGACAGCGCGAGTTGTTTGAGCTTCCACAGCCAGCGCACAACACGAGTTGTTTGAGTTTCCACAGCCAGCGTACAGCACGAGTTGTTTGAGCTTCCACTGCTGGCGTACAGCACGAGTTGTTTGAGCTTCCACAGCCAGCGCACAACACGAGATGTTTGAGCTTCCACAGCCAGCGCACAACACGAGTTGTTTGAGCTTCCACTGCCAGCGTACAACACGAGTTGTTTGAGCTTCCACTGCCAGCGTACAACACGAGATGTTTGAGCTTCCACAGCCAGCGCACAACACGAGTTGTTTGAGCTTCCACTGCCAGCGCACAACACGAGTTGTTTGAACTTCCACTGCCAGCGTACAACACGAGATGTTTGAGCTTCCACAGCCAGCGCACAACACGAGTTGTTTGAGCTTCCACTGCCAGCGTACAACACGTGTTGTTGGAGCTTCCACTGCCAGCGCACAACACGAGTTGTTTGAGCTTCCACTGCCAGCGTACAACACGAGTTGTTTGAGCTTCCACAGCCAGCGCACAACACGAGTTGTTTGAACTTCCACTGCCAGCGCACAACACGAGTTGTTTGAGCTTCCACTGCCAGCGTACAACACGAGATGTTTGAGCTTCCACAGCCAGCGCACAACACGAGTTGTTTGAGCTTCCACTGCCGGCGTACAACACGAGTTGTTTGAGCTTCCACTGCCAGCGCACAACACGAGTTGTTTGAGCTTCCACTGCCAGCGTACAACACGAGTTGTTTGAGCTTTCACTGCTGGCGTACAGCACGAGTTGTTTGAGCTTCCACTGCCAGCGTACAACACGAGTTGTTTGAGCATTCACTGCTGGCGTACAGCACGAGTTGTTTGAGCTTCCACTGCCAGCGTACAGCACAAGTTGTTTGAACTTCCACTGTCAGCGTACAGCACGAGTTGTTTGAGCTTCCACTGCCAGCGTACAACACGAGTTGTTTGAGCTTTCACTGCAGGCGTACAGCACGAGTTGTTTGAGCTTCCACTGCTGGCGTACAGCACGAGTTGTTTGAGCTTCCACTGCTGGCGTACAGCACGAGTTGTTTGAGCTTCCACTGCCAGAGTACAGCACGAGTTGTTTGAGCTTCCACAGCCAGCGCACAACACGAGTTATTTGAACTTCCACTGCCAGCACACAACACAAGTTGTTTGAGCTTCCACGGCCAGCGTACAGCACGAGTTGTTTGAGCTTCCACTGCCAGCGTACAGCACGAGTTGTGTGTACTCCCACTGCTGGCGCACAACACGAGTTGTTTGAGCTTCCACAGCCAGCACACAACACAAGTTGTTTGAGCTTCCACTGCCAGCGTACAGCACGAGTTGTTTGAGCTTCCACAGCCAGCACACAACACAAGTTGTTTGAGCTTCCACCGCCAGCGTACAGCACGAGTTGTTTGAGCTTCCACTGCTGGCGTACAGCACGAGTTGTTTGAGCTTCCACTGCTGGCGTACAGCACGAGTTGTTTGAGCTTCCACAGCCAGCGCACAACACGAGATGTTTGAGCTTCCACTGCTGGCGTACAGCGCGAGTTGTTTGAACTTCCACTGCCAGCGCACAACACGAGTTGTTTGAGCTTCCACTGCTGGCGTACAGCGCGAGTTGTTTGAACTTCCACTGCCAGCGCACAACACGAGATGTTTGAGCTTCCACTGCTGGCGTACAGCGCGAGTTGTTTGAGCTTCCACAGCCAGCGCACAACACGAGTTGTTTGAGTTTCCACAGCCAGCGTACAGCACGAGTTGTTTGAGCTTCCACTGCTGGCGTACAGCACGAGTTGTTTGAGCTTCCACAGCCAGCGCACAACACGAGATGTTTGAGCTTCCTCAGCCAGCGCACAACACGAGTTGTTTGAGCTTCCACTGCCAGCGTACAGCACGAGATGTTTGAGCGTCCACTGCCAGCGTACAGCACGAGTTGTTTGAGCTTCCACAGCCAGCGTACAACACGAGTTGTTTGAGCTTCCACTGCCAGCGCACAACACGAGTTGTTTGAACTTCCGCTGCCAGCGCACAACACGAGTTGTTTGAGCTTCCACTGCCAGCACACAACAAGAGTTGTTTGAACTTCCACAGCCAGCGTACAGCACGAGTTGTTTGAGCTTCCTCTGTTGGCGCACAACACAAGTTGTTTGAGTTTCCACTGCTGGCGTACAGCACGAGTTGTTTGAATTTCCACTGCTGGCGTACAGCACGAGTTGTTTGAATTTCCACTGCTGGCGTCCAGCACGAGTTGTTTGAGCTTCCTCTGTTGGCGCACATCACGAGTTGTTTGAATTTCCACTGCTGGCGTACAGCACGAGTTGTTTGAGCTTCCACTGCTGGCGTACAACACGAGTTGTTTGAGCTTCCACTGCCAGCGCACAACACGAGTTGTTTGAGCTTCCACTGATGGCGTACAGCACGAGTTGTTTGAGCTTCCACAGCCAGCGTACAGCACGAGTTGTTTGAGCTTCCTCTGCTGGCGTACAGCACGAGTTGTTTGAATTTACACTGCTGGCGTACAGCACGAGTTGTTTGAATTTCCACTGCTGGCGTACAACACGAGTTGTTTGAATTTCCACTGCTGGCGTACAGCACGATTTGTTTGAGCTTCCACTGCTGGCGTCCAGCACGAGTTGTTTGAGCTTCCTCTGTTGGCGCACATCACGAGTTGTTTGAATTTCCACTGCTGGCGTACAGCACGAGTTGTTTGAATTTCCACTGCTGGCGTACAGCACGAGTTGTTTGAATTTCCACTGCTGGCGTACAGCACGAGTTGTTTGAGCTTCCACTGCCAGAGTACAGCACGAGTTGTTTGAGCTTCCACAGCCAGCGCACAACACGAGTTGTTTGAACTTCCACTGCCAGCGCACAGCACGAGTTGTTTGAGCTTCCACTGCCTGCGTACAGCACGAGTTGTTTGAGCTTCCACTGCTGGCGTACAGCACGAGTTGTTTGAACTTCCACTGCCAGCGCACAGCACGAGTTGTTTGAGCTTCCACAGCCAGCGTACAGCACGAGTTGTTTGAACTTCCACAGCCAGCGTACAACACGAGATGTTTGAGCTTCCACCGCTGGCGTACAGCACGAGTTGTTTGAACTTCCACAGCCAGCGTACAACACGAGATGTTTGAGCTTCCACTGCTGGCGTACAGCAAGAGTTGTTTGAGCTTCCACTGCTGGCGCACCGCACGAGTTGTTTGAGCTTCCACTGCTGGCGCACAACATGAGTTGTTTGAGCTTCCAAAGCCAGCGCACAGCACGAGTTGCTTGAACGTCCACTGCAAGCGCACAACACGAGTTGTTTGAGCTTACACTGCAAACGCACAACACGTTTTGTTTGAACTTCCACTGCCAGCGCACAACACGTGTTGTTTGAACTTCCACATCCAGCACACAACACGTGTTGTTTAACCTTCAACTGCCAGCGCACAGCACGAGTTGTTTGAGCTTCCACAGCCAGCACACAACACGAGTTGTTTGAGCTTCCACTGCCAGCGCACAACACGAGTTGTTTGAACTTCCGCTGCCAGCGCACAACACGAGTTGTTTGAGCTTCCACTGCCAGCACACAACAAGAGTTGTTTGAACTTCCACAGCCAGCACACAACACGAGTTGTTTGAGCTTCCACTGCCCGCGCACAACACGAGTTGTTTGAGCTTCCACTGCCAGCACACAACAAGAGTTGTTTGAACTTCCACAGCCAGCACACAACACGAGTTGTTTGAGCTTCCACTGCTGGCGTACAGCACGAGTTGTTTGAGCTTCCACTGCTGGCGTACAGCACGAGTTGTTTGAGCTTCAACTGCTGGCGTACAGCACGAGTTGTTTGAGCTTCCACAGCCAGCGTACAACACGAGTTGTTTGAGCTTCCACTGCTGGCGTACAGCACGAGTTGTTTGAGCTTCTACTGCCAGAGTACAGCACGAGTTGTTTGAGCTTCCACTGCTGGCGTACAGCACGAGTTGTTTGAGCTTCCACAGCCAGCGTACAACACGAGTTGTTTGAGCTTCCACTGCTGGCGTACAGCTCGAGTTGTTTGAGCTTCCACAGCCAGCGTACAACACGAGTTGTTTGAGCTTCCACTGCTGGCGTACAGCACGAGTTGTTTGAGCTTCCACTGCTGGCGTACACCTCGAGTTGTTTGAGCTTCCACAGCCAGCGCACAACACGAGTTGTTTGAGCTTCCACTGCCAGGGTACAGCACGAGTTGTTTGAGCTTCCACTGCCAGCGTACAGCACGGGTTGTTTGAGCTTCCACTGCCAGCGCACAACACGAGTTGTTTGAACTTCCACTGCAGGCGTACAGCACGAGTTGTTTGAGCTTCCACTGCTGGCGTACAGCACGAGTTGTTTGAGCTTCCACTGCCAGAGTACAGCACGAGTTGATTGAGCTTCCACAGCCAGCGCACAACACGAGTTGTTTCAGCTTCCACTGCCAGGGTACAGCACGAGTTGTTTGAGCTTCCACTGCCAGTACACAACACGAGTTGATTGAACTTCCACTGCCAGCGTACAGCACGAGTTGTTTGAGCTTCCACAGCCAGCGCACAACACGAGTTGCTTGAGCTTCCACTGCTGGCGTACAGCACGAGTTGTTAGAGCTTCCACTGCCAGAGTACAGCACGAGTTGTTTGAGCTTCAACAGCCAGCGCACAGAACGAGTTGTTTGAGCTTCCACTGCTGGCGTACAGCACGACTTGTTTGAGCTTCCACAGCTGGCGCACAACACGAGTTGTTTGAGCTTCCTCTGCTGGCGTACAGCACGAGTTGTTTGAGCTTCCACAGCCAGCGCACAACACGAGTTATTTGAACTTCCACTGCCAGCACACAACACAAGTTGTTTGAGCTTCCACTGCCAGCGTACAGCACGAGTTGTTTGAGCTTCCACTGCCAGCGTATAGCACGAGTTGTGTGTGCTCCCACTGCTGGCGCACAACACGAGTTGTTTGAGCTTCCACAGCCAGCACACAACACAAGTTGTTTGAGCTTCCACTGCCAGCGTACAGCACGATTTGTTCGAGCTTCCACAGCCAGCACACAACACAAGTTGTTTGAGCTTCCACTGCCAGCGTACAGCACGTGTTGTTTGAGCTTCCACTGCTGGCGTACAGCACGAGTTGTTTGAGCTTCCACTGCTGGCGTACAGCACGAGTAGTTTGAGCTTCCACAGCCAGCGCACAACACGAGATGTTTGAGCTTCCACTGCTGGCGTACAGCGCGAGTTGTTTGAACTTCCACTGCCAGCGCACAACACGAGTTGTTTGAGCTTCCACTGCTGGCGTACAGCGCGAGTTGTTTGAACTTCCACTGCCAGCGCACAACACGAGATGTTTGAGCTTCCACTGCTGGCGGACAGCGCGAGTTGTTTGAGCTTCCACAGCCAGCGCACAACACGAGTTGTTTGAGTTTCCACAGCCAGCGTACAGCACGAGTTGTTTGAGCTTCCACTGCTGGCGTACAGCACGAGTTGTTTGAGCTTCCACAGCCAGCGCACAACACGAGATGTTTGAGCTTCCACAGCCAGCGCACAACACGAGTTGTTTGAGCTTCCACTGCCAGCGTACAACACGAGTTGTTTGAGCTTCCACTGCCAGCGTACAACACGAGATGTTTGAGCTTCCACAGCCAGCGCACAACACGAGTTGTTTGAGCTTCCACTGCCAGCGCACAACACGAGTTGTTTGAACTTCCACTGCCAGCGTACAACACGAGATGTTTGAGCTTCCACAGCCAGCGCACAACACGAGTTGTTTGAGCTTCCACTGCCAGCGTACAACACGTGTTGTTTGAGCTTCCACTGCCAGCGCACAACACGAGTTGTTTGAGCTTCCACTGCCAGCGTACAACACGAGTTGTTTGAGCTTCCACAGCCAGCGCACAACACGAGTTGTTTGAACTTCCACTGCCAGCGCACAACACGAGTTGTTTGAGCTTCCACTGCCAGCGTACAACACGAGATGTTTGAGCTTCCACAGCCAGCGCACAACACGAGTTGTTTGAGCTTCCACTGCCAGCGTACAACACGAGTTGTTTGAGCTTCCACTGCCAGCGCACAACACGAGTTGTTTGAGCTTCCACTGCCAGCGTACAACACGAGTTGTTTGAGCTTTCACTGCTGGCGTACAGCACGAGTTGTTTGAGCTTCCACTGCCAGCGTACAACACGAGTTGTTTGAGCATTCACTGCTGGCGTACAGCACGAGTTGTTTGAGCTTCCACTGCCAGCGTACAGCACAAGTTGTTTGAACTTCCACTGTCAGCGTACAGCACGAGTTGTTTGAGCTTCCACTGCCAGCGTACAACACGAGTTGTTTGAGCTTTCACTGCAGGCGTACAGCACGAGTTGTTTGAGCTTCCACTGCTGGCGTACAGCACGAGTTGTTTGAGCTTCCACTGCTGGCGTACAGCACGAGTTGTTTGAGCTTCCACTGCTGGCGTACAGCACGAGTTGTTTGAGCTTCCACTGCCAGAGTACAGCACGAGTTGTTTGAGCTTCCACAGCCAGCGCACAACACGAGTTGTTTGAGCTTCCACTGCAAGCGCACAACACGAGATGTTTGAACTTCCACTGCCAGCGCACAACACGAGTTGTTTGAACTTCCACAGCCAGCGTACTACACGAGTTGTTTGAGTTTCAACTGCCAGCGCACAGCACGATTTGTTTGAGCTTCCACAGCCAGCACACAACACAAGTTGTTTGAGCTTCCACTGCCAGCACACACTATTAGTTGTTTCAACTTCCACAGCCAGCGCACAGCACGAGTTGTTTGTGCTTCCACAGGCAGCACACAACACGATTTGTTTGAGCTTCCACTGCTGGCGTACAGCACGAGTTGTTTGAGCTTCCACTGCTGGCGTACAGCACGAGTTGTTTGAGCTTCCACAGCCAGCGTACAACACGAGATGTTTGAGCATCCACTGCTGGCGTACAGCACGAGTTGTTTGAGCTTCCACTGCTGGCGTACAGCGCGAGTTGTTTGAACTTCCACTGCCAGCGTACAGCACGAGTTGTTATAGCTTCAACTGCCAGCGTACAGCGCGAGTTGTTTGAGCTTCCACTGCCAGCGAACAACACGAGTTGTTTGAACTTCCACAGCCAGCGCACAACACGAGTTGTTTGAGCTTCCACTGCCAGCGCACAACACGATTTGTTTGAGCTTCCACTGCTGGCGTACAGCGCGAGTTGTTTGAACTTCCACTGCCAGCGTACAGCACGAGTTGTTATAGCTTCAACTGCCAGCGTACAGCACGAGTTGTTAGAGCTTCAACTGCCAGCGTACAGCGCGAGTTGTTTGAGCTTCCACTGCCAGCGAACAACACGAGTTGTTTGAACTTCCACAGCCAGCGCACAACACGAGTTGTTTGAGCTTCCACTGCCAGCGCACAACACGAGTTGTTTGAGCTTCCACTGCTGGCGTACAGCACGACTTGTTTGAGCTTCCATTGCTGGCGTACAGCACAAGTTGTTTGAGCTTCCACTGCCAGCGTACAGCACGAGTTGTTTGAGCTTCCTCAGCCAGCGCACAACACGAGTTGTTTTAGCTTCCACTGCTGGCGTACAGCACGAGTTGTTTGAACTTCCACTGCCAGGGTACAGCACGGGTTGTTTGAGCTTCCACAGCCAGCACACAACACGAGTTGTTTGAACTTCCACAGCCAGCGCACAGCACGAGTTGTTTGAGCTTCCACAGCCAGCACACAACACGAGTTGTTTGAGCTTCCACTGCTGGCGTACAGCACGAGTTGTTTGAACTTCCACAGCCAGCGTACAACACGAGTGGTTTGAGCTTCCACTGCCAGCGCACAGCACGATTTGTTTGAGCTTCCACAGCCAGCACACAACACGAGTTGTTTGAGCTTCCACTGCCAGCACACAACACGAGTTGTTTGAACTTCCACAGCCAGCGCACAGCACGATTTGTTTGAGCTTCCACAGCCAGCACACAACACGAGTTGTTTGAGCTTCCACTGCCAGCACACAACACGAGTTGTTTGAACTTCCACAGCCAGCGCACAGCACGTGTTGTTTGAGCTTCCACAGCCAGCGTACAACACGAGTTGTTTGAGCTTCCACTGCTGGCGGACAGCACGAGTTATTTGAGCTTCCACTGCTGGCGTACAGCACGAGTTGTTTGAGCTTCCACTGCCAGCGTACAGCACGAGTTGTTTGAGCTTCCACAGCCAGCGCACAACACGAGTTGTTTGAGCTTCCACTGCTGGCGTACAGCACGAGTTGTTTGAACTTCCACTGCCAGCGTACAGCACGAGTTGTTTGAGCTTCCACTGCCAGCGTACAGCACGAGTTGTTTGAGCTTCCACAGCCAGCGTACAACACGAGTTGTTTGTGCTTCCAGTGCAGGCGTACAGCACGAGTTGATTGAGCTTCCACTGCTGGCGTACAGCACGAGTTGTGTGAGCTTCCACTGCCAGAGTACAGCACGAGTTATTTGAGCTTCCACAGCCAGCGCACAACACGAGTTGCTTGAGCTTCCACTGCTGGCGTACAGCACGAGTTGTTTGAACTTCCACTGCCAGGGTACTGCACGAGTTGTTTGAGCTTCCACTGCCAGCGTACAGCACGGGTTGTTTGAGCTTCCACTGCCAGCGCACAACACGAGTTGCTTGAAATTCCACTGCCAGCGCACAACACGAGTTGTTTGAGCTTCCACTGCAAGCACACAGCACGAGATGTTTGAACTTCCACTGCCAGCGCACAACACGAGTTTTTTGAACTTCCATAGCCAGCGTAAACACGAGTTGCTTGAGCTTCCACTGCCAGCGCAGAGCACGATTTGTTTGAGCTTCCACAGCCAGCACACAACACGATTTGTTTGAGCTACCACTGCCAGCAAACAACACGAGTTGTTTGAACTTCCACAGCCAGCACACAACACGAGTTGTTTGAGCTTCCACTGCCAGCGCACAGCACGAATTGTTTGAGCTTCCACAGCCAGCACACAACACGAGTTGTTTGAGCTTCCACTGCCAGCGCACAACACGAGTTGTTTTAACTTCCACTGCCAGCGCACAACACGAGTTGTTTGAACTTCCACAGCCAGCACACAACACGAGTTGTTTGAGCTTCCACTGCCAGCGTACAGCACGAGTTGTTTGAACTTCCACAGCCAGCGCACAGAACGAGATTTTTGAGCCTCCACAGCCAGCGTACAGCACGAGTTGTTTGAACTTCCACAGCCAGCACACAACACGAGTTGGTTGAGCTTCCACAGCCAACGCACAGCACGAGTTGTTTGAACTTCCACTGCCAGCGCACCACACGAGTTGTTTGAACTTCCACTGCCAGCGCACAACACGAGTTGTTTGAACTTCCACTGCCAGAGCACAACACGAGTTGCTTGAGCTTCCACTGCCAGTGTACAGCACGAGTTGTTTGAGCTTCCACAGCCAGCGCACAACACGAGTTGTTTGAGCTTCCACAGCCAGTGTACAGCACGAGTTGTTTGAACTTCCACAGCCAGCGCACAACACGAGTTGTTTGAGCTTCCACTGCCAGCATACAGCACGAGTTGTTTGAGCTTACACAGCCAGCACACAGCACGAGTTGTTTGGGCTTCCACAGCCAGCGCACAACACGAGTTGTTTGAGCTTCCACAGCCAGCGTACAGCACGAGTTGTTTGAACTTCCACAGCCAGCACACAACACGAGTTGTTTGAGCTTCCACTGCCAGCGCACAACACGGGTTGTTTGAACATCCACTGCCAGTGCACAACACGAGTTGTTTGAACTTCCACAGCCAGCACACAACACGAGTTGTTTGAGCTTCCACTGCCAGCGTACAACACAAGTTGTTTGAGCTTCCACTGCAAGCGCACAACACGAGTTGTTTGAACTTCCACTGCCAGCGCACGAAACGAGTTGTTTTAACTTCCACAGCCAGCACACAACACGAGTTGTTGGAGCTTCCACTACCAGCGCACAGCACGAGTTGTTTGAGCTTCCACAGCCAGCACACAACTCGAGTTGTTTGAGCTTCCACAGCCAGCGCACAGCACGAGTTGTTTGAGCTTACACAGCCAGCGCACAGCACGAGTTGTTTGGGCTTCCACAGCCAGCGCACAACACGAGTTGTTTGAGCTTTCACAGCCAGCGTACAGCACGAGTTGTTTGAACTTCCACAGCCAGCACACAACACGAGCTGTTTGAACTTCCACAGCCAGCACACAACACGATTTGCTTGAGCTTCCACTGCCAGCGCACAACACGAGTTGTTTGAACATCCACTGCCAGTGCACAACACGAGTTGTTTGAACTTCCACAGCCAGCACACAACACGAGTTGTTTGAGCTTCCACTGCCAGCGTACAACACAAGTTGTTTGAGCTTCCACTGCAAGCGCACAACACGAGTTGTTTGAACTTCCACTGCCAGCGCACGAAACGAGTTGTTTGAACTTCCACAGCCAGCACACAACACGAGTTGTTGGAGCTTCCACTGCAAGCGCACAACACGAGTTGTTTGAACTTCCACAGCCAGCACACAACACGAGTTGTTTGAGCTTCCACTGCCAGCGTACAGCACGAGTTGTTTGAGCTTCCACAGCCAGAACACAACACGAGTTGGTTGAGCTTCCATTGCCAGCGTACAACACGAGTTGTTTGAGCTTCCACTGACAGCGCACAACACGAGTTGTTTGAGCTTCCACTGCCAGCGTACAACACGAGTTGTTTGAGCTTTCACTGCTGGCGTACAGCACGAGTTGTTTGAGCTTCCACTGCCAGCGTACAACACGAGTTGTTTGAGCTTTCACTGCTGGCGTACAGCACGAGTTGTTTGAGCTTCCACTGCCAGCGTACAACACGAGTTGTTTGAGCTTTCACTGCAGGCGTACAGCACGAGTTGTTTGAGCTTCCACTGCTGGCGTACAGCACGAGTTGTTTGAGCTTCCACTGCTGGCGTACAGCACGACTTGTTTGAGCTTCCACTGCTGGCGTACAGCACGAGTTGTTTGAGCTTCCACTGCCAGAGTACAGCACGAGTTGTTTGAGCTTCCACAGCCAGCGCACAACACGAGTTGTTTGAGCTTCCACTGCAAGCGCACAACACGAGATGTTTGAACTTCCACTGCCAGCGCACAACACGAGTTGTTTGAACTTCCACAGCCAGCGTACTACACGAGTTGTTTGAGTTTCAACTGCCAGCGCACAGCACGATTTGTTTGAGCTTCCACAGCCAGCACACAACACAAGTTGTTTGAGCTTCCACTGCCAGCACACACTATTAGTTGTTTGAACTTCCACAGCCAGCGCACAGCACGAGTTGTTTGTGCTTCCACAGGCAGCACACAACACGATTTGTTTGAGCTTCCACTGCTGGCGTACAGCACGAGTTGTTTGAGCTTCCACTGCTGGCGGACAGCACGAGTTGTTTGAGCTTCCACAGCCAGCGTACAACACGAGATGTTTGAGCATCCACTGCTGGCGTACAGCACGAGTTGTTTGAGCTTCCACTGCTGGCGTACAGCGCGAGTTGTTTGAACTTCCACTGCCAGCGTACAGCACGAGTTGTTATAGCTTCAACTGCCAGCGTACAGCGCGAGTTGTTTGAGCTTCCACTGCCAGCGAACAACACGAGTTGTTTGAACTTCCACAGCCAGCGCACAACACGAGTTGTTTGAGCTTCCACTGCCAGCGCACAACACGATTTGTTTGAGCTTCCACTGCTGGCGTACAGCGCGAGTTGTTTGAACTTCCACTGCCAGCGTACAGCACGAGTTGTTATAGCTTCAACTGCCAGCGTACAGCACGAGTTGTTAGAGCTTCAACTGCCAGCGTACAGCGCGAGTTGTTTGAGCTTCCACTGCCAGTGAACAACACGAGTTGTTTGAACTTCCACAGCCAGCGCACAACACGAGTTGTTTGAGCTTCCACTGCCAGCGCACAACACGAGTTGTTTGAGCTTCCACTGCTGGCGTACAGCACGACTTGTTTGAGCTTCCATTGCTGGCGTACAGCACAAGTTGTTTGAGCTTCCACTGCCAGCGTACAGCACGAGTTGTTTGAGCTTCCACAGCCAGCGCACAACACGAGTTGTTTTAGCTTCCACTGCTGGCGTACAGCACGAGTTGTTTGAACTTCCACTGCCAGGGTACAGCACGGGTTGTTTGAGCTTCCACAGCCAGCACACAACACGAGTTGTTTGAACTTCCACAGCCAGCGCACAGCACGAGTTGTTTGAGCTTCCACAGCCAGCACACAACACGAGTTGTTTGAGCTTCCACTGCTGGCGTACGGCACGAGTTGTTTGAACTTCCACAGCCAGCGTACAACACGAGTGGTTTGAGCTTCCACTGCCAGCGCACAGCACGATTTGTTTGAGCTTCCACAGCCAACACACAACACGAGTTGTTTGAGCTTCCACTGCCAGCACACAACACGAGTTGTTTGAACTTCCACAGCCAGCGCACAGCACGATTTGTTTGAGCTTCCACAGCCAGCACACAACACGAGTTGTTTGAGCTTCCACTGCCAGCACACAACACGAGTTGTTTGAACTTCCACAGCCAGCGCACAGCACGAGTTATTTGAGCTTCCACAGCCAGCGTACAACACGAGTTGTTTGAGCTTCCACTGCTGGCGGACAGCACGAGTTATTTGAGCTTCCACTGCTGGCGTACAGCACGAGTTGTTTGAGCTTCCACTGCCAGCGTACAGCACGAGTTGTTTGAGCTTCCACAGCCAGCGCACAACACGAGTTGTTTGAGCTTCCACTGCTGGCGTACAGCACGAGTTGTTTGAACTTCCACTGCCAGCGTACAGCACGAGTTGTTTGAGCTTCCACTGCCAGCGTACAGCACGAGTTGTTTGAGCTTCCACAGCCAGCGTACAACACGAGTTGTTTGTGCTTCCAGTGCAGGCGTACAGCACGAGTTGTTTGAGCTTCCACTGCTGGCGTATAGCACGAGTTGTGTGAGCTTCCACTGCCAGAGTACAGCACGAGTTATTTGAGCTTCCACAGCCAGCGCACAACACGAGTTGCTTGAGCTTCCACTGCTGGCGTACAGCACGAGTTGTTTGAACTTCCACTGCCAGGGTACTGCACGAGTTGTTTGAGCTTCCACTGCCAGCGTACAGCACGGGTTGTTTGAGCTTCCACTGCCAGCGCACAACACGAGTTGCTTGAAATTCCACTGCCAGCGCACAACACGAGTTGTTTGAGCTTCCACTGCAAGCACACAGCACGAGATGTTTGAACTTCCACTGCCAGCGCACAACACGAGTTTTTTGAACTTCCACAGCCAGCGTAAACATGAGTTGCTTGAGCTTCCACTGCCAGCGCAGAGCACGATTTGTTTGAGCTTCCACAGCCAGCACACAACACGATTTGTTTGAGCTACCACTGCCAGCAAACAACACGAGTTGTTTGAACTTCCACAGCCAGCACACAACACGAGTTGTTTGAGCTTCCACTGCCAGCGCACAGCACGAATTGTTTGAGCTTCCACAGCCAGCACACAACACGAGTTGTTTGAGCTTCCACTGCCAGCGCACAACACGAGTTGTTTTAACTTCCACTGCCAGCGCACAACACGAGTTGTTTGAACTTCCACAGCCAGCACACAACACGAGTTGTTTGAGCTTCCACTGCCAGCGTACAGCACGAGTTGTTTGAACTTCCACAGCCAGCGCACAGAACGAGTTTTTTGAGCCTCCACAGCCAGCGTACAGCACGAGTTGTTTGAACTTCCACAGCCAGCACACAACACGAGTTGGTTGAGCTTCCACAGCCAACGCACAGCACGAGTTGTTTGAACTTCCACTGCCAGCGCACCACACGAGTTGTTTGAACTTCCACTGCCAGCGCACAACACGAGTTGTTTGAACTTCCACTGCCAGAGCACAACACGAGTTGCTTGAGCTTCCACTGCCAGTGTACAGCACGAGTTGTTTGAGCTTCCACAGCCAGCGCACAACACGAGTTGTTTGAGCTTCCACAGCCAGTGTACAGCACGAGTTGTATGAACTTCCACAGCCAGCGCACAACACGAGTTGTTTGAGCTTCCACTGCCAGCATACAGCACGAGTTGTTTGAGCTTACACAGCCAGCGCACAGCACGAGTTGTTTGGGCTTCCACAGCCAGCGCACAACACGAGTTGTTTGAGCTTCCACAGCCAGCGTACAGCACGAGTTGTTTGAACTTCCACAGCCAGCACACAACACGAGTTGTTTGAGCTTCCACTGCCAGCGCACAACACGAGTTGTTTGAACATCCACTGCCAGTGCACAACACGAGTTGTTTGAACTTCCACAGCCAGCACACAACACGAGTTGTTTGAGCTTCCACTGCCAGCGTACAACACAAGTTGTTTGAGCTTCCACTGCAAGCGCACAACACGAGTTGTTTGAACTTCCACTGCCAGCGCACGAAACGAGTTGTTTTAACTTCCACAGCCAGCACACAACACGAGTTGTTGGAGCTTCCACTACCAGCGCACAGCACGAGTTGTTTGAGCTTCCACAGCCAGCACACAACTCGAGTTGTTTGAGCTTCCACAGCCAGCGCACAGCACGAGTTGTTTGAGCTTACACAGCCAGCGCACAGCACGAGTTGTTTGGGCTTCCACAGCCAGCGCACAACACGAGTTGTTTGAGCTTTCACAGCCAGCGTACAGCACGAGTTGTTTGAACTTCCACAGCCAGCACACAACACGAGCTGTTTGAACTTCCACAGCCAGCACACAACACGATTTGCTTGAGCTTCCACTGCCAGCGCACAACACGAGTTGTTTGAACATCCACTGCCAGTGCACAACACGAGTTGTTTGAACTTCCACAGCCAGCACACAACAAGAGTTGTTTGAGCTTCCACTGCCAGCCTACAACACAAGTTGTTTGAGCTTCCACTGCAAGCGCACAACACGAGTTGTTTGAACTTCCACTGCCAGCGCACGAAACGAGTTGTTTGAACTTCCACAGCCAGCACACAACACGAGTTGTTGGAGCTTCCACTGCAAGCGCACAACACGAGTTGTTTGAACTTCCACAGCCAGCACACAACACGAGTTGTTTGAGCTTCCACTGCCAGCGTACAGCACGAGTTGTTTGAGCTTCCACAGCCAGAACACAACACGAGTTGGTTGAGCTTCCACTGCCAGCGTACAGCACGAGTTGTTTGAGCTTCCACAGCCAGCGCACAACACGAGTTGTTTGAGCTTCCACTGCTGGCGTAAAGCACGAGTTGTTAGAGCTTCCACTGCCAGAGTACAGCACGAGTTGTTTGAGCTTCAACAGCCAGCGCACAGAACGAGTTGTTTGAGCTTCCAATGCTGGCGTACAGCACGAGTTGTTTTAGCTTCCACTGCTGGCGTACAGCACGAGTTGTTTGTGCTCCCACTGCTGGCGTACAGCACGAGTTGTTTTAGCTTCCACTGCTGGCGTACAGCACGAGTTGTTTTAGCTTCCACTGCTGGCGTACAGCACGAGTTGTTTTAGCTTCCACTGCTGGCGTACAGCACGAGTTGTTTGAGCTTCCACTGCTGGCTTACAGCACGAGTTGTTTTAGCTTCCACTGCTGGCGTACAGCACGAGTTGTTTGAGCTTCCACTGCTGGCGTACAGCACGAGTTGTTTTAGCTTCCACTGCTGGCGTACAGCACGAGTTGTTTTAGCTTCCACTGCTGGCGTACAGCACGAGTTGTTTGAGCTTCCAGTGCTGGCGTACAGCACGAGTTGTTTGAGCTTCCACTGCTGGCGCACATCCCGAGTTGTTTGAGCTTCCACTGCTGGCGTACAGCACGAGTTGTTTTAGCTTCCACTGCTGGCACACATCCCGAGTTGTTTGAGCTTCCACTGCTGGCGTACAGCACGAGTTGTTTGAGCTTCCACTGCAGGCGTACAGCTCGAGTTGTTTGAGCTTCCACTGCCAGCGTACAGCACGAGTTGTTTGAGCTTCCACAGCCAGCGCACAACACGAGTTGTTTGAGCTTCCACTGCTGGCGTACAGCACGAGTTGTTTGAACTTCCACTGCCAGGGTACAGCACGAGTTGTTTGAGCTTCCACTGCCAGCGTACAGCACGGGTTGTTTGAGCTTCCACTGCCAGCGTACAGCACGAGTTGTTTGAGCTTCCACTGTCAGCGTACAGCACGAGTTGTTTGAGCTTCCACAGCCAGCACACAACACGAGTTGTTTGAGCTTCCACTGCTGGCGTACAGCACGAGTTGTTTGAACTTCCACTGCCAGGGTACAGCACGAGTTGTTTGAGCTTCCACTGCCAGCGTACAGCACGATTTGTTTGAGCATCCACAGCCAGCACACAACACGAGTTGTTTGAGCTTCCACTGCCAGCACACAACACGAGTTGTATGATCTTCCACAGCCAGCCCACAGCACGAGTTGTATGATCTTCCACAGCCAGCGTACAGCACGAGTTGTTTGAGCTTCCACTGCTGGCGTACAGCACGAGTTGTTTGAGCTTCCACAGCCAGCGTACAACACGAGTTGTTTGAGCTTCCACTGCTGGCGTACAGCACGAGTTGTTTGAGCTTCCACTGCTGGCGTACAGCACGAGTTGTTTGAGCTTCCACTGCTGGCGTACAGCACGAGTTGTTTGAGCTTACACTGCTGGCGTACAGCACGAGTTGTTTGAGCTTCCACTGCTGGCGTACAGCACGAGTTGTTTGAGCTTCCACTGCTGGCGTACAGCACGAGTTGTTTGAGCTTCCACTGCTGGCGTACAGCACGAGTTGTTTGAGCTTCCACTCCCAGCGTACAGCACGAGATGTTTGAGCTTCCACAGCCAGCGCACAACCCGATTTGTTTGAGCTTCCACTGCTGGCGTACAGCACGAGTTGTTTGAGCTTCCACAGCCAGCGTACAACACGAGTTGTTTGAGCTTCCACTGCTGGCGTACAGCACGAGTTGTTTGAGCTTCCACTGCTGGCGTACAGCACGAGTTGTTTGAGCTTCCACTGCCAGCGTACAGCGCGAGTTGTTTGAGCATCCACAGCCAGCGCACAACACGAGTTGTTTGAGCTTCCACTGCTGGCGTACAGCACGAGTTGTTTGAGCTTCCACTGCCAGCGCACAACACGAGTTGTTTGAGCTTCCACTGCTGGCGTACAGCACGAGATGTTTGAGCTTCCACAGCCAGCGCACAACCCGATTTGTTTGAGCTTCCACTGCTGGCGTACAGCACGAGTTGTTTGAGCTTCCACTGCCAGCGTTCAGCGCGAGTTGTTTGAGCTTCCACAGCCAGCGCACAACACGAGTTGTTTGAGCTTCCACTGCTGGCGTACAGCACGAGTTGTTTGAGCTTCCACAGCCAGCGCACAACCCGATTTGTTTGAGCTTCCACTGCTGGCGTACAGCACGAGATGTTTGAGCTTCCACAGCCAGCGCACAACCCGATTTGTTTGAGCTTCCACTGCTGGCGTACAGCACGAGTTGTTTGAGCTTCCACTGCCAGCGTACAGCGCGAGTTGTTTGAGCTTCCACAGCCAGCGCACAACACGAGTTGTTTGAGCATCCACTGCTGGCGTACAGCACGAGTTGTTTGAGCTTCCACTGCTGGCGTACAGCACGAGTTGTTTGAGCTTCCACAGCCAGCGCACAACACGAGTTGTTTGAACTCCCACTGCCAGCGCACAGCACGAGTGTTTTGTGCTTCCACAGCCAGCGTACAACACGAGTTGTTTGAGCTTCCACTGCTGGCGTACAGCACGAGTTGTTTGAGCTTCCACTGCCAGCGCAGAGCACGATTTTTTGAACTTCCACAGCCAGCGTAAACACGAGTTGTTTGAGCTTCCACTGCCAGCGCAGAGCACGATTTTTTGAGCTTCCACAGCCAGCACACAACACGAGTTGTTTGAACTTCCACAGCCAGCACACGACACGAGTTGTTTGAGCTTCCACTGCCAGCGCACAGCACGAGTTGTTTGAGCATCCACAGCCAGCACACAACACGAGTTGTTTGAGCTTCCACTGCAAGCGAACAACACGAGATGTTTGAACTTCCACAGCCAGCACACAACACGAGTTGTTTGAGCTTCCACTGCCAGCGTACAACAGTAGGATATAAAGGGCGGTTCTGGCACAGTGGCTAATGGGCAAGATGGCCGCCGCGCGCAATTACTCTATGTTATTCTTATGGAGGGGTCAGTCATAGCTGGCACAGGGGCTAATGGGCAAAATGGCCGCCGCGCCCTGAGACCGTGGATGACGTCACAGGGAGAGGTCGGCCGTGTAGTTGCTAAATGGAATATATAATATTATTATTAATATTTTATTATTATTATTATTGAT
The DNA here is from genome assembly GCA_946902985.2 of Meconema thalassinum. NCBI lineage: Eukaryota > Metazoa > Arthropoda > Insecta > Orthoptera > Tettigoniidae > Meconema > Meconema thalassinum. The sequence continues at coordinate 331,137,112 of OX336395.1, forward strand.
TGATCAAGTACAATCAAGACCAGCCTTATATTGTCTACGTTGTGATGTAGTGGCTACCATTCTTGGATGTCACCGCTTAAGCCTGAATTTGATTCACTGCTCAGCCAAGAAATGTAATTCTGGTCTCAGAATTGGAACGGGGTACACTCAGCCTTGTGAGGCAAAACTGATAGGAGCTGGGTTTTGATACCTACCTCAACCATTTTGGAAGTAGTTTTCTGTGGTTTCCCACTTTTACTCCATGCAAATGCTTGGATAGGTCCTAAATTAAGACCACGGCCACCTCTTTCCCAATCCTCATCTGAATTACAAATACACACACTAATACAACCAGCACAATGACACAGGTTATCAGACCTATTCCACACTGATCCAAGTACATGGGAACAGAATAATCACGATGTCAAAGCCCTCTCAAATGAAACAACAACAACAACTACATGTCTTCCTTGTGGTGTAGTGGCTAGCATTCTTGCATGTCACTGCTTAAGCCTGAATTTGATTCTCTGCTCAGCCAAGAAATGTAATTCTGGTCTCAGAACTGGAACGGAGTACACTCACCCTTGTGAGGCAAAACTGACAGGAGCTGGGTTTTGATACCTACCTCAACCATTTTGGAAGTAGTTTTCTGTGGTTTCCCACTTTTACTCCATGCAAATGCTTGGATAGGTCCTAAATTAAGACCACGGCCACCTCTTTCCCAATCCTCATCTGAATTACAAATACACACACTAATACAACCAGCACAATGACACAGGTTATCAAACCTATTCCACACTGATCCAAGTACATGGGAACAGAATAATCACGATGTCAAAGCCCTCTCAAATGAAACAACAACAACAACTACATGTCTTCCTTGTGGTGTAGTGGCTAGCATTCTTGCATGTCACTGCTTAAGCCTGAATTTGATTCTCTGCTCAGCCAAGAAATGTAATTCTGGTCTCAGAACTGGAACGGAGTACACTCACCCTTGTGAGGCAAAACTGACAGGAGCTGGGTTTTGATACCTACCTCAACCATTTTGGAAGTAGTTTTCTGTGGTTTCCCACTTTTACTCCATGCAAATGCTTGGATAGGTCCTAAATTAAGACCACGGCCACCTCTTTCCCAATCCTCATCTGAATTACAAATACACACACTAATACAACCAGCACAATGACACAGGTTATCAGACCTATTCCACACTGATCCAAGTACATGGGAACAGAATAATCACGATGTCAAAGCCCTCTCAAATGAAGCAACAACAACAACTACATGTCTTCCTTGTGGTGTAGTGGCTAGCATTCTTGCATGTCACTGCTTAAGCCTGAATTTGATTCTCTGCTCAGCCAAGAAATGTAATTCTGGTCTCAGAACTGGAACGGAGTACACTCACCCTTGTGAGGCAAAACTGACAGGAGCTGGATTTTGATACCTACCTCAACCATTTTGGAAGTAGTTTTCTGTGGTTTCCCACTTTTACTCCATGCAAATGCTTGGATAGGTCCTAAATTAAGACCACGGCCACCTCTTTCCCAATCCTCATCTGAATTACAAATACACACACTAATACAACCAGCACAATGACACAGGTTATCAAACCTATTCCACACTGATCCAAGTACATGGGAACAGAATAATCACGATGTCAAAGCCCTCTCAAATGAAACAACAACAACAACTACATGTCTTCCTTGTGGTGTAGTGGCTAGCATTCTTGCATGTCACTGCTTAAGCCTGAATTTGATTCTCTGCTCAGCCAAGAAATGTAATTCTGGTCTCAGAACTGGAACGGAGTACACTCACCCTTGTGAGGCAAAACTGACAGGAGCTGGGTTTTGATACCTACCTCAACCATTTTGGAAGTAGTTTTCTGTGGTTTCCCACTTTTACTCCATGCAAATGCTTGGATAGGTCCTAAATTAAGACCACGGCCACCTCTTTCCCAATCCTCATCTGAATTACAAATACACACACTAATACAACCAGCACAATGACACAGGTTATCAGACCTATTCCACACTGATCCAAGTACATGGGAACAGAATAATCACGATGTCAAAGCCCTCTCAAATGAAACAACAACAACAACTACATGTCTTCCTTGTGGTGTAGTGGCTAGCATTCTTGCATGTCACTGCTTAAGCCTGAATTTGATTCTCTGCTCAGCCAAGAAATGTAATTCTGGTCTCAGAACTGGAACGGAGTACACTCACCCTTGTGAGGCAAAACTGACAGGAGCTGGGTTTTGATACCTACCTCAACCATTTTGGAAGTAGTTTTCTGTGGTTTCCCAATTTTACTCCATGCAAATGCTTGGATAGGTCCTAAATTAAGACCACGGCCACCTCTTTCCCAATCCTCATCTGAATTACAAATACACACACTAATACAACCAGCACAATGACACAGGTTATCAAACCTATTCCACACTGATCCAAGTACATGGGAACAGAATAATCACGATGTCAAAGCCCTCTCAAATGAAACAACAACAACAACTACATGTCTTCCTTGTGGTGTAGTGGCTAGCATTCTTGCATGTCACTGCTTAAGCCTGAATTTGATTCTCTGCTCAGCCAAGAAATGTAATTCTGGTCTCAGAACTGGAACGGAGTACACTCACCCTTGTGAGGCAAAACTGACAGGAGCTGGGTTTTGATACCTACCTCAACCATTTTGGAAGTAGTTTTCTGTGGTTTCCCACTTTTACTCCATGCAAATGCTTGGATAGGTCCTAAATTAAGACCACGGCCACCTCTTTCCCAATCCTCATCTGAATTACAAATACACACACTAATACAACCAGCACAATGACACAGGTTATCAGACCTATTCCACACTGATCCAAGTACATGGGAACAGAATAATCACGATGTCAAAGCCCTCTCAAATGAAACAACAACAACAACTACATGTCTTCCTTGTGGTGTAGTGGCTAGCATTCTTGCATGTCACTGCTTAAGCCTGAATTTGATTCTCTGCTCAGCCAAGAAATGTAATTCTGGTCTCAGAACTGGAACGGAGTACACTCACCCTTGTGAGGCAAAACTGACAGGAGCTGGGTTTTGATACCTACCTCAACCATTTTGGAAGTAGTTTTCTGTGGTTTCCCACTTTTACTCCATGCAAATGCTTGGATAGGTCCTAAATTAAGACCACGGCCACCTCTTTCCCAATCCTCATCTGAATTACAAATACACACACTAATACAACCAGCACAATGACACAGGTTATCAAACCTATTCCACACTGATCCAAGTACATGGGAACAGAATAATCACGATGTCAAAGCCCTCTCAAATGAAACAACAACAACAACAACTACATGTCTTCCTTGTGGTGTAGTGGCTAGCATTCTTGCATGTCACTGCTTAAGCCTGAATTTGATTCTCTGCTCAGCCAAGAAATGTAATTCTGGTCTCAGAACTGGAACGGAGTACACTCACCCTTGTGAGGCAAAACTGACAGGAGCTGGGTTTTGATACCTACCTCAACCATTTTGGAAGTAGTTTTCTGTGGTTTCCCACTTTTACTCCATGCAAATGCTTGGATAGGTCCTAAATTAAGACCACGGCCACCTCTTTCCCAATCCTCATCTGAATTACAAATACACACACTAATACAACCAGCACAATGACACAGGTTATCAGACCTATTCCACACTGATCCAAGTACATGGGAACAGAATAATCACGATGTCAAAGCCCTCTCAAATGAAACAACAACAACAACTACATGTCTTCCTTGTGGTGTAGTGGCTAGCATTCTTGCATGTCACTGCTTAAGCCTGAATTTGATTCTCTGCTCAGCCAAGAAATGTAATTCTGGTCTCAGAACTGGAACGGAGTACACTCACCCTTGTGAGGCAAAACTGACAGGAGCTGGGTTTTGATTCCTACCTCAACCATTTTGGAAGTTGTTTTCTGTGGTTTCCCACTTTTACTCCATGCAAATGCTTGGATAGTTCCTAAATTAAGACCACGGCCGCCTCTTTCCCAATCCTCATCTGAATTACAAATACACACACTAATACAGCCATTGCTGTTACACAGGTTATTAGACAAATTCAACACTCAACCAAGTACGCGGGGCTACATGACTATGAAATCACAAAACTCCTAAAAGAACGGGGTACACTCAGCCTTGTGAGACAAAACTGAGAAGAGACGGGTTCAATTCCTACCTCACTCATTCTAAGAGTGTTTTTCTGTGGGTTTCCTCTCTTACACTCTTAAGGAAATGCCGGGATGGTACCTAACTTAAGGCTACAGCTGCTTCCTACCCAATACCTACCTCTATTACAAATACATACAGTAGTACAGACATTACAGTGACACAGGTTATCAGACAGCTCTTTCATACACTCAAGTTCATAGGGTTACAAACCAAGAGGTATTAAGACTAGTGAGAGAGAAGAGATGTTTCTGGTGACTGTTAATGAAGAGAAGAGATAGGTTGGTAGGACACAGACTTAGGCACCCAGGAATAGCAAGCTTATTTATGGAAGGAAGGGGTCAAGGGCAAGAACTGTAGGGGTAGACCATGTTTAGAATATGTTAAACAGATTGCCTTGGAAGTAGGGTATTGTAGCTACAGTATATAGGGATGAAATGATTAGCTCATCAATCAGTCAAAAGACTGAAGATGAAAACATCAATATAGAATTTGGAATTAAGTTACTTACCTCAGTAATGCATATCTTTTGTTGATAATCTTGTTACGATGTTTTAACATTTCTAACCACACGCTACTCATGAACTATATGTCACTATTTATTTCCTATTCAACTACAAGGGACTGATGATCATGGTGTCTCAACCACTTATCGTGAATGATACACTCTCAACTACACGGGTCTGATGACCATGGTGTTTCAACACACTGACGTGAAAGATACACTCTCAACTATACTGAGCTGATGACCATGGTGTCTCACCCCACTAACGTGAATGATACACTCTCAACTACACGAGGCTGATGACCATGGTGTCTCAACCCACTAACGTGAATGATACACTCTCAACTACACGGGGCTGATGACTATGATGTCTTACCACACATACATGCTATAACGCGTGATTGATGATTGAATTTTGTTACAAGTTTTGATTGAATTTTGTTACAAGTTTAAACAATTCATTTGCAAGCGAACACTATGTGAGTTGAAAGGCGACTGTTCTCTCCAGCGTACTGTGGGAGCTTGGTAGGTGCAAGTTCGCAGAAATTTGATAGCTTACATTGCGTGTAATCTCCGAGGCTGAAGGCTTGGCTCTTGACTGTTAGTGAAACTTTTATATGAATTTTGAATACAGAATTTAACCTTGGTTGTCTTAAAAAATGGATTTTGTGGTTTCCCACTTCTATTCCAAGCAAATGTCGGAATGGTTCCTAAATTAATGCCGGGGCAGCCTCCTTCCCAATCCTTACATGAATAACTAATACACACAATCCTACAGACACCACAATAACACAGATTATCGCATACATTTTGCATACACCCAAGTACAGGGGTATAAAAGACCACGATGTCTAAGCCCTTCATAACAACAACAACAACAACGTCGTAACATGAGACTGTACAAAGTAGACTATCATAAGAGACGACCTCGTTGTGTAGTGGCTAGCATTCTAGGTCGTCACCTTGGAGGCCTGAGTTTGATTTCCGGCTCTGCCAAGAAATTTAATCTTGGTCTACATTAGGCTTTGTAAGGAAAAACTGAGAGGAGGTTTTCCTTGGTTTCCCACTTGTACTTCAGGTGAATACCGGGATGATTCTTAATTTAAGTGTCCGCCTGCATCCTTTCCAATCCTCATCCAATTACTAATACACACACTACTGCAGTCATCACAATAACACATGCTATCACACAAATCCTATACACCACAATGTCAAAACCCCTCAAATGAAATGCATATGTACAGTACTTCGAATTGACAGGTGAAAAGCTAATGGAAGTAGGATACTTTTTACTACTTAGAAAGCAAAATAACTAGTGATGGACGATGCAAAGAGGATATATTATGAATTGCAGCCAATGGCCATAGCTGGGCATTTTTGATTTAACGCCCGAGGTCTCCCAACAAGTTCAATTTCAGTTAGGTCCAACTTTAGTTACCAAATGCTACTGTCACTAACTCCAAGTGGCGAACGTTGGAACTTAATAGAGCGTTACTAATTAACCAATATCGCCTATAAATTTTACTACACACTGCCAATTGCAGTGCTAGGTTCTTTTACGTGGAACAAATGTATGACATGGGACGGCAGGCTTTACTCCCCGCCCCTCCGAAGGAATGCATACTAAAGGAATTAGCGCTTTTAAAAATCCCACGACTTTGTCAGGGTTTGAACCCGTTATCTTGAGCACAGCTATTAACTACACCACCGATACCGCTACATTGACATAGGTAATCACGCATATTCCAGAAACATTATGTACATGGGTTTTAATAAATAGTCACAATATCGGATAAGCCCTAAAATGTGACCCTGTGGCTAATTGGTTAGCATGGTAGACTTTGACCTTGAGGGATTTAGCTTTCACTCTTAGGATTTTAATTTGTTATGGAAATAGGAAACATAATTATGGCAAGAAAGGTTGAGGCTAAGAACTGCAGTGTAGTTCAAGGTTCGAATATGCTAAACAGATTGTCTTAGATGTAGCTTAAATTAGCTTGAGCAGGGAGTAACTACCAACCTTGTGAAGAAAGCTGAGACGTGATAAACTCATTTCTACTTCACTCATATTGTTTCATGGTTTTACCACTTTTATTTAAGGCAAATGCATGGATGATTCTTAACTTAAGGCTATGACTGTCTCGTTCCCAATCCTCACTTAAGTTTAAAAATCTATACACCAATAACTATGCAGGAATCATTTATCTATTGGTTCTTTATTATTGGAGTCGTTGCTCATATAGGTAAGAAACGGGTCATACTATACTTTCAACTACACTAGTTTCAACTACTTTTCAAGGCCACGCTCACCGAGCATTGCCGAAGACTGCCGAAAGTTAACGATTGGATTAAGAGTGTCAGGCGGGTAACAAGAAACACAAGCGGTACCCATGCAATAGTTTTATTAATTACATATATCTACAATTTTTACATATAATACACTCTTTTCTTTATTTTAATAACATTCATTTTCATTTTTCTACATTTTAACTTAAATTTTTGCTTAAATCTCTTAGGTCCCTTTTGTATCCATTTGTTTAATACGAACAGGGCAGCCCAAATTCTTGATTTGTCATGCATAATTACACACAGAACACAACTCTTTCCTTATTTTTGCTTGGTGTAGTTTTAAGAGCATCCAGCTTAATTTTGATCCGATAATTCAAATCTGTATCCGAATCTTCTAGTTCCTTTTCCAGCCAGTAATTGGATATAAACAAAGAGTCAATATTCTCCATTTCCAACACATATCTAACTTTATGTCTATATACTATTGGTTTTATTCCCTTAATAATTAGTTCTGTTCCTTTTTCCAAACTTTCTAACCGGGAGCACTTTCGGATTTTTATTTGGCCTTTGATTTCCTGCATAGTGATGTTATTAAGCAGATCAACGTCACCTTGCGTATACGATGTCGACTCTACTCTATAGTCTGTTTGAATGCTTGTGAACAACTTAAAATTCTCGATTTTAGCAAACGAGTTACCATTAAATGTAGTAATTCCATTGGTGTTGAATGCTGCAAACGGTTTTTCAGTTTCCAAATGTACAATGTCCAATCCACCACATCGAGTTACAATAAATCCATCCTTTTTAAGCAAGTCTAAATTACCATGACTCTTTAAAAACATAGATTTTAAATATCCTCTTAAGTAGCACACATGTTTACATTTTTCACTTTCTACAAGCACTCCAACGCGTGGATAAGTTCCTTTGTAATTAACAGTAAATGCTGAGAGTTTGTATTTCCCACTCACATCTAGATTTTGCCAGGGACTTTGTTTAAAGTAAACTGTAAACCTGTTTCTTGCATCCACAATCGTCTGTTCTTTCTGCAACACTGCTTCGTACTCTTTCTTTAGGGCAGTAGTCTCTGCAACATACTCCACTTTCCTTTTTTTTTATCTCAATTTCCTCTAACTCCAATTTTCGTTTCCTTACACATAGCACATTAACTGTACTCAATGGGGTAATTTCCTTAAGAGGGTATGGTTTAAGTCTGTTAGATTTATTGGTTCTTTTTCTCAACACCTGGGGAGGAATATTATTTGTAGGAGTCAATCCTAATTCGCTAATGTTTATGTTTGCGGGAATTGTGGAAAACAATGTCCTGGATTGGGAAAAGAATGTTTCCCCAGCTTTAAGATAGCATTTCTGTATAATGCGAACATTGTTGTTTCCAGAATCATCGTTAACAATTTCTACAAAGTTTACAGGTAAGTAATTAAAACTATAGGCAGAGAGAGCATAGTTTATCATCTTTTCCCGATCTTGTCCATCGCGCAGTTCGATTTGCACACCAGTCAATTTCCGAGTATTTTTATTACCCCAATACACAAATTGCAAAACTTTGTTAAACACCACACAGCAACTATTTCGTAGGTTATCCGATAGTTTGGTCCACATGGACGCGATCGGCACCGAGTACAGGGGCGCTTCTTTTAAGTAATATTTGTTGGCGTTTAATACACTAACACAATCTTCGAGTGGGTCAAATACACCATCCATTTTGTAGTTGTAAATTGTTGCCTCTAGTCTTGTAATACCATGTTCTTTAGCTAAGTAAGACGTAAACGTTTCCCTTAGACGGGAGTCTGGACATCGGATAAAGTCTATAATATGGTTTCCAATGACTTTGTTTACACCAGGACTTGTAATTTGACATATAAATTTGTTATATATCTTTATTCTAGAATTAGAGTTCATCCATGTTAAACAGTCTATACCAACCGTTTTATCATTGTTCACAATCACATTACACTTTTCTCGATACTCTCCTTGCACACAAAAGTTGTGATTCGATGTTAGATAATCACACATCTCTGCCTTGTTAAAAACACCAGCCAAATCTTGGGTTATGTACAAATCCATAAGATAAAACTCCTCAGCACGAAGCTGTTGCAATATCTCTGGAAGTTCGGCTAACAGAACATCTAATTTAACATCAGCTAGCTCCACTTTGTATGGTATAGCCACAGGATTTTTATACTTTTCCATAATGTTAACCATTCCTTTCTCCCCAAGCTGTGTCCTGAGTCCCCGTGCCATTGCACACTCGTTATTGAGTAGAGGAAATTGTAGCTTTGCCTTAACACCATGTTTAGCAGAGATGAACTTGGAGAATTTACCACGTAAATAGAGGTTGAAAGCACCACACACCTCTTTCTTTAGCAGCACAGACTTACTATTTTCCAATTGTTCTTGGCAGTCCACTTGATCACATATCCTAACCACCATAATGTTATCACAAAACGGCTCCGTAATCGGTGTAAGTAGATTAACATTTTTATCACTTAGGAGCGTCTCGTTTTCTGTGTAGTTTATATTACCAATGTCTGTAACCAGATTGTCCAGGTTTTCCAACAACAACCACAACCCAAACCGCTCGTTGGTAGGCTTTATTCTGTTCCCCATACGTTGGGGGACACTAAACACTTTAGAGAGAGACATCTTCACACTTTCAACTACCACGAAGCACTGATCAAATGCATCTGTAGCGTCTCTTATATATACCATTAATCAATTCTATTTTTAGATTATGACGTAACTGACAACGCTTGTCGGCAGAAAGCAGTACACATATAAATACAAAATCTCTCGAACATTGCCGGAGACTGCCCAAGGTTAACGATTGGAACTCAAACAAGATTTAACTTGTCACATGACGTAACAAAAAGTTAAATGATTTAATTGCATGGGAATGTTGCTTTACCTAAAATGTAACACTATGCAAGTGTTTAACATTTTACAATCAGCTTGTGTATTGGCTTTTTATGTTGGCTTTTTTGTTGGCTTTTGTTGGCTTTTGTTGGCTTTTGTTGGCTTGTGTTGGCTTTTTTGTTGGCTTTTGTTGGCTTTTGTATTAGCTCTCTCATATTTGCTCTTGCTTGTGGGGGGCTTATTATTTGGTCTTGGAAAGTATGTCAGTCCTTTTTTATGGCTGCAAAATGCTTACAGCCATGTTTGTAAGCAGCAACAACAACAACAACACACAAAATCCCCCCCCAAAACCAAAGTACTCTAAGCTTTATCAATGACTCTCAACTCTTACCCTTATCTCTATCCCATGCCTAGTCAAAAAATTAGTGTATTTTTCAAATTTTTCTATAAATATTTGGAAAGTAGGCTATGTCATTAATCTAAAAATCCTGAAAAGACATATGTTAACTCCAACACCTACCTCTATACCACTCTCAGTCCATACTTTCCAAATATTTATAGAAAAATTTGAAAAATACACTAATTTTTTGACTAGGCATGGGATAGAGGTAAGGGTAAGAGTTGAGAGTCATTGATAAAGCTTAGAGTACTTTGGTTTTTTTTTTTGGGGGGGGGGGAATTTTGTGTGTTGTTGTTGTTGTTGCTGCTTACAAACATGGCTGTAAGCATTTTGCAGCCATAAAAAAGAACTGACATACTTTCCAAGACCAAATAATAAGCCCCCCACAAGCAAGAGCAAATATGAGAGAGCTAATACAAAAGCCAACAAAAGCCAACAAAAAAGCCAACACAAGCCAACAAAAGCCAACAAAAGCCAACAAAAGCCAACAAAAAAGCCAACATAAAAAGCCAATACACAAGCTGATTGTAAAATGTTAAACACTTGCATAGTGTTACATTTTAGGTAAAGCAACATTCCCATGCAATTAAATCATTTAACTTTTTGTTACGTCATGTGACAAGTTAAATCTTGTTTGAGTTCCAATCGTTAACCTTGGGCAGTCTCCGGCAATGTTCGAGAGATTTTGTATTTATATGTGTACTGCTTTCTGCCGACAAGCGTTGTCAGTTACGTCATAATCTAAAAATAGAATTGATTAATGGTATATATAAGAGACGCTACAGATGCATTTGATCAGTGCTTCGTGGTAGTTGAAAGTGTGAAGATGTCTCTCTCTAAAGTGTTTAGTGTCCCCCAACGTATGGGGAACAGAATAAAGCCTACCAACGAGCGGTTTGGGTTGTGGTTGTTGTTGGAAAACCTGGACAATCTGGTTACAGACATTGGTAATATAAACTACACAGAAAACGAGACGCTCCTAAGTGATAAAAATGTTAATCTACTTACACCGATTACGGAGCCGTTTTGTGATAACATTATGGTGGTTAGGATATGTGATCAAGTGGACTGCCAAGAACAATTGGAAAATAGTAAGTCTGTGCTGCTAAAGAAAGAGGTGTGTGGTGCTTTCAACCTCTATTTACGTGGTAAATTCTCCAAGTTCATCTCTGCTAAACATGGTGTTAAGGCAAAGCTACAATTTCCTCTACTCAATAACGAGTGTGCAATGGCACGGGGACTCAGGACACAGCTTGGGGAGAAAGGAATGGTTAACATTATGGAAAAGTATAAAAATCCTGTGGCTATACCATACAAAGTGGAGCTAGCTGATGTTAAATTAGATGTTCTGTTAGCCGAACTTCCAGAGATATTGCAACAGCTTCGTGCTGAGGAGTTTTATCTTATGGATTTGTACATAACCCAAGATTTGGCTGGTGTTTTTAACAAGGCAGAGATGTGTGATTATCTAACATCGAATCACAACTTTTGTGTGCAAGGAGAGTATCGAGAAAAGTGTAATGTGATTGTGAACAATGATAAAACGGTTGGTATAGACTGTTTAACATGGATGAACTCTAATTCTAGAATAAAGATATATAACAAATTTATATGTCAAATTACAAGTCCTGGTGTAAACAAAGTCATTGGAAACCATATTATAGACTTTATCCGATGTCCAGACTCCCGTCTAAGGGAAACGTTTACGTCTTACTTAGCTAAAGAACATGGTATTACAAGACTAGAGGCAACAATTTACAACTACAAAATGGATGGTGTATTTGACCCACTCGAAGATTGTGTTAGTGTATTAAACGCCAACAAATATTACTTAAAAGAAGCGCCCCTGTACTCGGTGCCGATCGCGTCCATGTGGACCAAACTATCGGATAACCTACGAAATAGTTGCTGTGTGGTGTTTAACAAAGTTTTGCAATTTGTGTATTGGGGTAATAAAAATACTCGGAAATTGACTGGTGTGCAAATCGAACTGCGCGATGGACAAGATCGGGAAAAGATGATAAACTATGCTCTCTCTGCCTATAGTTTTAATTACTTACCTGTAAACTTTGTAGAAATTGTTAACGATGATTCTGGAAACAACAATGTTCGCATTATACAGAAATGCTATCTTAAAGCTGGGGAAACATTCTTTTCCCAATCCAGGACATTGTTTTCCACAATTCCCGCAAACATAAACATTAGCGAATTAGGATTGACTCCTACAAATAATATTCCTCCCCAGGTGTTGAGAAAAAGAACCAATAAATCTAACAGACTTAAACCATACCCTCTTAAGGAAATTACCCCATTGAGTACAGTTAATGTGCTATGTGTAAGGAAACGAAAATTGGAGTTAGAGGAAATTGAGATAAAAAAAAAGGAAAGTGGAGTATGTTGCAGAGACTACTGCCCTAAAGAAAGAGTACGAAGCAGTGTTGCAGAAAGAACAGACGATTGTGGATGCAAGAAACAGGTTTACAGTTTACTTTAAACAAAGTCCCTGGCAAAATCTAGATGTGAGTGGGAAATACAAACTCTCAGCATTTACTGTTAATTACAAAGGAACTTATCCACGCGTTGGAGTGCTTGTAGAAAGTGAAAAATGTAAACATGTGTGCTACTTAAGAGGATATTTAAAATCTATGTTTTTAAAGAGTCATGGTAATTTAGACTTGCTTAAAAAGGATGGATTTATTGTAACTCGATGTGGTGGATTGGACATTGTACATTTGGAAACTGAAAAACCGTTTGCAGCATTCAACACCAATGGAATTACTACATTTAATGGTAACTCGTTTGCTAAAATCGAGAATTTTAAGTTGTTCACAAGCATTCAAACAGACTATAGAGTAGAGTCGACATCGTATACGCAAGGTGACGTTGATCTGCTTAATAACATCACTATGCAGGAAATCAAAGGCCAAATAAAAATCCGAAAGTGCTCCCGGTTAGAAAGTTTGGAAAAAGGAACAGAACTAATTATTAAGGGAATAAAACCAATAGTATATAGACATAAAGTTAGATATGTGTTGGAAATGGAGAATATTGACTCTTTGTTTATATCCAATTACTGGCTGGAAAAGGAACTAGAAGATTCGGATACAGATTTGAATTATCGGATCAAAATTAAGCTGGATGCTCTTAAAACTACACCAAGCAAAAATAAGGAAAGAGTTGTGTTCTGTGTGTAATTATGCATGACAAATCAAGAATTTGGGCTGCCCTGTTCGTATTAAACAAATGGATACAAAAGGGACCTAAGAGATTTAAGCAAAAATTTAAGTTAAAATGTAGAAAAATGAAAATGAATGTTATTAAAATAAAGAAAAGAGTGTATTATATGTAAAAATTGTAGATATATGTAATTAATAAAACTATTGCATGGGTACCGCTTGTGTTTCTTGTTACCCGCCTGACACTCTTAATCCAATCGTTAACTTTCGGCAGTCTTCGGCAATGCTCGGTGAGCGTGGCCTTGAAAAGTAGTTGAAACTAGTGTAGTTGAAAGTATAGTATGACCCGTTTCTTACCTATATGAGCAACGACTCCAATAATAAAGAACCAATAGATAAATGATTCCTGCATAGTTATTGGTGTATAGATTTTTAAACTTAAGTGAGGATTGGGAACGAGACAGTCATAGCCTTAAGTTAAGAATCATCCATGCATTTGCCTTAAATAAAAGTGGTAAAACCATGAAACAATATGAGTGAAGTAGAAATGCGTTTATCACGTCTCAGCTTTCTTCACAAGGTTGGTAGTTACTCCCTGCTCAAGCTAATTTAAGCTACATCTAAGACAATCTGTTTAGCATATTCGAACCTTGAACTACACTGCAGTTCTTAGCCTCAACCTTTCTTGCCATAATTATGTTTCCTATTTCCATAACAAATTAAAATCCTAAGAGTGAAAGCTAAATCCCTCAAGGTCAAAGTCTACCATGCTAACCAATTAGCCACAGGGTCACATTTTAGGGCTTATCCGATATTGTGACTATTTATTAAAACCCATGTACATAATGTTTCTGGAATATGCGTGATTACCTATGTCAATGTAGCGGTATCGGTGGTGTAGTTAATAGCTGTGCTCAAGATAACGGGTTCAAACCCTGACAAAGTCGTGGGATTTTTAAAAGCGCTAATTCCTTTAGTATGCATTCCTTCGGAGGGGCGGGGAGTAAAGCCTGCCGTCCCATGTCATACATTTGTTCCACGTAAAAGAACCTAGCACTGCAATTGGCAGTGTGTAGTAAAATTTATAGGCGATATTGGTTAATTAGTAACGCTCTATTAAGTTCCAACGTTCGCCACTTGGAGTTAGTGACAGTAGCATTTGGTAACTAAAGTTGGACCTAACTGAAATTGAACTTGTTGGGAGACCTCGGGCGTTAAATCAAAAATGCCCAGCTATGGCCATTGGCTGCAATTCATAATATATCCTCTTTGCATCGTCCATCACTAGTTATTTTGCTTTCTAAGTAGTAAAAAGTATCCTACTTCCATTAGCTTTTCACCTGTCAATTCGAAGTACTGTACATATGCATTTCATTTGAGGGGTTTTGACATCGTGGTGTATAGGATTTGTGTGATAGCATGTGTTATTGTGATGACTGCAGTAGTGTGTGTATTAGTAATTGGATGAGGATTGGAAAGGATGCAGGCGGACACTTAAATTAAGAATCATCCCGGTATTCACCTGAAGTACAAGTGGGAAACCAAGGAAAACCTCCTCTCAGTTTTTCCTTACAAAGCCTAATGTAGACCAAGATTAAATTTCTTGGCAGAGCCGGAAATCAAACTCAGGCCTCCAAGGTGACGACCTAGAATGCTAGCCACTACACAACGAGGTCGTCTCTTATGATAGTCTACTTTGTACAGTCTCATGTTACGACGTTGTTGTTGTTGTTGTTATGAAGGGCTTAGACATCGTGGTCTTTTATACCCCTGTACTTGGGTGTATGCAAAATGTATGCGATAATCTGTGTTATTGTGGTGTCTGTAGGATTGTGTGTATTAGTTATTCATGTAAGGATTGGGAAGGAGGCTGCCCCGGCATTAATTTAGGAACCATTCCGACATTTGCTTGGAATAGAAGTGGGAAACCACAAAATCCATTTTTTAAGACAACCAAGGTTAAATTCTGTATTCAAAATTCATATAAAAGTTTCACTAACAGTCAAGAGCCAAGCCTTCAGCCTCGGAGATTACACGCAATGTAAGCTATCAAATTTCTGCGAACTTGCACCTACCAAGCTCCCACAGTACGCTGGAGAGAACAGTCGCCTTTCAACTCACATAGTGTTCGCTTGCAAATGAATTGTTTAAACTTGTAACAAAATTCAATCAAAACTTGTAACAAAATTCAATCATCAATCACGCGTTATAGCATGTATGTGTGGTAAGACATCATAGTCATCAGCCCCGTGTAGTTGAGAGTGTATCATTCACGTTAGTGGGTTGAGACACCATGGTCATCAGCCTCGTGTAGTTGAGAGTGTATCATTCACGTTAGTGGGGTGAGACACCATGGTCATCAGCTCAGTATAGTTGAGAGTGTATCTTTCACGTCAGTGTGTTGAAACACCATGGTCATCAGACCCGTGTAGTTGAGAGTGTATCATTCACGATAAGTGGTTGAGACACCATGATCATCAGTCCCTTGTAGTTGAATAGGAAATAAATAGTGACATATAGTTCATGAGTAGCGTGTGGTTAGAAATGTTAAAACATCGTAACAAGATTATCAACAAAAGATATGCATTACTGAGGTAAGTAACTTAATTCCAAATTCTATATTGATGTTTTCATCTTCAGTCTTTTGACTGATTGATGAGCTAATCATTTCATCCCTATATACTGTAGCTACAATACCCTACTTCCAAGGCAATCTGTTTAACATATTCTAAACATGGTCTACCCCTACAGTTCTTGCCCTTGACCCCTTCCTTCCATAACTAAGCTTGCTATTCCTGGGTGCCTTAGTCTGTGTCCTACCAACCTATCTCTTCTCTTCATTAACAGTCACCAGAAACATCTCTTCTCTCTCACTAGTCTTAATACCTCTTGGTTTGTAACCCTATGAACTTGAGTGTATGAAAGAGCTGTCTGATAACCTGTGTCACTGTAATGTCTGTACTACTGTATGTATTTGTAATAGAGGTAGGTATTGGGTAGGAAGCAGCTGTAGCCTTAAGTTAGGTACCATCCCGGCATTTCCTTAAGAGTGTAAGAGAGGAAACCCACAGAAAAACACTCTTAGAATGAGTGAGGTAGGAATTGAACCCGTCTCTTCTCAGTTTTGTCTCACAAGGCTGAGTGTACCCCGTTCTTTTAGGAGTTTTGTGATTTCATAGTCATGTAGCCCCGCGTACTTGGTTGAGTGTTGAATTTGTCTAATAACCTGTGTAACAGCAATGGCTGTATTAGTGTGTGTATTTGTAATTCAGATGAGGATTGGGAAAGAGGCGGCCGTGGTCTTAATTTAGGAACTATCCAAGCATTTGCATGGAGTAAAAGTGGGAAACCACAGAAAACAACTTCCAAAATGGTTGAGGTAGGAATCAAAACCCAGCTCCTGTCAGTTTTGCCTCACAAGGGTGAGTGTACTCCGTTCCAGTTCTGAGACCAGAATTACATTTCTTGGCTGAGCAGAGAATCAAATTCAGGCTTAAGCAGTGACATGCAAGAATGCTAGCCACTACACCACAAGGAAGACATGTAGTTGTTGTTGTTGTTTCATTTGAGAGGGCTTTGACATCGTGATTATTCTGTTCCCATGTACTTGGATCAGTGTGGAATAGGTCTGATAACCTGTGTCATTGTGCTGGTTGTATTAGTGTGTGTATTTGTAATTCAGATGAGGATTGGGAAAGAGGTGGCCGTGGTCTTAATTTAGGACCTATCCAAGCATTTGCATGGAGTAAAAGTGGGAAACCACAGAAAACTACTTCCAAAATGGTTGAGGTAGGTATCAAAACCCAGCTCCTGTCAGTTTTGCCTCACAAGGGTGAGTGTACTCCGTTCCAGTTCTGAGACCAGAATTACATTTCTTGGCTGAGCAGAGAATCAAATTCAGGCTTAAGCAGTGACATGCAAGAATGCTAGCCACTACACCACAAGGAAGACATGTAGTTGTTGTTGTTGTTTCATTTGAGAGGGCTTTGACATCGTGATTATTCTGTTCCCATGTACTTGGATCAGTGTGGAATAGGTTTGATAACCTGTGTCATTGTGCTGGTTGTATTAGTGTGTGTATTTGTAATTCAGATGAGGATTGGGAAAGAGGTGGCCGTGGTCTTAATTTAGGACCTATCCAAGCATTTGCATGGAGTAAAAGTGGGAAACCACAGAAAACTACTTCCAAAATGGTTGAGGTAGGTATCAAAACCCAGCTCCTGTCAGTTTTGCCTCACAAGGGTGAGTGTACTCCGTTCCAGTTCTGAGACCAGAATTACATTTCTTGGCTGAGCAGAGAATCAAATTCAGGCTTAAGCAGTGACATGCAAGAATGCTAGCCACTACACCACAAGGAAGACATGTAGTTGTTGTTGTTGTTTCATTTGAGAGGGCTTTGACATCGTGATTATTCTGTTCCCATGTACTTGGATCAGTGTGGAATAGGTTTGATAACCTGTGTCATTGTGCTGGTTGTATTAGTGTGTGTATTTGTAATTCAGATGAGGATTGGGAAAGAGGTGGCCGTGGTCTTAATTTAGGACCTATCCAAGCATTTGCATGGAGTAAAAGTGGGAAACCACAGAAAACTACTTCCAAAATGGTTGAGGTAGGTATCAAAACCCAGCTCCTGTCAGTTTTGCCTCACAAGGGTGAGTGTACTCCGTTCCAGTTCTGAGACCAGAATTACATTTCTTGGCTGAGCAGAGAATCAAATTCAGGCTTAAGCAGTGACATGCAAGAATGCTAGCCACTACACCACAAGGAAGACATGTAGTTGTTGTTGTTGTTTCATTTGAGAGGGCTTTGACATCGTGATTATTCTGTTCCCATGTACTTGGATCAGTGTGGAATAGGTCTGATAACCTGTGTCATTGTGCTGGTTGTATTAGTGTGTGTATTTGTAATTCAGATGAGGATTGGGAAAGAGGTGGCCGTGGTCTTAATTTAGGACCTATCCAAGCATTTGCATGGAGTAAAAGTGGGAAACCACAGAAAACTACTTCCAAAATGGTTGAGGTAGGTATCAAAACCCAGCTCCTATCAGTTTTGCCTCACAAGGCTGAGTGTACCCCGTTCCAATTCTGAGACCAGAATTACATTTCTTGGCTAAGCAGTGAATCAAATTCAGGCTTAAGCGGTGACATCCAAGAATGGTAGCCACTACATCACAACGTAGACAATATAAGGCTGGTCTTGATTGTACTTGATCAATCAATAATAATAATAATAAAATATTAATAATAATATTATATATTCCATTTAGCAACTACACGGCCGACCTCTCCCTGTGACGTCATCCACGGTCTCAGGGCGCGGCGGCCATTTTGCCCATTAGCCCCTGTGCCAGCTATGACTGACCCCTCCATAAGAATAACATAGAGTAATTGCGCGCGGCGGCCATCTTGCCCATTAGCCACTGTGCCAGAACCGCCCTTTATATCCTACTTACAACACAAGTTGTTTGAGCTTCCACTGCAAGCGCCCAACACGAGTTGTTTGAACTTCCACTGCCAGCGAACAAAACGAGTTATTTGAACTTCCACAGCCAGCACACAACACGAGTTGTTGGAGCTTCCACAGCCAGCGCACAACACGAGTTGTTTGAGCTTCCACTGCTGGCGTAAAGCACGAGTTGTTAGAGCTTCCACTGCCAGAGTACAGCACGAGTTGTTTGAGCTTCAACAGCCAGCGCACAGAACGAGTTGTTTGAGCTTCCAATGCTGGCGTACAGCACGAGTTGTTTTAGCTTCCACTGCTGGCGCACAGAACGAGTTGTTTGAGCTTCCAATGCTGGCGTACAGCACGAGTTGTTTGAGCTTCCACAGCCAGCGTACAGCACGAGTTGTTTGTGCTCCCACTGCTGGCGTACAGCACGAGTTGTTTGAGCTTCCACTGCCAGAGTACAGCACGAGTTGTTTTAGCTTCCACAGCCAGCGCACAGAACGAGTTGTTTGAGCTTCCAATGCTGGCGTACAGCACGAGTTGTTTTAGCTTCCACTGCTGGCGTACAGCACGAGTTGTTTGTGCTCCCACTGCTGGCGTACAGCACGAGTTGTTTGAGCTTCCACTGCCAGAGTACAGCACGAGTTGTTTTAGCTTCCACAGCCAGCGCACAGAACGAGTTGTTTGAGCTTCCAATGCTGGCGTACAGCACGAGTTGTTTTAGCTTCCACTGCTGGCGTACAGCACGAGTTGTTTGAGCTTCCACTGCCAGAGTACAGCACGAGTTGTTTTAGCTTCCACAGCCAGCGCACAGAACGAGTTGTTTGAGCTTCCAATGCTGGCGTACAGCACGAGTTGTTTTAGCTTTCACTGCTGGCGTACAGCACGAGTTGTTTGTGCTCCCACTGCTGGCGTACAGCACGAGTTGTTTTAGCTTCCACTGCTGGCGTACAGCACGAGTTGTTTGAGCTTCCACTGCTGGCGTACAGCACGAGTTGTTTGAACTTCCAATGCTGGCGTACAGCACGAGTTGTTTGAGCTTCCAATGCTGGCGTACAGCACGAGTTGTTTGTGCTCCCACTGCTGGCGTACAGCACGAGTTGTTTGTGCTCCCACTGCTGGCGTACAGCACGAGTTGTTTTAGCTTCCACTGCTGGCGTACAGCACGAGTTGTTTGAGCTTCCACTGCTGGCGTACAGCACGAGTTGTTTGAGCTTCCACAGCCAGCGCACAACACGAGTTGTTTGAACTTCCACTGCCAGCGCACAGCACGAGTTGTTTGAGCTTCCACTGCTGGCGTACAGCACGAGTTGTTTGAGCTTCCACTGCTGGCGTACAGCACGAGTTGTTTGAGCTTCCACTGCTGGCGTACAGCACGGGTTGTTTGAGCTTCCACTGCTGGCGTACAGCACGAGTTGTTTGAGCTTCCACTGCTGGCGTACAGCACGAGTTGTATGAGCTTCCACTGGTGGCGTACAGCACGGGTTGTTTGAGCTTCCACTGCTGGCGTACAGCACGAGTTGTTTGAGCTTCCACTGCTGGCGTACAGCACGAGTTGTTTGAGCTTCCACAGCCAGCGCACAGCACGGGTTGTTTGAGATTCCACTGCTGGCGTACAGCACGAGTTGTTTGAGCTTCCACTGCTGGCGTACAGCACGAGTTGTTTGAGCTTCCACTGCTGGCGTACAGCACGAGTTGTTTGAACTTCCACTGCCAGCGTACAGCACAAGTTGTTTGAGCTTCCACTGCTGGCGTACAGCACGAGTTGTTTGAGCTTCCACTGCTGGCGTACAGCACGAGTTGTTTGAGCTTCCACAGCCAGCGCACAACACGAGTTGTTTGAACTTCCACTGCCAGCGCACAGCACGAGTTGTTTGAGCTTCCACTGCTGGCGTACAGCACGAGTTGTTTGAGCTTCCACTGCTGGCGTACAGCACGAGTTGTTTGAGCTTCCACTGCCAGCGTACAGCACGAGTTGTTTGAGCTTCCACAGCCAGCGCACAACACGAGTTGTTTGAGCTTCCACTGCTGGCGTACAGCACGAGTTGTTTGAACTTCCACTGCCAGGGTACAGCACGAGTTGTTTGAGCTTCCACTGCCAGCGTACAGCACGGGTTGTTTGAGCTTCCACTGCCAGCGTACAGCACGAGTTGTTTGAGCTTCCACTGCCAGCGTACAGCACGAGTTGTTTGAGCTTCCACAGCCAGCGCACAACACGAGTTGTTTGAGCTTCCACTGCTGGCGTACAGCACGAGTTGTTTGAACTTCCACTGCCAGGGTACAGCACGAGTTGTTTGAGCTTCCACTGCCAGCGTACAGCACGATTTGTTTGAGCATCCACAGCCAGCACACAACACGAGTTGTTT
The DNA here is from genome assembly GCA_946902985.2 of Meconema thalassinum. Lineage (NCBI taxonomy): Eukaryota > Metazoa > Arthropoda > Insecta > Orthoptera > Tettigoniidae > Meconema > Meconema thalassinum. The sequence goes on from OX336395.1 coordinate 331,158,325, forward strand.
GAGCTTCCACTGCCAGCACACAACACGAGTTGTATGATCTTCCACAGCCAGCGCACAGCACGAGATGTTTGAGCTTCCACAGCCAGCACACAACACGATTTGTTTGAGCTTCCACTGCTGGCGTACAGCACGAGTTGTTTGAGCTTCCACTGCTGGCGTACAGCACGAGTTGTTTGAGCTTCCACAGCCAGCGTACAACACGAGTTGTTTGAGCTTCCACTGCTGGCGTACAGCACGAGTTGTTTGAGCTTCCACTGCTGGCGTACAGCACGAGTTGTTTGAGCTTCCACTGCTGGCGTACAGCACGAGTTGTTTGAGCTTCCACTGCTGGCGTACAGCACGAGTTGTTTGAGCTTCCACTGCTGGCGTACAGCACGAGTTGTTTGAGCTTCCACTGCTGGCGTACAGCACGAGTTGTTTGAGCTTCCACTGCTGGCGTACAGCACGAGTTGTTTGAGCTTCCACTGCCAGCGTACAGCACGAGATGTTTGAGCTTCCACAGCCAGCGCACAACCCGATTTGTTTGAGCTTCCACTGCTGGCGTACAGCACGAGTTGTTTGAGCTTCCACAGCCAGCGTACAACACGAGTTGTTTGAGCTTCCACTGCTGGCGTACAACACGAGTTGTTTGAGCTTCCACTGCTGGCGTACAGCACGAGTTGTTTGAGCTTCCACTGCTGGCGTACAGCACGAGTTGTTTGAGCTTCCACTGCTGGCGTACAGCACGAGTTGTTTGAGCTTCCACTGCTGGCGTACAGCACGAGTTGTTTGAGCTTCCACTGCCAGCGTACAGCACGAGATGTTTGAGCTTCCACAGCCAGCGCACAACCAGATTTGTTTGAGCTTCCACTGCTGGCGTACAGCACGAGTTGTTTGAGCTTCCACTGCCAGCGTACAGCGCGAGTTGTTTGAGCTTCCACAGCCAGCGCACAACACGAGTTGTTTGAGCTTCCACTGCTGGCGTACAGCACGAGTTGTTTGAGCTTCCACAGCCAGCGCACAACACGAGTTGTTTGAACTTCCACTGCCAGCGCACAGCACGAGTTGTTTGAGCTTCCACAGCCAGCGTACAACACGAGTTGTTTGAGCTTCCACTGCTGGCGTACAGCACGAGTTGTTTGAGCTTCCACTGCCAGCGCAGAGCACGATTTTTTGAACTTCCACAGCCAGCGTGAACACGAGTTGTTTGAGCTTCCACTGCCAGCGCAGAGCATGATTTTTTGAGCTTCCACAGCCAGCACACAACACGAGTTGTTTGAACTTCCACAGCCAGCACACGACACGAGTTGTTTGAGCTTCCACTGCCAGCGCACAGCACGAGTTGTTTGAGCATCCACAGCCAGCACACAACACGAGTTGTTTGAGCTTCCACTGCAAGCGCACAACACGAGATGTTTGAACTTCCACAGCCAGCACACAACACGAGTTGTTTGAGCTTCCACTGCCAGCGTACAACACAAGTTGTTTGAGCTTCCACTGCAAGCGCCCAACACGAGTTGTTTGAACTTCCACTGCCAGCGAAAAAACGAGTTATTTGAACTTCCACAGCCAGCACACAACACGAGTTGTTGGAGCTTCCACTGCCAGCGCACAGCACGAGTTGTTTGAGCTTCCACAGCCAGCACACAACACGAGTTGTTTGAGCTTCCACAGCCAGCTTACAACACGAGTTGTTTGAACTTCCACTGCCAGCGCACAACACGAGTTGTTTGAACTTCCACAGCCAGCACACAACACGAGTTGTTTGAGCTTCTACTGCCAGCGTACAGCACGAGTTGTTTGAGCTTCCACAGCCAGCACACAACACGAGTTGTTTGAGCTTCCACTGCTGGCGTACAGCACGAGTTGTTTGAGCTTCCACTGCTGGCGTACAGCACGAGTTGTTTGAGCTTCCACAGCCAGCGTACAACACGAGTTGTTTGAGCTTCCACTGCTGGCGTACAGCACGAGTTGTTTGAGCTTCCACTGCTGGCGTACAGCACGAGTTGTTTGAGCTTCCACTGCTGGCGTACAGCACGAGTTGTTTGAGCTTCCACTGCTGGCGTACAGCACGAGTTGTTTGAGCTTCCACTGCCAGCGTACAGCACGAGATGTTTGAGCTTCCACAGCCAGCGAACAACCCGATTTGTTTGAGCTTCCACTGCTGGCGTACAGCACGAGTTGTTTGAGCTTCCACAGCCAGCACACAACACGAGTTGTTTGAGCTTGCACTGCCAGCGTACAGCACGAGTTGTTTGAGCTTCCACTGCTGGCGTACAGCACGAGTTGTTTGAGCTTCCACAGCCAGCACACAGCACGAGTTGTTTGAGCTTCCACTGCTGGCGTACAGCACGAGTTGTTTGAGCTTCCACTGCTGGCGTACAGCACGAGTTGTTTGAGCTTCCACTGCTGGCGTACAGCACGAGTTGTTTGAGCTTCCACTGCTGGCGTACAGCACGAGTTGTTTGAGCTTCCACTGCTGGCGTACAGCACGAGTTGTTTGAGCTTCCACAGCCAGCGCACAACACGAGTTGTTTGAACTTCCACTGCCAGCGCACAGCACGAGTTGTTTGAGCTTCCACAGCCAGCGTACAACACGAGTTGTTTGAGCTTCCACTGCTGGCGTACAGCACGAGTTGTTTGAGCTTCCACTGCCAGCGCAGAGCACGATTTTTTGAACTTCCACAGCCAGCGTAAACACGAGTTGTTTGAGCTTCCACTGCCAGCGCAGAGCACGATTTTTTGAGCTTCCACAGCCAGCACACAACACGAGTTGTTTGAACTTCCACAGCCAGCACACGACACGAGTTGTTTGAGCTTCCACTGCCAGCGCACAGCACGAGTTGTTTGAGCATCCACAGCCAGCACACAACACGAGTTGTTTGAGCTTCCACTGCAAGCGCACAACACGAGATGTTTGAACTTCCACATCCAGCACACAACACGAGTTGTTTGAGCTTCCACTGCCAGCGTACAACACAAGTTGTTTGAGCTTCCACTGCAAGCGCCCAACACGAGTTGTTTGAACTTCCACTGCCAGCGAACAAAACGAGTTATTTGAACTTCCACAGCCAGCACACAACACGAGTTATTTGAACTTCCACAGCCAGCGCACAGCACGAGTTGTTTGAGCTTCCACAGCCAGCACACAACACGAGTTGTTTGAGCTTCCACAGCCAGCTTACAACACGAGTTGTTTGAACTTCCACTGCCAGCGCACAACACGAGTTGTTTGAACTTCCACAGCCAGCACACAACACGAGTTGTTTGAGCTTCTACTGCCAGCGTACAGCACGAGTTGTTTGAGCTTCCACTGCTGGCGTACAGCACGAGTTGTTTGAGCTTCCACTGCTGGCGTACAGCACGAGTTGTATGAGCTTCCACTGGTGGCGTACAGCACGGGTTGTTTGAGCTTCCACTGCTGGCGTACAGCACGAGTTGTTTGAGCTTCCACTGCTGGCGTACAGCACGAGTTGTTTGAGCTTCCACAGCCAGCGCACAGCACGGGTTGTTTGAGCTTCCACTGCTGGCGTACAGCACGAGTTGTTTGAGCTTCCACTGCTGGCGTACAGCACGAGTTGTTTGAGCTTCCACTGCTGGCGTACAGCACGAGTTGTTTGAACTTCCACTGCCAGCGTACAGCACAAGTTGTTTGAGCTTCCACTGCTGGCGTACAGCACGAGTTGTTTGAGCTTCCACTGCTGGCGTACAGCACGAGTTGTTTGAGCTTCCACAGCCAGCGCACAACACGAGTTGTTTGAACTTCCACTGCCAGCGCACAGCACGAGTTGTTTGAGCTTCCACTGCTGGCGTACAGCACGAGTTGTTTGAGCTTCCACTGCTGGCGTACAGCACGAGTTGTTTGAGCTTCCACTGCCAGCGTACAGCACGAGTTGTTTGAGCTTCCACAGCCAGCGCACAACACGAGTTGTTTGAGCTTCCACTGCTGGCGTACAGCACGAGTTGTTTGAACTTCCACTGCCAGGGTACAGCACGAGTTGTTTGAGCTTCCACTGCCAGCGTACAGCACGGGTTGTTTGAGCTTCCACTGCCAGCGTACAGCACGAGTTGTTTGAGCTTCCACTGCCAGCGTACAGCACGAGTTGTTTGAGCTTCCACAGCCAGCGCACAACACGAGTTGTTTGAGCTTCCACTGCTGGCGTACAGCACGAGTTGTTTGAACTTCCACTGCCAGGGTACAGCACGAGTTGTTTGAGCTTCCACTGCCAGCGTACAGCACGATTTGTTTGAGCATCCACAGCCAGCACACAACACGAGTTGTTTGAGCTTCCACTGCCAGCACACAACACGAGTTGTATGATCTTCCACAGCCAGCGCACAGCACGAGATGTTTGAGCTTCCACAGCCAGCACACAACACGATTTGTTTGAGCTTCCACTGCTGGCGTACAGCACGAGTTGTTTGAGCTTCCACTGCTGGCGTACAGCACGAGTTGTTTGAGCTTCCACAGCCAGCGTACAACACGAGTTGTTTGAGCTTCCACTGCTGGCGTACAGCACGAGTTGTTTGAGCTTCCACTGCTGGCGTACAGCACGAGTTGTTTGAGCTTCCACTGCTGGCGTACAGCACGAGTTGTTTGAGCTTCCACTGCTGGCGTACAGCACGAGTTGTTTGAGCTTCCACTGCTGGCGTACAGCACGAGTTGTTTGAGCTTCCACTGCTGGCGTACAGCACGAGTTGTTTGAGCTTCCACTGCTGGCGTACAGCACGAGTTGTTTGAGCTTCCACTGCCAGCGTACAGCACGAGATGTTTGAGCTTCCACAGCCAGCGCACAACCCGATTTGTTTGAGCTTCCACTGCTGGCGTACAGCACGAGTTGTTTGAGCTTCCACAGCCAGCGTACAACACGAGTTGTTTGAGCTTCCACTGCTGGCGTACAACACGAGTTGTTTGAGCTTCCACTGCTGGCGTACAGCACGAGTTGTTTGAGCTTCCACTGCTGGCGTACAGCACGAGTTGTTTGAGCTTCCACTGCTGGCGTACAGCACGAGTTGTTTGAGCTTCCACTGCTGGCGTACAGCACGAGTTGTTTGAGCTTCCACTGCCAGCGTACAGCACGAGATGTTTGAGCTTCCACAGCCAGCGCACAACCCGATTTGTTTGAGCTTCCACTGCTGGCGTACAGCACGAGTTGTTTGAGCTTCCACTGCCAGCGTACAGCGCGAGTTGTTTGAGCTTCCACAGCCAGCGCACAACACGAGTTGTTTGAGCTTCCACTGCTGGCGTACAGCACGAGTTGTTTGAGCTTCCACAGCCAGCGCACAACACGAGTTGTTTGAACTTCCACTGCCAGCGCACAGCACGAGTTGTTTGAGCTTCCACAGCCAGCGTACAACACGAGTTGTTTGAGCTTCCACTGCTGGCGTACAGCACGAGTTGTTTGAGCTTCCACTGCCAGCGCAGAGCACGATTTTTTGAACTTCCACAGCCAGCGTGAACACGAGTTGTTTGAGCTTCCACTGCCAGCGCAGAGCATGATTTTTTGAGCTTCCACAGCCAGCACACAACACGAGTTGTTTGAACTTCCACAGCCAGCACACGACACGAGTTGTTTGAGCTTCCACTGCCAGCGCACAGCACGAGTTGTTTGAGCATCCACAGCCAGCACACAACACGAGTTGTTTGAGCTTCCACTGCAAGCGCACAACACGAGATGTTTGAACTTCCACAGCCAGCACACAACACGAGTTGTTTGAGCTTCCACTGCCAGCGTACAACACAAGTTGTTTGAGCTTCCACTGCAAGCGCCCAACACGAGTTGTTTGAACTTCCACTGCCAGCGAAAAAACGAGTTATTTGAACTTCCACAGCCAGCACACAACACGAGTTGTTGGAGCTTCCACTGCCAGCGCACAGCACGAGTTGTTTGAGCTTCCACAGCCAGCACACAACACGAGTTGTTTGAGCTTCCACAGCCAGCTTACAACACGAGTTGTTTGAACTTCCACTGCCAGCGCACAACACGAGTTGTTTGAACTTCCACAGCCAGCACACAACACGAGTTGTTTGAGCTTCTACTGCCAGCGTACAGCACGAGTTGTTTGAGCTTCCACAGCCAGCACACAACACGAGTTGTTTGAGCTTCCACTGCTGGCGTACAGCACGAGTTGTTTGAGCTTCCACTGCTGGCGTACAGCACGAGTTGTTTGAGCTTCCACAGCCAGCGTACAACACGAGTTGTTTGAGCTTCCACTGCTGGCGTACAGCACGAGTTGTTTGAGCTTCCACTGCTGGCGTACAGCACGAGTTGTTTGAGCTTCCACTGCTGGCGTACAGCACGAGTTGTTTGAGCTTCCACTGCTGGCGTACAGCACGAGTTGTTTGAGCTTCCACTGCCAGCGTACAGCACGAGATGTTTGAGCTTCCACAGCCAGCGAACAACCCGATTTGTTTGAGCTTCCACTGCTGGCGTACAGCACGAGTTGTTTGAGCTTCCACAGCCAGCACACAACACGAGTTGTTTGAGCTTGCACTGCCAGCGTACAGCACGAGTTGTTTGAGCTTCCACTGCTGGCGTACAGCACGAGTTGTTTGAGCTTCCACAGCCAGCACACAGCACGAGTTGTTTGAGCTTCCACTGCTGGCGTACAGCACGAGTTGTTTGAGCTTCCACTGCTGGCGTACAGCACGAGTTGTTTGAGCTTCCACTGCTGGCGTACAGCACGAGTTGTTTGAGCTTCCACTGCTGGCGTACAGCACGAGTTGTTTGAGCTTCCACAGCTGGCGTACAGCACGAGTTGTTTGAGCTTCCACAGCCAGCGCACAACACGAGTTGTTTGAACTTCCACTGCCAGCGCACAGCACGAGTTGTTTGAGCTTCCACAGCCAGCGTACAACACGAGTTGTTTGAGCTTCCACTGCTGGCGTACAGCACGAGTTGTTTGAACTTCCACTGCCAGCGCAGAGCACGATTTTTTGAACTTCCACAGCCAGCGTAAACACGAGTTGTTTGAGCTTCCACTGCCAGCGCAGAGCACGATTTTTTGAGCTTCCACAGCCAGCACACAACACGAGTTGTTTGAACTTCCACAGCCAGCACACGACACGAGTTGTTTGAGCTTCCACTGCCAGCGCACAGCACGAGTTGTTTGAGCATCCACAGCCAGCACACAACACGAGTTGTTTGAGCTTCCACTGCAAGCGCACAACACGAGATGTTTGAACTTCCACATCCAGCACACAACACGAGTTGTTTGAGCTTCCACTGCCAGCGTACAACACAAGTTGTTTGAGCTTCCACTGCAAGCGCCCAACACGAGTTGTTTGAACTTCCACTGCCAGCGAACAAAACGAGTTATTTGAACTTCCACAGCCAGCACACAACACGAGTTATTTGAACTTCCACAGCCAGCGCACAGCACGAGTTGTTTGAGCTTCCACAGCCAGCACACAACACGAGTTGTTTGAGCTTCCACAGCCAGCTTACAACACGAGTTGTTTGAACTTCCACTGCCAGCGCACAACACGAGTTGTTTGAACTTCCACAGCCAGCACACAACACGAGTTGTTTGAGCTTCTACTGCCAGCGTACAGCACGAGTTGTTTGAGCTTCCACAGCCAGCACACAACACGAGTTGTTTGAGCTTGCACTGCCAGCGTACAGCACGAGTTGTTTGAGCTTCCACAGCCAGCGCACAACACGAGTTGTTTGAGCTTCCACTGCTGGCGTAAAGCACGATTTGTTTGAGCTTCCACTGCCAGAGTACAGCACGAGTTGTTTGAGCTTCCACAGCCAGCGCACAGAACGAGTTTTTTGAGCTTCCACTGCTGGCGTACAGCAAGAGTTGTTTCAGCTTCCTCTGTTGGCGCACATCACGAGTTGTTTGAATTTCCACTGCTGGCGTACAGCACGAGTTGTTTGAATTTCCACTGCTGGCGTACAGCACGAGTTGTTTGAATTTCCACTGCTGGCGTACAGCACGAGTTGTTTGTGCTCCCACTGCCTGCGTACAGAACGAGTTGTTTGAGCTTCCACTGCTGGCGCACAACACGAGTTGTTTGAGCTTCCACTGCTGGCGTACAGCACGAGTTGTTTGAGCTTCCACTGCTGGCGTACAGCACGAGTTGTTTGAGCTTCCACTGCTGGCGTACAGCACGAGTTGCTTGAGCTTCCACTGCTGGCGTACAACACGAGTTGTTTGAGCTTCCACTGCTGGCGTACAGCACGAGTTGTTTGAACTTCCACTGCCAGAGTACAGCACGAGTTGTTTGAGCTTCCACTGCTGGCGTACAGCACGAGTTGTTTGAACTTCCACTGCCAGAGTACAGCACGAGTTATTTGAGCTTCCACTCCTGGCGTACAGCGCGAGTTGTTTGAGCATCCACTGCCAGAGTACAGCACGAGTTGTTTGAGCTTCCACAGCCAGCGCACAACACGAGTTGTTTGAACTTCCACTGCCAGCGCACAGCACGAGTTGTTTGAGCTTCCACAGCCAGCGTACAACACGAGTTGTTTGAGCTTCCACCGCTGGCGTACAGCACGAGTTGTTTCAACTTCCACAGCCAGCGTACAACACGAGATGTTTGAGCTTCCACTGCTGGCGTACAGCAAGAGTTGTTTGAGCTTCCACTGCTGGCGCACCTCACGAGTTGTTTGAGCTTCCACTGCTGGCGTACAGCACGAGTTGTTTGAGCTTCCACTGCTGGCGTACAGCACGAGTTGTTTGAGCTTCCACAGCCAGCGCACAACATGAGTTGTTTGAGCTTCCAAAGCCAGCGCACAGCACGAGTTGTTTGAACGTCCACTGCAAGCGCACAACACGAGTTGTTTGAGCTTCCACTGCAAGCGCACAGCACGTGTTGTTTGAACTTCCACTGCCAGCGCACAACACGTGTTGTTTGAACTTCCACAGCCAGCGAACAAAACGAGTTATTTGAACTTCCACAGCCAGCACACAACACGAGTTGTTTGAGCTTCCACTGCAAGCGCACAACACGTGTTGTTTGAACTTCCACTGCCAGCGCACAACACGTGTTGTTTGAACTTCCACATCCAGCACACAACACGAGTTGTTTAACCTTCAACTGCCAGCGCACAGCACGAGTTATTTGAGCTTCCACAGCCAGCACACAACACGAGTTGTTTGAGCTTCCACTGCCAGCGCACAACACGAGTTGTTTGAACTTCCGCAGCCAGCGCACAACACGAGTTGTTTGAGCTTCCACTTCTGGCGTACAGCACGAGTTGTTTGAGCTTCCACTGCTGGCGTACAGCACGAGTTGTTTGAGCTTCCACTGCCAGCACACAACAAGAGTTGTTTGAACTTCCACAGCCAGCGCACAGCACGAGTTGTTTGAGCTTCCACAGCCAGCACACAACACGAGTTGTTTGAGCTTCCACTGCTATCGTACAGCACGAGTTGTTTGAGCTTCCACAGCCAGCGCACAACACGAGTTGTTTGAGCTTCCACTGCCAGGGTACAGCACGAGTTGTTTGAGCTTCCACTGCCAGCGTACAGCACGGGTTGTTTGAGCTTCCACTGCCAGCGCACAACACGAGTTGTTTGAACTTCCACTGCAGGCGTACAGCACGAGTTGTTTGAGCTTCCACTGCTGGCTTACAGCACGAGTTGTTTGAGCTTCCACTGCCAGAGTACAGCACGAGTTAATTGAGCTACCACAGCCAGCGCACAACACGAGTTGTTTGAGCTTCCACTGCCAGGGTACAGCACGAGTTGTTTGAGCTTCCACTGCCAGTACACAACACGAGTTGTTTGAACTTCCACAGCCAGCGCACAGCACGAGTTGTTTGAGCTTCCACAGCCAGCACACAACACGAGTTGTTTGAGCTTCCACAGCCAGCACACAACACGAGTTGTTTGAGCTTCCATTGCTGGCGTACAGCACGAGTTGTTAGAGCTTCCACTGCCAGAGTACAGCACGAGTTGTTTGAGCTTCAACAGCCAGCGCACAGAACGAGTTGTTTGAGCTTCCACTGCTGGCGTACAGCACGACTTGTTTGAGCTTCCACTGCTGACGCACTTCACGCTTTGTTTGAGCTTCCACTGCTGGCGTACAGCACGAGTTGTTTGAACTTCCACTGCCAGCGTACAGCACGAGTTGTTTGAGCTTCCACTGCCAGCGTACAGCACGAGTTGTTTGAGCTTCCACAGCCAGCGTACAACACGAGTTGTTTGAGCTTCCAGTGCAGGCGTACAGCACGAGTTGTTTGAGCTTCCACTGCTGGCGTACAGCACGAGTTGTTTGAGCTTCCACTGCCAGAGTACAGCACGAGTTGTTTGAGCTTCCACAGCCAGCGCACAACACGAGTTGTTTGAGCTTCCACTGCTGGCGTACAGCACGAGTTGTTTGAACTTCCACTGCCAGGGTACTGCACGAGTTGTTTGAGCTTCCACTGCCAGCGTACAGCACGGGTTGTTTGAGCTTCCACTGCCAGCGCACAACACGAGTTGCTTGAAATTCCACTGCCAGCGCACAACACGAGTTGTTTGAGCTTCCACTGCAAGCATACAGCACGAGATGTTTGAACTTCCACTGCTAGCGCACAACACGAGTTTTTTGAACTTCCACAGCCAGCGTAAACACGAGTTGCTTGAGCTTCCACTGCCAGCGCAGAGCACGATTTGTTTGAGCTTCCACAGCCAGCACACAACACGATTTGTTTGAGCTACCACTGCCAGCAAACAACACGAGTTGTTTGAACTTCCACAGCCAGCACACAACACGAGATGTTTGAGCTTCCACTGCCAGCGCACAGCACGAGTTGTTTGAGCTTCCACAGCCAGCACACAACACGAGTTGTTTGAGCTTCCACTGCCAGCGCACAACACGAGTTGTTTTAACTTCCACTGCCTGCGCACAACACGAGTTGTTTGAACTTCCACAGCCAGCACACAACACGAGTTGTTTGAGCTTCCACTGCCAGCGTACAGCACGAGTTGTTTGAACTTCCACAGCCAGCGCACAGAACGAGTTTTTTGAGCTTCCACAGCCAGCGTACAGCACGAGTTGTTTGAACTTCCACAGCCAGCACAGAACACGAGTTGGTTGAGCTTCCACAGCCAACGCACAGCACGAGTTGTTTGAACTTCCACTGCCAGCGCACCACACGAGTTGTTTGAACTTCCACTGCCAGCGCACAACACGAGTTGTTTGAACTTCCACTGCCAGAGCACAACACGAGTTGTTTGAGCTTCCACTGCCAGCGTACAGCACGAGTTGTTTGAGCTTCCACAGCCAGCGCACAACACGAGTTGTTTGAGCTTCCACAGCCAGTGTACAGCACGAGTTGTTTGAACTTCCACAGCCAGCGCACAACACGAGTTGTTTGAGCTTCCACTGCCAGCATACAGCACGAGTTGTTTGAGCTTACACAGCCAGCGCACAGCACGAGTTGTTTGGGCTTCCACAGCCAGCGCACAACACGAGTTGTTTGAGCTTCCACAGCCAGCGTACAGCACGAGTTGTTTGAACTTCCACAGCCAGCACACAACACGAGCTGTTTGAACTTCCACAGCCAGCACACAACACGATTTGCTTGAGCTTCCACTGCCAGCGCACAACACGAGTTGTTTGAACATCCACTGCCAGTGCACAACACGAGTTGTTTGAACTTCCACAGCCAGCACACAACACGAGTTGTTTGAGCTTCCACTGCCAGCGTACAACACAAGTTGTTTGAGCTTCCACTGCAAGCGCACAACACGAGTTGTTTGAACTTCCACTGCCAGCGCACGAAACGAGTTGTTTGAACTTCCACAGCCAGCACACAACACGAGTTGTTCGAGCTTCCACTACCAGCGCACAGCACGAGTTGTTTGAGCTTCCACAGCCAGCACACAACTCGAGTTGTTTGAGCTTCCACAGCCAGCTTACAACACGAGTTGTTTGAACTTCCACTGCCAGCGCAAAACACGAGTTGTTTGAACTTCCACAGCCAGCACACAACACGAGTTGTTTGAGCTTCCACTGCCAGCGTACAGCACGAGTTGTTTGAGCTTCCACAGCCAGAACACAACACGAGTTGATTGAGCTTCCACTGCCAGCGTACAGCACGAGTTGTTTGAGCTTCCACAGCCAGCGCACAACACGAGTTGTTTGAGCTTCCACTGCTGGCGTAAAGCACGAGTTGTTAGAGCTTCCACTGCCAGAGTACAGCACGAGTTGTTTGAGCTTCAACAGCCAGCGCACAGAACGAGTTGTTTGAGCTTCCAATGCTGGCGTACAGCACGAGTTGTTTTCGCTTCCACTGCTGACGCACTTCACGCTTTGTTTGAGCTTCCACTGCTGGCGTACAGCACGAGTTGTTTTAGCTTCCACTGCTGGCGTACAACACGAGTTGTTTGAGCTTCCACTGCTGGCGTACAACACGAGTTGTTTGAGCTTCCACTGCTGGCGTACAGCACGAGTTGTTTGAGCTTCCACTGCTGGCGTACAGCACAAGTTGTTTGAGCTTCCACTGCTGGCGTACAGCACGAGTTGTTTGAGCTTCCACAGCCAGCGCACAACACGAGTTGTTTGAACTTCCACAGCCAGCGCACAACACGAGTTGTTTTAGCTTCCACTGCTGGCGCACATCACGAGTTGTTTGAGCTTCCACTGCTGGCGTACAGCACGAGTTGTTTGAGCTTCCACTACTGGCGTACAGCACGAGTTGTTTGAGCTTCCACTGCTGGCGTACAGCACGAGTTGTTTGAGCTTCCACTACTGGCGTACAGCACGAGTTGTTTGAGCTTCCACTGCTGGCGTACAACACGAGTTGTTTGAGCTTCCACTGCTGGCGTACAGCACGAGTTGTTTGAGCTTCCACTGCTGGCGTACAGCACGAGTTGTTTGAACTTCCACAGCCAGCGTACAGCACGAGTTGTTTGAGCTTCCACAGCCAGCGCACAACACGAGTTGTTTGAGCTTCCAAAGCCAGCCCACAGCACGAGTTGTTTGAACTTCCACTGCAAGCGCACAACACGAGTTCTTTGAGCTTCCACTGCAAGCGCACAACACGTGTTGTTTGAACTTCCACTGCCAGCGCACAACACGTGTTGTTTGAACTTCCACATCCAGCACACAACACGTGTTGTTTGACCTTCCACTGCCAGCGCACAGCACGAGTTGTTTGAGCTTCCACAGCCAGCACACAACACGAGTTGTTTGAGCTTCCACTGCCAGCGCACAACACGAGTTGTTTGAACTTCCGCTGCCAGCGCACAACACGAGTTGTTTGAGCTTCCACTGCTGGCGTACAGCACGAGTTGTTTGAGCTTCCACTGCTGGCGTACAGCACGAGTTGTTTGAGCTTCCACAGCCAGCGTACAACACGAGTTGTTTGAGCTTCCACTGCTGGCGTACAGCACGAGTTGTTTGAACTTCCACTGCCAGCGTACAGCACGAGTTGTTTGAGCTTCCACTGCCAGCGTACAGCACGAGTTGTTTGAGCTTCCACAGCCAGCGTACAACACGAGTTGTTTGAGCTTTCACTGCAGGCGTACAGCACGAGTTTTTTCAGCTTCCACTGCCAGCGTACAGCACGAGTTGTTTGAACTTCCACTGCCAGCGTACAACACGAGTTGTTTGAGCTTCCACAGCCAGCGTACAACACGAGTTGTTTGAGCTTTCACTGCTGGCGCACAGCACGAGTTTTTTCAGCTTCCACTGCCAGCGTACAGCACGAGTTGTTTGAACTTCCACTGCCAGCGTACAGCACGAGTTGTTTGAGCTTCCACAGCCAGCGTACAACACGAGTTGTTTGAGCTTCCACAGCCAGCGTACAACACGAGTTGTTTGAGATTTCACTGCAGGCGTACAGCACAAGTTGTTTGAACTTCCACTGCCAGCGTACAGCACGAGTTGTTTGAGCTTCCACTGCCAGCGTACAGCACGATTTTTTTGAGCTTCCACAGCCAGCGTACAACACGAGTTGTTTGAGCTTTCACTGCAGGCGTACAGCACGAGTTGTTTGAGCTTCCACTGCTGGCGTACAGCACGATTTGTTTGAGCTTCCACTGCCAGCGTACAGCACGAGTTGTTTGAGCTTCCACTGCCAGCGTACAGCACGTGTTGTTTGAGCTTCCACTGCCAGCGTACAGCACGAGTTGTTTGAGCTTCCACTGCCAGCGTACAGCACGAGTTGTTTGAGCTTCCACTGCCAGAGTACAGCACGAGTTGTTTGAGCTTCCACAGCCAGCGCACAACACGAGTTGTTTGAGCTTCCACTGCAAGCGCACAACACGAGATGTTTGAACTTCCACTGCCAGCGCACAACACGAGTTGTTTGAACTTCCACTGCCAGCGTACAGCACGAGTTGTTTGAGCTTCCACTGCCAGCGTACAGCACGAGTTGATTGAGCTTCCACAGCCAGCGTACAACACGAGTTGTTTGAGCTTTCACTGCAGGCGTACAGCACGAGTTGTTTGAGCTTCCACTGCTGGCGTACAGCACGAGTTGTTTGAGCTTCCACTGCCAGAGTACAGCACGAGTTGTTTGAGCTTCCACAGCCAGCGCACAACACGAGTTGTTTGAGCTTCCACTGCAAGCGCACAACACGAGATGTTTGAACTTCCACTGACAGCGCACAACACGAGTTGTTTGAACTTCCACAGCCAGCGTACTTCACGAGTTGTTTGAGTTTCAACTGTCAACGCACAGCACGAGTTGTTTGAACTTCCACTGCAAGCGCACCACACGAGTTGTTTGAACTTCCACTGCCAGCGCACAACACGAGTTGTTTGAACTTCCACTGGCAGCGCACAACACGAGTTGTTTGAGCTTCCACTGCGAGCGTACAACACGTGTTGTTTGAGCTTCCACAGCCAGCGCACAACACGAGTTGTTTGAGCTTCCACAGCCAGTGTACAGCACGAGTTGTTTGAACTTCCACAGCCATCGCACAACACGAGTTGTTTGAGCTTCCACTGCCAGCATACCGCACGAGTGGTTTGAGCTTACACAGCCAGCGCTCAACACAAGTTGATGAGCTTCCACTGCCAGCGTACAGCACGAGTTGTTTGGGCTTCCACAGCCAGCGCACAACACGAGTTGTTTGAGCTTCCACAGCCAGCGAACAGCACGAGTTGTTTGAACTTCCACAGCCAGCACACAACACGAGCTGTTTGAACTTCCACAGCCAGCACACAACACGAGTTGCTTGAGCTTCCACTGCCAGCGCACAACACGAGTTGTTTGAACATCCACAGCCAGCACACAACACGAGTTGTTGGAGCTTCCACTGCCAGCGCACAGCACGAGTTGTTTGAGCTTCCACAGCCAGCACACAACTCGAGTTGTTTGAGCTTCCACAGCCAGCTTACAACACGAGTTGTTTGAACTTCCACTGCAAGAGCACAACACGAGATGTTTGAACTTCCACTGCAAGCGCACAACACGAGATGTTTGAACTTCCACTGCCAGCGTACAGCACGAGTTGTTTGAACTTCCACAGCCAGCACACAACACGATTTGTTTGAACTTCCACAGCCAGCACACAACACGAGTTGTTGGAGCTTCCACTGCCAGCGCACAGCACGAGTTGTTTGAGCTTCCACAGCCAGCACACAACTCGAGTTGTTTGAGCTTCCACAGCCAGCGCACAACTCGAGTTGTTTGAGCTTCCACAGCCGGCTTACAACACGAGTTGTTTGAACTTCCACTGCCAGCGCACAACACGAGTTGTTTGAACTTCCACAGCCAGCACACAACACGAGTTGTTTGAGCTTCAACTGCCAGCGTACAGCACGAGTTGTTTGAGCTTCAACAGCCAGCGCACAGAACGAGTTGTTTGAGCTTCCACTGCTGGCGTACAGCACAAGTTGTTTGAGCTTCCACTGCTGGCGCACATCACGAGTTGTTTGCGCTTCCACTGCTGGCGTACAGCACGAGTTGTTTGAGCTTCCACTGCTGGCGTACAGCACGAGTTGTTTGAGCTTCCACTGCTGGCGTACAGCACGAGTTGCTTGAGCTTCCACAGCCAGCGCACAACACGAGTTGTTTGAACTTCCACAGCCAGCGCACAGCACGAGTTGTTTGAGCTTCCACAGCCAGCGCACAACACGAGTTGTTTGAGATTCCACAGCCAGCGTACAACACGAGTTGTTTGAGCTTCCACAGCCAGCGCACAACACGAGTTGTTTGAACTTCCACAGCCAGCGCACAGCACGAGTTGTTTGAGCTTCCACAGCCAGCGTACAACACGAGTTGTTTGAGCTTCCACAGCCAGCGCACAACACGAGTTGTTTGAACTTCCACAGCCAGCGCACAGCACGAGTTGTTTGAGCTTCCACAGCCAGCGTACAACACGAGTTGTTTGAGCTTCCACAGCCAGCGCACAACACGAGTTGTTTGAACTTCCACAGCCAGCGCACAACACGAGTTGTTTGAGCTTCCACAGCCAGCGTACAACACGAGTTGTTTGAGCTTCCACAGCCAGCGCACAACACGAGTTGTTTGAACTTCCACAGCCAGCGCACAGCACGAGTTGTTTGAGCTTCCACAGCCAGCGCACAGCACGAGTTGTTTGAGCTTCCACAGCCAGCGCACAACACGAGTTGTATGAGCTTCCACTGCCAGAGTACAGCACGAGTTGTTTGAGCTCCCACTGCTGGCGCACAGCACGAGTTGTTTGAGCTTCCACAGCCAGCGCACAACACGAGTTGTTTGAGCTTCCACTGCTGGCGTACAGCACGAGTTGTTTGAGCTTCCACAGCCAGCGCACAACACGAGTTGTTTGAGCTACCACTGCTGGCGTACAGCACGAGTTGTTTGAGCTTCCACAGCTGGCGTACAGCACGAGTTGTTTGAGCTTCCACTGCTGGCGTACAGCACGAGTTGTTTGAGCTTCCACTGCCAGCGCACAGCACGAGTTGTTTGAGCTTCCACTGCTGGCGTACAGCACGAGTTGTTTGAGCTTCCACTGCTGGCGTACAGCACGAGTTGTTTGAGCTTCCACTGCCAGCGCACAGCACGAGTTGATTGAGCTTCCACTGCTGGCGTACAGCACGAGTTGTTTGAGCTTCCACTGCCAGCGCACAGCACGAGTTGTTTGAGCTTCCACTGCTGGCGTACAGCACGAGTTGTTTGAGCTTCCACTGCTGGCGTACAGCACGAGTTGTTAGAGCTTCAACTGCCAGCGTACAGCGCGAGTTGTTTGAGCTTCCACTGTTGGCGTACAGCACGACTTGTTTGAGCTTCCACTGCTGGCGTACAGCACGAGTTGTTTGAAATTCCACTGCCAGCGTACAGCACGTGTTGTTTGAGCTTCCACAGCCAGCGTACAACACGAGTTGTTTGAGCTTCCACTGCAGGCGTACAGCACGAGGGTTTTGGGCTTCCACTGCTGGCGTACAGCACGAGTTGTTTGAGCTTCCACTGCCAAAGTACAGCACGAGTTGTTTGAGCTTCCACAGCCAGCGCACAACACGAGTTGTTTGAGCTTCCACTGCTGGCGTACTGCCCGAGTTGTTTGAACTTCCACTGCCAGGGTACAGCACGAGTTGTTTGAGCTTCCACTGCCAGCATACAGCACGGGTTGTTTGAGCTTCCACTGCCAGCGCACAACACGAGTTGCTTGAACTTCCAATGCCAGCGCACAACACGAGTTGTTTGAGCTTCCACTGCAAGCACACAACACGAGATGTTTGAACTTCCACTGCCAGCGCACAACACGAGTTGTTTGAGCTTCCACTGCCAGCGCAGAGCACGATTTTTTGAGCTTCCACAGCCAGCACACAACACGAGCTGTTTGAGCTTCCACAGCCAGCTTACAACACGAGTTGCTTGAACTTCCACTGCCAGCGCACAACACGAGTTGTTTAAACTTCCACAGCCAGCACACAACACGAGTTGTTTGAGCTTCTACTGCCAGCGTACAGCACGAGTTGTTTGAGCTTCCACAGCCAGCACACAACACGAGTTGTTTGAGCTTCCACTGCCAGCATACAGCACGAGTTGTTTGAGCTTCCACAGCCAGCGCACAACACGAGTTGTTTGAGCTTCCACTGCTGGCGTACAGCACGAGTTGTTTGAGCTTCCACTGCCAGAGTACAGCACGAGTTGTTTGAGCTTCCACAGCCAGCGCACAGAACGAGTTGTTTGAGCTTCCACTGCTGGCGTACAGCACGAGTTGTTTGAGCTTCCACAGCCAGCGCACATCACGAGTTGTTTGAACTTCCACTGCCAGCGCACAACACGAGTTGTTTGAGCTTCCACTGCCAGCGCAGAGCACGATTTTTTGAGCTTCCACAGCCAGCACACAACACGAGCTGTTTGAGCTTCCACAGCCAGCTTACAACACGAGTTGTTTGAACTTCCACTGCCAGCGCACAACACGAGTTGTTTAAACTTCCACAGCCAGCACACAACACGAGTTGTTTGAGCTTCCACTGCCAGCATACAGCACGAGTTGTTTGAGCTTCCACAGCCAGCGCACAACACGAGTTGTTTGAGCTTCCACTGCTGGCGTACAGCACGAGTTGTTTGAGCTTCCACAGCCATCGCACAACACGAGTTGTTTGAGCTTCCACTGCCAGCATACCGCACGAGTGGTTTGAGCTTACACAGCCAGCGCACAACACAAGTTGATGAGCTTCCACTGCCAGCGTACAGCACGAGTTGTTTGGGCTTCCACAGCCAGCGCACAACACGAGTTGTTTGAGCTTCCACAGCCAGCGAACAGCACGAGTTGTTTGAACTTCCACAGCCAGCACACAACACGAGCTGTTTGAACTTCCACAGCCAGCACACAACACGAGTTGCTTGAGCTTCCACTGCCAGCGCACAACACGAGTTGTTTGAACATCCACAGCCAGCACACAACACGAGTTGTTGGAGCTTCCAATGCCAGCGCACAGCACGAGTTGTTTGAGCTTCCACAGCCAGCACACAACTCGAGTTGTTTGAGCTTCCACAGCCAGCTTACAACACGAGTTGTTTGAACTTCCACTGCAAGAGCACAACACGAGATGTTTGAACTTCCACTGCAAGCGCACAACACGAGATGTTTGAACTTCCACTGCCAGCGTACAGCACGAGTTGTTTGAACTTCCACAGCCAGCACACAACACGATTTGTTTGAACTTCCACAGCCAGCACACAACACGAGTTGTTGGAGCTTCCACTGCCAGCGCACAGCACGAGTTGTTTGAGCTTCCACAGCCAGCACACAACTCGAGTTGTTTGAGCTTCCACAGCCAGCGCACAACTCGAGTTGTTTGAGCTTCCACAGCCGGCTTACAACACGAGTTGTTTGAACTTCCACTGCCAGCGCACAACACGAGTTGTTTGAACTTCCACAGCCAGCACACAACACGAGTTGTTTGAGCTTCAACTGCCAGCGTACAGCACGAGTTGTTTGAGCTTCAACAGCCAGCGCACAGAACGAGTTGTTTGAGCTTCCACTGCTGGCGTACAGCACAAGTTGTTTGAGCTTCCACTGCTGGCGCACATCACGAGTTGTTTGAGCTTCCACTGCTGGCGTACAGCACGAGTTGATTGAGCTTCCACTGCTGGCGTACAGCACGAGTTGTTTGAGCTTCCACTGCTGGCGTACAGCACGAGTTGCTTGAGCTTCCACAGCCAGCGCACAACACGAGTTGTTTGAACTTCCACAGCCAGCGCACAGCACGAGTTGTTTGAGCTTCCACAGCCAGCGCACAACAACGAGTTGTTTGAGATTCCACAGCCAGCGTACAACACGAGTTGTTTGAGCTTCCACAGCCAGCGCACAACACGAGTTGTTTGAACTTCCACAGCCAGCGCACAGCACGAGTTGTTTGAGCTTCCACAGCCAGCGTACAACACGAGTTGTTTGAGCTTCCACAGCCAGCGCACAACACGAGTTGTTTGAACTTCCACAGCCAGCGCACAGCACGAGTTGTTTGAGCTTCCACAGCCAGCGTACAACACGAGTTGTTTGAGCTTCCACAGCCAGCGCACAACACGAGTTGTTTGAACTTCCACAGCCAGCGCACAACACGAGTTGTTTGAGCTTCCACAGCCAGCGTACAACACGAGTTGTTTGAGCTTCCACAGCCAGCGCACAACACGAGTTGTTTGAACTTCCACAGCCAGCGCACAGCACGAGTTGTTTGAGCTTCCACAGCCAGCGCACAGCACGAGTTGTTTGAGCTTCCACAGCCAGCGCACAACACGAGTTGTATGAGCTTCCACTGCCAGAGTACTGCACGAGTTGTTTGAGCTCCCACTGCTGGCGCACAGCACGAGTTGTTTGAGCTTCCACAGCCAGCGCACAACACGAGTTGTTTGAGCTTCCACTGCTGGCGTACAGCACGAGTTGTTTGAGCTTCCACAGCCAGCGCACAACACGAGTTGTTTGAGCTTCCACTGCTGGCGTACAGCACGAGTTGTTTGAGCTTCCACAGCTGGCGTACAGCACGAGTTGTTTGAGCTTCCACTGCTGGCGTACAGCACGAGTTGTTTGAGCTTCCACTGCCAGCGCACAGCACGAGTTGTTTGAGCTTCCACTGCTGGCGTACAGCACGAGTTGTTTGAGCTTCCACTGCTGGCGTACAGCACGAGTTGTTTGAGCTTCCACTGCCAGCGCACAGCACGAGTTGTTTGAGCTTCCACTGCTGGCGTACAGCACGAGTTGTTTGAGCTTCCGATGCCAGCGCACAGCACGAGTTGTTTGAGCTTCCACTGCTGGCGTACAGCACGAGTTGTTTGAGCTTCCACTGCTGGCGTACAGCACGAGTTGTTAGAGCTTCAACTGCCAGCGTACAGCGCGAGTTGTTTGAGCTTCCACTGCTGGCGTACAGCACGACTTGTTTGAGCTTCCACTGCTGGCGTACAGCACGAGTTGTTTGAAATTCCACTGCCAGCGTACAGCACGTGTTGTTTGAGCTTCCACAGCCAGCGTACAACACGAGTTGTTTGAGCTTCCACTGCAGGCGTACAGCACGAGGGTTTTGGGCTTCCACTGCTGGCGTACAGCACGAGTTGTTTGAGCTTCCACTGCCAAAGTACAGCACGAGTTGTTTGAGCTTCCACAGCCAGCGCACAACACGAGTTGTTTGAGCTTCCACTGCTGGCGTACAGCCCGAGTTGTTTGAACTTCCACTGCCAGGGTACAGCACGAGTTGTTTGAGCTTCCACTGCCAGCGTACAGCACGGGTTGTTTGAGCTTCCACTGCCAGCGCACAACACGAGTTGCTTGAACTTCCAATGCCAGCGCACAACACGAGTTGTTTGAGCTTCCACTGCAAGCACACAACACGAGATGTTTGAACTTCCACTGCCAGCGCACAACACGAGTTGTTTGAGCTTCCACTGCCAGCGCAGAGCACGATTTTTTGAGCTTCCACAGCCAGCACACAACACGAGCTGTTTGAGCTTCCACAGCCAGCTTACAACACGAGTTGTTTGAACTTCCACTGCCAGCGCACAACACGAGTTGTTTAAACTTCCACAGCCAGCACACAACACGAGTTGTTTGAGATTCTACTGCCAGCGAACAGCACGAGTTGTTTGAGCTTCCACAGCCAGCACACAACACGAGTTGTTTGAGCTTCCACTGCCAGCATACAGCACGAGTTGTTTGAGCTTCCACAGCCAGCGCACAACACGAGTTGTTTGAGCTTCCACTGCTGGCGTACAGCACGAGTTGTTTGAGCTTCCACTGCCAGAGTACAGCACGAGTTGTTTGAGCTTCCACAGCCAGCGCACAGAACGAGTTGTTTGAGCTTCCACTGCTGGCGTACAGCACGAGTTGTTTGAGCTTCCACAGCCAGCGCACATCACGAGTTGTTTGAGCTTCTACTGCCAGCGTACAGCACGAGTTGTTTGAGCTTCCACTGCTGGCGTACAGCACGAGTTGTTTGAGCTTCCACTGCCAGCGGTCAGCACGAGTTGTTTGAGCTTCCACAGCCAGTGCACAACACGAGTTGTTTGAGCTTCCACTGCTGGCGTACAGCACGAGTTGTTTGAACTTCCACTGCCAGCGTACAGCACGAGTTGTTTGAAATTCCACTGCCAGCGTACAGCACGTGTTGTTTGAGCTTCCACAGCCAGCGTACAACACGAGTTGTTTGAGCTTCCACTGCAGGCGTACAGCACGAGGGTTTTGGGCTTCCACTGCTGGCGTACAGCACGAGTTGTTTGAGCTTCCACTGCCAGAGTACAGCACGAGTTGTTTGAGCTTCCACAGCCAGCGCACAACACGAGTTGTTTGAGCTTCCACTGCTGGCGTACAGCCCGAGTTGTTTGAACTTCCACTGCCAGGGTACAGCACGAGTTGTTTGAGCTTCCACTGCCAGCGTACAGCACGGGTTGTTTGAGCTTCCACTGCCAGCGCACAACACGAGTTGCTTGAACTTCCAATGCCAGCGCACAACACGAGTTGTTTGAGCTTCCACTGCAAGCACACAACACGAGATGTTTGAACTTCCACTGCCAGCGCACAACACGAGTTGTTTGAGCTTCCACTGCCAGCGCAGAGCACGATTTTTTGAGCTTCCACAGCCAGCACACAACACGAGTTGTTTGAGCTTCCACAGCCAGCGCACAACACGAGTTGTTTGAACTTCCACAGCCAGCGCACAACACGAGTTGTTTGAGCTTCCACAGCCAGCGTACAACACGAGTTGTTTGAGCTTCCACAGCCAGCGCACAACATGAGTTGTTTGAACTTCCACAGCCAGCGCACAGCACGAGTTGTTTGAGCTTCCACAGCCAGCGCACAGCACGAGTTGTTTGAGCTTCCACAGCCAGCGCACAACACGAGTTGTATGAGCTTCCACTGCCAGAGTACTGCACGAGTTGTTTGAGCTCCCACTGCTGGCGCACAGCACGAGTTGTTTGAGCTTCCACAGCCAGCGCACAACACGAGTTGTTTGAGCTTCCACTGCTGGCGTACAGCACGAGTTGTTTGAGCTTCCACAGCCAGCGCACAACACGAGTTGTTTGAGCTTCCACTGCTGGCGTACAGCACGAGTTGTTTGAGCTTCCACAGCTGGCGTACAGCACGAGTTGTTTGAGCTTCCACTGCTGGCGTACAGCACGAGTTGTTTGAGCTTCCAGTGCCAGCGCACAGCACGAGTTGTTTGAGCTTCCACTGCTGGCGTACAGCACGAGTTGTTTGAGCTTCCACTGCTGGCGTACAGCACGAGTTGTTTGAGCTTCCACTGCCAGCGCACAGCACGAGTTGTTTGAGCTTCCACTGCTGGCGTACAGCACGAGTTGTTTGAGCTTCCGATGCCAGCGCACAGCACGAGTTGTTTGAGCTTCCACTGCTGGCGTACAGCACGAGTTGTTTGAGCTTCCACTGCTGGCGTACAGCACGAGTTGTTAGAGCTTCAACTGCCAGCGTACAGCGCGAGTTGTTTGAGCTTCCACTGCTGGCGTACAGCACGACTTGTTTGAGCTTCCACTGCTGGCGTACAGCACGAGTTGTTTGAAATTCCACTGCCAGCGTACAGCACGTGTTGTTTGAGCTTCCACAGCCAGCGTACAACACGAGTTGTTTGAGCTTCCACTGCAGGCGTACAGCACGAGGGTTTTGGGCTTCCACTGCTGGCGTACAGCACGAGTTGTTTGAGCTTCCACTGCCAAAGTACAGCACGAGTTGTTTGAGCTTCCACAGCCAGCGCACAACACGAGTTGTTTGAGCTTCCACTGCTGGCGTACAGCCCGAGTTGTTTGAACTTCCACTGCCAGGGTACAGCACGAGTTGTTTGAGCTTCCACTGCCAGCGTACAGCACGGGTTGTTTGAGCTTCCACTGCCAGCGCACAACACGAGTTGCTTGAACTTCCAATGCCAGCGCACAACACGAGTTGTTTGAGCTTCCACTGCAAGCACACAACACGAGATGTTTGAACTTCCACTGCCAGCGCACAACACGAGTTGTTTGAGCTTCCACTGCCAGCGCAGAGCACGATTTTTTGAGCTTCCACAGCCAGCACACAACACGAGCTGTTTGAGCTTCCACAGCCAGCTTACAACACGAGTTGTTTGAACTTCCACTGCCAGCGCACAACACGAGTTGTTTAAACTTCCACAGCCAGCACACAACACGAGTTGTTTGAGCTTCTACTGCCAGCGAACAGCACGAGTTGTTTGAGCTTCCACAGCCAGCACACAACACGAGTTGTTTGAGCTTCCACTGCCAGCATACAGCACGAGTTGTTTGAGCTTCCACAGCCAGCGCACAACACGAGTTGTTTGAGCTTCCACTGCTGGCGTACAGCACGAGTTGTTTGAGCTTCCACTGCCAGAGTACAGCACGAGTTGTTTGAGCTTCCACAGCCAGCGCACAGAACGAGTTGTTTGAGCTTCCACTGCTGGCGTACAGCACGAGTTGTTTGAGCTTCCACAGCCAGCGCACATCACGAGTTGTTTGAGCTTCTACTGCCAGCGTACAGCACGAGTTGTTTGAGCTTCCACTGCTGGCGTACAGCACGAGTTATTTGAGCTTCCACTGCTGGCGTACAGCACGAGTTGTTTGAGCTTCCACTGCCAGCGGTCAGCACGAGTTGTTTGAGCTTCCACAGCCAGTGCACAACACGAGTTGTTTGAGCTTCCACTGCTGGCGTACAGCACGAGTTGTTTGAACTTCCACTGCCAGCGTACAGCACGAGTTGTTTGAAATTCCACTGCCAGCGTACAGCACGTGTTGTTTGAGCTTCCACAGCCAGCGTACAACACGAGTTGTTTGAGCTTCCACTGCAGGCGTACAGCACGAGGGTTTTGGGCTTCCACTGCTGGCGTACAGCACGAGTTGTTTGAGCTTCCACTGCCAGAGTACAGCACGAGTTGTTTGAGCTTCCACAGCCAGCGCACAACACGAGTTGTTTGAGCTTCCACTGCTGGCGTACAGCCCGAGTTGTTTGAACTTCCACTGCCAGGGTACAGCACGAGTTGTTTGAGCTTCCACTGCCAGCGTACAGCACGGGTTGTTTGAGCTTCCACTGCCAGCGCACAACACGAGTTGCTTGAACTTCCAATGCCAGCGCACAACACGAGTTGTTTGAGCTTCCACTGCAAGCACACAACACGAGATGTTTGAACTTCCACTGCCAGCGCACAACACGAGTTGTTTGAGCTTCCACTGCCAGCGCAGAGCACGATTTTTTGAGCTTCCACAGCCAGCACACAACACGAGTTGTTTGAGCTTCCACTGCCAGCAAACAACACTAGTTGTTTGAACTTCCACAGCCAGCACACGACACGAGTTGTTTGAGCTTCCACTGCCAGCGCACAACACGAGTTGTTTGAGCTTCCACTGCAAGCGCACAACACGAGATGTTTGAACTTCCACAGCCAGCACACAACACGAGTTGTTTGAGCTTCCACTGCCAGCGTACAACACAAGTTGTTTGAGCTTCCACTGCAAGCGCACAACACGAGTTGTTTGAACTTCCACTGCCAGCGCACAAAACGAGTTATTTGAACTTCCACAGCCAGCACACAACACGAGTTGTTGGAGCTTCCACTGCCAGCGCACAGCACGAGTTATTTGAGCTTCCACAGCCAGCACACAACACGAGCTGTTTGAGCTTCCACAGCCAGCTTACAACACGAGTTGTTTGAACTTCCACTGCCAGCGCACAACACGAGTTGTTTATACTTCCACAGCCAGCACACAACACGAGTTGTTTGAGCTTCTACTGCCAGCGTACAGCACGAGTTGTTTGAGCTTCCACAGCCAGCGCACAACACGAGTTGTTTGAGCTTCCAATGCTGGCGTACAGCACGAGTTGTTTGAGCTTCCACTGCCAGAGTACAGCACGAGTTGTTTGAGCTTCCACAGCCAGCGCACAGAACGAGTTGTTTGAGCTTCCACTGCTGGCGTACAGCACGATTTGTTTGAGCTTCCACAGCCAGCGCACATCACGAGTTGTTTGAATTTCCACTGCTGGCGTACAGCACGAGTTGTTTGAGCTTCCACTGCTGGCGTACAGCACGAGTTGTTTGAGCTTCCACTGCTGGCGTACAGCACGAGTTGTTTGAACTTCCACTGCCAGAGTACAGCACGAGTTGTTTGAGCTTCCACTGCTGGAGTACAGCACGAGTTGTTTGAGCTTCCACTGCTGGCGTACAGCACGAGTTGTTTGAGCTTCCACTGCCAGAGTACAGCACGAGTTGTTTGAGCTTCCACAGCCAGCGCACAACACGAGTTGTTTGAACTTCCACTGCCAGCGCACAGCACGAGTTGTTTGAGCTTCCACAGCCAGCGTACAACGCGAGTTGTTTGAGCTTCCACTGCTGGCGTACAGCACGAGTTGTTTGAGCTTCCACAGCCAGCGTACAACACGAGATGTTTGAGCTTCCACTGCTGGCGTACAGCAAGAGTTGTTTGAGCTTCCACTGCTGGCGCAGAGCACGAGTTGTTTGAGCTTCCACTGCTGGCGTACAGCACGACTTGTTTGAGCTTCCACTGCTGGCGCAGAGCACGAGTTGTTTCAGCTTCCACTGCTGGCGTACAGCACAAGTTGTTTGAGCTTCCACTGCCAGCATACAGCACGAGTTGTTTGAGCTTCCACAGCCAGCGCACAACACGAGTTGTTTGAGCTTCCACTGCTGGCGTACAGCACAAGTTGTTTGAACTTCCACTGCCAGCGTACAGCACGAGTTGTTTGAGCTTCCACTGCCAGCGCACAACACGAGTTGTTTGAGCTTCCACTGCTGGCGTACAGCACAAGTTGTTTGAACTTCCACTGCCAGCGGACAACACGAGTTGTTTGAGCTTCCACTGCTGGCGTACAGCACGAGTTGTTTGAGATTCCACAGCCAGCGCACAACACGAGTTGTTTGAGCTTCCACTGCAAGCGCACAACACGAGATATTTGAACTTCCACTGCCAGCGCACAACACGAGTTGTTTGAACTTCCACAGCCAGCGTACTACACGAGTTGTTTGAGTTTCAACTGCCAGCGAACAGCACGATTTGTTTGAGCTTCCACAGCCAGCACACAACAAGAGTTGTTTGAGCTTCCACTGCCAGCACACAACACGAGTTGTTTGAACTTCCACAGCCAGCGCACAGCACGAGTTGTTTGTGCTTCCACAGGCAGCACACAACACGATTTGTTTGAGCTTCCACTGCTGGCGTACAGCACGAGTTGTTTGAGCTTCCACAGCCAGCGTACAACACGAGTTGTTTGAGCTTCCACTGCTGGCTTACAGCACGAGTTGTTTGAGCTTCCACTGCTGGCGTACAGCACGAGTTATTTGAGCTTCCACTGCCAGCGTACAGCACGAGTTGTTTGAGCTTCCACAGCCAGCGCACAACACGATTTGTTTGAGCTTCCACTGCTGGCGTACAGCGCGAGTTGTTTGAAATTCCACTGCCAGCGTACAGCACGAGTTGTTAGAGCTTCAACTGCCAGCGTACAGCGCGAGTTGTTTGAGCTTCCACAGCCTGCGAGCAACACGAGTTGTTTGAGCTTCCACAGCCAGCGCACAACACGAGTTGTTTGAGCTTCCACTGCTGGCGTACAGCACGAGTTGTTTGAACTTCCACTACCAGGGTACAGCACGAGTTGTTTGAGCTTCCACTGCCAGCGTACAGCACGGGTTGTTTGAGCTTCCACTGCCAGCGCACAACAAGAGTTGTTTGAACTTCCACTGCCAGCGCACAACACGAGGTGTTTGAGCTTCCACTGCTGGCGTACAGCAAGAGATGTTTGAACTTCCACTGCCAGCGCACAACACGAGTTGTTTGAACTTCCACTGCCAGCGCACAACAAGAGATGTTTGAACTTCCACTGCCAGCGCACAACACGATTTGTTTGAACTTCCACAGCCAGCGTACAACACGAGTGGTTTGAGCTTCCACTGCCAGCGCACAGCACGATTTGTTTGAGCTTCCACAGCCAGCACACAACACGAGTTGTTTGAGCTTCCACAGCCAGCGCACAGCACGAGTTGTTTGAGCTTCCACAGCCAGCACACAACACGGGTTGTTTGAGCTTCCACTGCTGGCGTACAGCACGAGTTGTTTGAACTTCCACAGCCAGCGTACAACACGAGTGGTTTGAGCTTCCACTGCCAGCGCACAGCACGATTTGTTTGAGCTTCCAAAGCCAGCACACAACACGAGTTGTTTGAGCTTCCACTGCCAGCACACAACACGAGTTGTTTGAACTTCCACAGCCAGCGCACAGCACGAGTTGTTTGAGCTTCCACAGCCAGCACACAGCACGAGTTGTTTGAGCTTCCACTGCTGGCGTACAGCACGAGTTGTTTGAGCTTCCACTGCTGGCGTACAGCACGAGTTGTTTGAGCTTCCACAGCCAGTGCACAACACGAGTTGTTTGAGCTTCCACTGCTGGCGTACAGCACGAATTGTTTGATCTTCCACTGCCAGCGTACAGCATGAGTTGTTTGAGCTTCCACAGCCAGCGTACAACACGAGTTGTTTGAGCCTCCACTGCTGGCGTACAGCACGAGTTGTTTGAACTTCCACTGCCAGCGTACAACACGAGTTGTTGGAGCTTCCACTGCTGGCGTACAGCACGAGTTGTTTGAGCTTCCACAGCCAGCGCACAACACGAGTTGTTTGAGCCTCCACTGCTGGCGTACAGCAAGAGTTATTTGAGCTTCCACTGCTGGCGTACAGCACGAGTTGTTTGAGCTTCCACAGCCAGCGCACAACACGAGTTGTTTGAGCCTCCACTGCTGGCGTACAGCACGAGTTGTTTGAACTTCCACTGCCAGCGTACAGCACGAGTTGTTTGAGCTTCCACTGCCAGCGTACAGCACGAGTTGTTTGAGCTTCCAAAGCCAGCGCACAACACGGGTTGTTTGAGCTTCCACTGCTGGCGTACACCCCGAGTTGTTTGAACTTCCACTGCCAGGGTACAACACGAGTTGTTTGAGCTTCCACTGCCAGCGTACAGCACGTGTTGTTTGAGCTTCCACTGCCAGCGCACAACACGAGTTGCTTGAACTTCCAATGCC
The DNA here is from genome assembly GCA_946902985.2 of Meconema thalassinum. Lineage (NCBI taxonomy): Eukaryota > Metazoa > Arthropoda > Insecta > Orthoptera > Tettigoniidae > Meconema > Meconema thalassinum. Next base: position 331,187,192 of record OX336395.1, read on the forward strand.
AGCGCACAACACGAGTTGTTTGAGCTTCCACTGCAAGCACACAACACGAGATGTTTGAACTTCCACTGCCAGCGCACAGCACGAGTTGTTTGAACTTCCACAGCCAGCGTAAACACGAGTTGTTTGAGCTTCCACTGCCAGCGCAGAGCACGATTTTTTGAGCTTCCACAGCCAGCACACAACACGAGTTGTTTGAGCTTCCACTGCCAGCAAACAACACTAGTTGTTTGAACGTCCACAGCCAGCACACGACACGAGTTGTTTGAGCTTCCACTGCCAGCGCACAGCACGAGTTGTTTGAGCATCCACAGCCAGCACACAACACGAGTTGTTTGAGCTTCCACTGCAAGCGCACAACACGAGATGTTTGAACTTCCACAGCCAGCACACAACACAAGTTGTTTGAGCTTCCACTGCAAGCGCACAACACGAGTTGTTTGAACTTCCACTGCCAGCGCACAGCACGAGTTGTTTGAGCTTCCACAGCCAGCACACAACTCGAGTTGTTTGAGCTTCCACTGCTGGCGTACAGCACGAGTTGTTTGAGCTTCCACTGCTGGCGTACAGCACGGGTTGTTTGAGCTTCCACAGCCAGCGTACAGCACGGGTTGTTAGAGCTTCCACTGCCAGCGTACAGCACGAGTTGTTTGAGCTTCCACAGCCAGCGCACAACACGAGTTGTTTGAGCTTCCACTGCTGGCGTACAGCACAAGTTGTTTGAGCTTCCACTGCTGGCGTACAGCACGAGTTGTTTGAGCTTCCACAGCCAGCGTACAGCACGGGTTGTTAGAGCTTCCACTGCCAGCGTACAGCACGAGTTGTTTGAGCTTCCACAGCCAGCGTACAACACGAGTTGTTTGAGCTTCCACAGCCAGCGTACAGCACGGGTTGTTAGAGCTTCCACAGCCAGCGAACAACACGAGTTGTTTGAGCTTCCACTGCTGGCGTACAGCACAAAGTGTTTGAGCTTCCACAGCCAGCGTACTAAACGAGTTTTTTGAGCTTCCACTGCTGGCGTACAGCACAAAGTGTTTGAGCTTCCACAGCCAGCGTACAGCACGAGTTGTTTGAGCTTCCACTGCTGGCGTACAGCACGAGTTGTTTGAGCTTCCACTGCTGGCGTACAGCACGGGTTGTTAGAGCTTCCACAGCCAGCGTACAACACGAGTTGTTTGAGCTTCCACTGCCAGCGCACAACACGAGTTGTTTGAACTTCCACAGCCAGCGTAAACACGAGTTGTTTGAGCTTCCACTGCTGGCGTACAGCACAAAGTGTTTGAGCTTCCACAGCCAGCGTACAGCACGAGTTGTTTGAGCTTCCACTGCTGGCGTACAGCACGATTTGTTTGAGCTTCCACAGCCAGCGTACAGCACGAGTTGTTTGAGCTTCCACTGCAGGCGTACAGCACGATTTGTTTGAGCTTCCACTGCTGGCGTACAACACGAGTTGTTTGAACTTCCACAGCCAGCGTACAGCACGAGTTGTTTGAGCTTCCACTGCTGGCGTACAGCACAAAGTGTTTGAGCTTCCACAGCCAGCGTACAGCACGAGTTGTTTGAGCTTCCACTGCAGGCGTACAGCACGATTTGTTTGAGCTTCCACTGCTGGCGTACAACACGAGTTGTTTGAGCTTCCACTCCTGGCGTACAGCACGAGTTGTTTGAGCTTCCACTGCCAGCGTACAGCATGGGTTGTTTGAGCTTCCACTGCCAGCGCACAAAACGGGTTGCTTGAACTTCCACTGCCAGCGCACAACACGAGTTGTTTGAGCTTCCACTGCAAGCACACAACACGAGATGTTTGAACTTCCACTGCCAGCGCACAACACGAGTTGTTTGAACTTCCACAGCCAGCGTAAACACGAGTTGTTTGAGCTTCCACTGCCAGCGCAGAGCACGATTTTTTGAGCTTCCACAGCCAGCACACAACACGAGTTGTTTGAGCTTCCACTGCTGGCGCACATCACGAGTTGTTTGAGCATCCACTGCTGGCGTACAGCACGAGTTGTTTGAATTTCCACTGCTGGCGTACAGCACGAGTTGTTTGAGCTTCCACTGCTGGCGTACAGCACGAGTTGTTTGAGCTTCCACTGCTGGCGTACAGCACGAGTTGTTTGAGCTTCCACTGCTGGCGTACAACACGAGTTGTTTGAGCTTCCACTGCTGGCGTACAGCACGAGTTGTTTGAGCTTCCACAGCCAGCAAACAACACTAGTTGTTTGAGCTTCCACTGCTGGCGCACATCACGAGTTGTTTGAGCTTCCACTGCTGGCGTACAGCACGAGTTGTTTGAATTTCCACTGCTGGCGTACAGCACGAGTTGTTTGAGCTTCCACTGCTGGCGTACAGCACGAGTTGTTTGAACTTCCACTGCTGGCGTACAACACGAGTTGTTTGAGCTTCCACTGCTGGCGTACAGCACGAGTTGTTTGAGCTTCCACTGCTGGCGTACAGCACGAGTTGTTTGAAATTCCACTGCTGGCGTACAGCACGAGTTGTTTGAGCTTCCACTGCTGGCGTACAGCACGAGTTGTTTAAACTTCCACTGCCAGAGTACAGCACGAGTTGTTTGAGCTTCCACTGCTGGCGTACAGCACGAGTTGTTTGAGCTTCCACTGCTGGCGTACAGCACGAGTTGTTTGAAATTCCACTGCTGGCGTACAGCACGAGTTGTTTGAGCTTCCACTGCTGGCGTACAGCACGAGTTGTTTGAGCTTCCACAGCCAGAGTACAGCACGAGTTGTTTGAACTTCCACAGCCAGCGTAAACACGAGTTGTTTGAGCTTCCACTGCTGGCGTACAGCACAAAGTGTTTGAGCTTCCACAGCCAGCGTACAGCACGAGTTGTTTGAGCTTCCACTGCTGGCGTACAGCACGATTTGTTTGAGCTTCCACAGCCAGCGTACAGCACGAGTTGTTTGAGCTTCCACTGCAGGCGTACAGCACGATTTGTTTGAGCTTCCACTGCTGGCGTACAACACGAGTTGTTTGAGTTTCCACAGCCAGCGTACAGCACGAGTTGTTTGAGCTTCCACTGCTGGCGTACAGCACAAAGTGTTTGAGCTTCCACAGCCAGCGTACAGCACGAGTTGTTTGAGCTTCCACTGCAGGCGTACAGCACGATTTGTTTGAGCTTCCACTGCTGGCGTACAACACGAGTTGTTTGAGCTTCCACTCCTGGCGTACAGCACGAGTTGTTTGAGCTTCCACTGCCAGCGTACAGCATGGGTTGTTTGAGCTTCCACTGCCAGCGCACAAAACGGGTTGCTTGAACTTCCACTGCCAGCGCACAACACGAGTTGTTTGAGCTTCCACTGCAAGCACACAACACGAGATGTTTGAACTTCCACTGCCAGCGCACAACACGAGTTGTTTGAACTTCCACAGCCAGCGTAAACACGAGTTGTTTGAGCTTCCACTGCCAGCGCAGAGCACGATTTTTTGAGCTTCCACAGCCAGCACACAACACGAGTTGTTTGAGCTTCCACTGCTGGCGCACATCACGAGTTGTTTGAGCATCCACTGCTGGCGTACAGCACGAGTTGTTTGAATTTCCACTGCTGGCGTACAGCACGAGTTGTTTGAGCTTCCACTGCTGGCGTACAGCACGAGTTGTTTGAGCTTCCACTGCTGGCGTACAGCACGAGTTGTTTGAGCTTCCACTGCTGGCGTACAACACGAGTTGTTTGAGCTTCCACTGCTGGCGTACAGCACGAGTTGTTTGAGCTTCCACAGCCAGCAAACAACACTAGTTGTTTGAGCTTCCACTGCTGGCGCACATCACGAGTTGTTTGAGCTTCCACTGCTGGCGTACAGCACGAGTTGTTTGAATTTCCACTGCTGGCGTACAGCACGAGTTGTTTGAGCTTCCACTGCTGGCGTACAGCACGAGTTGTTTGAACTTCCACTGCTGGCGTACAACACGAGTTGTTTGAGCTTCCACTGCTGGCGTACAGCACGAGTTGTTTGAGCTTCCACTGCTGGCGTACAGCACGAGTTGTTTGAAATTCCACTGCTGGCGTACAGCACGAGTTGTTTGAGCTTCCACTGCTGGCGTACAGCACGAGTTGTTTAAACTTCCACTGCCAGTGTACAGCACGAGTTGTTTGAGCTTCCACTGCTGGCGTACAGCACGAGTTCTTTGAGCTTCCACTGCTGGCGTACAGCACGAGTTGTTTGAAATTCCACTGCTGGCGTACAGCACGAGTTGTTTGAGCTTCCACTGCTGGCGTACAGCACGAGTTGTTTGAGCTTCCACAGCCAGAGTACAGCACGAGTTGTTTGAGCTTCCACAGCCAGCGCACAACACGAGTTGTTTGAACTTCCACTGCCAGCGCACAGCACGAGTTGTTTGAGCTTCCACAGCCAGCGCACAACACGAGTTGTTTGAGCTTCCACAGCCAGCGTACAGCACGAGTTGTTTGAACTTCCACTGCCAGCGCACAACACGAGTTGTTTGAGCTTCCACTGCCAGCATACAGCACGAGTTGTTTGAGCTTACTCAGCCAGCGTACAACACGAGTTGTTTGAGCTTCCACTGCCAGCGTACAGCCCGAGTAATTTGAGCTTCCACAGCCAGCGCACAACACGAGTTGTTTGAGCTTCCACAGCCAGCGTACAGCACGAGTTGTTTGAACTTCCACAGCCAGCACACAACACGAGCTGTTTGAACTTCCACAGCCAGCACACAACACGAGTTGCTTGAGCTTCCACTGCCAGCGCACAACACGAGTTCTTTGAACATCCACTGCCAGTGCACAACACGAGTTGTTTGAACTTCCACAGCCAGCACACAACACGAGTTGTTTGAGCTTCCACTGCCAGCGTACAACACACGTTGTTTGAGCTTCCACTGCAAGCGCACAACACGAGTTGTTTGAACTTCCACTGCCAGCGCACAAAACGAGTTGTTTGAACTTCCACTGCCAGCACACAACACGAGTTGTTGGTGCTTCCACTGCCAGCGCACAGCACGAGTTGTTTGAGCTTCCACAGCCAGCACACAAGACGAGTTGTTTGAGCTTCCACAGCCAGCTTACAACACGAGTTGTTTGAACTTCCACTGCCAGCGCACAACACGAGTTGTTTGAACTTCTAGAGCCAGCACACAACACGAGTTGTTTGAGCTTCCACAGCCAGCGCACAACACGAGTTGTTTGAGCTTCCACAGCCAGCACACAACACGAGTTGTTTGAGCTTCCACTGCCAGCGTACAGCACGAGTTGTTTGAGCTTCCACAGCCAGCGCACAACACGAGTTGTTTGAGCTTCCACTGCTGGCGTACAGCACGAGTTGTTTGAACTTCCACAGCCAGCGTACAACACGAGTTGTTTGAGCTTCCACTGCTGGCGTACAGCAAGAGTTGTTTGAGCTTCCACTGCTGGCGTACAGCACGAGTTGTTTGAGCTTCCGCAGCCAGCGCACAACACGAGTTGTTTGAGCTTCCACTGCCAGCGTACAGCACGAGTAATTTGAGCTTCCACAGCCAGCGCACAACACGAGTTGTTTGAGCTTCCAAAGCCAGCGCACAGCACGAGTTGTTTGAACTTCCACTGCTGGCGCACAGCACGAATTGTTTGAGCTTCCACTGCAAGCGCACAACACGAGTTGTTTGAGCGTCCACTGCTGGCGCACAGCACGAGTTGTTTGAACTTCCACTGCTGGCGCACAGCACGAATTGTTTGAGCTTCCACTGCAAGCGCACAACACGAGTTGTTTGAGCGTCCACAGCCAGCGTACAACACGAGTTGTTTGAGCTTCCACTGCTGGCGTACAGCACGAGTTGTTTGAGCTTCCACAGTTGGCGCACAGCACGAGTTGTTTGAGCTTCCACCGCTGGCGTACAGCACGAGTTGTTTGAGCTTCCACAGCCAGCGTACAACACGAGTTGTTTGAGCTTCCACCGCTGGCGCAGAGCACGAGTTGTTTGAGCTTCCACAGCCAGCGTACAACACGAGTTGTTTGAGCTTCCACAGCTGGCGCACAGCACGAGTTGTTTGAGCTTCCACTGCTGGCGTACAGCACGAGTTGTTTGAGCTTCCACAGTTGGCGCACAGCACGAGTTGTTTGAGCTTCCACTGCTGGCGTACAGCACGAGTTGTTTGAGCTTCCACTGCTGGCGTACAGCACGAGTTGTTTGAGCTTCCACTGCTGGCGCACAGCACGAGTTGTTTGAGCTTCCACTGCTGGCGTACAGCACGAGTTGTTTGAGCTTCCACAGTTGGCGCACAGCACGAGTTGTTTGAGCTTCCACCGCTGGCGCAGAGCACGAGTTGTTTGAGCTTCCACAGCCAGCGTACAACACGAGTTGTTTGAGCTTCCACAGCTGGCGCACAGCACGAGTTGTTTGAGCTTCCACTGCTGGCGTACAGCACGAGTTGTTTGAGCTTCCACTGCTGGCGTACAACACGAGTTGTTTGAGCTTCCACAGCTGGCGCACAGCACGAGTTGTTTGAGCTTCCACTGCAGACTAACGAAAGGAGATTGTGACCGATCTCTTCTCATCATTAATTATTGTATTATTTTAATCATCCCATATTCATATCAAGCAATTGTCGTCCGCGCCATTAACTCATATATTATGTTAAGTAAAAGCGATATGTACAATTTCTAAATTATGTAAATCAGTCGGAAAGTGCCAAGTTAGGGATTACAAATAAGCAGCCAGGCTATTGACTGATGGGCTTGGGCTCATTACGAAGCAAGTGTCACTAATGTGTATAAGGTGATTGATATACCGGTAATTTTATTCCTTTGTAAAGGATTCCCTGCAAGAAGGATTAACCGAAGGTTGGATCTGCTGTAATTTGACTTCTCCCGACATAAACGTTGGCATAAAGTAGCGACTCGGATTACCGACGAACTAATGAGATAAAGATTGGAAATCAAGAGTGATATAAATGGCGGTGACTGGCTGTACACAAACTTTTGGTTCGAGTTCTTTTCACATACAATTGGTATGTGGTTATTCATTGTCCTAACTTGGTTATGTTTTACAAGTTCTGGTATGATTGTTTGTTGACCGGGGGATCAATTACATCTCAGGACAGTGGAGATTGCTGAATAATTTGATTGTTTGAGAAATAAGGAAGCTATAAAGAAGTCTTACATTGAATGGTATAACAGTGCCAGCGTTTCCCTACATGGTCGTAGTGGAGAGTGAAACGTCTCACATTGAATGGTATAACAGCCCCAGCGTTTCCCTACATGGTCGTAGTGGAGAGTGAGAAGTCTTACATTGAATGGTATAACAGCCCAGCGTTTCCCTACATGGTCGTAGTGGACAGAGAGAAGTCTTACATTGAATGGTATAACAGCCCCAGCGTTTCCCTACATGGTCGTAGTGGAGAGTGAGACGTCTCACATTGAATGGTATAACAGCCCCAGCGTTTCCCTACATGGTCGTAGTGGAGAGTGAGAAGTCTTACATTGAATGGTATAACAGCCCCAGCGTTTCCCTACATGGTCGTAGTGGAGAGTGAGAAGTCTTACATTGAATGGTATAACAGCCCCAGCGTTTCCGTACATGGTCTTAGCGGAGAGTGAGACGTCTCACATTGAATGGTATAACAGCCCCAGCGTTTCCCTACATGGTCGTAGCGGAGAGTGAGACGTCTCACATTGAATGGTATAACAGCCCCAGCGTTTCCCTACATGGTCGTAGTGGAGAGTGAGAAGTCTTACATTGAATGGTATAAACGTCCCAGCGTTTCCCTACATGGTCGTAGTGGAGAGTGAGAAGTCTTACATTGAATGGTATAACAGCCCAGCGTTTCCCTAAATGGTCGTAGTGGAGAGTGTGAAGTCTCACATTGAATGGTATAACAGCACAGCGTTTCCCTACATGGTCGTAGTGGAGAGTGAGACGTCTTACAATGAATGGTATAACAGCCCAGCGTTTCCCTACATGGTCGTAGTGGAGAGTGAGACGTCTCACATTGAACGGTATAACAGCCCAGCGTTTCCCTACATGGTCGTAGTGGAGAGTGAGACGTCTTACATTGAATGGTATAACAGCCCAGCGTTTCCCTACATGGTCGTAGTGGAGAGTGAGACGTCTCACATTGACTGGTATAACAGCCCCAGCGTTTTCCTACATGGTCGTAGTGGAGAGTGAGACGTCTTACATTGAATGGTATAACAGCCCCAGCGTTTCCCTGCATGGTGTTAGTGGAGAGTGAGACGTCTCACATTGAATGGTATAACAGCCCAGCGTTTCCCTACATGGTCGTAGTGGAGAGTGAGGAGTCTTTCATTGAATGGTATAACAGCCCCAGCGTTCCCCTACATGGTCGTAGTGGAGAGTGAGACGTCTTACATTGAATGGTATAACAGCCCCAGCGTTTCCTTGCTTGGTCGTAGTGGAGAGTGAGGAGTCTTTCATTGAATGGTATAACAGCCCCAGCGTTCCCCTACATGGTCGTAGTGGAGAGTGAGACGTCTTACATTGAATGGTATAACAGCCCCAGCATTTCCTTGCATGGTCGTAGTGGAGAGTGAGACGTCTCACATTGAACGGTATAACAGCCCAGCGTTTCCCTACATGGTCGTAGTGGAGAGTGAGACGTCTTACATTGAATGGTATAACAGCCCAGCGTTTCCCTACATGGTCGTAGTGGAGAGTGAGACGTCTCACATTGACTGGTATAACAGCCCCAGCGTTTTCCTACATGGTCGTAGTGGAGAGTGAGACGTCTTACATTGAATGGTATAACAGCCCCAGCGTTTCCGTACATGGTCTTAGCGGAGAGTGAGACGTCTCACATTGAATGGTATAACAGCCCCAGCGTTTCCCTACATGGTCGTAGCGGAGAGTGAGGAGTCTTTCATTGAATGGTATAACAGCCCCAGCGTTCCCCTACATGGTCGTAGTGGAGAGTGAGACGTCTTACATTGAATGGTATAACAGCCCCAGCGTTTCCTTGCATGGTCGTAGTGGAGAGTGAGACGTCTCACATTGAATGGTATAAAAGCCCCAGCGTTTCCCTACATGGTCGTAGTGGAGAGTGAGACGTCTCACATTGAGTGGTATAACAGCCCCAGCGTTTCCCTGCATGGTCGTAGTGGAGAGTGAGACGTCTCACATTGAATGGTATAACAGCCCCAGCGTTTCCCTACATGGTCGTAGTGGAGAGTGAGACGTCTTACATTGAATGGTATAACAGCCCCAGCGTTTCCCTGCATGGTCGTAGTGGAGAGTAAGAAGTCTTACATTGAATGGTATAACAGCCCCAGCGTTTCCCTACATGGTCGTAGTGGAGAGTGAGAAGTCTTTCATTGAATGGTATAACAGCCCTAGCGTTCCCCTACATGGTCGTAGTGGAGAGTGAGACGTCTCACATTGAATGGTATAACAGCCCCAGCGTTTCCCTGCATGGTTGTAGTGGAGAGTGAGAAGTCTCACATTGAATGGTATAACAGCCCCAGCGTTTCCCTGCATGGTTGTAGCGGAGAGTGAGAAGTCTCACATTGAATGGTATAACAGCCCCAGCGTTTCCCTGCTTGGTCGTAGTGGAGAGAGAGACGTCTTACATTGAATGGAATAACAGTCCCAGCGTATCCCTACATGGTCGTAGTGGAGAGTGAGAAGTCTTTCATTGAATAGTATAACAGCCCCAGCGTTCCCCTACATAGTCGTAGTGGAGAGTGAGATGTCTCACATTGAATGGTTTAACAGCCCCAGCGTTTCCCTGCATTGTTGTAGCGGAGAGTGGGAAGTCTCACATTGAATGGTATAACAGCCCCAGCGTTTCCCTACATGGTCGTAGTGGAGAGTGAGGAGTCTTTCATTGAATGGTATAACAGTCCCAGCGTTTCCCTACATGGTCGTAGCGGAGAGTGAGAAGTCTCACATTGAATGGTATAACAGCGCCAGCGTTTCCCTGCATGGTTGTAGCGGAGAGTGAGAAGTCTCACATTGAATGGTTTAACAGTCCCGGCGTTTCCCTGCTTGGTCGTAGTGAAGAGTGAGACGTCTTACATTGAATGGAATAACAGTCCCAGCGTATCCCTACATGGTCGTAGTGGAGAGTGAGAAGTCTTTCATTGAATGGTATAACAGCCCCAGCGTTTCTCTACATGGTCGTAGTTGAGAGTGAGAAGTCTTTCATTGAATAGTATAACAGCCCCAGCGTTCCCCTACATAGTCGTAGTGGAGAGTGAGATGTCTCACATTGAATGGTATAACAGCCCCAGCGTTTCCCAGCATGGTTGTAGCGGAGAGTGAGAAATCTCACATTGAATGGTATAACAGCCCCAGCGTTTCCCTACATGGTCGTAGTGGAGAGTGAGGAGTCCTTCATTGAATGGTATAACAGTCCCAGCTTTTCCCTACATGGTCGTAGCGGAGAGTGAGAAGTCTCACATTGAATGGTATAACAGCCCCAGCGTTTCCCTGCATGGTCGTAGCGGAGAGGGAGAAGTCTCACATTGAATGGTATAACAGCCCCAGTGTTTCCCTGCATGGTCGTAGCGGAGAGTGAGATGTCTCACATTGAATGGTATAACAGCCCCAGCGTTTCCCTACATGGTCGTAGTGGAGAGTGAGACGTCTCACATTGAATGGTATAACAGCCCCAGCGTTTCCCTGCATGGCCGTAGCGGAGAGTGAGATGTGTCACATTGAATGGTATAACAGCCCCAGCGTTTCCCTACATGGTCGTGGTGGAGAGTGAGAAGTCTTACATTGAATGGTATAACAGCCCCAGCGTTTCCCTGCATGGTCGTATTGGAGAGTGAGAAGTCTCACATTGAATGGTATAACAGCCCAAGCGTTTCCCTGCATGGTCGTATTGGAGAGTGAGAAGTCTTACATTGAATGGTATAACAGCCCCAGCGTTTCCCTGTATGGTCGTAGTGGAGAGTGAGAAGTCTCACATTGAATGGTATAACAGCCCCAGCGTTTCCCTGCATGGTCGTATTGGAGAGTGAGAAGTCTTACATTGAATGGTATAACAGCCCCAGCGTTTCCCTACATGGTCGTAGCGGAGAGTGAGAAGTCTTACATTGAATGGTATAACAGCCCCAGTGTTTCCCTGCATGGTCGTAGCGGAGAGTGAGAAGTCATACATTGAATGGTATAACAGCCCCAGCGTTTCCCTGCATGGCCGTAGTGGAAAGTGAGAAGTCTTACATGGAATGGTATAACAGCCCAAGCGTTTCCCTGCATGGTCGTAGTGGAGAGTGAGAAGTCTTACATTGAATGGTATAACAGCCCCAGCGTTTCCCTACATGGTCGTTTTGGAGAGTGAAAAGTCTTACATTGAATGGTATAACAGCCCCAGCGTTTCTCTACTTGGTCGTAGCGGAGAGTGAGAAGTCTTACATTGAATGGTATAACAGCCCCAGCTTTTCCCTACATGGTCGTAGTGGAGAGTGAGAAGTCTTACATTGAATGTTATAACAGCCCCAGCGTTTCCCTACATGGTCGTAGTGGAGAGTGAGAAGTCTTACATTGAATGGTATAACAGCCCCAGCGTATCCCTACATGGTCGTTGTGGAGAGTGAGAAGTCTTACATTGAATGGTATAACAGCCCCAGCGTTCCTACATGGTCGTAGCGGAGAGTGAGAAGTCTTACATTGAATGGTAAAACAGTCCCAGCGTTTCCCTACATGGTCGTAGTGGAGAGTGAGAAGTCTTACATTGAATGGTATAACAGCCCCAGCGTTTCCCTACATGGTCGTAGTGGAGAGTGAGAAGTCTTTCATTGAATGGTATAACAGCCCCAGCGTTTCCCTACATGGTCGTAGTGGAGAGTGAGAAGTCCTACATTGAATGGTATAACAGTCCCAGCGTTCCCCTGCATGGTCGTAGTGGAGAGTGAGACGTCTCACATTGAATGGTATAACAGTCCCAGCGTTCCCCTACATGGTCGTAGTGGAGAGTGAGAAGTCTTACATTGAATGGTATAACAGTCCCAGCGTTCCCCTGCATGTTCGTAGTGGAGAGTGAGAAGTCTTACATTGAGTGGTATAACAGTCGCAGCGATTCCCAACATGGCCGTAGCGGTGAGTGAGAAGTCTTACATTGAATGGTATAACAGCCCCAGCGTTTCCCTATATGGTCGTAGCGGAGAGTGAGATGTGTCACATTGAATGGTATAACAGCCCCAGCGTTTCCCTGCATGGTCGTATTGGAGAGTGAGAAGTCTTACATTGAATGGTATAACAGCCCCAGCGTTTCCCTACATGGTCGTAGTGGAGAGTGAGAAGTCTTACATTGAATGGTATAACAGCCCCAGCGTTTCCATGCATGGTCGTATTGGAGAGTGAGAAGTCTCACATTGAATGGTATAACAGCCCCAGCGTTTCCCTGCATCGTCGTAGTGGAGAGTGAGAAGTCACACATTGAATGGTATAACAGCCCCAGCGTTTCCCTGCATGGTCGTATTGGAGAGTGAGAAGTCTTACATTGAATGGTATAACAGCCCCAGCGTTTCCCTACATGGTCGTAGCGGAGAGTGAGAAGTCTTACATTGAATGGTATAACAACCCCAGCGTTTCCCTGCATGGTCGTAGCGGAGAGTGAGAAGTCTTACATTGAATGGTAAAACAGCCCCAGCGTTTCCCTGCATGGCCGTAGTGGAGAGTGAGAAGTCTTATGGAATGGTATAACAGCCCAAGCGTTTCCCTGCATGGTCGTAGTGGAGAGTGAGAAGTCTTACATTGAATGGTATAACAGCCCCAGCGTTTCCCTACATGGTCGTATTGGAGGGTGAGAAGTCTTACATTGAATGGTATAACAGCCCCAGCGTTTCCCTACATGGTCGTAGCGGAGAGTGAGAAGTCTTACATTGAATGGTATAACAGCCCCAGCGTTTCCATGCATGGTCGTATTGGAGAGTGAGAAGTCTCACATTGAATGGTATAACAGCACCAGCGTTTCCCTGCATGGTCGTAGTGGAGAGTGAGGTGTCACACATTGAATGGTATAACAGCCCCAGCGTTTCCCTGCATGGTCATATTGGAGAGTGAGAAGTCTTACATTGAATGGTATAACAGCCCCAGCGTTTCCCTACATGGTCGGAGCGTAGAGTGAGAAGTCTTACATTGAATGGTATAACAGCCCCAGCGTTTCCCTGCATGGTCGTAGCGGAGAGTGAGAAGTCTTACATTGAATGGTAAAACAGCCCCAGCGTTTCCCTGCATGACCATAGTGGAGAGTGAGAAGTCTTACATGGAATGGTATAACAGCCCAAGCGTTTCCCTGCATGGTCGTAGTGGAGAGTGAGAAGTCTTACATTGAATGGTATAACAGCCCCAGCGTTTCCCTACATGGTCGTATTGGAGGGTGAGAAGTCTTACATTGAATGGTATAACAGCCCCAGCGTTTCCCTACATGGTCGTAGCGGAGAGTGAGAAGTCTTACATTGAATGGTATAACAGCCCCAGCGTTTCCCTACATGGTCGTAGTGGAGAGTGAGAAGTCTTACATTGAATGGTTTAACAGCCCCAGCGTTTCCCTACATGGTCGTAGTGGAGAGTGAGAAGTCTTACATTGAATGGTATAACAGCCCCAGCGTTTCCCTACATGGTCGTTGTGGAGAGTGAGAAGTCTTACATTGAATGGTATAACAGCCCCAGCGTTCCTACATGGTCGTAGTGGAGAGTGAGAAGTCTTACATTGAATGGTATAAGAGTCCCAGCGTTTCCCTACATGGTCGTAGTGGAGAGTGAGAAGTCTTACATTGAATGGTATAACATCCCCAGCGTTTCCCTACATGGTCGTAGTGGAGAGTGAGAAGTCTTTCATTGAATGGTACAACAGCCCCAGCGTTTCCCTACATGGTCGTAGTGGAGAGTGAGAAGTCTTACATTGAATGGTATAACAGTCCCAGCGTTCCCCTACATGGTCGTATTGGAGAGTGAGGAGAGTAGTGGAGTAAGGCGGTTTCTGCGCCACTCTAAAACCCCCCTTGCTCTACTACTAAGCCTCAGCCATGTTAAATATTTCTCGAACGCGTGGTCCGATTTTGACAAATGAGGTGTCGTTGGACTCGGGCTGACGTTCTCTTTCCTATGGACCATGTATTATATTTTTCAAAAATTTTTTAAAATTTTTTTGTTTTCGAAAATAGGTAATAGTTTGAAAACCAAAAATGATAGAACGTTGTGCCATGGCTCAAACGAATGGTCTTTATGACCTTTATTTTCTATAATAAAACTTTTTTACTTTTTATGTTTTTTTGAAAACACTCGAATTTTGAAAATCCTATATTTTGGAAACTAGGAACTCTACAAAAAAAATTGTTTGACGTAAATCAATGGTCCCTACCCTCTCTACCCCCAAAATAAATTTCAAGTCTCTAGAGAAAAAAATTGTGTGTAGTAGTGGGATGAGGGGAAAGCTGGACCACTTAGCAAGTGGTGAGCCCCTGCGACCTTGGAATGGAAGGAGTCATGCTAGGAAGGCGTGCTTGGATTCGTTTTTTTCGTCTCGTCGTGTTCTTTACGGGAATGTCGGTGTCGAAAAGATGAAAATTTGGAAACAAGGTTCTTTTGGGGGAAAACCATGATTTTGAACTTTTTGCTATATCTCGCGAACCAATCATGCTAGAGGTGTGTTCGACAGGTCCAAGGACTCGGGGTGACGTCCTCTTTGCTATGGACCACTCATTGTAATTTTAAAAAAAAATTGGAAACGCGATTTTGGGGTAAACACGTGTTTTTTGTGATTTTTGCCGATATCTCACGAACCAATAACGCTAGAGACGTTTACGAGGTGTCCTAGGACTCGGGCTAACGCCCCCTTTCAAATGTGGTAGATATTTTTTCCAAAAAGATAATTCACAAAGGGCCTAACGCCATACATGTTGAAATAACGTTTTCTTTTTCTTTGCCTGTTTATAATGTCCATGAAGCGTGGCGGTTGAGAGAGACGATACGGCTGGGTGTGTGTTTTTCAACGAACCTGTCGCTAACCACAAGGACCATGCTTAATAGATCAATCGATATTTCGACGGATCGGTGTATGAAAGAGCGAGCGTGCGTTTTTCTGATATTTTACCTTTAACGTGTAAACGGTGATGAGAACTTGATTCTATGTTGGTCGAAGCGAGTACCGAAAACAAACGAGCAGGAGGTGAAGGTCAATTGAGCTTATTGGAAGGCTCCGATCTGACTTGACAACAGGTGCAATGGAAAAAATGACCAAGACGCTTGAAGGTGAAATAATCTGACCATCGTGGTGGCAGGGGAGTGTGAAAGGCATGCACACACGTGTGAGATGGCATGTACGCTAAACCAGTGACATCCTGTCTTGCTTCGTACGTGACAAAATGCAAGTTCAGGTGAAATTTGATCTACCGCAGGTGTTCATCTTAGACGTCATCTGTCCACGTGCATGATAACTGTTAACAAGTCACATCCTGTTTTGCTTCGTACGTGACAAAATGCAAGTTCAGGTGAAATTTGATCCGGCACAGGTGTTCGCTTGGGTGTTATCTGTCCACGTGCACGATAAGAGAATGTTCAAAGCGTGGGAATCGCTGAATCAGTAAAAAGTATGATGCAACTTGTCGGAATGATGTCACAACCAATAGAGAGGCAAGAGCTGCAAACAGCAGTGGTGGGAGGTGAAGGGAGGGAGAGGGGAGGGGGTGATGTATGAGAGAACACAGGAGGAAAGGGAAAGACAAACATGTATGAACATGCATGAAGCGCGGAGCGCTGTATACATAGAGCTATAGGTGGTGTACAACATGTGTGAATAAATAAAAAGTACACAGGTTCACACAACATGTAGTTTATTGATCCAAGAATTAAACGTAGAGTTAAACCCTAACCATTTGACGTAGAGTTTATTTCCTTTTTGTTTCAACACTTTTTCCACAAGATAGTGCTGAGGAAATGCTGTTTTCTGAAGTTCATGTAGATAAAATCTACCTTTTATGGGTTGATGGTTGAGGTCCTCGAGTAAATAGGTGACTGGACTGTCCAAGTAGACTCGACGAATTCGAAATAGTTCAGTCCCCCACTGAGGCGTGTAGCCCTTATTGAAGGCAGACTTAAATTTGCTCACACGAACAAAATCCCCAATGTTCTGTCGGTGACGTTTAGGATCAGCTGTTTTTATGGGGTTAAACAGTTTATCCAATCGCTGAATATTTTTAGTTACGAAACGTGGCTTGGTCCCAATCGTTCTATGTTTGGTGTCATTGTAACGTGATACTAGCTCAGGTAACATGTCCAACCAGCGATACGTGCCCTGAGCTGTAAACGCTTTCCACATATGGGTTTTCAATGTTCGGTTGAACCGCTCGACCACACTGGCTTTCAGATTGCTGTACGTGGTGTAATGGTGAATATCCTTAGATTTGAGAAAACTGGAGAAATCCTTGTTGAAAAATTCTTTCCCCTGGTCAGTTTGTAGCAGCTGAGGTTGACGTTTGGAGTGTTGAATAATATGTTGAAAGGCCTTGGTAACTAGTGGGCCAGACTTGCGACGCACAGGTTCAACAAAGGCCATTTTGGAATAGACATCAATGACGGTCAACATATAGCGTACACCGTCGTTAACGCCAGCATAGGGTATCATTTCAACCAAGTCAGCCTGCCAAAGTTCATCCACACCTCGTGAAATCACCTTGAGTCGCGGATAGTGACGCCTAGCTGGGCGATGCAACTCGTGAGCGATACCCATTTTAATGGGTGAGGGCTTAAACAATAATTTTGGCATTTCGAAGTTCTTGTTCAATTTCTTGAATTTCCCAATCGTGACCGGTATGGCCAGCTTGACGTGAGGCATGCAACAACTGTAGCCGCTGGACGAGCTTATTGGGATTGTGCCAGTAGGTAACATCCACAAGGGGTTTTAATGGTTTAAATGTCACTCCCGAAGCGGACGCTTTACGACGAGTACTTTGACTAGTGGGAAACATTTTTGCAATGATGGTTTTATATTTTTGAGATATATTGGCATTCACTTGTTGCGTGGGATCATACTGTCTTTTGTGAGCATGGGTATCCAATAAAATGGATTTATATTTGTCAAGGTCCTCTGACGTATAATCATGGGAAGAGGGGGTCCGAGAAAAGAGCAGCTTTAACAGTCCTGGCGTTAATTTATAGTTGATGTTTTTAATGACAGCTTTAGTACGAGCAAATTTAATGGATGAATCGCCAATTTTAAAACTATCATCCTCATAGCGAACACCATACGTGGTATCTGTGTTTCCAATAAATAGATCGGTGAAATAGGGTTCCAATGTTGATCCATAATATTTTATTAAAATGGGTTTCAGTTGAGCTTTATGTTGAGAGGTGGCCAAGAGTTGTGAAAACGGAGACGCTCTGGAAGGGCAAGGTGTTTCGACCATGGCCAAGGATTTCTTTTTTCTCAAAAACTCTGCAAGGGGTGCGGCCTTTTTTTGAGGCGTAAACACTTGTTCCTCCTCATCCTCAACTTCACTAACACTAGTCAAATCTTCCTGTTCCTCTTCCTCAGGGTCCTCGTGCAGCGTCTGCGTGGCTTGTGAAACGGTGGGTAGAGTTTCAGATGGCTTGAAAGAGGGTTTCAACATGGCTTTTAGCGGAGGTGCTAAATGTTGTTGAATAAACAAAGCATGATTGGCACGTGATTGTTTCAATTGACGAAACTTTTGGCGAATAGTATTTTTTGCTCTAATAATATGCTTTTTAATTGACTCTCTGCTAACGCCATGGTGTCTTGGCAAATGACTTGCCGGGGAATGAGACAAGGCCTTAAATAGCAATAAAATGATCAAACCCTAAGCGATACCGTCCTTGGTTGAGTTCACTTTGTTTGTCAATCACTAAACAGGCATGACGTTGAGTGTTCCAGCACTTGGCACACAATTCTGTAAACATTTGAAAGGTCATATCCGGATTCACATGTTCATTATAAATGTGACGACTGTTCCTCTCGTCCTGACGAAATAAAACAATGACATTGGCATTGTCACGAATCAACTGTTTGGACATTTTAGAATACGTTTGCCCAAGATAGAAGCAATCGATATGTTTGTGTCGACCCATGCTGAAATAGCTTTGAATGATGCCTTGACGTTCAGTGGATACATCATCGAAAATCATGAGTGAATCAGGCTTTACTTCATCCGGTGAAATCACATTTTCTTGCATGGAAAATGTAAAATAACCCATATTCTCTTTTTGTAATCCAGACATGACTTGATCCAGAAACACGTAAAGGGGTTGGTAGAGAGATTTTGCAAAAATATAAATATTTTGAAAACGCAGACCATTGGGCGCTGTAATGAGCGTTAGCAAAAGATTAGTCTTTCCACAGCCGGAAGGCCCCACAATGATGCAGCGAATGGAAGATGGAAACAGTGAACCATGGCGTTGTTCACGTGATATGGGACAGAGATGGGAAACCATGTCCCCCACGGGGAATGACTCTTGCTGCTTAATAATCTTCATGTCAACTAAGGCTTAGACAGGCTAGCCGGCTGTCTATATACAGGACACCGAACCTTGTCATAGAAACAGTAGACTGGTACTACAGGTTGACGATGGATGTCTTTGGACGTGCGTTGATGGCCAAAGATAGGCCTGTCCTCATACATGATCCTAAACAGGAAACAGATCCTGCTAATAAACACTATGTGGATAGGTCAGTAGTGCCACGCACAAAACAGGGAGATTATGACTTTAAGGGAAAGCGGTTAACCCATGTAAATCATCCTCAAGTGTCTACAGACGTTACTACGAAAAAGTATGTGGATAACAAAGTGTATGATTTTTATGACAAAGTGCCCCAGCTTATGGTGAATGGCTATAGCGCTAATCATCACCGCATTATTCACGTGGAAGACCCACAAGACGAAGACGATGTCTGTACCAAGCGTTACGTGACCCATGAAATGAAAAGGCTTTATAAATTTATCCCATCTGTGTTTTTAGTGTATCTGACAAATGAAAAACCTGTGAATGACAGAAACCATTTACCGCTAGTCCATGATCAGCACTTGACCTATGTGCTTGCTTCGGGTTTAAGCCACTATCGATTACACTATGATGGAACCATTCACATCAAATATGCCATACCTGATGAGAACCATTTACAAATAAAGATAAATGGTCATAGGATGTTGGTCCATGACCATGAAATGGTCAATGCAAGTGACGAATTATCCTTTTATCTCATGTTGACATGGGATGAAAAGCAAGCGGGGAAAACCATAAACGATTTCCCACTTTATGTGGAATTGGAATATACAGCCATGAAATAACCATCTGACGTTAGTTGTGATTTAAACTTTCTTGTGAAAGGTTGTTGGTCATTATCATCATGGTGAAACAAAGGTATGTGGTGAGAAAGACTAAAAAAAGGACATTGTCCTTGGCAAAGCCAGGGTTTTCAACATTCGAGGACAAGCCCTTGCGAAAGAAAAAAAGAAAAAATAATGTATTGACCATAAGGAAAGCCCTTCGAGCAGCACAGAGACAGGTTATTCCAAAACGTTGGCGACAGGTTTCAAACCAAGGGCGAGTGATTCCCGTCCCCAAACGAGCGGGATTTTTACCTGCATTATTTGCCGGGTTGGCTGCTCTGGGCTCACTTTTGGGCGGTGCCAGTGCAGTGGCGAAAACCATTAAAGCCGCGCAGCAGGGCAAGCAACAACTCAAAGAAAGTCAGCGACACAATGAAACGATGGAAGCGATTGCCATGGGGGCTAGAAATGCCAATTTAAAGCCAGCCTTTTATCAACAAGGATTTGGGATTTCACCATTTCGAAATATTAAAAAAAAAAAAATTAACCTCTGCCATAGCGAGACATGCCCTGACGCATCAACAAGTGGAAAGCTATGCTAAACAACTAAAGCTTTCTCATTTTCGAGGTGTGTTTATGCGAAACCAATTACCCCCACGACCCTGGAAACAGGAATGTGCTGTTGTCAATTTGGATGATCACCGAGGACCAGGAACGCATTATGTAGCTTATGTCAAAGAGGGATCCATGGTATGGTACTTTGACAGTTTTGGGAATTTGCCTCCGCCCATGGAACTAGTGACCTATTTTGGAAACAGGATCAAGATATATTATAATGTGAAACGAGAGCAAACGTTTAACAGCCAACAGTGTGGACGTTTGTGTTTAATTTTTTTATATAAGACGCAGCATAAGCAAAAACGCCACCAGTATGTCGGCAGAAAGTAAAACGTTTACAGTGCATGGACGTGGACCTGAAGTCAGCCTAGACTTCTACCCGCCTATCGAATTGAGTGAAAAACCCTATGGTTTAGGACTTGTTTCTCTTGAAACGTACAATCGAATATACAACATACGTGAAAATGTGAACAACAAGTTTTACTATGATGATTCTGTGCTCACCTTGAACTCTGGTGGATACACGATCGATGATATTTATGAACACATTTATGTGGTGTTGATCAATCAATATGGTTTAAAGTCATTTCTCGACGGAACGCACAAGTTTGAACTTGTAGGCAATACCAACACTCATCGCTGCAGTATTTTCTCCTCATTCAACATTGACTTTAAAACACACCCCGATTCCATTGGTCCATTACTAGGATTTAAACCACGTGTGTTGGAGCCCAACAAAAAACATGAATCAGACCATGAAGTGAAATTCATTGAGGACCATCATGTGTCGGTGACGTGTAATATTATTAGCCAAGTGTACACCAATCAAGAACCATCGCATTCGCTTTATGACTTTATTGTGACATCGCCCAATGGCTATATTATTCGTGAAAACCCTCCAGTGGTGCTTTTTCATGCTGTGGCTGTTGATAGTATTAGTAATATAACATTAAGACTGATCAATAGAGATCAACAACTCATTGATCTAGATTCTACCACACCAGTGACTTACAAGTTGGTGCTAAAGCCACTATGAAGTTTGTGTATAAAGCAACAACACCGTCTAGGAATGGTGTTAGTTGTTTGCCACGTGAATACACGTTAACATCTCAGAACAAGCAGATTTTACAGCATTTGGGTTACCACGTCAACCCTCATAATGAATTCTATCCTAGAGATAGCGAACCGCATCGAGGAGCAACCAGGAGTGGTAAGAATTGATCTCCATTCCTATCAAGCTCAAACACCTGGACTCAATAACAATGATGAAATTCAATTTGTTATCAACAACCAAGATATTTACACCCTACCGCATGAAAGTGTCATTCAGATTGAAGGTCGGCTCACCAAAGCCGATGGCTCTACACCTACCACATCCAAGTTGGCCAACCATGGTTTAGCCTTTCTGTTTTCTGAAGTACGTTATGTCATTAACGATATCGTGGTGGATAGCACTCGAAATGTGGGCATTTCCAGTGTCATGAAACTATACCCCTCTTATAGTGAGGAAGAAGGTAAAACACTTTGCATGGCAGGTTGGTGTCCTGACTCGACCAATGACTGGATGGTACACACCGATGGGACCTTTACTGGATATTTACCTCTTAAACTGATTCTAGGCTTTGCTGAAGATCACCAACGCATTGTGGTCAACGCAAGGCAAGTGCTTTATCTGGTGAGAGACAGGAGTGATAATAATGCACTCAAGGGAGCCGACAATGCCCCCATCGATTCAAAAGTTCAACTACAACGCTTGCTATGGAAAGTGCCTCATGTGACCCTTAACGATAGCAAAAAACTGGACATACTCAAAATGGTAAAGAGAGATATGCCTCTACCCATGGAATTTAGAAGCTGGGCACTCCATGAGTATCCGCTATTGCCCACTACCAACACACACAGTTGGTCTGTAAAAACAGCTCGCTATACAGAGAGACCTCTCTACCTGATCGTGGGTTTTCAAACGAATCGCAAGTATCAACAAACCAAAGATGCCTCGCAATTTGATCACCTGCAATTGAGAAATGCACGTCTTTTCCTCAACGGAGCTGTGTTTCCCTATGAAGGACTGGATTTGGATTTTTCAAAAAATAAGTTTGGGCCCCTGTACGACTTGTTTTCTAAATTTCGATGGTCGTATTATCAAAAAGAGAACGGCCCCATGCTACTACCCCAAGCGTTTAAGGCAAGAGCACCACTGATTGTCTTTGACTGTTCTTACCTGGAAGAGTCTGTCAAGCCATCCAATATCGACATTCGACTAGATTTTGAAACGCATGACAATGTACCAGCCAATACCACGGCCTACTGTCTGATTATTCATCACAAACAAGTCAACTATTATCCACTGTCCAACCAAGTGACGAGTGTATAAATAACAGGTCATCCCACGTCAAGCCGCTCAGTCATGTCTTGCTTTAAAGCCTCAAGAGACGTTACATCCATGAATTTAAACTCTGAGGAACAACGTTTCAAGACTTTTGCCACATGGCCAGTGCCTTTCATAAACCCTCAAGCCTTGGCAGCCGCTGGATTCTACTATTTAAAAACAAGAGATGAAGTGAAATGTGCCTTTTGTCCCATCATCATAGACCAATGGCAGGAGGGCGATGAACCCATGCAGGAACATCAGCGCTGGTCACCCACCTGCCCCTACCTGTGCAGAATGAAAGTGGGAAATATACCCTGTCATTCAAGCTATCCCTCGCTTGTGTCTTTGGGCGATGAAAAAAAAACAAGTTACGATACGTGTGGACCGTATGGTATCCATGGTGCTTTGGTGAGCAGCTCACCATCAAAAACGCCTAGTTTAGAGACATTGGGACATCATCGGTGTTATGGACGTTACAAACACAAGAGACTATATTGTTGTATTAGTTGCTATCGTCCTTATCCCAAAATGACAAAGGCCTGTAAGACGTGTAATGATAATAAAATGATGTAATTCTTAAATTCTTATTTTTTTGCTTTTGCCTCTGTCCTACCCTAACCTTATTTTTTGGAACTAGCATGGCAGGTAAGTCCATGCCATGATCACACCTGATCGTCCGTCAGTCGTCAGTTGAACTTGGTCCAGACAAGCGTCAACATGTTGCGCACACTCATTGTGGATTGCCAAGGGTTTAAAATTGGTGACAACAAATTTATATTTAAACAAGTGGCCGTGATCGATTGTACCACGTTTTGGATATCACAAGCTACGCATTTGCTATTTAAACCACCCCATGCTTTTGATTTGTTGTGTGAAAAAGACCGTAAACAAACCCAGTGGATTGAAAATCATAGGCAACTAGACTGGAATCAGGGAACCATTTCCTATAAATATTTGGATGTGGTTATGAAAGCACACTTGTCCTCGGCCAATGTGGTATTTGTGAAAGGTAATGAAAAACGTCAATGGTTGCAACCATTTTTGGCGTCTTACTGCCAATGTATCGACCTCATGGAGTTGAGCTGCCCCTCCCTGCAAACGCTCATGGATACTTGTTCCTGTGGCAACATTACCCATACAGCCCTATCGCATGCGTGGCATCTCTTTCATTGGTTAACCACTCATGCCTGCTGGGAGTTGTTGAACAAAATTATAACTCAAGATTTACCTGTGAATGACGTCAGTGAGATTTCTACAAGCGACGTGTAAACATCTACAGCACGTGATACCATGGAGAAAGGCAATGCTACGGACAAAGCCATCGGCAAGTTCTTTGTGTGCAAAAAGAAACTAGACAGTTTTACCAAAGAGGAACTCTTGGCGCTGCCCAAGTCGTTCATTTATTATGTGGCCGCCAACGCAGTGAAAGAAATCTGGCAACATGTACCAAAATCATGGACTCAAGACCCTGTGTTGAGTGAATTGCAACCCTGTACGGATTACGATCACCATAAGCAAGTGGCCATGGCAAAAATACCGTCTATGCGTCAGTGTGCGACTTGCCAGCTAGTGAAACTGTATCACGGTCATAAGAGTCCATGTAAAGACTTTGTTGAATCATTCCACGGGTGTCATGGCGAGAAAAAGCAACAACAACAACAAACACAAACATCGTCCACAGAGGAGGAGGAAGACCAAACCTTCTTACCATCGATGGAAAAGGATATGCCAGACCTGTACTGGCAATGGCGTCATTGACAAAGTGATTCAATACTTACCTTTCGAAATCCATCTTCCAGGTTATCGTTTTTGTGGCCCTGGAACTCGTCTCGAAAAACGTTTACAACGTAGTGATGTACCCATTAATCTTTTGGATCAAGCATGCAAGGAACATGACCTTTCTTATCGCCATAGTCATCCTGGTTTAAGACATGTGGCCGATAAATTGTTATTGAAGAAAGCTAAACAACGTTTCACATCCAATGATGCCTCAGTGGGTGAAAGAATGGCAGCCCTGATTGTCATGAGTGCTATGAAAGGAAAGTTGATGATGCATGGACATAAACATTGAGGAGTGAGGAATTGGGATTTGTTTGTATTCTATTTTTTCTTTTGTCAATTCACTATGACTATGAAATAAAAACAAAAGTTTTCCAGAGCACGATGTTTTGTTATTTTTAATTTTAAGAAATCGTGATGTTGATGGCTGATTTTTTCATTTTACACATTTCACACATGATGAATTCCACACACTGTCATTTATCATTTTGCAATTTACATTTTTTGAAAACGTTCGTTTCAAGTTTAACGTTTTTGATGATATGGATTTTTACATTTTGCTGATGACACATTTTAAACAATGTCCGTTTGAAGTTTTTGAATTTTCAAATTTCACACATGGCCATTTCCAGTTTTTAAAAATGTCCGTTTTAAGTTTTGCTGTTTTGGTGATATGGAAACATGGAATTTCCATTTTGCAGTTTTCATATTTTTTCCATTTGGTGTATGTCGAAAGTTGAGATTTGACAATGATGTTGATAATACTGCAATGTGTTGATGTGTGTTTGGAGAAACGTCGAGGTCTACGACTACTGCAGGTAAGACTGTTTTTACAAAAATAATGTCTATTGTCTGCCACATTTCAATGAAAAAAACGAAACTATTTAAAACAAAATGAGTATATAAGTGAGCATTTACCCCCTCCCCACCCCCCACCCTACCTCACCGTGTTTGCTCTGGTCAACCATATACATGAGCTTTCTCTTTCCACTCATACATTCACACCTGTCTTTGGGAACAAACACAACCACTTTATTTATTCCCAAAAGCACATTCTCGACATGTACACTCATCCCAAAAGAACTTTTTTTAGTTTACCATTTTACTATTTCAAAAAATAATTAAATACTAGTTATTAAAGTTACTAAAAATCTTATTTATTTCATATTTACAAAAAAATCAATTTTGTACAGCATTACAAGAATCACACTATTTACCAATCAAAAAATTTTAAAAAAATAAGGTTGCATAGAACGTTTTAAGAGCAAAAGGTCCAAGTGGGTTGCCACTATTTACAAAATCTACTATTTACAATGGCAAGAAAACAATATTTACAAAATACTAAATCTACAAGTTACATAAAGCTATGTCCCATAAACGATTATACAGTGAAATCACACCTCCTCCTCGTTGCGATTATAACCCCAGGGCTGGCTGGTGAGCAGGTCATCAGC
This sequence comes from Meconema thalassinum, assembly GCA_946902985.2. Taxonomy (NCBI): domain Eukaryota; kingdom Metazoa; phylum Arthropoda; class Insecta; order Orthoptera; family Tettigoniidae; genus Meconema; species Meconema thalassinum. The sequence continues at coordinate 331,212,608 of OX336395.1, forward strand.
CCACACACGCTTGTTATCCATGGAGGCGAGGGTGCGTTTTCTCTGTTCCACAAGATACAGATGATGGTTGCTGGATTGTATCCTGCACTGTGTATGAGACATAGCTTTGCCAGTGCGTAAAACCGCTAAGTAATCGTCTACACGTAGCGATTTTACCACTGCCCTACCTACACCTTTTGCTCTTTTGGCTTCCTTACAGTTGAGTGTGCGGTAAGCATACATTTTTGAAGCCAAACCTACGAATTCCGTCATAATGGAATCACCGCATTCATCTTTTAAAACGCCCATTTCCTTTTTGTTCTTTATGGGCAGCTGAAACACGTTGTCAGCGCTATAGCAAGAGGTGTCGAACCAGTCACTATGTTGCCTTATGACGTCATAGGGGTTGCAGTGGCGAATGTGGTAAATGAATGAGTCCGTGTCCATATACAAAAGAGAGACGTCCTCAAAATGGCGTTTGGCAAACTCATAGTGGAATCGATACATGACCGATTTAGAAAAGTCTAAAATGACTTGACCCAAGTAAATGGGCTTATCCATGGTCACGCTGGTCTTACTCATTTCAATAGTAGCCAAATCCTCATCGATAATTTTGATCGATTTGAAATTTGGCTTGGCAATGTACCGCCGGGCACCCCACCGCCCCTCCCAGACATTAACTAATTTAATGTCACGGTATTTGCGGACATTCTCCATAGACTTACCATAAATGCAGTTGTTCATTAATTTAAAAAAGTTAATTTCAAACTGCTGTGTTGCCATTTGTCGGTGCTCTGTGTTGAGTCGCATGTATGGCTCAAGCCATGCTTTTTGAGCAAAAGAAATACCCCTCTGGATTTTCTTCAACACCAAGCCTTGGGCGAGGCATTGCACCAACATTTGGATATGTAGTACATACCGATTTTTGTTGTAAAGTGTGCCCATGAGTTTTTCAATTTTCACTTTACTGTCAGGGGGAACCATTTGCTCAAGGCAGAATGGGAAATCGGCATGTTCATCATACAAGGATGAGGGATATTCAATATCCACTTCTAGCACATATCCACGGCCTGTTTCTTGGCTAGCCATGTTCACATTAAATTCTGACACTTGTTTGTCTGTCAGCCAAGCAAACTTCCCATAGGGCAAAGGCTGACTCATGGCGTAACCGTACAAATTATTCACGTCATAGTACATTAAGTACGATTCTTGTTTTTCCGGTGAATAATCAGGCATGTAGACATTGTTCGCTTCGGCATGGCGCTGGTTAAGTGACACAAAGCCGCCACGAATGCCCTTTTCAAAAAATAGAACCATGTCTACGTCAGTGAGTAAATCCAATTCCACTTGAGTGTATTTCAAAGCGGCATCGAACGAGAGCCCAGGACTCGTATAATAGTGAACCGGGTCAAGACCGTAAATGTGTTGACACAAGTTACGGAATTTTTCAAACACATCAGTGAGCAGCAATACATCCAGTTTTAGGTAATGCAAAGCATATTCACTTAGCGTCTTGATGCCAAACACTCGCCAAACTTGACATGCATGTGCATAGTCTTCATCGGAAACGGTACTGCGTGTTAGTTTCGAGTAAAATTTCTCTTGTGGTGGGAGTTTTCTTTGCTTTAACACGTCCCAGCTGTTGCAAAAATCATACGGGAATATACCTTTCCGAATGCACAATTGAAATTGCTCAGGATCATTAAAATGCATTCTAGTATTTTTTAATTCCTCCTCATTCAAGCCATTCACAAGGCTGTCTAGCGAGGATGCCATAAACTTAAAGGAATCCAAAAATCGAATGCTAAAGTCGCCCAACCACCATGCCAGGGCCGTAAAACGCTCATGGTTTTGGGGAATAATGGTAAACGAGCCCTTGTTGACATGGCCCAATTCACGAATCAAAAACTGAATGTCATAATTCGCCAGATTGTGGAAAAAGACAGCGATGAAACGAGGAGCTGGAAAGTTTAAGTAGCATTTACTATGCGCAGCTCCACGAAACTCCCCTGTAAAATGCGAGTGGTCTCTGACTTTTTCCTCTCCACTTAAAGTAGGCTTTTCGCAGATATGGCATGTCATGGCATGCTCATACTGCTGCTGTTGTTCTGGAGATAGGCTCATGGGTACTGGGTGGTCCAGTAATTCCTGTACATGGTCGGCCAACTTGACAAGTTCATCCAAGAACCATTTAGCACAATCTGGCCCCTCGCGGTATTTGTAAACGGATTGTGTGGGGTCATAGGCACACACCACATTAAATCCTATGGCAAAGGGTTCATGTTTTTGAATGGGTGTGGTTGAGCTGATGGTGGGATCTGGTTCACATCCCGCCATGGGTGTGGTGAGTGCTTCGAAATCTGCATACACCACATAGGGGACAGTGTCACGCTTGTGAATGTCCTTAAACTTTAACACAGCCTTGTCCCCTTGTGGCAATATCAATCTCACCGCTTCCTGAGTAACACAATCTACCCTATGACGTTCCAAAAGCGTAGGGGTTTTAAAATATTGCAAGCATCGATCACAAATATGTTTTGGACGCTTGTCCTTTGACATTTGGCTGCTTAGCAATCTACTCAGGCTTTTAATGAGGCAATAGTGATTCACTTCTCCTACAGATAAATATAAAAGATGAATGTGGTGTCGTTTCGGTTCTTTTGTAGTATAAGGAGGACCCACAATCTCATTACCATCAAGGCCATAGACCATGAACGAAAAGTCCTGGTTATCTTGTTCAAACCTATGGATCTCGGTTAAGTCCATAGGGAACGATACTCGAGTTAAATTTAACGTTTGTTTTAATTCATCAAACTTGGCCTTGTACTTTGCTGGTCTGTTAACATGACGATCTTGAGCTGGCTGCATGTACGCAGCTACAGACCACAGAAAGCAATCATTGTCACGATTCTTTATATTGACCACAGCCTTTTTCAAATCTATGGCTAGTGGTGTTTCAATATAGCTAGACCCAGCGTTCAACGGGTTGAATTGACAAATGTTGATTTGCAAATGATGAATTTTGTCTAAGGCAAGGCCACTCGGTCCTTGTTGCAGTTTATCAAATTTTGATAGCAAGGCATTCACCACGTGGGTTTCATACCACTGTTCCAAATTATGGGCTATGAATAGCTCTTGCATTTTACTGCAAATATAAAATGTCTCTTTATGCTCTACGTCCTTCTTTTTATATATGAAATCGCACACCAGTTCTGTATTCACCTTTAAAGCCGTATGCAACCTTTGCGCTGTACAAATTTCAATTTTAAAAATTTCAAAACAAGATTCTAAAAATTCTTTGGGAATCAAACTTTTTCTAACATTGACCACGCGGCCAGAGCACACACGCGATTTAAAACAACTATTTAGGGGCTCCCAAGTTAACGTATCGGTAGCAGTGGCAAAAGACATTATTTTGAAAGAACACTCTCACCTGAGTTTTCAGCTGTAGACTGCTTGACAAAGGTTCCACTCTAAAGCCACTTGGTTTTCAACTGTATTTGCTATAGCAGTGAACCCTTTTTTTTTCTCCAAATATCTAAAAAGAAATAAAATAAACCACCATAAGTATATCCATTCCATATAGTTTATGCCTTTCATAAACAAAACAAAATCAAACAGGTTATATATTTTAAAAAAATATCTCACCTTGACGTGTAATGCTTTGCTATATTCTCGTCTCGTGGGCTAGTGTGGAAATGGTTTCCTTTTCTATCTGTCTGTCTTTCTCTTTCTTTAATATATTTCCCACAGACACACGACAGGTAGGCTATACACGTTATCTGCAAACAAATAAATAAATAAAATCATTAATTACCTAATCAATAAATAATTGCATGTATTTATATAAAAATCAATAAATATATAAATGAATAAATATATACCTACCCCACAACAAGGTTAAGTATTTTCCACCAACACCAAAACTGTTAAACAAGACCAAGAGTTTCATGCAACGCAGTGTGTTCAAAGGTAGTCACCTAAGTGAGCTTGGAAATGATAACGACATGTCTTTATATATGCTACGTTGCATGTAAAATCTTTTTTTTTCCACGCTTTAAACATTCTCTTATCGTGCACGTGGACAGATAACACCCAAGCGAACACCTGTGTCGGATCAAATTTCACCTGAACTTGCATTTTGTCACGTACGAAGCAAAACAGGATGTGACTTGTTAACAGTTATCATGCACGTGGACAGATGACGTCTAAGATGAACACCTGCGGTAGATCAAATTTCACCTGAACTTGCATTTTGTCACGTACGAAGCAAGACAGGATGTCACTGGTTTAGCGTACATGCCATCTCACACGTGTGTGCATGCCTTTCGCACTCCCCTGCCACCACGATGGTCAGATTATTTCACCTTCAAGCGTCTTGGTCATTTTTTCCATTGCACCTGTTGTCAAGTCAGATCGGAGCCTTCCATTAGCTCAAATGACCTTCACCTCCTGCTCGTTTGTTTTCGGTACTCGCTTCGACCAACATAGAATCAAGTTCTCATCACCGTTTACACGTTAAAGGTAAAATATCAGAAAAACGCACGCTCGCTCTTTCATACACCGACCCGCCGAAATAGCGATTGATCTATTAAGCATGGTCCTTGTGGTTAGCGACAGGTTCGTTGAAACACACACACACCCAGCCGTATCGTCTCTCTCAACCACCACGCTTCATGGACATTATAAACAGGTAAAGAAAAAAAAAACGTTTTTTCAACATGTATGGCGTTAGGCCCTTTGTGAATTATCTTTTTGGAAAAAAAAATCTACCACATTTGAAAGGGGGCGTTAGCCCGAGTGCTAGGACACCTCGTACACGTCTCTAGCGTTATTGGTTCGTGAAATATCGGCAAAAATCACAAAAAACACGTGTTTACCCCCAAAATCGCGTTTCCAAAATTTTTTAAAATTACAACGAGTGGTCTATAGCAAAGAGGACGTCTGCCCGAATCCTTGGACCCGTCGTACATGCTTCTAGCGTTATTGCTTCGTGAAAAATTGGCAAAATCACAAAAAACATGTGTTTACCCCAAAATCGAGTTTCCAATTTTATTAAAAATTATAACGAGTGGTCCATAGGAGAGAGGACGTTACCCCGAGTCCTTGGACCTGTCGAACACGCCTCTAGCGTTATTGGTTCGTGAGATATAGCAAAAAGTCTAAAATCACGTTTTTCCCCCAAAAAAACATGTTTCCAAATTTTCATCTTTTCGACACCGACATTCCCGTAAAGAGCACGACGAGACAAAAAAAACGAATCCAAGCACGCCTTCCTAGCATGACTCGTTCCATTCCAAGGTCGCAGGGGCTCACCACTTGCTTTTGGAAGCAGCTCTGTCACTACCCCACTACTACACACAATTTTTTTCTCTAGAGACTTGAAATTTATTTTGGGGGTAGAGGGGGTAGGGACCATTGATTTACGTGAAACAATTTTTTTTGTAGAGTTCCTAGTTTCCAAAATATAGGATTTTCAAAATTCGAGTGTTTTCAAAAAAACATAAAAAGTAAAAAAAATTTATTATAGAAAATAAAGGTCATAAAGACCATTCGTTTGAGCCATGGAACAACGTACTATCCTGTTTGGTTTTCAAACTATAGCCTATTTTCAAAAACGAAAAATTTTAAAAAAAATTGAAAAATATAATACATGGTCCATAGGAAAGAGGACGTCAGCCCGAGTCCAACGACACCTCATTTGTCAAAATCGGACCACGCGTTCGAGTAATATTTAACATGGCTGAGGCATAGTAGTAGAGCAAGGGGGGTTTTAGAGTGGCGCAGAAACCGCCTTACTCCACTACTGAGGAGTCTTACATTGAATGGTATAACAGCCCCAGCGTTTCCCTACATGGTCGTAGTGGAGAGTGAGAAGTCTTACATTGAATGGTATAACAGTCCCAGCGTTTCCCTACATGGTCGTAGTGGAGAGTGAGAAGTCTTACATTGAATGGTATAACAGTCCCAGCGTTCCCCTGCATGGTCGTAGTGGAGAGTGAGAAGTCTTACATTGAATGGTATAACAGTCCCAGCGATTCCCTACATGGTTGTAGTGGAGAGTGAGAAGTCTTACATTGAATGGTATAACAGTCCCAGCGATTCCCTACATGGTTGTAGTGGAGAGTGAGAAGTCTTACATTGAATGGTATAACAGTCCCAGCGTTCCCCTGCATGGTCGTAGTGGAGAGTGAGACGTCTCACATTGAATGGTATAACAGTCCCAGCGTTCCCCTACATGGTCGTAGTGGAGAGTGAGAAGTCTTACATTGAATGGTATAACAGTCCCAGCGTTTCCCTACATGGTCGTAGCGGAGAGTGAGAAGTCTTACATTGAATGGTATAACAGCCCCAGCGTTTCCCTATCTGGTTGTAGTGGAGAGTGAGAAGTCTTAAATTGAATGGTATAACAGCCCCAGCGTTTCCCTACATGGTCGTAGCGGAGAGTGAGACGTCTTACATTGAATGGTATAACAGCCCCAGCGTTTCCCTACATGGTCGTGGTGGAGAGTGAGAAGTCTTTCATTGAATGTTATAACCGCCCCACCGTTTCCCTACATGGTCGTAGTGGAGAGTGAGACGTCTTACATTGAATGGTATAACAGCCCCAGCGTTTCCCTACATGGTCGTAGTGGAGAGTGAGACGTCTTACATTGAATGGTATAACTGCCCCAGCGTTTCCCTACATGGTCGTAGTGGAGAGTGAGAAGTCTTTCATTGAATGGTATAACAGCCCCAGCGTTTCCCTACATGGTCGTAGTGGAGAGTGAGACGTCTTACATTGAATGGTATAACAGCCCCAGCGTTTCCCTACATGGTCGTAGCGGATAGTGAGACGTTGTGCCCGTTTAGACCGGAGTCCGCACGACCACATATGCATTTTACCTATAATCAGTCAGCCCGAGAGTCAAAATATCCCGGAGCGCCAGATGGGTTAAAGCAAATCGCAAAAACGACATCAAATGAAAAAAATGCTTTTCTGATTTTTGGCTCAATGCAACAATAAGGATAGAAGGAGATTCAACTGGGCATAACACATCATGTAAAATTATCTCATTTTATTTTGAATTTAAAATTGACTGCAAAAATGCTCAAAGCAGCATTACTCACGTGTGGCGTCCCACACTCTTATTTACACAATATACAGAAATTTTCCAAACTCATTTGACAATTATTTTTTTGGAAACACAAGTCTGATTATTAGTCCTGTAGACTGTGTTCCAAAATTATATTCATTTATTTGTGATTAAATCCAGTTCAAATTTAATCGTCTTTACTGGAAGTACAGTAGTTCACTGTTTGAATTTTTACATAATATTAACACTCGTAGAATAAATGTTCATAGAATTTTTAACTTTCACTTTTTTTTTCTAGTTTCAAAAAATATTGTCAAAAGATATTATTTCTGAATCAACACAAATTATTTACACATATTAATAACATCTGAAAAGTATTTGACCTTGAGCATAGCATCGAAGAACTATGCGAAGAACAACAAAAATAATTGTTCTTCTGTCATTAATGTTTCGAGAAGTGACTCGATTATGAACTTCAAGTTCCTAACAAAATATATGATTTCTGAATCATCAACTTGATCAATAAATTGTTGGACCATTCAACTATTCGATTCTCCACTTGGAATCATTATTATGACAAATATTTATATTCATGGCCATTTTAGCAACTTTCACAACTTGCAATTCTTCGACAGAATGCGGAAATAAGAATTGTAGCTTCATAATAAATTCATTTAGTTCATGGCACTAGGATTGAAAATATCCTTCAAATTATTCGTGGTTAATGAATTATTTTTAATTGGCAGTGGCCCATTCTATTATTTGTGTAAGAACACAATATTACAACAACAACGGCAAAGGTCTTCCTCTGAAGAAGAATAAACTACTATCATGACAAATCCGGGTTCTAGCAAAATCAAAGTCTTAATGGAATCCGTAAACAAGGTTGAAATAAGAACTGATGGTTTCTAAGAAATAACCTTCGGGTCATTCATACGACGAAATGTGTAGTTCCAATACTCCTATAAACCTGAGCCATCGAACCTGCTATTTGATTGATGCTCGAAAAAAACCTCCTCATTCCTGCGACTTAAACATGCGCACCTGGGAATCGCATTTCAACTACTCCACACACATAAATTTTCTTCCCAAAATTTATACAATAAATCAAGCCTCTGCTTGTTATCAACACTGGAAGATTAATAAACTCACAAGTTTATTTTATTTTACCATTCAGTTCAACCCGTGAATTTACCATACTCATGATAATCTTTATTTCACTTTCGAGTGTATTTACGTCATGATTTTATATAAATACAAAAATATCCTATTTGATACAATTATCAATTGCTTCCCGTTTCATGCCTCTCCGTGTTATCTGAAAAATATACTTTGCTCATTGCAAATGTTAACTGTTTAACCAGAACTGAAATGTTGGTTGAATGCGGGCTTGCGCTAACCACTCTCCTTCGGAAAATCACCTGTTCCAAACTAGAAATGATTAAACTACTTCATAGGCTCTCTCTCAATACATATGATTATTAGAAAATATAATATCCAAGAATTATTTAGAAAAGTTATAAAAATTATTATTATTATTATTAGTGGATTATTATTATTATTATTAGTTATATTATTTTAAATATATTTAATTATCATTCCATTATGTGAGAATCCACATGTTCGAACCTTCGAATATGGAAAAAATATCCATTCCTCAACAACAACAAAAAATTTAACTTTTACAGTTACATCGGCTGATTACCGTAATTTCCCAAAAATATGAAATATTCAAATAAATGCTCGATATGCTCGGTCATCGATCCTAAACTGTTCTGAGTGCTGAAAATACTCAGAATAACTCTAATCTGTCTTGCGTAAATCATTGCAAGATTTAAATACGAAGAAAAAAAATGTGTTGGTCATCTGCCGAAAAATAGTTTGTTCCAATTAGCTAGGCATAATATAATTCAAATGTGGCTTACATTTCTTGATGGTCTTGAAGCGTAGCGACCCTGGTCTGTACCAGATTTATCCATAGACATGCCCTATCGGACAAGCATGTATAATCCTTGTATCGGCCGCCATTATATACCCACAATCCGTCTAACAAGACATAGTGGTAATATCTCTTGACGTTTGAAGTAACTGTTGATCCATTTTAATATTGGCTTCTGTTAACTCCATAACAGTTTGCTTAAATGGGGTCAGATCTAAGTGATCTATTCTCAGATATGTCAGTTGTAACATAACTCACGGTAATCTTTTCAGTACAAGTAAATACTGACAATCTAAACCAATCAACGACTGTTCTGAAGATCGTTCTCTGGGCATGGCTTCACACCATCTACCATGCGCGAAGCAACATGTAGTTTCCCTGCGTTGGCTAATGAACACCACCGTGATAGACTGGTCTTCAATGTACTGATAGATCGGAGTGGTTATCAAGTTACAAATATGAAACTGACTGAAATTGGACTAAAATATCCAAGTATTAGATTATTACTGGACTGTGACAAAGTACTAATTCTAGACAAAGTCTAGCATATGTCCATATGTCCATGTAGAAATAAAAATATTTCACCAGTGTCTGTAGAAAAAATCAATCACCTTAGTGATTCTCCTGCCGGAAACTTACTAAGTTCCACTCGTAGCGCAGCACTTTTGTGACTATCACAACTTTGAAAATAACTTCTGCGTAGATCCGGCAACCATGTGCCTTGGCTCAGCGTAGCGGCACCTTGCTAGGCAAGTGCTTGTGTCGAAGTGAGCTACTGATGCCTGTGCCGGCCGGCTTTTATTCAAAACAGTCAGGGTCACGCGTCATCACGCTGAAATCTGGAAATCCTCATATCTCTGGTATCCCTGGTCCGATTTACTTGATACTAAGTGCATTCTCTTTCATTTGGCCGTGCCAGTAATCTGATCCAAGTCTCAAGTCTCTACTCCATGGCTAACTATTTAATCAATAAATAGCTTCGACCTCTTGACGTGCTCTTAGCGGTATATTCTTTCCAATTGCTTCTGGAAGCAATGGAGCGCGATATTCAAATATCTCAACTTTCAAAAGCGGCTGTAGCCTTTCCCTTGATATCTAGGTGTCTGAATCTTGGAATACCCATTCCTAGAGTTGGGCACATCCACCCCACACCTAGCAAAAAATAGAAATTGAAATTTTTTTATTTTTCCTACCTACACATTAAATCATCTGGTTCTTGAATAGTAAATCTTCAAATTCGATGCATTATAAGTACCCACGAAGTTACCAGTTCGTGTATTGGCGATATTATAGCTTCCATTGTTGTTTACTTCCACAATATTCAAAATCTTTAATTTCACCAGGTTTAATATCAAAAATATCGTGATACTCTTCCAAAATTTTTCTTAGCTCTGGGGACTCCTTCTCAGTGTAGACTTCTCTTCCTTCAGCTTCATGAAAAATCAGAGACCATTGAGCATCTCCCTCGATGTCTTCCTCTTCTTTTCCCTCGAAGTTTATCTCTTCGGTATTCTTGAATCTGATCGTCTCTGTCTTCATGTCTATCACTGCTTGATATTTCTGAATGAAATCCGCTCCCAATATCATGTCAAAAGCCATGTACTTCATTACAACAAACACATGTCGGAAATCATGTCCTCCAATCGTAATACATAAGTATAATTGTGTTTTACACAGAGATATTTTGTTGGGTATTATTCCTTGGATTTTAATTCCTGATACTGGAATCTCCTCTAAATTCTCTTTGAGCTTCCACAGAATATAAAGTTTCTCACTCACAAGACAAAGCATAGCCCCAGTATCAAAGTATCGACAGGCATACCGAATACTTCGCATGATATGATTGGCATTCTAATTCTTGTACCCATTTCTTTCCGTTCGTCATTCTGTTGAATTAAGTCATCATCCTCTGCTTGCCATTTAATAATTCTGGAAGTGAAAGTGTTCAAAATTCTATCTTCTACTGTAAATTCGAAGTTTTTTTTTCGTTTCCATTCCCCCGGGATTGTTGTGTTCCCGATGGACCTGGTTCATTGGGCCTCTGCTCCAAAAACTGCAAGTTATCTTGGTGTCTTGCTTCTAAGTTCTTCCTCGTCTCCTTATTGAACTCTTCATTGGACTGACGAGTATCCACATTCCCTCTGTTATTGTAGTTGTTTCTACTATAGTACCTTCTTTCCTGGTACCTTCCTTGATTATCCCTAGGTCTTCTCCATCGAGTATTATATCGATTACCACCATCCGGTCTTGCATAAGGCTTGTAACTGTATCTGTTACTGTACTGATTCCATCCTCTTTTATTGGGCTCTTCCCTCGGCGTTTTCTCTTCTCGCCCCTCTCGAATCTCTCGAGGTGTTTGGGAATAACTGTCAGCCATAACAGCGTACACAGCGTTGTTATTCTTTCCTCCCTTCTGATGGAAGAATTGAGCGTTCGTATGATCCAGCTTCTGTAATACCTCGTCAAATTGCTCCATATTATAGATGTCAGCAGCGATCAAAGTTCTTTGGACGTCTGCTGGAAACTGACGTATCAAAGCAGTAATTAATTCGTTATCTGGCATCGCCGGATCTAAATGTTGTAGTTTAGAAAGCTGTCCAGAAAAGTACGTAGAGTATCGAGTAGGTTGTGACGTCGAGAATCTCTTCGAATATAATTCTGCTCTGACTTGCTGTTGGGTTTCCGGGGACCAAAACTTTTTTAATAACCCACGAGAAAACTCCTCAAAAGTGGTTAGAGTGGATCTAAAAGCTCTAAACCAAAGATGTGCAGGACCTTCCAAAAATTTCCCTATCACTCGGATCTGTCTTTCTTTAGGGATCTTGGAATCTTTCAGGTAATCCCCTGCTTCTCTCAAAAATTCCACGGGTGTCAGAGAATCTCGCCCTGAAAATTTAGAAGGCTTATCCTCTACATTCTTGAATACAGTTATGGGGTTGGATTGAAATACTGTCCTGACCTCATCCTGTCATTGACTGTCAGTTTCTCTAGCTGCTCCTAGATGTATCTGTATCTGTTCATTTCCCCTTACACTTGGCATTTTCAACAGATGGTCAGACTGTTTCTCGTCCTTGATTTGGGTTTTCATAGCCTCAAGTTCCTTATGGTTTTCTTCTGCCATTTTCTTAATTGCTTCAGTTTCTTTACAATTCTCTTTGACATCAGTGGATATCTGGTTCGTAACAGCCTCATGACTTTTCAATGACCCTGTCATATCTGATATGTCCTTATGAGTTGCTTGGATATCTTTGGAAATTACTTGAATATGGGATGACAAAGATTCCCTAATCTCCTTGATTCCCTCTTGGTTCTCCAGCTTGAGTGTATCTTTAATTTCATTGACAACTGTGGTTTTAATTTCAGTTTGTAACTCATTAATCACAACTTCTCTTATTTCTCCCATTACAAGTTCTTTGAATTGTTCTGTCAACCGTTGAACAACTAGAATTCCCATCTCATTACTCTCCTTCTTCACTCTGACTTCTAGGTTGACCATGTCTTCACCAACTTTCCTAAGACCATGTTCTATTCTATCAGCTAAGCTTTGAGATCTAAGATCGGCATCGCGAAATTTATCGTCCATTAAACTTGCGTTAGTGGCTAATGAAGTTTCGAGCTCATGTGTTTTTTCGCATAATTTAGGCATTTTACTCTCTAGAGACATTTTCAAAATTTCGGAATTCTCTTTAAATTTATTCTTCATAGAATTAAATTTACTATTTAAATTTTCTTTCAAAGAATCAGAACTTTCTTTAAGTTTATCATTTAAACTTTCTTTAAGTTTATTTTCTAAAGAATCAGAATTTTCTTTAAGTTTATCTTCTAAAGAATCAGAATTTTCTTTAAGTTTATCATTTAAATTTTCTTTAAGTTTATTTTCTAAAGAATCAGAATTTTCTTTAAGTTTATTTTCTAAAGAATCAGAATTTTCTTTAAGTTTCTTTTCCAAAGCCTCTGTATTTTCTTTCATAATGGCGCTTACACGCCGTCCAGCTTCTTTTGAACTCTCCTCCAAACTCCTCATCATCCTCATCATTTCTTCCATAATTTTCAATTATTATTCAAAACTTAGGGGTATACAATATTGGCAAACACAAGCTTATAACTAGAACAAGAAATATGAATAGCTAATTGGAACACTCTAATAAAATGAGATTTGTCCTAATGTCGACGTGATGGAAAAAACAAAATTCTCTACTTTTACGAATTACATTTACCACAATATCACAAGAAAAATATGCAAGTTCTCAAATATCCTCCACCTGGATTCTAATAATGCGTATGTCCAGTCTTCGAACGTTTACTACTGAATTTACTTGACGCCCTAATGGTTAAGCCATTATCAAAAATAATCAAACCCATTCTAATTATTAATCCAGTTAAATTTTTAATTTTCCCCACTAATTGGGTTTCCTACTAATTTATTCATCCAAACCAGACATCTCTCAACTCCCAAAATATTTATAGAAAAAATTATCACAATTTAAATCGGCATGCGATTGACCATGTCTAACTCGAGACCCACGTTCGAAGCCATTTCTCTCTCTATCTTATTTTATGTGCCCGTTTAGACCGGAGTCCGCACGACCACATATGCATTTTACCAATAATCAGTCAGCACGAGAGTCAAAATATCCCGGAGCGCCAGATGGGTTAAAGCAAATCGCAAAAACGACATCAAATGAAAAAAATGCTTTACTGATTTTTGGCTCAATGCAACAATAAGGATAGAAGGAGATTCAACTGGGCATAACACATCATGTAAAATTATCTCATTTTATTTTGAATTTAAAATTGACTGCAAAAATGCTCAAAGCAGCATTACTCACGTGTGGCGACCCACACTCCTATTTACACAATATATAGAAATTTTCCAAACACATTTGACAATTATTTTTTTGGAAACACAAGTCTGATTATTAGTCCTGTAGACTGTGTTCCAAAATTATATTCATTTATTTGTGATTAAATCCAGTTCAAATTTAATCGTCTTTACTGGAAGTACAGTAGTTCACTGTTTGAATTTTTACATAATATTAACACTCGTAGAATAAATGTTCATAGAATTTTTAACTTTCACTTATTTTTTCCAGTTTCAAAAAATATTGTCAAAAAATATTATTTCTGAATCAACACAAATTATTTACACATATTAATAACATCTGAAAAGTATTTGACCTTGAGCATAGCATCGAAGAACTGTGCGAAGCACAACAAAAATAATTGTTCTTCTGACATTAATGTTTCGAGAAGTGACTCGATTATGAACTTCAAGTTCCTAACAAAATATATGATTTCTGAATCATCAACTTGATCAATAAATTGTTGGACCATTCAACTATTCGATTCTCCACTTGGAATCATTATTATGACAAATATTTATATTCATGGCCATTTTAGCAACTTTCACAACTTGCAATTCTTCGACAGAATGCGGAAATAAGAATTGTAGCTTCATAATAAATTCATTTAGTTCATGGCACTAGGATTGAAAATATCCTTCAAATTATTCGTGGTTAAAGAATTATTTTTAATTGGCAGTGGCCCATTCTATTATTTGTGTAAGAACACAATATTACAACAACAACGGTAAAGGTCTTCCTCTGAAGAAGAATAAACTACTATCATGACAAATCCGGGTTCTAGCAAAATCAAAGTCTTAATGGAATCCGTAAACAAGGTTGAAATAAGAACTGATGGTTTCTAAGAAATAACCTTCGGGTCATTCATACGACGAAATGTGTAGTTCCAATACTCCTATAAACCTGAGCCATCGAACCTGCTATTTGATTGATGCTCGAAAAAAACCTCCTCATTCCTGCGACTTAAACATGCGCACCTGGGAATCGCATTTCAACTACTCCACACACATAAATTTTCTTCCCAAAATTTATACAATAAATCAAGCCTCTGCTTGTTATCAACACTGGAAGATTAATAAACTCACAAGTTTATTTTATTTTACCATTCAGTTCAACCCGTGAATTTACCATACTCGTGATAATCTTTATTTCACTTTCGAGTGTATTTACGTCATGATTTTATATAAATACAAAAATATCCTATTTGATACAATTATCAATTGCTTCCCGTTTCATGCCTCTCCGTGTTATCTGAAAAATATACTTTGCTCATTGCAAATGTTAACTGTTCAACCAGAACTGAAATGTTGGTTGAATGCGGGCTTGCGCTAACCACTCTCCTTCGGAAAATCACCTGTTCCAAACTAGAAATGATTAAACTACTTCATAGGCTCTCTCTCAATACATATGATTATTAGAAAATATAATATCCAAGAATTATTTAGAAAAGTTATAAAAATTATTATTATTATTATTAGTGGATTATTATTATTATTATTAGTTATATTATTTTAAATATATTTAATTATCATTCCATTATGTGAGAATCCACATGTTTGAACCTTCGAATATGGAAAAAATATCCATTCCTCAACAAAAAAATAATTTAACTTTTACAGTTACATCGGCTGATTACCGTGATTTCCCAAAAATATGAAATATTCAAATAAATGCTCGATATGCTCGGTCATCGATCCTAAACTGTTCTGGGTGCTGAAAATACTCAGAATAACTCTAATCTGTCTTGCGTAAATCATTGCAAGATTTAAATACGAAGAAAAAAAAATGTGTTGGTCATCTGCCGAAAAATAGTTTGTTCCAATTAGCTAGGCATAATATAATTCAAATGTGGCTTACATTTCTTGATGGTCTTGAAGCGTAGCGAACCTGGTCTGTACCAGATTTATCCATAGACATGCCCTATCGGACAAGCATGTATAATCCTTGTATCGGCCGCCATTATATACCCACAATCCGTCTAACAAGACATAGTGGTAATATCTCTTGACGTTTGAAGTAACTGTTGATCCATTTTAATATTGGCTTCTGTTAACTCCATAACAGTTTGCTTAAATGGGGTCAGATCTAAGTGATCTATTCTCAGATATGTCAGTTGTAACATAACTCACGGTAATCTTTTCAGTACAAGAAAACACTGACAATCTAAACCAATCAACGGCTGTTCTGAAGATCGTTCCCTGGGCATGGCTTCACACCATCTACCATGCGCGAAGCAACATGTAGTTTCCCTGCGTTGGCTAATGAACACCACCGTGATAGACTGGTCTTCAATGTACTGATAGATCGGAGTGGTTATCAAGTTACAAATATGAAACTGACTGAAATTGGACTAAAATATCCAAGTATTAGATTATTACTGGACTGTGACAAAGTACTAATTCTAGACAAAGTCTAGCATATGTCCATGTAGAAATAAAAATATTTCACCAGTGTCTGTAGAAAAAATCAATCACCTTAGTGATTCCACTCGTAGCGCAGCACTTTTGTGACTATCACAACTTTGAAAATAACTTCTGCGTAGATCCGGCAACCATGTGCCTTGGCTCAGCGTAGCGGCACCTTGCTAGGCAAGTGCTTGTGTCGAAGTGAGCTACTGATGCCTGTGCCGGCCGGCTTTTATTCAAAACAGTCAGGGTCACGCGTCATCACGCTGAAATCTGGAAATCCTCATATCTCTGGTATCCCTGGTCCGTTTTACTTGATACTAAGTGCATTCTCTTTCATTTGGCCGTGCCAGTAATCTGATCCAAGTCTCAAGTCTCTACTCCATGGCTAACTATTTAATCAATAAATAGCCTCGACCTCTGCTATTACTCGCTACGTCACTTGACGTGCTCTTAGCGGTATATTCTTTCCAATTGCTTCTGGAAGCAATGGAGCGCGATATTCAAATATCTCAACTTTCAAAAGCGGCTGTAGCCTTTCCCTTGATATCTAGGTGTCTGAATCTTGGAATACCCATTCCTAGAGTTGGGCACAACGTCTTACATTGAATGGTATAACAGCCCCAGCGTTGCCCTACATGGTCGTAGCGGAGAGTGAGATGTCTCACATTGAATGGTATAACAGCCCCAGCGTTTCCCTACATGGTCGTAGTGGAGAGTGAGAAGTCTTACATTGAATGGTATAACTGCCGCAGCGTTTCCCTACCTGGTCGTAGAGGAGAGTGAGAAGTCTTACATTGAATGGTATAACTGCCCCAGCGTCTCCCTACATGGTCGTAGTGGAGAGTGTACACAAGTACGCCTCACGAAGTCATCCAAATTTATATATGGACATCGTATAGCCAACCCTACAAGATAATAAAATAAATCACGTGTTCCAGCAAAACATAGTCACGAAGCCGTGAAGGTAAAGGTACATCAAAGTACATAACACTGCTATCATACTTGAGCCTAGGCTAGCTCGACAGAACATGTAATGTAAGGCACTCTCCAACTAGTAATTTAATATTTCAATTAATGGAATAATATTCCAACTCCGTAGTTGTTATTTAGGTGGCGCTGCAGAGTAGGAGAACTTGTATTTAAGACATCGTAAGTAATGAAATTGGCCAAAATAACTGTAGTAACGGTATGCCCAAGATAGCGGGTTCAAACCCGGCCGAAGCCGTCGGATTTTTTAAGAGCGTTAAAAATCCCTCAGTTTGCCTTCCTTCGGAGGGGAAGTAAAGCCGGCGGTCCCATGTCATAGATTTATGGCATGTTAAAGAACTTTCCACTAATTACACCTGTGTGAAACTAAATTGGATAGGTTAAGAATGTAAACGCTCTTAGGTTGCTACGTTCGTTGCCAAGAGCCGACTGCGGTGGCGTCTAGTAGCTGAGTTCTGAACTAGTAGTGTTTGACGGTGGCGTTTGGCAGCAAAAGTAGGAACTATTTGAAAAATTCTAAGTTGCAGTCTGCACTTAAATTAAAAAACAGATAACACACACTAATACAGCCATCACAATTAACACCGGTTATCAGACCGATTCTACACACATCCAAAGTACACGGGGCTACCTGACCGCGTTGTCGTAGCCCCTAAACTTAAGGACCAACCAACCAACTAACTGTAGTAATGGTATCTGGAGGTGATATAGTAATAGATGTTCACTCGTCCGCTGCCGTAGACCCACCATCCCGCCCTAACAGGAGCACGACTTTTATAGTTGAAGTTGCTGCTCCGACTGCCATGTTTGTGAAGGAGTCCATAATGCCAACCCCAAGCATTCGGAACTATATCGGTTGTGGCAGACCAATGGTTTTGCCTAGACTAATATTTTCGTCCAGACCAATGGTGGATTGATAGTGCGGCGTTAGCTCATAGATAACACCCCTGGTTTTTGTCACGCACAATGGGGAAGTCACGCATAAATAATCTTTATCCAGGCCAATGGTTTTGCCTATTATTTCATTATTCATGTTGGCAACGTGTCACGTGGATATGACGTAGTGTCCGGTGTGATTGTTAAATGGCCGACCTTGTTCAAATGAACACGACCAATAATGCTTTATTTACCTTAAAGGTAATTATTTCCGGTGCAGCAGTGGCAATTGAGAATGTGAAAGGACTCCCAACAACTCCGAGAAAGGTTTGTCAATCATAAATACTATATTTTCAGTAATATACCTTTTTAAAGGTTACCAAAAGGCTTGTTCTCCTACTCTGCAAAATTAATGTTATTTAGGCTATTGGTACTACACGTTTATTCTTTCACATATTGTTTCTACCGAGAGGGGGTGTATTGCCAGAGGCAAGTTACATTGTATTACAGCCTGGGACTAGGTATCTCGTGTCATTTATGTACTTGAGTACCCTTAAGGGGCGTGTAGAGGATGGGTATAGGATCAATTTGAGATAGGGAACCTGGGGTCGGAATGGCCTCCTAACCCCAGAAAACAGGATTGTCCCAGGTTCATTTCTCCTGGAGTGCCATGCCTTCATTTTTTCTTTTTCTTTTCTTTATTTCTTAGAGGGGGAAGGAGGGGGCGTAGTCACAGTGCGTTTTTATTCTGTGCTGATTTTTTAAAACTATCGTTGATTCTGCAAATTAATTGCCTTTTGATTATTCGTATCAACGTGTTGCGTGAGTTTCTGTTGTAGTTAATGATGACGGAAATATCAATTGGCAAGAGGAATGCAGCTCTCGGCTAACGCAGCGTTGAGCGGTGGTCGCGCCAAGACCGTTGACAGCGAAAGAGTTCCTGCCCTCAGAGTAAAACATGGCGCGCTTCCCTACTTTAAAGGGGCGGAGGGCCTAAAACAAACCTGTTTTCTGTGGTTAGGAGGCCATTCCGACCCCAGGTTCCCTATCTCAAATTGATCCTATACCCATCCCCTTAAGGGTACTCAAGTACAGAAATGACACCCTGTATATATTCTCATTGTGTATATGAGTGGCGTCCAACCAAATTAATCTTGATAACATATCAATATTTATATTTCCTAAATTTGTTTGTGAAGTGAAGAGCGATTATCATCCTCTGTGGAGCACGGACAACTTGTACATACAATGGTACTGTTTTAGGGTATCCTAGGACTAGAGATTCTTTCGTCTTCCGGCTTAATTGACACTTGTCTTTGCTTTTCTGATTCGCACACCTTCTCTCCTTTATTATTCACCCTGTCTACTGTAAGAGGCCCTAAAGGGGGCAGGATGAGTGTAGCCCACCAGGCTTTGTGCACCTTGGATAGCGCTGTGGCCTCATTTTAGGGCGGTCCATACCCCACTATCCTTTATTATTCACCCTGTCTACTGTAAGAGGCCCTAAAGGGGGCAGGATGTGTGTAGCCCACCAGGCATTGTGCACCTTGGATAGCGCTTTGGCCTCATGTTAGAGTGGTCCATACCCCACTATCCTTTATTATTCTACTCTGTCTAGTACGAGAAGTTTCTTTTCAAGGTCCGATCGATCGCGAAATTAAAACCACAATGCACATCCGTTGATCGTGTGTGCAGATATGTAGCACAGTGTCTCCAGTACGCATCACGTCACTTCACACGTGTCAGTGAGCACGTAAACAGTAGGTGAAGATATTATTAAAACATATTAACCAATGTTTAGCCTATTTTCATTTTATGAAAAAAAAAAAGGCTTATGAGATCACCTTTTGTCCGTGTGTGTGTGTGTGTGCGCGTATGTGTGTGTATCAGTGAGAGTGGATGTATGCCCCCTCCCCTTAATAACTTCTAAACAGCATTAACGATTTCAATGAAACTCGGTAAGGTCATAGTACTATTGTGTCCTAACCTGACCGTGCCCTTCAAATTTTATTACGTCTCACTAATCCAACATGGCGGCTGTGCGAAATATTTCACTGACATTCTATATCTCCAAAACTATTACTGATATCACCTTGAAATTTTTTACGGTGATAAAGGGCACTATTGAAGGGTCAGCTATGAGGCTTTCAGAAACGTGTTAACTACATAACGAACCTGTCGGCCAAGTGAAGTTGAAACATTTACTAGACTTTTCTCGTGATTTAACCATCTGAGCACAGTGAAATATAATACATTAAATGTTTATGACCACGTTGTCGCAGCCCCTAAACTGAGGAACCAACCAACCATTTAATGCACTGGCATATAATTTAGTTCAATTATTGTTAACATAACCTCAATATAGCGGCTGTGCGAAATTTTAAAATTAAGTGTTTATTTCTTGTGTATTAATCCTGCGATCGAAGTGAACGTTTGGATAATAAACCTACGCAAAAATCGTCATCTAATAGTATAAAACTCGATGGCTTACATAAAAGAATCCAACATGGCGACCAACCAAAATATTTAGTTGGTTCTCAATATCTACTTATCTATGATAGCAATCAAACTAAAATTTTGTATGTTGATAGAGGCTATGAACATAAGTTCACCTATGGGACTTTCAATGACATGGTGAGCACAGATCCAACATGGCGGTGAGGCGAAATATAAATATTGAAATGGACGTTTCTCGCGATTTAACCGTCCGAGCGCAATAAAACTTGGTACGGTAAATGCTTAAGCACATTTTAATCCACTGGTAGCTAATTCATTTCAATTGCTTTCATAACCACAAGATGGCAGCTGTGCGAAATTTTAAAATCTGATTTTCACATCTTGTATCCTAATCATGCGATTGAAATTTGAATACTAGACCTACACAATAATCTTCATGTAAAAGGACAACACGAAGTCCTACATAATGATATAAAATCCAACATGGCGACCATCCGAAATATTTAGACGGTTCTCAATATCTACAAAACTATTACAGCAATCAAACTGAAATATTATGCAGTATGTTGATGGAGGCAATTGACATAAATAGGTTATATGAAAATAGGCTGCATTGTTCTTCACGGAACGACTTGTTATGGTTGTATCCCACAAACAAAAGTACCCCTTTTATTCACTTTTCGCATAGTAAGCAACTTGAATTAGTACATATGCTGTGGGATTATTTCTAACATTTCTACTTATTTCAAAGTTTTAGTTAGGTAAAGTTTCCGATTTTTCCTTCATATGTACTACTGTATACATCAATAAGTCACTAATTATGTGTAATTATTTTAGTACACCCTCTAGAATATGTACAAAGTGCGGTATTTACAAAGTTTCATGGAATTTGAACACGAAATTGCGCGAGTTCTCATGCATTTGTAGGATGCTACCATTAAAAAAGCATAATAGAATTTTTGGAAATATTTTCATCATTCTACCATAAAAATAAAGTATTTTGACTTTAGATGCAAATAGAAAGTCTCTTTTTTTGGTTTACCAACTGTCTTGCAGTTTGAAAAAAAAAAGAACTAGGTGGTGAAGGAAGGAAGCTTGTAGATGTACGCGATCTTGAGCCACAGGACATGGCATTTCAATTCGCAAATTTCACATCTATTAGTAGAGTAAAAGGCTGCTTTCTGGCAGGTCGCTACTGTGCATGATGGCAGCCATCCCACGTGAGTGTCGCCATGTTGCTTTTTCCAAGATGGTGGCTGAAACCAAGATGGCGGGGTCCATGCCAGTCGCCATTTTGATTTTTAAGATGGCGGTGCCTAGTGCATAACGCCATGTTGTATTTTAAGATGGAGGCTGAAACCAAGATGGCGGTTCCATGTGACTGTTTGCGAGGACAAGCTCCCAGATTTGAAACCTGGTGTTTTTGTACTTTTTTTGTTTGTTTGTTATGGGTGCTGAATGCTCTTACTACCGTATATAGGGGATTTGTGATTTTAATACGTTTCACCAATCCATCATGGCAGCCGCGCGAAATACTGTATTTATCTGGCATTCTATATCTCCGAGGTGTAAATTGATGTCCGTCTCTGCACCATTTTTCATCAACCTCTCTTCATTATCCTTCTGTTGCCCTCTCTTTCTTTCCTTCTATCTTATCATACCAATATATAAAAATGAGATGCTGTACGTCTATCTGTCTGTCTGTCTGTCTGTCTGTTACTCAATCAAGCAAGAACCACTGGTCCGATTTAAATAAAATTTGCATGGATGTAGCTGATTTACCAGGTTAACATATCGGCTACTTTTGATTTCGATATTTCCCACTATTTAAAAATTGCGACCATTTTAGTGACGTCACTACACCCTTTGGTTTCAAAATTTCATATTTCCATTTCAAATAAAATGAGAACACTAAGAAATAGCAAGCTATTGATGGCATACACGAGCTTTAAAATTTCATTATCTATCCGAAGGGTCCTTATCACTTTTCGTGTGTCTCCAACGGTTAGCGAGTAAAACCTAAATTTGTGCTATAAAACACGGTCAACGCCGTGAAAGTTCGTCTGTTTTTTCTGAATTTCAACGGAAATTTGAGTTATTTACGCGTTTCACACTGTTCTATGATGGATGAGCACGAAAATATATTTTTGTCTGTCTGTCTGATTGTCTGTTTGTTTGTTTGTCTGTGGACTATTTTGTTCCCTTATTACTCGAGAACGGCTGGGTGTATCAACGTAAAATTTGGTACATATATCCATCAGAGGCACGACACTAATCATTGATGTAACTCTTCTCTGTACCTCTCATAAAAGGGGGCCTACCCCCTTAAAATTCATGCTGAAATAGGCGTAGAAGGACGAGGCAAAGCTCATTTTCAGACCCTAAATGTGAGATAAAATTCTCGGGGGTCCTAAAGGGTCCCTGAAAACTACATTTTAAGGCCCTAAAACCAACCGTTTTTGAGATATTCCCAGAAAACTAATTTCATTTAATAAACTAATGAGCGAATGCAAGCCGGTAACCATGGCAACAGAATCTCAGAGGTCCATCTATTGCTGTAAGACGCAATGCAATTCCATTAATTACATTAGTGTGAAAGTTTGCAAAGGGCCAGAAGGTTATCACGGAACCAAATTAAGCTGTAAAATTCATCAAAACGTATAATGCGCTTAAGGGGGTCAAGGGGGTAACTCTAGAATCTTTTCACGCGATTTACCCCTGCGGGTGTGATACTGCAGGTCTATTATATTCCTATCATTATTATTATTATTTCTACATTCATTTCACCACATAAGTGGGACATATCAACATATCATCGGCTTGTTTGCAAGACGGTATGGCTAATTCTCTTAAGGTGGCACATTGAGAAACGAGCGAACAATGGAACAGGTCTCCAAGATGACGGCCTTCTGCATGGTGATATGTAGACCAGGATGTATTCCCAATATGTGTAGATTACGAGCCAATAATTTGGGGATGATGCTGGTAGAAGAAATTACTATGGGCAGAACCACAACACTTTCCTGTCTCCACATTTGCCGTATTTTCCTCAGCCAAAGGCAGATATTTGGTGATCTTATCACAGCAGGTTTGTTGCAGATTATGGGAATAGGGCACTGCAATATCAATTAGGAAGGTTCTCTTCTGCACCTTGTCCACAAGAACGATATCTGGTCGGTTTGCTGGTATGGTTTTATCAGTAATAACTGATCGGTCCCATAACAACTTGTGACTGGGATTTTCCAAAACGGCGTCAGGAACATACTGATAGTAAGGCAAAATATTATCAGATAATAAATGCTTTTGAGCAAGGTGTTGGTGCATTATTTTGGCCACTTGGTTGTGCCTTTTCATGTAATCAGTACAGGAGATTGCTTGGCAGCCTCCTGTGATATGTTGAATTGTTTCCGGTTCTAGTTGGCATCTTCTGCATTTATCATCCTGAATATTTGCCTTAACTATATATTTAAGGTAGTTTTTGGTAGCCACAACTTGATCCTGGATTGCAACCATGAATCCTTCAGTCTCAGTGAATAGGTCAGCATGAGTCAACCAGCTGTTCGACGCATCAATGTCGACATGTTTCTGGTTGAGATCATACGGATGACGACCGTGCAGAGCTTTCTGCGTCCACTGCTGAAGCTTGATGGCTGAACATTCCTCATCAGTGGCTAACTGTATATCCCTTACGTGAAAAAGATCCAGCGGTGTGCACTTGTCATCTGCCTTCACAGCGGCTTGATGTATGGGAGAGTCATGTCTTCCCAGCAAATATCTCTGAAGGTTCCTCACTTGCCTTGCATGCAATTGGATAATGTCCGTGAGCCCTCGTCCACCTCTTTGATGCGGGATTGTCAATCGCTCAACAGCTGACTTAGGGAGGAGACATCTGTATTTTGTTAAGATGGTACGTGTCCTAATTAGGATGTTCTCCAAGTCAGTCTGCGTCCATTTGATAATACCGATATCAGTGCGTCGGGTCCCCTCGGCCGTTAATCTTGGTTTTCGTGATCGGGGCGCTGTCTCACTGTCAGACAGCTACTCAATAGTCCGCACGAGGCTGAGTGAACCCCGTTCCAACCCCCATGTCAGTTTTAAAATCCCTGACGGAGCCGGGGATCGAACCCGGGGCCTCCGGGTGAGAGGCAGGCGCGCTACCCCTACACCACGGGGCCGGCACAAATTTAATGGCTTACATAATAAATGTTATCTACTTGTTTTTTACTTATTTGTTTTAAAAAATGGAATGGGTTTCGAACTTAATTAATTAATTTGTTCTTGGAGATCAGTGATCACTATTTCACACATAGTTTTACATTATAATGCTAATGCGTAACTGAAGAACTGTGTTCAATTTGAATTAAGTTGTCCTACAAGGTGAAATGAAATTACACAAAATGTAGTTAATTACTGGTTTATTTGTTGAAAAATATACAAACTTCTCTAAAACAACTCACCCCACGTAATCTTCGTGTTCAACTTTACATAGCTTTCTTACAAGATTTCTTAATGGCAAACTCGTTAATAATGTCCTCATATGAAAGTGTTTTTGTTGTATTTGCCTCAATACAAAGTAATGAAAGTGAGTTTAACCGTATTTCAGAAATACTAGTTCGCAGATAGTTCTTAACTCTTCTAAGGCAGGAAGAACTGTATCAGGACTAAAACATATTTTTAGGTAATTTTTATTCTTAAATTCGTACGGAAAATATTATTAACAGCTGAAATGCTTTGAATGAATTGCTGCAGCCTACTTAGCCTATTTAGAAATACGGCCCTGTAATTATTATCGACATACAAGACCTTTTCTGTATACATATAAACACGAACTTTCCTGAATGTGAAATGTAAGATACGCAAATGTTATAAAATATACCTTTTGACAGGTAAGGATTAAATTCTATGACCTAAACTACACTGACTTGATGACATCTATTTCGTGTAAGATATAAAAATGTATATGCTCGAAGCAGCGAATGATATTATTCAAACAGGGGACAATCGATTATATCGACTGAGGTTACAACATGAAAGAAGACAATCTTATCCTGAGTGTCCTTGGTCTGTCAGGCCCTAATTTACACGCTAAGACAGACGAGAGAGAGTGGTTGTGATGTTCTTTTTCTAAGAAGGAACATCGAAGTCATCTTGTTGGTGGAACAGTCCCGGCATTTGCTTTGTGCTGAAAAATAGGAAACCACGAAAAGCATTTTCAGCACGGCTGAGATGTGATTCGCACCCATGCTCTCCCCGCATTAGCACTCTCGTTCGGTAATTATTATTCATTTATTTAATCGTTTATCCTCCAAGTTCAAGCTAAGCACGCTGACCAGTACACAATGGAGGTGACTCCAGGCATCGCCGTCTGCTATGCTCTAACGCCTCCCCACTTCACTCCAAACAGCGAACATGCAGGAGTACTAATATGCTCCACCACTTACCTCGCAGCGCTAGCAAGCTGATACTCCAGTCGCTCGTATCTGTTGTTGTCATCTAAACTCGATGAATCTTCCGACTTGTTGGCTTTGTGTTCAAATATTTAACATGTTCAAATCGCTCTGTCATTTCACACGCGATCTTATCAATAAATGCTTGTATTGCAATTTTGCAAATCAACTTACTTAGCACTTCCTTGTGGCCGCTGTCAGTCGAAGATTCGCACATCATCAAGGGGGACTTAGAGCATAGCAGACGGCGATGCTCCAGGTAATGGTCAGCGTGCTTAGCTGCTCGATTCCCGACTCTGCCACGAAATTTGAAAATGTTCTGAGGACTGGAATCGGGTCTACTCAGCCTCGGCTGGTCCAAATGAGTAGAGGAGGTTCGATTCTCACCTCAGCCATTCTCGAAGTGGTCTTCCGTGGTTTCCCCACTTCGTCTCCGGGCAAATGACGGGATGTTACCTAACGCAAGGCCACGACCGCCTCCTTCCCTCTTCCTCCCAATGTTCCCCTCCCTTACCTCATAAGGCCCCTGTTCGCTTTGCAGGTGAGGCCACCTGGGCGACGTGCTGGTCCCACCTCCCCAGTTGTATCCCCCGACTCAAAGTATCAAGCACCAGGACACTGCCCCTAGAGGTGGGATCCCTCGCTGAGTCCGAAGGAAAATCCAACCCTGAAGGGTAAACTGACTACGAAAAAAGAATAATTTCTATAAGCGTGTTCTTCTTAGTAAAACGGTTGAAATAATGGCAATACTGGCGGATGCCGATGTTTATCCGTGCAGGACCCTAAATAACGCTACGAAACTGGAACATGACGGCTTATTAGCATTTGCATATCACTAGCAACCCGCCCCGGGAACAGTTATGAATGCATTACGTGATAAGCGCTGAACTACGACCTATATCCGTTTTACGTCTCGGCATGATGGGCTAAAATCACTGACTGGAATATTAATTATATTATCATGGAGATGCATGTGCAACAAATTCTTGTCAGACGTAATTTAAGAATGGCGAGGTGCTTGAAGCACAAATCCTCCTTCCGTCCAATCTAAACTTGACTGTGTATTTTGCGGAACGGAAAGTTCACAGGCGAAATGAAGAAAAGCCGAGTTGCACTTCCGGGGAAACTCCAAACACAACCACTCTTCTCTGAAGTCTTAACCCAAGATGACTCGACAGTTTGCTGCTGGCTGCTAGCTAGCTCGTAAACTGTCGCCTCAGTAATTGAATGAAGATTGTTGGAAGAAATGAAAATGTAAAAACACTTATAGTTGGCGATGTATTGAAGATATAGATATGCTCTCCCGGACTTTTAGGTAGATTTCATTAGAAAGCTAACTATTGCAATGGGTCCCATGTTTCGACTTCCGGAAAATTTCGACATATCTTCGCGTTTCACATCCCCCAGACCCCAAAACCACCGCCAGTTCAAAAGTTTATATATAATTTATGTATGTATATATATATATATATATATATATATATACAGTGTGGTCCACCCGCCCCTTATTATTTAGTTTTATGAAACCCAACTAACATCGCATTTCTCCCGATGGTCGATATTGCTCTGCGCTCTGACTGTGTGACAGCAATGTAATTGGGTCATGGGTCTAGCAAGGAAAAAACGACCTTAAAGTTTTCCCCGCCAAATACTATGGCCCATTCTACTAACATATGACTTACTGCTCCTTTAAATAATACACATACACGTAATACGATCGAATTAATAGCTTACGCCACGTGATCTGTAATAGTAGAAAGTTAAATCAACACCATAAACCGTGATTGAAGACTTTGAGATGGACTTAAACGTTTGAGGTGGGACGGTTACAGTAACTATACCACGTTTAGCGTGCAGCATCTACCATGTGTTGGTGGCTGAGAGTGTTAAAGCCTGGCCGTACGTGGTGGGCGCGAGCGGGTCGAGTGCTGCTTCGAATCCAGTAGTAGGCATACATTTTTGAACGAAATCCCACGTTCCATTTTAGTCGGGATGTAACTACATTGCCACATTTATTGCCTTACGACGTATTTTTGTGAAGAGTACGTTGAATTTTGATGATTTATAAAGAGAATACGATCGAATTGGTACGTTATGCCACGTGACCTGTAATGGCAGAAAATTAAAAAACTGGTATGAATATTAACATAACATATCGAAGTATTGCTCCGGAGGTCTGGGTTCGATTCCCAGCTTTGCCAAGAAATGTAATACTTGTCTGAGGGTTGAAATTGGGTACACGTAGCCTCGTGAAGCAAATATGAGAAGGAGTGGGCTCGATTCCCACCTCAGCCACCCTTGAAATGGTTTTCCGTGGTTTCCCACTTCTACTCCGGCCAAATTCCAGGTCGGATTCTATCTTAAGGCCACGGCCGCCTCCTTCCCAATCCTTAATTGCAAATACACACATCATTACAAGCCCGCAATAACTCAGGTTATCAGACAAATTCCACACACACACCCAAGTAAACGGGGCTAAATGACCGCGATGTTCTAGCCCCTCAAATGAAACAAAACAACAACAAATCGAAGGATATTCTGATCGACAGTGCTTGCATCGACGTATACGTATTCCTTAGAAATTCCCATGGTATTATTAGCATACTTTCGATTTTTGCAAAAAATGAAAGTAGACTTATGAGATCTACACAGGGCCAAAAATGTTGTGTCTGTCTCTGTGTGTGTGACTGTGTGTCTGTGTGTGTGAGAGTGTGTGTACTCTGAATGTCTGCCCCCCCCCCCCCCTCCTATCAATTCGAACACGGTGAAACTGAATTCAACGAAATTTGGTACAGACATAGAACTAGCAAAGGACACCTCAGTGTCATGTTTTATATCGCCGCCATCTTGACGGAAACGTAATGGCGGCCACCCAAATGTTCAAAGCTTAAATCAAATTACGAATTACCTAATAATCCGATCTCTACAAAATTTTGCAACAACATATATTTATATGGCGAGCGTCTTTTGACTAAAGTACAAGGTAATCAGCCCAATAGTTTACAGATGGCGGCCATGTATGTGTGCAAATCGATTCCCCCTATCAATTCAAACACGGTGAAACCGAATTGAACGATATTTGGTACAGAGGTAGCACTAGCAAAGGACACCTCAGTGTCATGTTTTTTATGGCCACCATCTTTACGAAAACGTAATGGCGGCCTCCCAAACGCTAAAAGCTTAAATAAACTATGACCAACCTAATGATCTGATCTCTACCAAATTTTGCAACAACATACCTTTATGTGGGAAGCATATTTTGTCCAAACTACAAGATCATCAGCCCAACAGTTTACATATGGCGGCCATGTATGTGTGCAAATCGAATCCCCCTATCAATTCAAGCACGGTGAAACCGAATTGACCGAAGTTTGGTACAGAGGTAGCACTAGCAGAGGCCACCTCAGTGTCATGTTTTATATCGCCGCCATCTTGACGGAAACGGAATGACGGCCACCCAAATGTTAAAAGCTTAAATCAAATTACGACCAACCTAATCATTTGATCTCTACCAAATTTTTCAACAACATACCTTTTTGTGGGAAGCATCTTTTGACTGAACTACAAGGTCATCAGCCCAATAGTTTGCAGATAGCGGCCATGTATGTGTGCAAATCGATTCCCCATATCAATTCAAACACGGTGAAACCGAATTGAATGGATTTTTTTTACAGAGGTAGCACTAGCAAAGGGCACCTCATATTCATGTATAATATCCGTATAGCTCGTTGTATTTCAAGAAGCTATTACAACCAACATTCAATTATACTCCTTGAAAAGGACAAAGAGTTATAACAATACCCATGCATTTAGGACAAAGTAGGCTATACGTTCTTTACCGAACATCTGGTTTTGTTATTAAATTTTAACAAAAAGTCTTAGGATATCTTTAGGCCCGTATCACACGACACTCGCTGGCAAGGAAGCTGCTGTGATCGCTGGTACAAAATCCTGTATGATTCTGTTCTCTTTGTCAGTACACCTGCTTGTATGACCGAAGTGTATCAAACACTAGCATTTTGTACGCTAAGTTGTATGAAATAAAACCGAAGGGCTGTCGTTTGAGGACATTATTTGCAGTTCTTTCGACTTATTAACGCAAAGCGGTCGCGAAACTTGCTTTTAAGTTAGTTAGAAAACATGTCAGGTACTGAATGAATGCATTCCAATCAATATTTAAGATCTTACTGTAATAATTGAATATTTTACCATACGCGTTAATAAGAAGCGCAACAAAAACCTCGAGAGTGAGCTGGAAATGTGTGCAAATGTTATTGCGCCTGATCACTCTTTCGAAGATCCTGGGTTCAAGACCATCCAACGGCAGATATTTTAAATTCTTTTTAACTATTTTATTATACCCTCCCTACCTCGTACAGCAAGATTTCAACTTGGTTTTGTTCACATTATCTACGAAGACGATAGGGAAAGTTATTTTCTTGTCTCATTTAAATGGTTATTTTCTTTAAATACTGTTCAAAACCATGGATGGATACTATTCGTTATAATTATTATTTTTTAGTCGATTTTACCCTCCAGGTTAGGTTTTCCCACGGACTCAGTGAGGGATCCCATAATTACCGCCTCTACGGGCAGTGTCCTGGAGCTTGAACCATCTCGAATGGGGGATACAACTGGGGAGATAGGATCAGCAACTCGCCCAGACAGCCTCACCTGCAAAGCGAACAGGGTCATCTTGAGGGATGGGAAGGGAGGGGAAGATCGGGAGGGATAGGCAAGGAAGAGGGAAGGAGGCGGCCGTGGCCATACGGTAGGTAACATCCCGGCATTTGCCCGAAAGCGAAGTGGGAAAGCACGGAAAACCGCTTTGAGGATGGCTGAGGTGGGAATCGAACCCCCTCTACTCATTTGGACCACCCTAGGCTGAGTAGACCCCGTCCCAGTCCTCATACCACTTTTCAAATTTCGTGGCAGAGCCGGGAATCGAACCCAGGACGTCCGGGGTGGCAGCTAATCACGCTGACTACTACGCAACGGAGGCGACTCTATTCGTGATGATAAGAATTGTAATAGTTCAATATTTATATGGCACGTTCTGTAATTACTGCCTTGCTGCGAGGCTCAGCGGTAACGTTCTCGCTTGCTGTGCCCGAGGTTGCAGATTCGTATCCTGACGCAGTCAGCTGGTATTTGAGGGTGTGCAAATGCTAGGGAGCCGTGTCAGTAGATTTACTGGCACGTTGTAGATCCCCTTCGGAGCAAAATTCCGGCTCCCCGGCGTATCTAAAAGCCAGAGCAGTTAAAAGGGATGTTAAACCAATAATGTAATAATTATCTGTATTTACTGTATGTTTGGGTCAGATGATCTCGTAGTTCCGCCCCTTAAAACCACACTAACTAACTTTTACTGTAAGTGTATAGCAAGCGCTTTTCGCACAGACGCCGTTGAAAGAAATTATAGTTTCGGTCTGATGTATTTATTCGTGAGCCTACCCACATAACAAATAGAGTGAGTGAGTCGGAGTTTTCCTTTAAACAAAGGTGGTCAAAATTTTGAACACTTTCTACCTTGAATATACAGGATACCTTGCTTTCGTTCTACAGATCATTATGTCGTCGTCCAATCTGGCTGCGTACCATCGGATAAGTACGGTCCTTTTGAGGACCAAATACAAAATCACTGGTTGGAACAGATAGATATGCGTCCATAATACATCCACAATAAACGACATTAAGTAAAAAATAAAATAAAAATGTACTAGTTCAAGTTTCGAACCTACTACAATGCGACTTCCTTGACGATACTCATGCGATTCTTGATTAAGCCACCATAGCTACCGAGAACCATAGTGTATTGCTGGTACGTATTGAATCTATTCGTAGACACTTCCTGTCCAAACGTAAGAAGGTGTTATTCGGAGCTCTGATCGTTTCAATCATGCATTATATTTAAGGTAATTGAAAGAACACTGCCACTATTGATTTCTAATATATTCGCGAGGATGTACAATGGACGTAAAGGAGCAGGCACTAATGTTTTTAGAATGACTGTGATATACGCGTTAGTTGGGTTGCCTTCCTCCAAAAAAAATAAGGGGCTGGTGGACCACACTGTATATATATGTATATCACTTTTTTGTGGACACGATAACTGCCGTAATTTTGCACCAATCACTTTGAATTTTTTACATAATATGTATCCCTATAAAATCTCGGTCGAGTTCGTTAATGGGCAAAATCGGTCGAAGGGGGTGAAAATGGGGGGCATTTTTCGAAAAATTGAAATTTCGCTATTACTCTCTTAATACGTGAAATATCGAATCCATTCAAAGTTCATAATATGTGTCGGATAAGTGCCAACAATTTATGTCAAATAAGTTTTTTGATAGCACCAACCATTGACCAAAGGGGTGGAAAAAAGTGGGTTTTTCGGGAAACATTAATCATATCTCTCTTAATAGGCACAATATCAAAACCGTACAAAATGGACAATATTCCCCTAATAATTACCTAAAACTTTTGTCTGAAAGAATTTTTGATATGACCCACCATTACGCCAAGGGATGAGAAAAATGATTTCGGAATTATAAGAAAATGCCAAGAGCTATCAGAGGTTGCCATGGCAACACTACTAAATTGATGAGGGATGAGCCGTTGCCATGACAACGCACTTGCACGAGATCAGATTCAGTATTTCCATCTGACTAAGCCGGCCCCGTGGTGTTGGGGTAGCGCGCCTGCCTCTCACCCGGAGTCCCCGGGTTCGATCCCCGGCTCCGTGAGGGATTTTAAAACTGACGTGAGGGTTGGAACGGGGTGCACTCAGCCTCGTGAGGACAATTGAGTAGCTGTCTGACAGTGAGACAGCACCCCGATCACGAATACCAATATTAACGGCCGAGGGGACCCGACGCGCTGATTACGCGTCACCCCAATATCTGCAGGCCAAATGGCTGGGCAGCGGTCGCTTGGTCGGCCTTAGCCGGTCATGGGCTGGATGGTGCCAGAGGTTGACTTTGACATCTGACTAAGTGGGAAGCGACTTCGGTGACGTAACTGGTAGCATGCAGAATGTCTATGCCCAAGGTCGCGGTTTCAAAGCCGGCCGAAGTCGTCGGATTTTCTAAGAGCGCTAAAATCCCTCAGTATGCTTTCCTTTGGAGGGGAAGTTCCAACGTTCGTTACGAGTTGCTGGTTGGGGTGGCATCTAGTAGCCAAGTTCACAGCTAGGTGTCATTGACGGTAGTACCTGGTAGCAACATTAGGAACTACTGCTTGAAATTGACCGTCTGCAGTCCTTACCTGAATTACAGACTAATACATCCATTAAAATTCACACCGTTTATCAGACAGATTCTACACTCACCCAAAGTACACGGGGTTAGATGACCACGTTGTCGCAGCCCCTAAACTGAGGAACCAACCAGAGGTAGATTTCATTAGAAAGCTAACTATTGCAATGGGTAGGCTACCATGTTTCGACTTCCGGAAAATTTCGACATATCTTCGCGTTTCACATCCCCCAGACCCCAAAACCACCGTCAGTTCAAAAGTATATATATATCAGTTTCTTGTGGACACGATAACTGCCGTAATTTTTCACCAATCACTTTTTACCGAATATGTATACCTATAAAATCTCGGTCGAGTTCGTTACTGGGCTAAATCGGTAGAAGGGGGTGAAAATGGGGGGCTTTTTTCGAAAAAGTGAAATATTGCTATAACTCTCTTAATATATGAAATATCGAATCCGTTCAACGTTCATACTATGTGTCGGATAAAGCCCAAAAATTTATGTTTGAAGAGTTTTTTTATATCACCAACCATTGACCAAAGGGGTGGGAAAAAGTGGGTTTTTCGGGAAACATTAATCATATCTCTCTTAATAGGCACAATATCAAAACCGTACGAAATGGACAATATTCCCCTAATAATTACCTAAAATTTTGTCTTAAAGAATTTCTGATATGACCCACCATTATGCCAAGGGATGAGAAAAATGATTTCGGAATTATAAGAAAATGCCAAGAGCTATCAGTGCTTGCCATGGCAACTCTACTAAATTGATGAGGGATGAACCATCAGACGTTGCCAAGATAACGCACCTGCACGAGATCATATTCAGAATTCCATCTGACTAAGTGTGAAGCGGCTTCGGTGACGTAACTGGTAGCAAGCATGCTGAATGTCTATGCCCAAGGTCGCGAGTTCAAAGCCGGCCGAAGTCGTCGGATTTTCTAAGAGCGCTAAAAATCCCTCAGTATGCTTTCCTTTGGAGGGGAAATTCCAACGTTCGTTGCGAGTTGCTGGCTGCGGTGGCATCTAGTAGCCAAGTTCACAGGTAGGTGTCGTTGACGGTAGTACCTGGTAGCAACATTAGGAACTACTGCTTGAAATTGACCGTCTGCAGTCCTTACCTGAATTACAGACTAACACAGCCATCCCTAAGTACACGGGGTTACATGACCGCGTTGTCGCAGCCCCTAAACTGAGGAACCAACCAAAATCTCTGCGGGAGATATAATTTTGCGTTAAGAAGTAACAGACCGCTAGATAGTTACACATTAGTGTCGAAACCTTGCATAAGGACAGTGTGACCACAAGTATAAAAATGGACCCCAAATGACAAGAAGGTTACCGTTCCCATAAGACAATAAAATGTTTAAAATAAGTGTACCATATAAAATAATTTATATAGGCCAGACACCCCCGAAAGGGATTTTCGAGACAAGGCTCGTTGAGTGGAGGGAACCCAAATTTTTCCAGGGCCGTGGCTGAATGGTCGCTGGAAGAATAACGTAATGAACAAGATCTTTTGTTTTAAAATATGGAAATATATATATATTGAGAATAAAATAAATTAATACAATCTTGACAGTTGAACATAATTATGAAAACCCTCCTAAGAAAGTATGGGAGGAACCCCTTACTAAGGTGCTTTTGGCTAGGCCAAGTACGCGCGGGAAACCACGGAAAACAAAAGAAACAAAATCAAACCAAATAATATTATTAATAGAAAGAAAAATAACCGGATAAGGCCGGATAACTTACAAGGTCGTGTACAACAGAACTCTCTGTGGCTACCGACCACAAGATCATCACAATATTGTTAAGCACCAAGCCGAAAGAAACTTCGGATACTTAAAAAGAAATTAATTTCACTCAAAACGCGGGGACACTCATTAGTGAAACAGCATACTTGCACCCGGTGACAAGAGAATAAAATCAACTTAATTAAAGCTTGATAATGCGAATTTTCCCAAGATGGCGTCACAACCGACGCTATCTCCAAACATTAGGCATGAACATAAAACTCAAGAATTTAGGCGAACAGAAAGCTTCCACCAAGAAATATATAAATTTTAACAAGAATTAAAATCAACAAATCTCAAAAGACTGCCGAAAATCTTCATAAATACGGAGCGGAACTCAAACGCGTCCAACGCACGGCCATGCTGCCAAGCAACTTCTTTTTTAATAATAATGGAAAACAAACTAGTAACGAAAAACAAAGGACCGTCACTAGCTATTAACATAGTTCCCACCAAAAGAACATAGGTTCTTCAACAGAATTAGGAAAACATTGTTACATATTAATCTTAAGCTAAAACCTAATTTACTTTGACACCACTAAAAAAAACGGCAGCAAGCATTTAAAGGAAGAAATTTAATTTAACAAGTTGGAACCAACATTGCGCAATGTTTCGGCCCGTTTTAAAATAAAATATTTATATCATAGTAAATGATGCCAAGAAAATTTGCTAATGAAGGCTTGCTTGCAATGCCAAGAAAACTAAGGTCTTTCTTATCCCTAAGTGGGTCAAGCGAATCACCACGACACAATGATTCGATTAAAATCTAAATATATGAAGAAAATGTAATTGAAAATAATTAAGGTTCAAACAAAATATCGTATTTGCAAGTAATAACATTATATCAAGGTCCACTCATACCTTTGAGCGCGGCCAGGGCCGGAGCCCAGCCGCAAACGTCCACTTACGAATCAAGTCATTTTAAGAGTACCTGAGCGTCACTTTGGCTACAAGCAGCAGCCCGCCGGAGCGTCCTTGCGCATGCGCGCAACTCACGTAGTGCTGCCGAAGGCAGATAGTGGCAGAATTCGAACTAAATTAACAAGCGAAGACATAGAATGTTTCTGCAGTTTAGCCAACGTAATTTCCCACACAAGTCGCCTTTTAAATGGCCGAAAACACACCAGTTAGCAATTTATGTTGGCAATTAAAGAGCGGGAAGGTTCGTGGTGCTAATTGGTCACACGGCCACTTCACAGGTTTAAATTTGAATAGGGCGGCATTTTCAGTACATAAATGTTCATAATAATTGCCCCATAAGACAATAATGCCTAATGTAAGTTCTATTGTCTTCAACAAACATTATTTAGACAATATAGTTTATAGGAAGATTTCACTTTAGGACCTTTAGGGAATGTTTATTTCCTCTTCTTGGGGTCCAAATCATTTTAGTGACCACTGGGTCAGAAGCAAGGCATAAGGTTTAAGTGACCCCTGGGCTTAGAACTGGGTCCAGAGTTATTTTCCACAAGCAGGGTTGGCAAGAGTTCGGGCAGGGGTATAGGTGCAGATGCAATCGGCACAGCCTCCCACCACGAGACGTCTACCAGGGGTGACGAGAGAGGGCAGACGAGCGTTTGGAAGATCCATGCATGATTTGGTTTGGGCTCACCAACTGACAGTCACAACCTGTCACAGCTGTTCCATCTCCTGAGCGTGATACCAGATGTCTCCAACATCGACCAGCGAGGCTGCAGAACCAGATACCAGATGACAGCGGCTCGAAAGAAGGCGACAGTAACCCGTGCACTGGCTACTATCCCGTTTATTTGAGGAGCATTCCCCTCATCATGGACAGACTGCAACATAATCAAAACAGCAGAAGAGGGCACAAACACTTAAATTTCTCTCACAGGACTCTTCTTCTCAGCCGACCTTGTCACCATTTATTTGTCACAATTCGCGTACGAAGCACACGAGTATTTACTTTGTTTACTCTCATGACTTGACTATTCAGGTAAGAGACTTAATAGTTTGAACCTTGGCCTTGAAGAATAAGTTAAAATTAGTTAACAATTTTAAGAATATTAAGAAAAAAACATCACAACACGATGTTCGGGAAGCTAACTGGTTCCCCAACCAAAATCCTAACGATTACACTATAGCTTTTACTATTATCATTGACGGGAGCAATCAGACCCATAATGTTACCCCTCAGAACATGGTGACATGGCAGATGAGAACAGACAAGGATAACAAAACCCTCCGAGCCAGCTCCAGACTTGAGACAACTCATATCAATTACATTAATTAAAAATATTTAAACTTCAGATAACAGAAATCAGACTGCATACCAAACTACACTCGCTCATTCATCTTAGCTGCTTAAGGACAAAACACACACTCCACTCACAGCACGAGATAAGAAAACAGAACATGCTCACCATTCAACGTCAACACAACTACCGAACAAGAGTACTTTTTCAGAACCCATTCCTTACCTACGTTTCACCAGCAACAACAGTGATCTTCTAGAAAACCAGGCACACCCATGGCACCAACTTCAATGAACAGCTATAACCCTTACCACATCACGTACAATGTCGACAGAAATCGCTCTGCTCACCCAATGCAACCACTCGACAAAGCAACCCAGGTCATCCTATTCCCGAATGAGTTGATCACAACTCTATTCCTTACACTCAACCTCCACGGTACCATGGTGCTCAAGTTCGACCAAAATCACAACTCCAGTCCTTACTGGCAACTCACTCCGACAATACAGTTCAGCACTCTAGCAGTTCCCTAGACGAGACCCTTCAAGAACTACATCTTACTACTCAATGACTGGCAGTAACCTCGAGATCACCAGCCTCACGTTCTCCTGCAGCTTTACAGTACGACAGGTGAGTTCGAAATATGCGTCTTCTCTCTGCATCCTCCAATAAGACAGTTACTTCTGTCGGAAATGACAAGACTTTATATGGACCAGTATATTTGGGAAGTAACTTTCCTGAGACCTTATTTCCAGGGGTTTTCTTCCAGAAATTCTTGACAAACACCAAATCATTCACCTTAAACTTCCCTTGAACTCGACCCTTGTTATAACGAACAGCGAGTTTGTCGTGAGACACCTTAATCGCTTCCTGAGCCTCCTTCCATATTTCTTTTACTCTTTCAGGCGACGGCTGATCAGGTAACAAATCATTCAACGACCACAGATTAGTCAATGACGAGTTTGGTGCGAACGCACATATTAAGGAGAACGGTGTTTTTCCATGCGATTCATGATCCGCCGTATTGAACGCATAAGCCAACCAATGCAGCGATGAATCCCACCTTGCATGGTTGTCCCTATGATAAGCAATGAGAGCAGCTCTCAAATTCCTATTTACTCTTTCCGCCAAACTGGGGTTTGGGTAATACGGACTCGTAGTTATATGAGAGATAGAGTAATCAAAACAAAAGTTTTTCATTTGAACGGATGTGAAAGTCTTAGCATTGTCTGAAACAAGATACTGACACGGACCAAAAGATGTGAAAATACTCTGCAAACATTTAATCACAGAAGAAGAATTACTAACCTTAGTGGGAAAAATCCAACAGAATCTAGAAAAGCCATCGACACAAACCAACGCGAACCTATTACCAACCTTGGACCTCGGAAAAGGCCCAACGAAATCCACGTACAGCCGTTCCATGGGTCTTGACGCGGGCTCAGATGATAGAAACCCCACCTTGCTCGAGACTGCTGGTTTACTTACATTACATGAACGACATCCTAGCACAAACTTTCGAATATCACGATCCATTTGTTTCCAAGTGAAAGATTTACGGATCTTTTGCCGAGTCTTAAATATCCCCAGATGACCTCCCACTGGAGATTCGTGAAAATACCGAAGCATACCATCAACCAACTGAACCGGCAACACAACTTTAGGTTTCCTGTCGTGTCTAGCAACACAACACAATACTCCAGAACGCAGAAAATAAGGATGAACAGTCTCTCCATTTGACAATTTACTGATGATCCCTTCTAAATTAGGATCCTCTCTCTGGTGAACAGCAATGTCCTTGAAAAGTAATGGTGAGTTGTTCAGCATGTGCTGAGCGGAATTAGCTCCCACCACTATATTACTCACAGCTACAGTATCAACTCCCTTCTTGCCTAACGGAACTTCTTCATACATCCTACTCAGAGAATCTGCCACCACATTTTCAGAACCTTTGATATGGCGCACTTTAAACTTGAACGATGATATACGTGTTGCCCACCTTGCAATGCGACCAGTTTTCCTCGGCCTTGCTAACACCCAACTCAGTGCTTGATTATCAACCTCTAACTCAAATTCCACATGTTCGATGTACAACTTAAATTTTTCTAACGCGAACATCACTGCTAGTCCCTCCAATTCATAGACAGAATACGAAGATTCAGGTTTAGTTAAGGTCCGAGATGCGAAAGCAATCGCCCTCCTACCATCATCACCTTCTTGAAGTAAAACAGCGGCAACAGCTCCCAGTGAAGCATCGGTCTGAATGATAAAGGTTTTGTTAAAATCAGGAACAGCCAGTACAGGTGCGTTACACAATGCATCCTTAAGATCGTCAAATGCAGCTTGCTGCGACTCGCCCCACACAAACGGAACATTCTTCTGTCTCAACTGATTCAACGGAATGGCACGACGAGCAAAATCCGGGACGAATTTCCTAAAGAAATTTATCATACCCACAAACCGAGCTACCCCCTTAACATTGACAGGTACCTTGTAGTCTCTGATACTCTGCGTACGAGATGGATCGACAGACACTCCCTTGGCTGACACAATGTGTCCCAAGAACGAGATCTCTGACTTAGCAAAGGAAGTCTTAGAAATTTTCACAGTTAACCCAGCGTTTTTGAGTCTCTCAAACACTTCTCTTAAGTGACGAACATGATCCTCGAAATTTTTACTGAACACCACCACATCGTCTAAATAGTGGTACAAAAACTTAAATTTTACGCCAGAGAAAACACGATCCAATAACCTGCTCAGAACAGCGCCTCCAGTACTCAGACCGAACGGTAACCTATTATACTCGAACAAATTCCAGTCCGTGGCGAACGCAGTCAAATGCTTAGATTCTTCAGCCAACGGTATCAGATTATATGCTTGTGTTAAATCAAGCAGAGAAAAGAAACGTGCATCTTTAAACCAACAGAAGCAGTTGTGCAAATCCGGCAAAGGTATGGACTCTTGAACCACTTTCTTATTGAGCCTCCGATAATCGACCACCGGCCGAAAACCACCGTCAGGTTTCGGAACCAAAAACATCGGCGAAGAGTATGCGGAAATTGACGGACGAATAACACCGTCAGCCAGCATCTTATCAATAATCCTTTTTAATTCTGCCATCTTGGGTGGACTCAACCGATAAGGCGGATGACGAACAGGAATGTCATCTTCAACAATTATTTTGTATGACATTAAATTGGTAACACCTAGTTTATCAGTAAATACCTCAGGATACTCTGAACACAATTTTCTAATAACACAAGCTTGACCGTCGGAAAGATTTCCCAAATCTAGGTCATCAACCCCAAAACTTGCCTCATCCTCAACTTTCTCGTCCACGTCCACATGACCGGTTCTAATATTATATCTTTCGGAAGCCGAGAATTTCAACTTAATCTCAGGACAAAAGTTAAACCAAAACGATTCTCTCCCCACATCTAATGTCATTCCAGAATGAGACATAAAATTTGCCCCTAAGATTACAGGACAAGACAACTTAGCAATAATCCAAAATGGAAACTTCCAAGTAAAATTGTGGATGCGAATTTTCAACTTAACCGAACCAAGAATATCTAACGAAGAATTATTTGCTGACACAAGTTTAACGTCCACCTTGGACAATGCCGGAAACTTACAAATCCCTTTCATGGCCTGGTACCAATCTTCACTCATTAACGATGCCGCGCTACCCGAGTCAAGCAAGGCACTCACATTAGCATCATTCACAAGAATCCCGATCACAGGAGAAGGTAATAACGAATTTAAAGATATTTTTGCACAATTTTCCTGACCAACCTTAGATTCACAAACAGTACCTGACATCGATACAACCTCATCAGCACGGTCACGATGCCAGTTCTCCTCATGTCAATTTTGTCTGTAATTACACTCTCGATCAGAATGACCACTTCCACCACAACGGTCACAATGAATAACATTGACTCCTTCACGAACTGTGGCACTCTGTCCAACAATCACACCTCCTCTATCCTGACCATTCTGCACCCGAGCATTTCCATCACGACCCTGATTCTGAGGAGCTCTCACTTCACGATTTCTATCCTGCCCACCTGGAGGACGAGTATTTCCCCAACGGTTATTCCTACCTTGAAATCTATTATTATTATTCCAACGAGGTGACATTTCCTTCGGCCTATTACGATTTAACTGACTCACATGACCTCTCTGCGATTCATTCTGTATAACAGACTCAGCATGGACTACTACCTCATTCAACTCCGACACAGTTCGAGCACGGTATCCTACCCTCAATACGGACCTATACTCGGGAGTAATGCCATCCAATATGTGAGAAACAATTTCTCTTTCAGTGAAGTTGACAGAAAATACCTTCGCAAACTTAAGAATATCTTCCACGTAAGAAGTCAACGACTCCCCAACACACTGCAGACGGTAAAAATATTGGTGTTCAATCGGACCTATCGATCTTGATGGCACAAAATTTTCCAAAACCAACCCAATAAAAACCATAATTCTAGTATTCTTTGACATTGCTTCAACCACCATTTTCCTCATCAGTCCACTAGTAAGCGGAAACATTAATTGATATATTTGGGCGTCCGTTACATCGAAAACCTCAGCATATTCTTCAATTTCAACTAACTCTCTCAAAAACATAATAATTCCGTCAGTGGTGTCCATACTCATATTTCTCAACTTTGCCACACAAGCTGTCAACGGATGAGCCAAATTCCCAAAATTTTTCTCCGTGAACACAGAACGACCCGAATTTCCTTCTTTCGAATCACCAAAACCTGCCAATCCTTCTCCACGTCTCACTCGATCAACAGTTCGATGATCGAAATCATCGCGATCATAGAAATTGAATCTGTCCCTTGACCTTAGGTTACGCCCTTCTGCTGATGACGATAAAGGAACTCTCTGACCATCCGATACAGTAGATCGATCAACTCTACTAACAGTAAGCCTATCCGTCCTAGGCAACTCGCTCATATCACTCCGATCAGCCAAATTAACACGTCTACGCACACTATCACTACTGGATACCGAACACACAGGTCTAGAATTTGCATTTGAATAAGAATGCTTAACACCACCATACGAATTACTCATAGTATAGACAGGAAGTACATTACCTACGTTCACAGATCTGGCACTGGCAACACTACCCACAGCTTCGTTTCTTAACAACGAACGACGTTCATACATGTTAGGCCTAGCATCAAAATCAGCGCTCCTGTCGTCAGCACGACCACCATACACTCGAGAGGAAGTTGGCACTCCTAACCTAACATCTGACAACACAGAAGTTTCCCTAACTAAATTCAACTCAGCTGGATACGCCTCCCCAAGACTCAACTGATTTATCCGTGTCACTTCACTATTCACTACCGACCTCATAGCAGAATCACGAGTACTTTCCTTTCCGAACTCAACTTCACTCCGACCATTTCTACGTACAGGCACCTTGATAACATTAACAGGTTGCTTAAATACAGGATTCGCCACGGTAGCACAATTCATACCATCACCATCTACAGCCACTGCATCAACTACCGGATACAATTGTGAACCAGGTACTACAATACCATTACGTTGCACTACACTAGCTACATCAACATTTCTATCTCTGAGAGAGTGAGGTACATCACCATTTCCTTCTCCAACAACTGCTCTAACTGAACTCCGATCACCACTATCTATACTAGACTGACTTCGATCATCCAACAACTGATTAACACTCTTAAAATCTTCAGATGTAAACACAGGATCGGATTCATCAAAAACCTTTTCAGCACATTTAACGATATTTATTTCAGCCTCAATGATCTCCTCTAACTCCTCATCTGACCTATGAACTGAGACGACAAAAATGTCCTCGCAACGTGTAAACAGATAACGCAGCCTAGCCCGCAGTCTATCATACTGAGATGAAGTACCATACTCTTCCAAAAAGAATAAATTAACTATACTACCACACAAATCTACCTTATATTTCATCTGGAACTTACTCAGGTGGAGTTCTGCATCCTGCTCGAAGTTTGGCAATTCCACAGGAACGTCAAGATTCTCATTCAGCCTCTCACGAGCCAACACCAAGTCTGACGGCACCACTATGCCTCTAATTTGTAGCTCATAAGCTACTTCATCCTCATACAGATATTTGGGATCAGGAACATATCTCTCCGCCATGATAAAGAAGAAACAAACACACGTATTAGAATATAATCCAATCAGAGCCCTACCTAATGAAATTTTAGAACTAGTTTCTCTTGTTCAACTGCCAATTGATTTAATATTTTCACTGAATAACCTTTGCATCACCTTAGCTTGAAAGCACACTTTAACCATTACGACAGCCTTCCCACGACCACCAGCACGAAACTTACAGAGGGAGCAACCATTTTTATATTTTAACATTAAGGTGCATGACAAAAATAGCCGGTTTTCAGAAAATCGAAACCACTGCGATGCTAACATAACTTCTGTACCATATAAAATAATTTATATAGGCCAGACACCCCCGAAAGGGATTTTCGAGACAAGGCTCGTTGAGTGGAGGGAACCCAAATTTTTCCAGGGCCGTGGCTGAATGGTCGCTGGAAGAATAACGTAATGAACAAGATCTTTTGTTTTAAAATATGGAAATATATATATATTGAGAATAAAATAAATTAATACAATCTTGACAGTTGAACATAATTATGAAAACCCTCCTAAGAAAGTATGGGAGGAACCCCTTACTAAGGTGCTTTTGGCTAGGCCAAGTACGCGCGGGAAACCACGGAAAACAAAAGAAACAAAATCAAACCAAATAATATTATTAATAGAAAGAAAAATAACCGGATAAGGCCGGATAACTTACAAGGTCGTGTACAACAGAACTCTCTGTGGCTACCGACCACAAGATCATCACAATATTGTTAAGCACCAAGCCGAAAGAAACTTCGGATACTTAAAAAGAAATTAATTTCACTCAAAACGCGGGGACACTCATTAGTGAAACAGCATACTTGCACCCGGTGACAAGAGAATAAAATCAACTTAATTAAAGCTTGATAATGCGAATTTTCCCAAGATGGCGTCACAACCGACGCTATCTCCAAACATTAGGCATGAACATAAAACTCAAGAATTTAGGCGAACAGAAAGCTTCCACCAAGAAATATCAATTTCCACCGCGCGACCTTTCATAAGGCACGATTTTAACAAGAATTAAAATCAACAAATCTCAAAAGACTGCCGAAAATCTTCATAAATACGGAGCGGAACTCAAACGCGTCCAACGCACGGCCATGCTGCCAAGCAACTTCTTTTTTAATAATAATGGAAAACAAACTAGTAACGAAAAACAAAGGACCGTCA
Source organism: Meconema thalassinum (assembly GCA_946902985.2). NCBI lineage: Eukaryota > Metazoa > Arthropoda > Insecta > Orthoptera > Tettigoniidae > Meconema > Meconema thalassinum. The sequence goes on from OX336395.1 coordinate 331,257,255, forward strand.
CTAGCTATTAACATAGTTCCCACCAAAAGAACATAGGTTCTTCAACAGAATTAGGAAAACATTGTTACATATTAATCTTAAGCTAAAACCTAATTTACTTTGACACCACTAAAAAAAACGGCAGCAAGCATTTAAAGGAAGAAATTTAATTTAACAAGTTGGAACCAACATTGCGCAATGTTTCGGCCCGTTTTAAAATAAAATATTTATATCATAGTAAATGATGCCAAGAAAATTTGCTAATGAAGGCTTGCTTGCAATGCCAAGAAAACTAAGGTCTTTCTTATCCCTAAGTGGGTCAAGCGAATCACCACGACACAATGATTCGATTAAAATCTAAATATATGAAGAAAATGTAATTGAAAATAATTAAGGTTCAAACAAAATATCGTATTTGCAAGTAATAACATTATATCAAGGTCCACTCATACCTTTGAGCGCGGCCAGGGCCGGAGCCCAGCCGCAAACGTCCACTTACGAATCAAGTCATTTTAAGAGTACCTGAGCGTCACTTTGGCTACAAGCAGCAGCCCGCCGGAGCGTCCTTGCGCATGCGCGCAACTCACGTAGTGCTGCCGAAGGCAGATAGTGGCAGAATTCGAACTAAATTAACAAGCGAAGACATAGAATGTTTCTGCAGTTTAGCCAACGTAATTTCCCACACAAGTCGCCTTTTAAATGGCCGAAAACACACCAGTTAGCAATTTATGTTGGCAATTAAAGAGCGGGAAGGTTCGTGGTGCTAATTGGTCACACGGCCACTTCACAGGTTTAAATTTGAATAGGGCGGAATTTTCAGTACATAAATGTTCATAATAATTGCCCCATAAGACAATAATGCCTAATGTAAGTTCTATTGTCTTCAACAAACATTATTTAGACAATATAGTTTATAGGAAGATTTCACTTTAGGACCTTTAGGGAATGTTTATTTCCTCTTCTTGGGGTCCAAATCATTTTAGTGACCACTGGGTCAGAAGCAAGGCATAAGGTTTAAGTGACCCCTGGGCTTAGAACTGGGTCCAGAGTTATTTTCCACAAGCAGGGTTGGCAAGAGTTCGGGCAGGGGTATAGGTGCAGATGCAATCGGCACAATAAGCATAAAATGACGAAAAACAAAGTTAATTAAGCTCCAATTATAAAATACCTTCTCGCAATAAATGAGGTCTGATCCTTCTACGAAAACCTGCATATTCTGCCTATTTTCGCCTATCCCCAAGTTTGTCCGGTGAAATCTACCTCCGCCTTCCGGCGTGCCGAGAGGACTTTTGTTTGTAGACCTTTTCATGCTGAACAATTCTTACACTCACACTCATTTCTAACGGTTTTCTCCGCGTACGCTTAGATAGCGCTCGGGCGCCAGGTTTCTTATCGACCTTTTCACTGAAATCGTTACTGCTTGGCTTCCTTTGATCAGAAATAAAATATTTTCTACAGAAACCTTCCTCTAGATATCCTTTACAGAATGGTGAAAACCGCATCAAAATCCATCCAGTGGTTCTCGAGATTACCCGTAACATAAAAAAAATCGGGCACTCGAATTATACGAAGTAGAGATTAGTACCCCTCAAGCTGTCTGACGATATAGGAACTGGAGGAATTCGACAGGGGATTATATCATACAATAATAATGTGATCCGTAATACATTTTGCAATGAAATGACGTGGTTTACATAGCTACCTATTAAAAACCAAGAACATGTTTGGGAAACATGCCCCTTAAAACAAGTAGGAGTCCACGCCACACGACCTGCTTTGGATGAGACGGTGCGGCTACATAACGGCGAGCAAGAGGGGTAATCATCTCAAACAACAACTTCGTTGGCGGCAAGGCCTTGCATTTTGGACCTTCGGCCCGATTGCGTGGAAATGTAGGAAAATTATAAAATAATATTCTAGGCAATGCTGACACCATCACGTGGTTATGAAAGCCGGACGTCCTCGGAAATGGAAAATATCTTACAGCTGTAAATATATTATTTAACTTATTGAAAAGGTTTAAACGGGTTATTATAGATAATTTTCCGTAGAATTGAATTAGACCATCAGTTGAATGTTTACCAATTATTATATACATTTGGCCCCCATTTTTTGTCAAAAACCAAAAACATTTAATAACATCGAAACGGTGTGAGATATCAAAATATGATAAGAGCAGTGGCGGCTCGCACATATCGCAGTTGGTGGGACTGCATGCACAAGCATTAACTTACGGTACCTTATTTGTAGATCAGTTCCATGCGTCGAGTCTTGAACGCGAAGAATTTTTCGATGACGAGGTTATTGCTGTTAATCAGACCATTCTTAATAGACAGCATTCCAAGTGCAGTAAGTCTTTCTTGTCCTATGGCTAGAGCCCTGCGCGGATAAAGAAAACGTTATCCACATCCGCCTCGCATCCGCACGACTGTTATCCGCACGTTTGTTATTCGAATCTACTGGCATTACATTAATATTTTTATTTTTTATTAAAGCAACACATCCATCTGGCCGTAAAAACCATCCGCCACAAAGACTTACATCGCATATCATCCTCGACCCCTTTGGAGAACGGGAATAATAAGGGGTAGACATACATTAAAGCAACACATTTAGACATTTGAGGAGAAAGTCGTTCCCTTAGGCTATGTATGTCATGTGCTATTTTTAAAATGAATGTTTTACAGCCAGAATTGCAACCCTTTTCAGTTTGGAGAGTTAATTATGCTTAATGACATAATTTGAATGAGATAAGTTTAATCACCATCTTACATTTGTCATGAAAAAAAAAACATAACAATAAACATCCGGGTCCTAGTAATGATATTCAACAAGTTCGGATTGTACTGTATTCTAAAAACTATCCGCAAATTTACTCCAAACATTACCGGTATCCGCTATCCGCACATCCATGCAAACTATATCCGTATGACGATAAATGTTGCGGATATCCGCGCAGGGCTTTACCCATGGCAGTCCTGAGGTACACTTTGATCCTCTTGAGGCACGAAAAGCAGCGTTCGGGTTCAGCGGTAGCCATAGGCAGGGTGATAGCGATACGTAACAGTTTAACGACCTCTGTAGATGACGGGCCTAAGAACCAGTGAGAAGGAAACTCGAAGGTTTTACAGCTTCACCGATATTTCGAAATTCTTCTCTTCGATATAAACATTTTCTTGTGATAGTGTTTAGCCTGTTTGCCATCTCTTGATGAATGCAGTATATTTGCATTTGTCTGTTGGCACAGGCTAGAGTAAAATGTGGCTTTTCCCGATGTCTCAGTCTCACTCATGGCTGTGATTATATGGAAGCTACTGAGGTATGGGTGGTGCTTTGTAATAACAATCAGGGCACAGTCAGTGCCTGTGAATGCTGTGAAAGGTTCTACTCATAGGGTTAGTACTGCTGTTCTGACTCAGTGAGGAAAGCCATGGCAAACTACCTCATTCCTCTTCTTGCCTAGTACGCCTCAATATAGCACTGCCTTTGGTTTTTGTGGGTATCTACCCACATAACCTAACGGCGGTACTGTTTGGGGATCCAACCAGCCTTCAGACTGACTACCTAACAGACAGTCGTAGTATTATGATTCTATTTATATATTTTCTTGTTTCTAGTTACTTCATTGTTATGACGCTCAACCGATTGTTGATATACGCCGAACTTAAGCGTAACACTGCAAAATTTTACATGTTATTTAAATGAGTTCCGGAAGATGCGTGCTTCTGAATTTCTTCGCTGAGTTTTCTAAGATCTGTCACTCTCTTTTGAGTTCAGCTAAATTCTCCACCGACTATACTGTGAAATAATATACAAGTATTTGTTAATATCACGCAAGCATACTACATTAGAATAATGATCTATAATTCGCATGTTGGCAAGACTGATCGTACAAGTGTTTGAAGAAAATGCTCAAATAATGGAGATGGTGGAATGCATCCCTTTCATTGGCTAAGGGTTGATAATGGACATGGTTCTTCTAGTACCCACTAGATGCCGTGAGCACCTACTTGAGTTCCATCCTTCTTCTACTCATGATTCTCATTGCCATTCAGTGCTACAAACATAGCCATGTTGCAGCAAAGGTTTTTCCCATTTAAACATATTCTTGCGATATTATTATGATTATATTTATAATTTAGTGCATTAGAATATAAGTCGTAAATTTTCTGAATACGAATTAGGGGCTGTTAGCCGCTGCCAGTATAATATTTGAGCTGTTTGCAAACTGTGTACTCTATTGTTTCCAAAGATGAGTTGGCACTCTGTGGCGAAGCTGCAAAGATTGCAGCACCCTAAGAGGCTTTCATAGGACAACTTGGCAATGGGGGAAGTGGATTCAGGAAGTGCAATGTTAAGTTCCTAAGGTGCTGCGGAGAATGCAGCTGCCGTGGGGGAAGCGGATTTACGAGCCAGCTTGGCCTTTACTTGTGAAAAATTTAAAGAGATCTATTTAATTACACAGTTACCTCATTACTTTCAAAGTGTAAATTGATATTGTCTAACACCCTGGGGGGGCTGCAGCTCTGCAGCTCCTCTTCACGAGCCGCCGCTGGATAAGAGACAGAAAAGTTGCTAATTACTGAGATCTTACGCCTGTATATTTAACTTTTTTCGATAGGACCGACGGTTTCCGAGATATAACGATTCGAGAAAAACGTATGAATTTCAGGGCCCCTAAAATAGAAAACGATGAGAGATATCCAAACATCATATGGAATAGAAAATTTGCTAATCACTGAGATCTTACACCTGTAGAATTAACTTTGATACGAATACCGTTTCCCAGATATAACGATTCGAAAAAAGAGAAATAAATTCAGGACCCCAGATATGAAAACGGTGAGAGATATCAAAAAATTGTTAAGGATAAAAAAGTTGCTAATCACTGAGATCTTATACATATTTTAATCAGACGGGGTTTCCCGTTTGCCGCCAGGAGAGAGATTGCGCCAGCTATCTAATAGAAAGCAGCACGCCTGCCTGCAACTTAACGCTATGTGCTGCCACCTCGTAGCGAAATCAAGAATCTCAATCTCAAACTGCAGCAGCACTGTCGAGTAATATGTGGTTGAATATTGAATCACACTTGCAGGTTTTGTCATGGTGCCAACAGGAGAAAACAATAAAGATATGGAACATTACGAACAACTATAGCAACAACAAGAACAATCGGAACAGCTATAATAGAAAGATAAAGTGCTAAATCATAAATTTCTTTTTCTAGTTTCAATTCTTATTTCAGCATTTTCAGTTGGCCCATTAGCTCAGTTGGTTAGAGCGTCGTGCTAATAACGCGAAGGTCGTGGGTTCGATCCCCCCATGGGCCAAGTTTTATTTCCCAAGAGCTTATTAATTCCAAATTCGTTATTCTAATTACAGCACATTTACTATGATAAAATATTCTCTGAAGTCGCCTCCGTAGCGTAGCGGTCAGCATGGTTAGCTGCCACCCCGGAGGGCTTGGGTTCGATTCCAGGCTCTACCTCAAAATTTGGGTATGCGGACTGGAACGGGGTCTACTCAGCCTCGGGTGTCCCAAATGAGTAGAGGGGAATCGTTTCCCACCTCAGTCATCCTCGAAGTGGTTTCAGTCTTCGGGCAAATGCCGGGATGGTACCTACTGTAAGGCCACGGCCGCCTCCTTCCCGCTTCCTTGCCTATATCTACCTTCCAATCCCTCATAAGGTCCCTGGTGAGACCTGCTGGGCGAGGTGTTGATCACTCCTCCTCAGTTGTATCCCCTCCGACCAGATGTTCCCAGCTCTAGGACACTGCCCGTAGAGGCGGTAGTGGTGAGTTCCCTCACTGAGTCCGTTGGTTCCACTAACCTGGAGGGTAAACGACTAAGAAAAAGAAAGAAGAAAATATTAGACTAATATTAATAATAACTTTATTAGTTTTACGTCCAGAATTTAGATAAAAAGCGCGTATCACGAAGCCGGGGCGTGTTGCTTGTTAACTGATAAAAGCCTGTCAACATGAATGAGAAAGTTTTCGTACACGAGATTGCCTGACTTCGTGTCTAATCTGCAGGATTATAAATAACTCGGGAGTCATGGCAGTCGTGGCCGATTGGTTAAGGCGTCTGACTAGAAATCAGATTCCCTCTGGGAGCGTAGGTTCGAGTCCTACCTACTGCGGGATTTTTAAACTCAAACGTGTCGGTCTACTAACCCCAAACTTGCAGGTTCGCTCCTGACCGTGGTAACTGATTTTTTGAAAGGCGGCAAAAATTACGACACGCATGTCATACGATGTTGGTATGTCAAAGAACCCATTTGAATTCAGTAGGCCGTGTTCATAATGGGGAAAAATAATCTCGGGATTTTCCGCCAACACAAAGTTCCTCATTTCTCTACTAGAAAGCGCTATAGTGTTCAAGGAGGTTAGATACCTCCCTGACTTTCATAGTGATTCAAGGAACAACGAAGCTGCCCTCTGGGTGTCAAACTACAAAGCTTGCACACTGCACCCGAGGCCAACTGACTGTGCGATCCTGGAACCTTGGGAACAGCAGGGGAGGACGTTACCGTCGCCCCGCATTGCAACGTTGCAACATGTTGCTTAGTACCAATGTTTTAATGTATTGTTTGTTGTTGTTTGAGTCTTCAGGCTTTCGCCTGGTTTGATGTAGCTCTCCATGGCTCCTGTTCTGAGCTAATCGTTTAATCTCTACATAGCTACCACACCCTATATTCGAGGCAATCTGATTACCATATTCTAACCTTGGTCTACCCCTACAGTTCTTGTCCTCAACCCTTCGTTCCATAACTAAGCTTGCTATTCCTGGGTGTCTTACCAACCTATCTCTTCTCTTCATTAGCAGTCGCCAGAAACATCTCTCCTCTCCCACTCGTCTTAATACCTCTTCATTGGTAACCCTATCCACCCTTCTGATCTTCATCATTCTCCTGTAACACCACATTTCAAACGCTTCAATTCTCCTCTTTTCTGCTGCACCAATAGTCCAAGTTTCACTTCCATACCTAAATCTATATTCGATGTCAACAGAAATGCTTTCCTTGCCTAAGCCAATCTACTTTCATATCCTCTTTGCTTCGTCCATCACTGGTTATTTTGCTTCCTAAACAGAAGTCTCCTACTCCTACAAATATTATGTGACAACATTTCGGGCGGGGGGCTTACATACGCCCTGAATCAAATCCTGTCAGTAGATTTGCTGGCACGTTTAAGTTCCACTTCGGGGTGACATTCCCGCATCCCAGCTTCTCTAAATGCGACAGTAGTCTAGTTAGAAGGAACGTAACACAATTATTATTGTAAAGCCCTTAAGTGCGGTACTGTATTTCACATTAGCCTCCCTTCCCTTACGTGATTTGGCGATATGGGGTCAGGTTTACTGACTAGCTGGGGAAAGAATGACACTCAATATAAAAACAAATGCGTCTTATTATCAAGGAAGCTCGAAATGCATGACGGGACGCATAATTTTTTTTTCAGCCCGAGCCTAGCCATAGCATGGAAGAATAATACTAGGAAGTGAAGCTCCCATAAGACCAATGGTTATCACTTTCTAATTTCGACCTTCAGCTGTTATACCTTACCGCACTCTGGTGAGTGTCGTGGACAGGACACCGCCACATGGCGCGGCATTTAAAATTACTAATGCATGCTAGATTTTGAGGTTAGGTAGTTAATTTTGCAAGTATTTGATATAAGAGTTTCCCCATGTTTTAGTTTTAGAATTGCGTACGTCCGTGGAAATGTAAATAACATTGCAATTATTTAATTCTCCCGCGAGTGTTTTCGAAGTCCCAATATACAAAGTTTCAATAGGTCAACTTATTTATAAAATAGGATGAATGAGGAAGTTTTGAAGGAAATAAACAAATAAAATGAAGATATATGAATATTTTTTTTTAGGCAATTACATATAATTTACAAATAATACAGTATATGGCAATTGTACATGTAAAACAAGATATATGAATACATATAATTTACAAATTTTATAAAACAATTCAATATGAATATAGTGGTTGTCTCACTTGTAGGCCTGTCCCTCAAAACAGGTGGTGAGATGCAGTGCACAGAAAAGGGCTTAATTGTAGTCTTTTATGCAAGTGCATACTTGACCAATCAGATTGGAGATATCCCTCCACACATTTCATCTTCCTAGTCCTCCTTGTGTTTCTGAAATGACATGCAGCGGGTCAAGACAAGCGACTTTATGTTGTTTCAAACTTCTGTTACAAATTTATCGATGGTAAATATCTTTAGAACCAAGTATATTTGGTAACGCTTCGGGAAATTAGCTGAAATACTTTTATGAATAATAATTGTGGAAATGATGTCATAATAGATGTTTTCTCCTACGCTGTCTGTAACCCACCCCTTTTTATGACATGACTTACAGATGTCAGATGTGCCGACCATTATAGACGTGATTTATGGGACAAAACAAATATTGACAATCCAACACACATGGCAAGCGCAGGCATGTGGAGATTGTTTTAGGCAGCGCTCGTTTCGTTGTGTCTCTATGATAAGGCCTAACATACAAAAACAAACCTAACCTAGGGCTAACGGCCCAGACCCCCTTGCTTGTAGTACATGCAGTAATTTTCGGCCACACTGTGCTTAAACTAGTAGTGGACATAAATTCTATCTTATTAAGGTTTCACATACAAAATCAAACCTAACCTGGGGCTAAAACCCCAGACCCAATTGCTTGTAGTACAAACAGTAATATTTTCAGCCAGACAGAAGCCAATAGTATCTCGCTTAGCTCACTACGTATGACCTGTGTCTGTCACTTGAAGACATGTTGCTTATTTTAGGGGCTGTGACATTGTGGTCATATAGTGCCATGTATTTGTGTGATAACCTGTGTTATTGTAATGGCTGTACTAGTGTGTGTATTGACAAAACATACCGGTACCTCTAACAAATTGTGAGACACAAATGTTTCAAATAAGGAAGGAGGGTGGGTTATAGACAGCGGAGGAGTGAACTGCATCATTTCCAGATCAATTTTGAATCATTATAAATGTTTTTCTAAATATTGTAGAAGATTAATTGTGAAGGAGACAAGAACCTGACTTTTAAACTCCCACTTGGATAATATGATTTTCATATCTTTTCAAGGGTTCCAAGGGACAATTGCAAAACTAAAGGAGTCAACTGTTTTGTGAAATTGAGTTAAGATTATGGTGGCATTCTGTGAGGGTGGTTACACATTGTGTGCAAATAGTACATCTGTCACGTTGCTCCTTTTATGCAATACAGGATACACGATTCCAGGCTGAGAGCAGGAACAACATAAGTCAGTGACTCATGTAGTTCCTGCACTGAATGTAGTGGGAGTTCTAAGCGCTGCAAAGCAGGAATATCTAAAGCACACGAGCTGCGCTCTACAGGATCGCTCCCGTCTTCTTTTAAATCGTAAGTTTACAGAGTTCTCTGTTCGAAAAGTAACGTGCATCAGTTTTCTAGGTGGACATGTCAAGTAGCAGTGAAACAGACAGCAATAATGGGAACGAAGTGAAGAAAAGGAGACGAAATCCTGAAACACACCAAAAGGAATGCCATCCGCACAAGGAAGGTAAAAGTTGAGGTGCATGTTCATTGGCGGGGGAAGGTTTTCAAAAAGAGAACTAATGGCCCAAACTTCAACTGTGGTATGAAGTGCTTTCCTAAGTTAACACCGAAGAGCCAACATACACACTTCATCGCTTCAATGAATTTGCGACTAAAAATGAACAGGACATATACATAGAGCAGTTAATTGAGAAGAGGTACATAAGGAAACGTAGACATAGGAAGGATTCCAAAAGTAGGATATCTAACTTTCATTATTTTGTCACGAGTGGATCCATTAAGGTGCTTGTTTGTAAGAAAGCATTCATGACATTTCACGGAATTACAGACAGACAGGTCCGTCGTTTATGCACGTTATTGTTGGAAAGACAGTCTCCAAAAGATCCAAAACCAAACGTAGTTCCTGGAGATGTATGTGTAGGCCTAACATTTAATCTTATAATTCAGAAAAGAAAAAAAAACCAATTACTTCTGACACCATGTAACATTTACATGCAGGTTTATATGGTAATCAAATAATAGCTAACAAGATATACTGAGTGCCAAAATTTATTATTGTATGTAAGCGTATATGTTTAAGTAACAAGGACTGACATCGTTGTGCAATGTATTACAGGGATGTGTGTTTGGATTATCGAATCCTAAGGTTATCGTTACAATATGCAAGACAATACATCAACATATTGAATCGTTCCCTACGAGGTGTACACATTATAGTGAAAGGCGACTTCTGTATCTACAGTAGTTGTCAGATTAGACGTGAATAAAATGTATGCCATGTTCACCGATGCAAACCCAGGGGTTCCTATAAAATATCAGTTTTATCTCCACTATTTTATGGAAAATATTAAATTACGTTTCGGAAGGCCGCAAGTTGACACATGTAGCGTATGTGAAGAACTGGCTGTGAAAATAAAATCACCATCATTATCAGAATCAGCAAAGCGTACTGCAGTTGCTGAATTAATGGTACATAAAACGCGTGCCGCGGTGGCCACGAGAACTAACAGGCTACCTCGTGTCTCTCTGGCATCGGGAGAGCGTGGGTTCGAATCCACCTCGACCGCCCTGAAAAAGGTTTTCGTGGTTTCCTATTTTTACTAGCAGGCAAATACCGGGACCGTGAAGGTGACGCAAATAACGGGAGAAAATGAAGTCTGTTCATTGCTCTTGAAGTACATAGTGTGTGTTGTACCAGATACAATAAATGTTTTGTACTTATTCTCTGACCGATGCCCGGGGCAAAACAAAAACAACACTCGACAAAAATCTCGGCACGCATGCCATACGTTGTTGGCATGTTAGAGAACCCATTTGAATTCAGTAGGCCGTGATCATAATAGCAAAATTATCTCGGGATTTTCCGCCAACACAACGTTCCTCCTTTCTCTACTAGAAAGCGCTAAAGTGTTAACGAGCTTAGATATCTAACCTCCTTGACTGTCATAGCAGTCCAAGGAACGACAAAAATTCGACATGCAAACTGCCCTCTGGGCGTCAAATAACAAAACTTACACCCGGCGCCCGATATTATTATTACTTATTATCATATTATATGACGATTATTTTTCCATTTTGAATGAGTTGACTCGAGGCATTTTACTATCTTGAACTTTCATGTTTTTTCTAAGTGTTGCCTATTTTGCACCTTGCACTGTACTGTTTATTTGCTGTGAATGAAATGCAGTATATTTAATCAGAAACACGGCTAATATTGAAGTGAATTAAAAATTCACACTTCCTCGCACTGATTAAAGCAAAAACTACTGTACATGAGTCACAATATTTAAATATTGTATTACAATATGTTATTCATGCAATGTTGACCTAGAAAACTGTCAGAATCATGTACTTACAGCTGTAAATAATTGTGGCAAAAATGGAATGAATTACCGTATTTCTTCATTCTACAGGGTCATCAATTTAAGTCTCGCATCCGATACCGATCACGGCAAGCTCTCACGCTGACACCCGCTCGCTGGCCGGTAAAAAGTTCGCGACTTCTCCCCACTACTTCGCGTCAACATACAGTCATTTAATAGCAATTTCTAGTGAAAATAATTATCTACAAACTTACCTGGTTTTACAAGAAATGTTCAAATTGTTGTCCGTCAGCTCGCAACCATGCCTGGCACCTCGTAAACAAGTTTCTAGACACACGGCGAATTTCTTCCTGGATGACGTTCGTTATAACTTGGCGAATATTTTCTTTTAACTCCTCACTCGTGAGGATTGTTTGCATATGAATCGAAAACGGCACTCTCTAACAGAAGAATACTTCGCATAACGCAGCACAATGAATACACATTGTTGTAAAGAAACATCACTTTAAGGCAACACATAAACTGTAAAATTGCCCCGAGACTGCACTGTATGTTAGGTCAAATCAACTAGCACTTTACAAGCTTGAATACGCCAGAGATACTGGCAGGTTATTGCAACATTGCCGATCGCAGCGAACGTGTTCATTGCGGGGAGAACGCCAAGGCCACCTTCACCGGCCTAACGGCGCGTACATGCGGGAAATAAAATGATGACCCGGTATAATCTGTTTTTTGTCCCTCCAGTGAAATTAGATTTTAGTGACTCATGTAGTTCTTGAAATCATCGATTCAATTGAAATTGCTGTCCATTATGTCTAGTGTACAGGAAATTGTGCTAAATTACATAAATATGTGTGTTTGTTTCTTGTTCATTGAATGACGTTGTGGTAGTGTTCCCAACATGCAATATATAAAATACACCACCACTAGGCAAAACCCATTGGTCTACAGAAAGATTATGCGCGACTATTTCTACTGTACATGACAAAAACCAGGGGTGCATATATTACTAACGCAGCCCGCAAGCTAAAACCATTGTCGAAACCCAAAGGCTGCCCTGGCAGCGAGAAGCTAGCGGGGCACTGTTGACGACACATATCAATACAGAAAATGAGCATAAAGCACACATTACGCTGTAGTCATTGTCGAAAACCATTAAACTGGACGAGTTAGGCCATAGCGATTGTCAAAATTATTGGTCTGGACAAAACGTAGGTTAGAATAGTAGGGTTGAGGTGAAGCATTTGCCGTGGGAAGCTAGCAGGGCACTGCTGACAACACGTTAGGCTATAACCATTGGATTGGATGTGTTAGGCTGTTACCATTGTCATAATTATTTGTCTAGGCAAATGTGACTTTTACAAAAACAAATTTTATAGCACACAAAAGAAAAAGCAAAGAAGCCTATACAATTAGTATCATATGCGTGGGGTTGGCAATGCTGTACTTGTGCATAAATTATTCAGATAATAGCAGACACAGCTGACATTTTGCTATATAAGTTGTGATATTATTTGGGAAAGCAGATGGGTTATAGACAGCGGAAGAGTGAACTACATCATTACCAAATCAATTTTGTATCATTATACTGTAAAAGCTATTAATGGCTAATTTCAGTGACAATGTTTTTCATAGGTTCTTGTCTCCTTCACTGGTAGGCCCACCAATAAATTTAACAAGCTCAGAATTGAGCAACATTGTCATTTTAACCGGAATGGTTTACAGCCATTCAAACAATACTGCATTAAAATACTGCAAATAATTAATTTTCTCAGAAATGAACACACATGGCAGCTAGGGGTCATGTCAAGAACAGAAATTTGTAATCAGAAAGGCAAGACTGACACAATTAAAACAAAAACATGATGCACAGGAAGACATACTCCTCAACAGAGCAGATAACCTAGATGTTATGCCCCTTAAAACAACAACCACTCTCACTGGAGCACAAGATGTTATGCCCTTTAAAGCAACAATCACCATTATCACTCACACCCCACATCTAAATACACTGACGGACCGAGAAAGGTGCAACTCCTTTTCAATTGGTCAAAATTACACATTTCCGCTCGTAAAGGAAGTATATTATCATAGGTCTTTACATGTGGTTAAATGTCGAATGATTTCACTTGGACCTTAAATGTTGATTGGAACGCATTCATTTGCTGCGTGGGTTGTTTTAAACTTGATCTAAAGCACGTTTCATGCCTGTTTCACGCTAATAATGCAATTCAACATCGAATATTATCCACATCTCACTCGATAACCTTCCTCCATGTTTGATCGGATGTGACCCCTGCTACTACCTACCATCACTATTCGGAACCAGGAGAATGGCATGACATAACAGCCAATAAGAGGCACGGAATTACATACTGTGGCTAGGCTCGGGCTGAAAAAAAAATTATGCTGACGGGACATGTTTTGTAGGTCTATGTAATCACATATTGTTTCTGTGGACTCCTACAATAAGCCATTGCTTACTCTATTTAACCATTATGAAGATAGTGAGAAGTAATTTCAAATATTTGGACTCGCCTACATAGGTTTGCGTGCTAAGATATCAATATGAGGAGGGATAATATGAACACCAGCAGAAAGAAATCCAATAAGGAAGAATGTAATTAATATCAATTCCTTGGCGTAGTGGTCAGCGTGATTAGCTGCCACCCCGGAGGTCCGTGGTTCGATTCCCGGCTCTGCCACGGAATTTGAAAAGTGGTATGAGGACTGGTACGGGGTCAAAAGAGCTGCTTCATAAAAAGGGAGGTAGCGTGCAGTTCGCTGCTCCTGTGGGAGTCCAGGCGATGACACTACGAGCCCGCTGATGAGCCAGCTTGGTGTCTTAGTCGTAACCCCACACAAGACACGGCACAAACGTAGAAATATTGCTGAGTTTTAATTCACTGGCCATGGAGTCACTTTGCTGAATGTTTGATAGAATCACAGGAAGGTTTAGGATGTGGGAATAAATGAAAAGTTAATCACACTCATCTTATTGGACATACACACATTGCTGCCAACTCTCCAGCTACCTGATCCATTTAGGTGATCTACTCTTCAATTTCAAAATTCCATTTGGCAGAGAAACTGGAACCTGTGACAGAGCTTTCATTAATTTAGTTTACACTGTAATATGATTCGAGCCGACAAACTTTCCGAGTCCCAGTTCCATAATTCTACTTTTCCACTTTTGAATAGAATATTTCAGATTTTAGTTGGTCAGTTCTTCAGTTTAGGGGCTGCGTAGCCCCGTGTACTTTGGGTGTGTGTAGAATCTGTCTGATGACCCGTGTTAATTGTGATGACTGTATTAGTGCGTGTTATCTGTCTCTAATTCAAGTAAGGGCTGCAGACATTGAATTTCAAGTAATTCCTACTTTTGCCGCCAAACGCCACCGTCAACGACTACTAGTTCAAAACTTGGTTACTAGACGCCGCTACAGTCGCCTGCTGGCAACGAACGTCGGAACCTAAGAGCTTTGTTCAAATGTTTAACCTATAATTTAGTTCTTTTACATGCCATAAATCTATGACATGGGACCGCCGGCTTTACTTCCCCTCCTAAGGAAGGCATACTGAGGGATTTTTAACGCTCTTAAAAAGTCCGAAGACTTTGGCCGGGTTTGAACCCGCGATCTTGGGCATAGAAGCTCAGCATGCTACCGACTACGCCACCGAAGCCGCCTATTTCAGATTTTACTGCTTTATATTATAGAATATAGACACATTAACTCCATTAACATTTCTATTTATATACCGAAGTTATATAGTAGTCGCCTCCGTAGCGTAGCGGTCAGCATGGTAAGCTGCCGCCCCGGAGGTCCTGGGTTCGATTCCCAGCTCTGCCACGAAATTTGAGGAGTGGTGTGAGGACTGGAACGGGGTTACTCAGCCTCGGGTGGCCAAAATGAGTAGAGGGGGTTCGATTCCCACCTCAGCCATCCTTGAAGTGGTTTTCCCACTTCGTCTTCGGGCAAATGCCGGGATGGTTCCTACTGTAAGGCCACGGCCGCCTCCTACCCACTTCCTTGCCTAACCGTCCCACTCTTCCCATCCCTTCATCGGGCCCCCTGTTCACTTTGGAGGTGAGGCCACCTGGGCGTAGTGCTGGTCACACACCCCAGTTGTATCCCCGACTCATAGTCTCAAGCTCCAGGACACTGCCCTCAGTGGCGGTAGAGGTGAGATCCCTCGCTTAGTCCGTGGGAAATGCCAACCCTGGAGGGTAAAACGTGAGCGAAAGTTATATAGTGATGTCTGCCCAATGTATTCCTTGCCCAAACACTCTTATTTTATAGCAACATAATCATAAGGATACTCTCACAGGAACAGACGATTATACTTTTCCCTTTTCACAAATTTTACAAGGCAGATTAGTGAAAAGCCGGCCCCGTGGTGTTGGGGTAGCGCGCCTGCCTCTCACCCGGAGTCCCCCGGGTTCGATTTCCGGCTCCGTCAGGGATTTTAAAACTGACGTGAGGGTTGGAACGGGGTGCACTCTGCCTCGTGAGGACAATTGACTAACAGCGCCCCGATCACGAAAACCAAGATTAACGGCCGAGGGAACCCGATGCGCTGATCACGCGTCACCCCAATATCTGCAGGCCAAATGGCTGGGCAGCGGTCGCTTGGTAGGCCTAGGCTTTTCATGGGCTGTATAGTGCCAAGGGTTGACATTTTTTTTGTTGAGATTATTGAAAATATATTTATTTATTATTTCTGGGAGTCATTAGAAGTTGATTTCAATTTGAATTGACACTGCTACACCGGAAATGTTTGTTTAATTACATAAATAAATAATTTTACTTCTTGCTCATTCGACGCGTTGGCGTCCTACACGACGTCATACCCCTTGCCAACATGTCCGATACAAAATACACCATAAGACACGTGAGTAAAGAAATAAAAGGCAAAACCATTGGGCTGCCAGATGCGAAATAGTACCGAATGCGAGGGTTTGGCAATACTGTACATGTTGCTAAAAATGGCTGAATCAGCTGGAATTTTGCCTATATAAGTCGTGTTCATATTCATTGGGATGGCTGGGACAGCGGAGAAGTAAACATCTATTACTACATCATCTCCAGATATTTTCCCGACTATTCATTCAGGTAATTTGGTTAACTTCAGTACTTTAAGAATTTTGTACCGAAAAGTATCACTTCCCGATTTTTACCAAAATTTCTCTGCATGACTTTATAATATCCACATTTTCAACCTCAAGCTTATTTCTTCAAGAGTTTCACCTTTAATATATACAGTAGGCTACTTGTAACAGATCTGGTCTGGTTTGTTATAGTCTGTCAGCCTGAGGGGCCTTTAGAGCTATGTCTATTAAACGTTATGGACCTAACAGAACTGGAATAGGGGTGTTGGGTGATTACCTTGTGTCATAATTGGTCAGGATGTGACCTGGTGCTCTAGGCACATTGAAATACTTAAATTTAAAGTTTTTGGAAATAAAGTAAAAGAAGGAGCTCAGTTGAGCTAGAGTTTAGAAGAGTGAAAAGTAGTTTAGAGTTATGAAGTTTTATTCAATGAGAATACGGGGCCGTTTGTGTGGCTTGGTAATCACCCAACCTGTTCACTAGAGGGTTGGAGTTAGTGTTTTTGTTCTGTACAGTGTGGCTGCCTGCTGTCTGATACGGGTGCTGTCTGATACGGGTGCTGATGACCGGGAGATGGTGAAGTTGAATGTTGCGCACGTACCAGGGGACTCCTGATATCATGCGCAGAGCTTTATTCTGAATAACCTGCTGTGTATTGATATGTGTGGGTGCTGCGTAGCCTCACACTGGACAAGTATATTCCATAACTGGACGTACAAGAGTACGGTAAGCCAAG
This sequence comes from Meconema thalassinum, assembly GCA_946902985.2. NCBI lineage: Eukaryota > Metazoa > Arthropoda > Insecta > Orthoptera > Tettigoniidae > Meconema > Meconema thalassinum. The sequence continues at coordinate 331,274,468 of OX336395.1, forward strand.
AGTTTGCTGAAGTCATCGACTGAACTTCTGGCCAGAGTTGCGCTAGAACGCCCTTTGCACTGTTGGCGCGCTGTTTAAGTTCCTTAGCAAAGGTGAGGCCGTGGTCTAGCGTGGTTCCCAGATACTTAGTAGCTGTCTGCCATCTTATTACTTCGCCGAAAAAGGCGAGATCCTGGACGTCTGTGAATTTACGTTTCTTAGTAAAAAGAGTGGCAGAACATTTATCAACATTAATTCTCCATTTCTCGAACCAGGATTCGAGATCATCTAGAGCTTCTTGGATGTTAATTGAAATTCTATCTCCTTTCCAGGAAGTGGTAGAAATAGCCGTATCGTCTGCATTTAGGTGGAGGCTAGTGTTATTTGTCTTGGGCATGCCAGCGACATAGACGTTGAATAAGTGGGGGAAGATGGCACTGCCCTGCGGTACACCGGCTCTTATTTTCCTCACTGAGGATTGGGCGTCCTCCACCTGGATATAGAATTTTCTGTTCCTAAGATAGGAATTTATGATTTGTAATAAGTAGTCTGGGAGACCTCTGTGCTTCAACTTGTATAGCAAACCACTATGCCATTCTTTGTCGAAGGCACGACTGATGTCTAGAAAGCAAACTCCTGTGCTGCGATTTTCATTAAATGCGCGCGTGTTAGTCTCAGTAGCTGATGGACTGTGGAATGGCCTTTTCGAAAGCCGAACTGCTCATCATTAAGTGAGCCATCAATAATGCTTTGGAGCCTGGAAAGTAAAGTCATCTCGAACTGAGAGGAGACTAATGAGCCTATAATTTTGGGGGAAGGTGACGTTGGTATGAGGTTTACCTATCATAATTACCTTGGCAGTTTTCCTGGCTGTAGGAAAGAAACCAAATCTATAAATAGCTTTGTGACGCAAGTGAGGACATTTTTAGGGATGTTTTTAAGAAAAGAAGCTGCTACTCCGTCAGGCCCGGGCGCCTTTCGGTTTTTCACCTTTTTAATTAATTTGAGCAATTCGGCCGGTGTGACAAATTTGAAGTCTGGCGGCAATCCCTCCTGAAAGCCACCATGAAGATCGCGATAAACTTCTTCAATGAAGTCTTCATCGCAAGGTTCATCGTTTGGCTTACAGGTTTTCTCGAACGTGTCCGCCAGGGCATTCGATTTGTCTGTAGCTGTATGGACCAGTCCACGTTCCCCGTGTAATGGTGGTATGCCTGTCCGTTTCTTAAGAAGTTTTCTAGTACAGTGAGCTGGACTTGCCAGCCATGGACCCTAATTTATCATTCCATGATTTATTACGGAGTTGTAACATGGCAGCGTGAATTTGTCGCTTCATGCGGTACCATTCCTGTTTCTGTCCTAGATAACGAGAGATTTGTCAGCGCACGTTCTTCCTCTTTATTAGGTCTTTAAGGTAGGCTGGGATGGTGGAAGCTTGGATCTTTTTGTGTTTAGGGCCTATAGCGGCCGTGTTGGCAGCGTGTAGGAGGGAGTTTGTAATTTTCTCCCTGAGAATGGCCTCCTCGCTTTGAATGCTGGGATTGCCAGCGACGGTTGACTGAAGAGTGTAGCCTATTTGTAAAGGTCCCAGTCCATTTTGCGGAGATGAAGCGGGATTGTGGAACGTGAAGGGATATAGTCGGATCCTAGAGTGATTAGGATGGGATCGTGGTCAGAATTTAGGACTTTGAGGTTTTCTACCACGATTGGAGTGTCTTGATTTTTGCTGATGGCAATATCTAGGATATCAGGAAGGTGATTTGGGTTAAAGGAAAAAACGTGGGTTCAGGGGGCCCATGAGCGAGGCAGTCGTGATCATGACAGAACTTTTCAAGCATCCTGCCCCTAGTCTCTGTGTAATTTATCATTTCAAATGATCTTCGTCGTTACGCTTTGTGTCTAACGTTATGCGTTACGGGGACGGAGACTGTGACGTCATGCAGCCACGCGAGAAGCCTAAGATGGAGTCTGTTGAAAGAGTCCTGGGGCGTGGAGCGAAGCGAAAAGAATACAGGGTGACTCCTAAAGAGGTGTACAAGATGCCAGATAAGAATACAGGATGACTCCTAAAGAGGTGTACAAGATGCCAGATTAGAATACAGGATGACTCCTAAAGAGGTGTACAAGATGCCAGATAAGAATACAGGGTGACTCCTAAAGAGGTGTACAAGATGCCAGATTAGAATACAGGGTGACTCCTAAAGAGGTGTACAAGATGCCAGATTAGAATACAGGATGACTCCTAAAGAGGTGTACAAGATTTCAGACAAGAATACAGGGTGTCTCCTAAAGAGGTGCACAAGATGTCACACAAGAATACAGGGTGACTTCTAAAGAGATATACAAGATGCCAGATAAGAATACAGGGTGCCTCCTAAGGAGGTGTGCAGGATGTCAGAGCAAAATACAAGGTGACACTTAACGAGGTGACCCTTAAAGAGTTGTAAAAGATGTCAGATTGAAATACAGGGTGACCCTTAAAGTGGTGCCCGCGCGGGAATCCTAAGTTAATGGGTAATGGAGTCTGTTGAAAGAGCCCTCCTGAGCCTTTCTAACATGTGTAGCATGCGTCATTGGAAATGATATAACGTCTAGTCTTTCAGACCGACTGTAATATTTTTTTTGGCGTTGAAATCGCCCGCCAATATTACTGGAACATTGTCGGGGATTAGCGACTCCAAATCAGACGGAATAAAGGGTACCCCGGGAGGTAGGTATATGGAGACTATTTGGTATGGTCCGCTACCTGCACAATAGTGGCTTATTTGGGGTCGGGACTCGGTGATGGACCAGGTCAGATTTAATTAGAATGCCTGTATCCCCACCAGCTCTCCCGAGCCTATCATTCCGGTAAACTCTATATCCCGGAATGTACACTTTGTGAGAGTCTGTCCCAACAGCGCGATGTTGATGTTCTCAGTGGTGAGTATTTCAGGAAGGAAGCTGAGGGTATTCTTAAAACTGTGCACCAGCTTGTTGATTCAATAAAGAGGTAAGTGGAGACAGAGCCGTATTTCTAAATAGGCTGCAGTCTAGAGCGGCAGTTTGGCAATTCATTCTAAAGCTAAAATGAAGTATTTCACACTTTAATGATATTTTCAGTACGAATTTAAGAATACAAGTTACTTAAATAATGCTTTAGTCCTTCTACAGTTCTTCCTACCTTAGAACTAGTATTTCTGAAATACGGTTAAACTCACTTTCATTACTTTGTATTGAGCCAAATACAACAAAAACACTTTCATATGAGGATATTATTAACAAGTTTGCCATTAAGAAATCTCGTAAGAAAGCTATGTAAATTTGAACACGAAGATTATGTGGGGTGAGTTGTTTGAGAGAAGTTTGTATATTTTTCAACAAATAAACCAGTAATTAACTACATTTTGTGTAATTTCACCATGTAGGACAACTTAATTCAAATTGAACACAGTTCTTCAATTACGCAAAAGAAAGTCATTAGCATTAGAACAAATTAATTAATTTCGAAACCCATTTCATTTTTTAACGAATCTTATAAGAAGTAAGTAAAAAAAAGACAAGTTGATACGGTACCGGTAACTAATTTCAGTATAACATTTATTATGTAAGGCATTAAAATTGTAGTTTTATGTAAACTAAATGAACTTTATGTTTGAAAAAGATGAAAACGCCAAAGAAATCCATCCTTTTGTTGTATATAGCAAATATCAACTATAGAGACCCGGAAAATACAATTTAGCCTATGGGCGGCATACTCTTAAATCCGGCCCTGAGTGGAGGCGGTTTTAATTAATATTTGAACCTTGGTTGAGGTGTTCGGGGGTGGATTTCACGACTTGAATCAGGTCGCGTAGGGAGGGGTCTGCCAGAAGGCGAAGTATTTCAAACAAGGAGGGGAGACTAGGAAGGGAGTGGGATTGCTCTGGGAGGTTCTCTGTCAGGCATGACAGGGAAGTTAGTGAGATTATTTTCTGGGGCAGCATCTGAATTAACCGTCTGAAGGGTGAGGGGGGGGTAATGTTGCCAGGAGTTAATGCGCTCCCAAAGCTGGTGCCCTGACGAAGCCTATTCCAGGGTGCCACTGGGCCTTGTTGACCTCTTGGAGCTGAGGGGAGTCTTGAGTTGAAGGTTGTGAGAAGCTTTTTCTACGCCTCACACCCTCTATAGTTGGCGCATTTTGTAGGTTCTGAGGAAGTCTGCAGCCCGGTGGTTGGCGACACAGATGACGCATTTGACCTGGCAGTGGCATCCGCTAGATGGCCATATTTCTGGCAATGGAAGCATTGGACCGGCCCACTGGGGCCCTGGTAGCGGGAATTGTAACTACATTATATAATAATGTAGTCATGTTGTAAATGTTTTTGTAACACATCTGATGTTTTAGAATTTCAATGCTTTTAGACTAACTTACTAGTCTTTTTAGATATGTGTTTGATAACAACCTTTGTTTAGACAAATGTATGTTTCAATTCTCATAATATATTAGTTATATAGATATATTCTATAATCATCATCATCTTCTTCATTTCCCCTTTTCCAGCGGACACCAGGTGGGGGCAAATATGGTTCCTCTCCACTTTGTTCTGTCGTTCCACCATTCCTCTTCCGACACGGTGTTCCAATCCAGGTTCAGTTTTCTAATACTATTCTCCACCGAGTCCATCCAACACATTCTTGGTCTTCCTCGTCCTCTCTTCCCTGTCATCCGTCGTTCCAGTGCTCGACTTGGTAGCCTTACTTCATTCATCCGTTTGACATGTCCAAACCATCTCAATCTGTTTTGCTCCAGTTTATCATTTAGTTTCTGTACTCCCAGTTCTTTCCGTATATCTTCATTTCTCACTCTGTCCCCCCTCGTTTTCTGGACCATACTTCTCAGGAATCTCATCTCTGCTGCTTGTACTCTGCTCTCATCCCTCTTAGTCATTGTCCATGTTTCTGCTGCATAATATGCTTTGTACATAACTTCTTCAGCCTTAATTGGTATATCCTTGTTCCATACTAGTCCCCGTACCTGTTGGTAGTAAGCAGTCCCGAGTTGTATTCTTCTGCTAATTTCCAAATCTAGTCTTCCATCTTCAGTCAGTTCACTTCCCAAGTATTTGAAGATACTTCCAATTCCTTATCCTACTTTGATTACTCCTTTTCCTTCTTTCTTATCTCTACCCATCACCACTGTTTTACTCTTCTCCACATTTATCTTCAATCCCCATTGCTCAATCTTTTCATTTATTACGTCTAACTGTTCTTGTACCTCCATCTCATCCTCGCCACAGATCACAACATCGTCTGCAAACAACATTACCTTCATCTTTGCCCTACTATATTTTTTCATTGCTGCCTTCTATAATGTAAAGTAGTAAAATCTGCAATATTGTATTGAAAAGATCTTGTATTCAATACGGGAAAATATGATCATGACTTAAGTCACTGATATACACAGATTCCCACTTCTGTGACTGGGAATCGAACCCTTGAACTTAGGACCACGATGTGTTACTCAACATAATTTAGTATTGATTACATAGATATTTTCTGACAAGTTGGCAACACTAGCTGAAGCCCATTGAAAGCTTTACAATTGATGTACAAAATTTTATCAACTGTAGGTACTGCTTAAGTGGAACCAGGCTCCTCTTTTTCATCTTTCTTGGCAATTCTTGTTCTCTTTTGACCCCCATCTGAGATCTAGCCAGTCTGTTGTTGTTGCTTCATTTAGGGACTTTGCAACATCGTGATCGTATAGAGGGGCGGGCGCAGGATTTATTTTCGGATTGGGGGGATAGGGTGCTGCTACAATTAGAAAACCTGAAAATGTCATTGAATGTATAAACATTTATCAGATTTACAGAGTTACCCAATTACATTCAAGGAAGAAGCCGACGAGACTTTTTACACATGTTATCCAGTACTTGTTGAGTTTTAATTTCTACATGTTTAACGTTAGTCCATTCAAACTGTCTGCTCCCATGGTGTCCCTCAAACAGGTCTTCAGATACCGTCATGGTAAGAACGTTGCTGTAGTTACCTTGTGTATGAAGGGGAAAATTATTTCATTACACCTATTCAAAGATGATATAAAACCCTTAGGGAACTCATGATGATCTTTCTGTTCAAGGAAACTTCTTCTGCACATCTTTAGCTCACGGAAGAATGACTCTGGTGATGCATCAACATCATCCGGCCATTGGTTTACTGTGGCATCAAATGCTGAGGCTTGCAACGTTTGTAGGATCCCTTTATCTGTCCTTGAGCTGACTCATCAAATAATCTATGAAACGAAGGAACATTGAAAGCCTGTAGTACATTACAAGTACATTTAGTATTTTCATGAATATAATTAACGTAGAAAACGCTCAGATCATTTTAGTATATTGAATTAATGTGAATACTTTTTTCTTTAGTTAGGTCCTTAATAGTTTCCAAATTTTCGGGGATCCGCCCCTGCCCCTGTACATGTGGATGTGAAATCTGTCTGAGCCTGTGTTGTTGTGTTTAGGCTACAATTTGGAAGAAAGCAGCTGTAGCCTTCAATTGGGAACAATCCCGGTATTTGCTTGGAGTGGAAACCATGTTAATTCACGTCCAGGACAGCTGAGGTAGGAATCGAACCCTGAACATTGGGGCAGTGCGTGCCACAGAAGGCAATTAGCGTAACTTTGATGTTCAAACCCTCAAAACAATGAGTTCTTAAGGTGATAATAACATCAAGGTTATCAGCACTGTCACTACTGGTGAAACAGACCTGTGGTAATGTCCCAAAGTTCAGGGTTCGATTCTCACCCCAGTCATGGTAGTTGAGGTTTATCTGTGGTTTCTCGCTTCTACCTGACGCCTCCTTCCCAATGCCTAAGCACCACAATAACACAGGTTATTGTTGCCTTAGTAATCGAAATTTAGTGTTTTTTAATCAGTCAACACGATTGTAATACAGAAACATATATCTTACATGAAAATTAATAAATACAGTTGGATGATCAGTTTTGATCGTTGAGCGATCACCATCGCATCCTTTACACTTAGGCTATTATATCTATGTCTACAAGTATTGGTGATGGTATTTATTATTTAGGGCTTGCCACGGTGGGTGAGTGGTTATAGTGTCGGACTATCAACCCCAAGCTTGCAGGTTCGCTCTTGGCCGTGGTAAGTGATTTTTGAAAGGCAACAAAAATCACGATACGCATGTCATACGATATTTGCATGTTAAAGAACCCATTTCAATTCAGTAGGCTGTTTTCATAATGGCCGCCTGTACAAAGTTCCTCATTTCTCTCCTAGAAAGTCCTGTAATGTCAAGGAGCTTAGATATCTAACCTCCTCGACTTTCATAGCGCTTCAAGGAACGATAAAATTTGATATGCAAGCTGCCCTCTGGGCGCAATTAACACAGCTTGCACCCTGCATCCGAGGCCATACGATGACATACATTCGAATTGAGCCACTATGGACTACTGAGTAACAATCAAAATCAATATTTCGTTCTAGATCGTCTGCCAGCTTTAATGTCCTGCCAGTATCTCTTGAGCCCATCACTCTGCGCCTTCTTCCGATCTACTGAAAGAGGTCCCCTCCGTCTTTTGGGTTCTGCCCCTACCGTACCTTAAATCCCTGGTAATTTTTAATTAGTTGTCTGAATTCACACCTGTTCATAATTTTGCAGTCCGGAATACCAATTTCTTCAAACCTTGAAATTTTTTTCCTCTTTGATTTCACGAAATTCCAAATTTTCTTTGTTAGACGATCGTAGGACATTCTGAAAATGTGTCCATAGAACAACAACCTTTTCCTTTTTATTGTTGACGTGACTGGTTCTATCTTTCTCTATAACTCGTCGTTTGATTTATTTTGTAATTAAACTGCAAGCTTGCGAAATGAAGTTCCTGTGCAGAAAACAAGGAAAGACAGATTAAGTGTTGCTAGGTTGAAATGGCTAAGCGAATGCAGCCATCATAAACTCCAAGGGAGTATTTTGAGAAAACCGAATGGACGCCCTAGGAAAAGGTGGTCAGACCAGATTAAAGAAGAGAGGAGAAATATGGGATGCCCTAGAGAGAGACCGTGATAAATGGAGGCTCGCTGGAAGGAGTGCCTGATGATGATGAGTAATATTAAACTAGCACAACTTGCTTATATTTGTTTAAAATACAGAAAGTGGTGATTGTATACTTAGCTGCTTAAGTTGCACGCGGCTACTCTTGTAAATACTGCCTGCAGTGCTCCACTCCAACAACTATCACCACTTTCTGTATCTTAACAAAATATAACATAAACTATAACTAACATATATTGACTACAGCAATAAATAAGTGTACATGTAGTAAATACTATCACTCATATTTAATAGCCTAAGTGTAATGAATCTGATGATGATCGCTTGACGATCAAAACTGCTCACCCAAGTGTATTTATTAATCTCATGTAAAGAATATTTTTTCAGGTTTAAAGAACCCCCAATAGAGTTGACCAACTGAAAAACATTAAATTTCAACCGCTTTGCAAAATATTCATGGCCCTAGAACTTTAATTTCTGTTTTGAGTGTTGCCAGAATAAATGGAATTTCCTAGGACTCACAAAGCAGCGTACGAGTGGCTTGAAGAACTTGGTTCCACTTTCTTCAGACAGAACAACATCCTATATTCTAGCGTAGCTCTGTTTACTAAGCTATATACAGGAAGATTATAACAATTTACACCATTTAGAAAATGGCTAACAATTTGTATAAATACACACCTTCAACAATGCAGAACAGTGACATGCACCATGCAAGTGTTTTGTCTAGAAATTGGTTAAAAGGATCAGATCTAACTCTTCCAGACTTCTTCTGTTTGGGGTTTATACAAGCGGAATATTTTGGGCCCATAATGTCCAGAAGGGGAAGACCAACATTGGAACCTATTTTTGTAGTAAAAAGAACTCTGGCAAAACACTGGGAATATGGAAAAGACCTGATAATTGACCTTCAATGACTCAGAAAAGACATATGATAGTGTCCCTAGAGACAGAGCTTGGGAAAGCCTAAACTAAACAGGTATTGGACAAGAAATAATACAAATGATAAAAGCGATGCGCCGAACAGGGGTCTAACCACCGGAAACTGTATTATGAGTTAATTGCAAAATACGTAGTTAACGAAATGTAGGTATAATTTGTGCCATTATGATGACTGAGGCAATGAAACAGCCCGCGAACTACGTACAAAAGAAATTATTTACAACAACGGTCCTGGTGCTTTTTTCCCTGGAACTGCAACATCCTTCCTTGAAGTATATCCCTAAGATGTATGCGCTTGACGTCCTTCCTCTCATTCACATAACGTTTGTGTGTTCATGCTTTAAAGCACTCTTTGTCGCAAGCAAAGAACTATGCTCCGCCATCTTCTTATACTCCGTATTACCAATAATGATCGCTGACAGCTGTCAAAGCTAGAACGTGAGGAAATGCTGCGTTGCCACTGAGGCACATCGTGACTCATAACATTCCAAGAGGCTTGCAGGAAGACACAAATACTGGGGAAGTTAGCCCCCCTGCCTGGGGCAGAGTGAAGACACACTGAGTCAAACCATGTGCTCATTGCTGTGTCAGCATACATTGCAACACTGCTCACTGTTGCTATGGAGACCGTTACCCCCTCGTCTCCACTCCTCACCTCACTCTTCAAGCGGATGACAGCCTTCAACGTTCACCTATCGTAAATCAGAGTATAGATCCCTATTCTGCGCTAGACGAAAGTTCCCCACCCCCTAGCACCGCAACAAGTTCCAAATTCTTCCACATGACTGCGCCACATTGCATAGATCCTTATTCCAATGTAACACCATTTTCTGGAAAATGGTGGTTAGATCTCTTTCCGGCACATCGCTTATTGTTGCAGCTGTGTGAAGACCTACAGGAACAAGGGAGTGCACTCTGGAGATGGATGATATGCACACAATCCTATTTGCTGAAGATGTTCTGATTTGGGGAGAGAATGAGATGTGTTCAAGGAGGATATGGAGAAATGGGAAATGAAAAGCAGTGCTTCCTCAGTTTCGGTGCTGCGTGGCCCCGTGTATTTTGGGTGTGTGTAGAATCTGTCTGATAACCGGTGTTAATTGTGATGGCTGCATTAGTGTGTATTATCTGTAATTCAGGTAAGGACTGCAGACATTCAATTTCAAGTAGTCGCTACTTTTGCTACCGTCCACGACACTAGATGTGGACTTGGCTACCAGATACCATCGCAGCCAGCACCTGGAGAGGCACGTTGGAAATAATATAGCGTTATCAAACTAACCTACAAATTGTATCCTACAACATTGTAGTTAGTGGAAGGTTCTTTTACATGTCATAAATCTATGACATGGGACCGCCAGCTTCACTTCCCCTCCGAAGGAAGGCATACTGAGGGATTTTTAACGCTCTTAAAAATCCGACGACTTCGGCTGGGATCTTGGGCATAGAAGCTCAGCATGCTACCCACTATGCCACGGAAGCCACCTGTAGAGAAAAGTAAGAGAATGCTAACGACAAGAGGAAAGAAGGAAGGGAAAGGGATTGTTAATTTTGAAGTATTAGAGCACTTTCAATATTTAGGAAGCGAATTGATGGGAAATGCAAGATTGGATTTGGAGGTCAACAAGAGAATGCAATGTTCTATCATCAGGTTCGGAGTTGAATTTGGGATCAAGACTTACCACTGAAGTGTTGTACAAGACCTGTTACTTACCAATAATGACGTATGGCGCAGAAACGTGGAGATGTAAGTACTGCGTCATAATCTATGTGCACCCCAATAAACGCAGCAAGCTATGACTGGCACAGATCCGCTGACTCATATCGTTAGTTCACGCGTGTTTTGTCATTCATATGGACGTGTATCTGCAAAGCCTAGACGTTAGTGTTGCACGTTTAGTGAGTATTGTGATCACTGTGCCTAGACACCAATTCACATTGCACGAATGTGTATATATCCATAATTTGTGTATGAAAAGCAGAAAATCTTGTTCTGAAACGAGACGAACATTTCGAATCAAGTTTCAGGAAGACCTGTCCCTAAAGCCAGTACAATTGGGAGGCTCGCTAAACGATTTAAGGAAACAGGCTCCGTAAATAATAAAAGAGTTGACAGAAGATGTCAGGTGTGTGTTACAAGAGAGGGAGGACTATGAGCACTGTAAGTACACATTATTGAATATGTTGGAAATAGGCCAATTCATAAGGCATTTAAAACTCAATTCCACGCACGAACATTATCGAAACAGGCAAAATATTAATAGAGCTTACTTCCATAATACAGTAAGCCTCCGTGGCTCAGGTGGCATCACGCCGGCCTCTCACCACTGGGTCTGTGGTTCAAATTCCGGTCACTCCATGTGAGATCTGTGCTGGACAAAACGGAGGCAGACAGGTTTTTCTCCGGGTACTCCGGTTTTCCCTGTCAAAATTTCATTCCAGCAACATTCTCCACTATAATTTCATTTCATCTGTCATTCATTTAATCATTGCCCCGGAGGAGTGCGTCAGGCCTCGGCAGCCGGCACAGTTCATATCCTCGCCGCTAGATGGGGGCTTCATTCATTCCATTCCTGACCCGGTCGGAGACTGGAAGCAGGCTGTGGATTTTCACTTCCATAATACAGTATTATTGGTACGTGAAAATAAGTTACCATCTTGTGCTCAACAATTGCGTAGCAGAAATAGACGTGCTGATAGCGTGTTTGTCTGTGAATCTAGAGGTCCCGGGTTCAAATCTCGGGCGAGGTAGGTATTTTTGCTGGCAGATTATCGATTTAAATGATATTTATCATATCAATATGACTCATTTTAACAAAATCCACATGAAATTACGTGTTGGTCTGTAAATCAAGAGGTTCGGGAACTGCAAGCCCTTCATGAGCTACTGCTGTGCACATTGCCTTTACTCGCAAGTTGGCCTATTTATAAGGAATTTAAGGTCGCGTCTATTAATCTAGTTGACCCATATCGTATTCTTTATTACATCGAGGCCGCAGGAAGGCTACTGCTGGTGGAAGCTGCAAAACCTCTAATAAAATGGGTTCCGTATTATAAACTACAATATCTGTGAAACACAACAGAGCCAATAATATTATAAAATACCGGTGTATCAACAATTTCCCGCTCGATGTTGATATTAGTGGATTCGCTCGATTACCTTCGACTGGTTTACCGTCAAAATCAGCATCACTTTCGTACCTCATGCTTGTTCGTGCTTGTTTGAGGCATTACCCATATTCGGCAGAATGAGCAGGAGGCAAGAGAACATCACAAAAAACTATGTTTTCTTCGCAAAGTGTTAGAATTGTTCGGGTCCTTCTCACCCACAATTACGAAGGAAACGAAGAGACTTGCATGGACGCAGGTAAAGGATCATGCTGTATCCATAGGTCTATTGACTATAGACAAAGACTTCGCCTACGTTCGTGACGCAACTTGGCCTAATTTGAGGAACAGAACAGTGGTAAGTTTCATTCTTTCTTCCTTCAACTTACGACTTATGGTATACCTATTGATATGTTACAGGAATTAGGCCTAGCCCATACTACAATACCTTTACAGAATGTTTCAATATCGGTGTGGCACTGCAAATGGGAATCATATGATAGTCTTCCTTTCCCTCTCTCTACATTATTACAGTATATAGGGGCAGATGACCTCGTAGTTCCGCCCCTTAAAACAACAATAACTAACTCTGTACATTATTTTGAAGTATAACCTGCTGGAATGAATATTAAGTTAATTTAATGTAGACTATAATCTTGATCACAGTTAATATCATACTTGATTATTAGGACATACCGGTACTGGAATACAGCACATGCTCTTCCTTTAACTTGACAATGCTGGGAGGGCAGGAACTGGGGGAGGTCCAGTGATCAATCTGGATGAAATAGACCACCTAGTACTTGAAATCATAGGGAAGGAGACGCCTGTTTTCCAGGGATGTGGAGTTGGAGACTCGATGGGAGAGACAGGTTCAGCATTCATGGAGGAAGCTCCAATCTATGATATTGGCAGTTCCTTCAAACCAGCAGGAACTACCCAAGCCTAGAGGTATGCTTCTGATTATTCCTCTTGAATAATTCACTTAATTCTGTGACTTCATACTTTTGGGTAGATTGCAAATACAGTCTTAAATGTGGCGTTTTGAGCCAACATTTTAACCATTGGGTTGGAAAAACATGGTTTCGCCTCAGTCTGTGATTGTAGAGTTACGGTACAGACTATACACAATGATTCTTGGTTCACATCAGATGTTATAAATTACTGTATCTCTCCTCTTCCTTTTTTCAGGCCCACTACAAAGGAGAGTGGTTGTGAAGAGCCAGGACGAAACCAAAGAGATTCAGCTTTTAAAGAAAAGAAAGCTAGAATTAGAGGTCCAGAAGCTGGAGTTGGAAGTCAATGATGATGCATTGATATTAATTTAATGCTTCATATTAAACAAATGCTTTCTAAAGTTATATTTCTGCATTAAGTATACACATAAATATCCATTTTTCTTCCTTCCTAGTCACATTTGATGGGAATTAGGATTTGAATACAACATCAAGCACCACAGTAAAACAAGGTACGGTACTGGTAGACCTCGACAACAGGTTTTTCTTAGTTTCTTAATGTAATAGCTGAACGGCAAACCTTTTACTTTCATAGCTTGTCCAGTGCTTTCTTCACGTAATCATGCACTATTAGTAGGAAACCACCCTTCTGTTTTAAACATAGCAGTTCAGTTCATCCCAATTGGGTCTCCGACTTAGAAATAACGGTTTACTAATACAGCCGAATGCACAACCACCCATCATTTTCACCTTGCCGCCACCCGCCACCCACCTGGATAATGTTAATGGTGTTAATTATCCTTGTGTTTTGTAGGGAATTTCAGATCGTGTGTACATCATGACAGAGCTAGGGTGCAGTATAGCGTCTCGTAAGCAACTCTAGGCGCAGCCAATCAGAAATCATGACTACACTGTAGACCCTAGGAATGCACTTACATGACAGAGTGTTATACGCAAAACAGAAATCACAACTAAATACCAAACATATTGAATTTCAAGGAAGGTTCTATAAGAAGAAAAGAAGCCGAGCGTGCTGTAGGTTTCTTTTTAAAAGAGTGTACTTTTTCATCTTTCGAACCTTGAAATTTGTACAGCAGTAACTTCAGTAAATATTCTTGAACCTCTAAAAGTAGCTAAACATTGCAAATCTTGGGAGTAAAAAAATGTTTAGGATTCAATCCAATACACATATTTTATACGGTATTTCAAAGGTTTTGATCTGAAATTCCCTACACCACTAACATTATCCAGGTGGGTGGCGGGGTGGCGGCAAGGTCTCCAAATATACATCATCAGTTGAAGTGATTGTAAAGGTACTGCAGTTCTTCTTGAGCCTGAACAGCTTCTTGCTCCTCCTGAACATCATTGTCTGGCAAGCTGTCTTCTTCCATTTCAGGAACCACATAGTTGTCCAGACCTCTTGGCAGGTTGCAAAGCACTACGCATGCAAGTGTTCGGTTCAGTCGCATAAGCCTACCTATGCTGAGAACAGGGAATTTTTCTTTCAGGAGTCCTGTTGCACACTCGATTGTTCTCCTTGTTTTCCTGTGCGCTCCTAAATATCTCCCCTGTGATGGACTAGCGACATCTTGGATCACAGGCGGTATGAGCCAAGACTTCAACGGATAGATGGAATCTCCAAGTAGGACAGCACCAGGGAAAGGTCTCCAGCCACCATCCATCCTATTGTTTCAAGAACTCAATCTTAAAACTCTAGCATCGCTGACACTGCCAGGCCAATTGGCGCAAGCATAATAAAATTGTAAATTTGGCCCACACACAAGCATTACATTCAAAGAGTGCTTTCCGTATCTATCAACAAATGCTGGTTCATACTGACTTGGTGCATTAATGTTCCATCCATTATCCCACAATCCAATGGCATACCTACAAACTCCGCAAACTGGGCGACTACTTCTCCGCAATTAGCTGGCCAACGAACAACGTCATTTATTGCACTGACAACTTGTGCACAACTCTACACACTGTTGCTTTCGAAACTCCATGCACGTGATACTGTGCCCCGTTACCCAGCCAGTGCAATGCAATTTGAGGTTAGGGCTTCATTCCTCTTGGTAGGATGTTGTAGAAAATGGCCTATACTATTTAGCACATAATGAAATGTTGTAAATCTTTAATTATATTCATAGGTTAGTTCCATGTCATTATAGTTTGACCTTTCTGTAAAATGTCTAGGTCGACGAATGAAAACTTGTTGGTCTTCATCACTATTGGAATCAGCTGAGTCACCCATTTCTCAAATTACTGAAACATAATCTTATTTGGCTAAATTAAAATTCAGTTCACAGTAGGCCTATTCTCACCAATAATATAAATGATTAGACTAAGCACACTTGTGGAAATAAGGCTGATAATATTAGACCATGTCAATAGTCTTCCTTGTTTATGAAACAGTTAGCCAATATTATTATAATCCTTGACTAATATTTTGGAGTCATGAACTAATAACTAATATTATTAGCTCATAAGTTTATGAAACAAAACTAATGATATTACTGTCTTGCTAATAATATAAGTGTAAGAGCTTTATGAAATAGGCTCTAGGAGAGAGAGAGAGTCAATGTACAGAAACTGGAGCAGAACAGATTGAGAGGTGAAGTGAATTGTTTAGATGGAAGTAAGAAGGGGTATAATATTATTATTGATAGAATAATGTAATATTGCAGGCTAAAATACTACTTAGAAGTTGGGCTAATCTTGGTCTGTAGTTATTGTAGTGGTGCAGCAGAGGGATGCATTATTGAAGGGAATGTATAAATACCGTTGTTGTGGCGAGGAAATCTCCCGATACTAACATCAATCAGTTAGGAAACAAGCCAGCGTTGTGTTGTGTTATAAAAATATCTACTTCTTCCTCTTCATTTCCCGGTTCCAGTGATCTGGGTCGGGGTGTGAATCAAGGACCTCCATCTCCACCACTCTCGTCCCTCTTCCAGTACATCCTCAACTCTCACTCCTCTTTTCTCAACGCTCTCCCTCACTGCATCCATCCACCTCATCCTCGGCCTTCCCGTGACTTTCTCAGTAAATAATCGCTTCTCCCATTCGCATCACATGTCCATACCATTTTAGCTTACTGATCTCGATTTTGTCTTGTAACTTTGGGAATCCTGTTTTCTCCCTAATTTCCGTGTTTCTGATTTTGTCTCTGCGGGTCTTTCCAATTATACCTCTAAGGAACTTCATCACTGCTGCCTGGATTCTACTTTCCTGCCGTGTAGTTGGGTCCACGTGCCTGCTGCATACGTCAATATAGGTGTGTGATATGTTGAATACAAGATTTTTTTACATTTCTCGGGAACTTCCTGGTTCCATACCAGACCCCTCACACTCTAGTAAAATCGCAGCCCCTAAACTAAGGAACCAACAAAAAACTCTGGTAAAACCCATTTGCTTGTTGGATGCTCTTACCAATTGGAAATATCTGTTCCCGTAGGAAACAGGATGTAAAATAGTCCGATTGAGCTATGTACATTAACAAATTCACAAAGAAATTTGATACAATGGTCCGGCTAGCTCTAAACAGTTGCCAGCGTTTCGCCCCAGTGTACCAATGGGCTCTTCAGTTGGTTTTGAGCTAGTCGGACCATTGTATAAAATTTCTTTGTGAATTTGTTAATGTACATAGCTCAATCGGACAATTTTACATCCTGTTTCCTACGGGAACAGATATTTCCAATATGGATTAGCTAGGTAAGCTAATATTATTTTTGAAAGGAAGTTTTGACTTCCATAGTACATTGGCAACATTTGTGCCTTGCAGCGGCCTTCACAGTATGTACTAGCCACGCGTCTTGGTGAGGTGTACCATAACCAACTGAAGAGCCCATTGGTACACTGGGGCGAAACGCTGGCAACTGTTTTGAGCTAGCCGGACCATTGTATCAAATTTCTTTGTGAATTTTTTAATGCTCTTACCAACTTCCTCACTTCCTCATCGTCTGTTAAGACACTCCCTAAGTATTTGAAGCTTTTCACAACTTGTAATGGTTTCCCATCTACTGCAATATTCCCCCTACCATCTCGCACATTTCTTGTCATCACCATCGTCTGACTCTCCTCCACACTGATTTTCATTCCATGCTCTTCTATCTCTTGGTTCCAAACATTTACTTGTTCTTGGACTTACAATTCATCGTCCCCATATCACTATGTCATCAGCCTTCGTCCCTTTACTTCCCATTTTCAGTTTCACTCGTTTATGGATTCCATCCATAACAGTAAGGAAAAGTACGGGGGACAATACACTCCCTTGTCGGAGACCTGTTTGTCCAATCTTGGTCTTCACGCTACTGACACACTGACGATACGTGGCTTTAATCATTTCCATTTCAGCTCTACCTACTTTCTTCCTGATCAATGCACTCCAAACCAGTTGTCTTGGCACACTATCATATGCCTTCACAATATCTATAAAGGTCATCACCAAATCCTTTCAGTATTCCCACCTTTTCTCCATTACATTCCTCATGGTAAAAATAAAATCAAAAGTTGATCTACCATTTATAAATACTGATACCGAGGGTGACCAAGGCGACAGAGGGAAGCCAACTCGTACATAGGGTGTTCTAAAAACTGTGGGAAATAATCAGGGCACACAAAACCTTCCCATGAACTAACGTTCTACGGTCGATCATTTAGGAGATCTGCAATAAGTAGGTAGGTGAATTTATCTGCGGATTATCAGAAAAAGGAGTTTTATACGAGGGTCAGTCAAATATGACAGGAATTGGTTTTTTTTGCATCAACCAAAAGAAAAATAGAGATCTCTTTTCTACATAGTGTCCTGCCTTCGATACACATTTTCTTCATCTGATTGGCAATTTTTTGATGCCGTCGTGATAGAAAGAAGAGGGACGTGTTCAGAGCCAGTTGCGCACAAACTCTTCTACACTTGCATCACCATCAAACCACTGTCCTCATAGGTCTTGTTTGAGCGGTCGAAACAAATGGTAGTCGCAGGGCGATAAATCTGGACTGTACAGAGCGTGTTCCAGAGGTGTCCAACGAATTTCATCCAGTTTTTCCTGCGTTAAAGCAGCAGTATGTGGCCTAGCATTGTCGTGGAGATGAATGTTGTTTCGGATCAGTTGGCAGCGTCGCTTGTTGCAATACGTTTATTCCTACGGCTAAAACAATTTCAGCGGTTAAGTTTACACTAAAATAATTAATTAATTATTAATAATAATTAGTGATCAGGATCTGATGATGGCCCCATTAATTGTGATAATTAACTCTTACAGGAGTGTGTTTACACATTCATTGCGCACAATCGTGTTCACGGACTGAAGATGATAATAGTCAGGTTATCTCACTAATGCCAATATTTAACCTATTCATACCTTCAAATCAAATATTAATTTTTCTAATTAATTATTAAAATAATAATATCGTATGGCCTCGGGTGCCGGGTGCAAGCTTTGTAATTTGACACCCAGAGGGTAGCTTGCATGTCGAATTTCGTAGTTGCTTGACTATGAAAGTCAAGGAGGTTAGATGTTAGATATCTAAGCTCCTTGAACACTATAGCGCTTTCTAGTAGAGAAATGAGGAACTTTTGTGTTGGCGGAAACTCCCGAGATTAATTTTGCCATTATGAACACGGCCTACTGAATTCAAATGGGTTCTTTAACTTGCAAACATCGTATGACATGCGTGTCATATTTTTGCCGCCTTTCAAAAAATCACTTACCACGGCCAGGAGCGAACCTGAAAGCTTGGAGTTGGTAGTCAGACACGATAACCACTCACCCACCGTGGCAAGCTATTAATCACTTATTATGAAAATAATTTGTTGTTCAAACATGTACAGCCCTACTCTACAACATAAGCAACATACACACATTTTCTGTCCTTCAGAAGATTTTGTGAGAGTTTTTAAGGGGCGGAACTACGAGGTTATCTGCCCCTCCTGTCGATGGTCACCCTGAGATCTACATCAATACTGCTGCGTGCCTTCTTCTGCTCCTCACCCTAGAACAAAGAACAAGGTGCTTCATTAATACTCGGCAATATTTTAGGTTAGAATCAACAGTGTAAAATTTCAAATATGTTATAACTTACAGGTGCGGCAGAAACAATGACCCATTTTACTTATTTTATTTCGGCCTGAAGAAATACAACTACACATTATTAATGTACGAACACTTCTTACAATTGTTGACACATGCCACTTTTTATAAATGACGTCCTTCAGGTGTCCACCATTGTTCGCGATGCAATCTTCTGCAAGAGCACGCAGATTCGTCATAACCTTGTGAAAAGTGTCATCTGTTATGGCCTCCATTTCGACGTGAATGTTGTTCTTCAAGTCCTTAATAGTTGCTGGCTTGTTAGCATACACATTGAATTTCAAAAATCCCCACAGAAAGTAATCACAAGCCGATAAATCCGGCAAACGTGCAGGCCAGACCCACACCCATCTCAATAATCTGGGATGGAACTTTATCATTTCAACCGAAGTCAAAATGTTGTCGAAACAAACGCTGCGTTCGTGTGACACCATCACCACTTTTGAGGAATTCTTCAATTATAAATGCACTCTCCACATTGATGGGAACTGCTTTGAATCTCACGACTCTCTGGTACGACCATCAACACACTACGTAACCGTGTCCATCGATGGCGCGCTACGTATTTAGCATGGGTCAGTGTTTCTGCCGCACCCTAAACATGCGTCCTGAAATACTGAGATATAGGATGTGGAACAAGTGAACGTAATACATTATTAGCTCCAGTTTATTTTACAGGAAACCCTCGATTTAGCGATCTAGTTGGGACGGAGATTCTAGGATTTCGCTCACGTCCTTATAGAAACCACATAACACCTTATTTCCATATCAATTCAAATTCGACCGGCCCTTCATAGACAAGTGAAGCTGTCGTCTTTTTCAAGAAGTCCAAACATAGGCACACACTAACATTTCATAAAATCAGATTTTAATTCATTATTATCCTCATAATAGTGATTTTAACAAGTGAATCGTGCTTCACTTGAATTATGATTGTACCTCAGAACCAGACTAACGTAAGTCACATTATGCCAACTTTTCAGGAGAGCATAAAAACTGTAGAAAATGAACTCTATGTCTGACTGCATGGCTAATACTTGAATTAGCCAGCAAAAACTATTGACATTATTAAAGTTGTAAATACTTAACCCCTTTATTGGTATTTCCTTTAGAATTAACGCAATATTCAGTCAGGACCGGACTTAAGTCTTTTTTGGCTGT
This sequence comes from Meconema thalassinum, assembly GCA_946902985.2. Classification (NCBI taxonomy): domain Eukaryota; kingdom Metazoa; phylum Arthropoda; class Insecta; order Orthoptera; family Tettigoniidae; genus Meconema; species Meconema thalassinum. The sequence goes on from OX336395.1 coordinate 331,294,741, forward strand.
ACTTATAAAGTCGTTTTAGGACTTAAGACTGGACTTGCGTTATATTGGCTGTATTAATACACTCTTCTCCGCGTAGTCTCTTCTTCCTTATAAGGACTTGAGAGTTTGTCTCACTCATGAACATTCCAGCCCGTGGACTTGCGTGTTAATGCATTGTTAAAGCTTCAGAACCACAATAACGTAAGTGGATTTAAGTTTGTCTGGCTCAATCATAGGTTGGAACTTACGTCCTTACAACCCTTAGTAAATACAAAACACGATGTTACGCCGGACTTAAGTTGTTATGGCTTAATGTAGAATTAAATTATACATACAATGATGTAATAACCTGAAAATCGTAATTTTTGGACTTGGTTCTGAGGTACAGTTGGCTACAAAGCAAAACCACAAGCACAGAAATATGAACTAGAAGTCTTACAAGGTTATAATTGTTAAATGTTCTTTAAAAGGAAAATCTTTGTTGTTTGGTGCAACGTTGATTTAAATTGACAAAATTGATGTTGAAGCAGGGCCTTGGAAAGGTGACCCGATACTTTAGGCTACATCAACAAAGTGTTATAAGAAGATTACTGTCTGTCGACTGGGCGGGTTAATTCTTAAATAAATAAACATACAAATAAAATCAAAAAACTAAAAAATTTAAACTAAAAGCCTAAGAAGAAACAAAATACAATGAAATGAAAATAAGAATGAAATTAAAAATATAAAATTAATAATAAAATAAAATGTGATAAATAAAATAAGCAAAGAATGGACATGAACAATGTGTAGAGTGTATTTGCGGATAGTTTGTTGAGCTGGATTGTGTGAGAATAACAGAGAAGCCAATACCCTGAATTATTGGTGAAAGTCCTTTACACCTGCGCGGGTACATCCGTTACTCAGAGGGACAAAACTTAGTCAACATTGTCTTGCGATGCACATAAATTACAAATGTGAGTGGATTGGGATAACAAACATGCGGATGCAGAAGAGGGTGGGGACTTTACATTTGCTTGACAAGCGCTCTCCATCTTGCACGATCTTGGTACACCATCGGCCCAGTTAAAACCATTCTTCTCCACCTCTGATCGAACTGTGTCTATCCATCGTCTTCTTGGTCTCTTCCCTCTGACATCCAGGTTGAAGTAGGCTACTTCTTAGCTGTTCTAGAGCTCATCTTCCTCATGACATGGCCATACCACTGAAGTCCGCGTTTCCCCAGAAAGTTGATGCCAGCTGTTGCTCTGTGTACCTCATTTCTGATCTTGTCTCTCCTGGTACTTTGGTGCTTACAATCACCATGTTTACGGTAAATGTTCCCCATCCGCTGCCAACCATAATCCTTTACGTCTACTTTTATTGTTTACTGAACCTGAATCTCTTAGCCAGTTGTTTTATTGTCCCGATTTATAGGAATGGGTCTCCCTGGAAAATTCACTCGAAACTTTTGTCTTGTTCTAGCGCACAATTTCCTACACTTTATGTACGTATTGTGCAGATATACACAAATATTTCACATAAGGCATTACAGCACAAGACACAGTCACAATAAAACAACTGGCTAAGAGATTCAAACGTACAGGTTCAGTAAACAATAAAAATAGACGTTAAGGTCGTTATTTCCTTACTGAAGCTAAATTAACCGGAGTAACCGGAAACTTCATCAGCCGGCGGTCCCATGTCATAGATTTATGGCATCTTAAAGAACCTTCCACTAATTACAGCTGTGTGAAGCTAAATTGTAGGTTAGGTTAAACATTTGACAAACGCTCTTAGGTTCCGAAGTTCGTCACCAGGAGCCTGACTGCGATGGCCTCTGGTAACCAGTTCTGAACTACTAATCGTTGACGGTGGCGTTTGGCGGCAAAAGAAGGAACAACTTGAAAAAATTCAATGTCTGCAGTCCTTACTTGAATTGAATACAGATAACACACACTAATACAGTCATCACAATTAACACCGGTTATCAGACAGATTCTACACACACCCAAAGTACACGGGGCTACATGACCGTGGTGTCGCTGCCCCTAAACTGAGGAACCAACCAACCAAACTTCATAAGGAGATGCTGATTATGGTTGGCAGCGAATGGGGAACATTTTCAGCATGTACTATAAACATGGTGAGCAAAAATACATGATACTGATTTTAAGCACCGTCGTCCGCCGTACATATGCGCGCATGGAAGCCGGCAGCTGAGCTGTCACTGGCGGAGCGTGTGAGCGAGAATGTCCTTGCCAAGCAGATATATAGACCCTGTATTGTCTCAGTCAGGTTCAGAAGGCAGAGTTATAATAACAACTGAATCATTCTTTGTGATCGTTGCTTAATAACAATAAACTATTTCTCCAATTATTTAAAGAAACAACAAGTGGTGGGTATAAAGTAGTTCCCCATCATTATTTCTAGGGGTAAAAGTTATCTCCCGAGTCGAAAAGGGGAAGCTATGGAAATCCATTTCAGGATGGCCAGTGTACTCACAAGCGACGATGACAGTGGCGAACAGGGCACCGAGCAACCAGCTAGGACCGAGGTGCGAAGCTGCACCGCGGACAACACAGTACTCAGGAATGTAACCGGTCTTGGACATCATCCAATGGAAACCCTTCATCCGCCTCTGGGCCTTCAGTTCCGGACCAACCTTCAGCCTGATCTGTCCGTTGTAGTCGTTCAGCCATTTTCTCTGCGAAACACAAGAATCTGTAAGACAGATGTGATGAGAATACATTCTGTACACCGGAGGGAAAAGACAAAATGTCCATTTTTGCAGAACGAAGATCCCTTAAGTATTACGGCCCAGCTCGCAAGACAGAGGGTGGAGTTTCTCAGGCCAGAGGACTGTCTCACTAAACAAAGACCTCTGTGAGTCACGCGTTGATTATTGCGGGATTGTTCTGTTTCTGGAAACAGCCTTCGGACATTTAGATCGAAAACTGCCATTAAGCTAAATGACTTGGCCAATCATCTAATATCAAACTCCATGAGCCCAAAAGAAAAGCAGACAAAAAGGGAAATCAAATCTCAGCTGAAAAATAAGAAAAGAGCAGCCAAAAATTCTTCAAAATTTTCCACTCTATTCACTGTAGAGGAAGTCGGGGACGCCATCACAAACATGAAACTTGGGATAGCAGCTGGATTCGACGGAATCTATCCTGAATTCCACGCTCACTGTGGAACAGCTACAATTAAATGGCTTACTAACTTCTTTTCAGATATCCTTAATACTGGAAATCTCCCAGTATTATTCAAGAAAACAAAAATAATAGCAATCCTCAAACGGAACAAAGATCCGACAAAAGTCGAAAGTTATCGCTCCATAGCTCGCTTACAAACTCCTTGAGCGACACATCTACAACAGAATTTTTGATACTATTAACAACCACATCCCCATAGAACAAGTTGGATTCAGGCCTGGCAGAAGCTGTAATGATCAAGTGTTTGCATTAACAACTCATATTGAAAATGGGTACGAGAAGAAATTTGTAAGCCTAGCTGCTTTAATGGATCTAACTGCCGCTTATGATACAGTATGGCGAGAAGGCCTCCTTCTGAAATTTGTGAGCATCATTCCGTGTCTCAAATTCACAACATGCTGTGCAATAGACTTTTCCAGGTTTACTCTGGCAATTATAGAAGCAAGTTCTTCAAATTAAATGATGGATTACCCCAAGGATCTGCCCTAGCTCCTCCCCTTTTCAGATTGTACATATACGACCTGCAAGAAACTTCTTCAAGGAAATTCATATATGCTGATGACATCTGTTTGGTAACCCAGAACTCCACAACTTCACCGATGCTGAAAATACACTAACTGCCGACTTGGAAGTCTTGGACACATATTTCAAGAAATGGTGCCTCCGCCTAAATTATCAGAAAACGGTTGTATTCACTTACGCAATAGGTTCTCTAATTACAAACCCGAAGTTAAATTCAGAGGACAAACGTTGCAGTTCTGCAGCATGGCTAAGTACCTTGGGATAACACTTGATAGGTCCTTGACCTTCAAACAACATCTCACGAACGTGGCCACAAAAGTGAAGACCCGTAATAGCATCATTCAGAAGCTAGTTGGTACCTCCTGCGGGTCCAGCGCTCAAACTTTACGATCAACTGCTCTGGCACTGTCATACTCCGTTGCTGAATACTGCTGCCCATCTTGGCTAAACAGTGTCCACTCCAAGGAGATAGATGTGCAACTTAACCAGACAATGCGACTGATTACAGGCTGCATACGTAGCACACCCACTAAATGGTTACCTGTTCTAAGTAACATCCAACCTCCAGCTCTTCGAAGATCAGAGGCTCTCCGGAAGATCTGGAAAACCATTCAGAAGAACCCCCGCTACCCATACATACTGATGTAGCAAAAGCAGGTAATCAACGGTTGAAGTCAAGAAAACCACCTTGACGCTCTGCTGTACTTCTTGAAGACTCTTCAGTTAACATCTCAGAGCATGGAAAACTATGTGGGAAGAATCATCATTATTCAGTACAGGACAAGGCAAATGTGGACTCCTGGTTCACAAGTGGGGTTGGGTTACTTCTGCTAACTGCGATTGTGGAGCTACCCTGCAAACCATCGAACATATTGTTGGTGAATGTCCGCAAGGAGCGTTCCAAGGATCAGTAGGTGACATTCATCATGTATCTTCTGAGACACTTCAGTGGATTGATGGCCTGGATTTAGAAGCTTAAAGCAAAAACTTGTGTTTATGACTATGTATATAACTGTATATATAACTTTATATGTAGTGTATGAACTTTTATTTTAACTCTGTATCATCATACGATAAATAATAAATAAATAAATTTCGAGAGACAGTAACATGACCCAATATGGCTGGGAAAGCCAAGAGGCTATGAGAGCTCCCTTTACGGATTGGCAAGCAGGGCTAGGGTTCGAGTCGAATTCCAGCACTAATAATATAATATCGTATGGCTCGGGTGCCAGGTGCAAGCTTTGTTATTTGCGCCCAGAGCGCAGCCTGCACGTCGAATTTGATCGCTCCTTGGAGCACTATGAAAGTCAATGAGGTTAGATATCTGAGCTTCTTGACACCATAGCGCTTTCTAGTAGAGAAAGGAGAAACTTTTTGTGTTGGTGGAAAATCCCGAATCGTTAATGTTGGTGAGAAGTTGCAGTGTATGGCGAGCTTAGTGACGCAGACATAATCACCGAGATAAACAGTAATGCCAACCAAGCTACAGGTGACGCATCATAAGATGAGGACGGTGATTCTTTGGAGGATCAGGGACGACAGATTCCGAGAAAAGGCAGAATCATCCAATTACGTCCAAAATAGAGTTTTTTGTTGTTAAATCTTCAAGTTTGAGTAATTTTTGAAACAATTTGTTTAATTTGAATATTTTAATAGAATTGTCCCTTGAAGTTGGAATTATCCCAGTTTCGCTCATCTTACATGTTGGTGGCTCAGCATCGCTACGTTGATCAGTTTGGGCTCGAAGGGGACCAGCGTGATGACACGGAAGCCCAGGTAACTCTCCGCAGTCTTGTGCTGCAAAACAAAGAAGAGTTCATTACTTTCATCAATGCAAGTTGACAATATGAAGCATTTATTTTGGTCACAAAATGAAGAGCCTACTTTTATTAACATCAAGCATTCAAATCTATGATTGATCTATTTACATTGAAACTAATTGAATCAGTGTTTTTTGAAAGGGCATAATCGACATTTTTTAACATTTTCACTTTTTTAGCGCTTTGCGTTCCTTTTGGATAGAGCCATCTGTTTCCTTTGAAAGGACGCTTGTGCAAGCGTTCTTTCCGTATAAAACTCATGTTCATAAATATTGAGTTTTTTTGAAAGGGCGGCCGTGCGTCACATGACCGCGTTGTCGCAGCCCCTAAACTAAGGAACCAACAATTACTTTCTTATGTTGTAGTGTTTCCCTGTGCTTCCGATTTGTTGCAATTTTTGTGTGTAGCACAATGTCTGTGCTTTAGATTTGCACTAATTTCTTAGTATTGCAAAAAGATTCCAATTTAAGTCCTAAACTGATATTTAACAATGATTCATTATATTTTGTGTCCATCTTTGCCAAATATTTGTGTAAAAATCTGTCTCTAGCAAATAGATTGCATTTTCGAACAATTTAATGAAATTGTTTGTGTCTAAATATTTGATTTTTTTGAAAGGGCGTAGTTGCATGATTTTCTTTTGCGCTTATCTTCCGGACAAAAATGTATAACATTATTTTAGAGAGTGGAACATGTTCCATAAAAGCATGTTCGTCACAAAACCCATTAAAATAAAAATTAAATTAAAAATTGAGCCATTGTGGAAGTTTGATTTAGTTTCCCAACAACTTCCTTTCGTTCACCTACGCCCTTTCAAAAAACACTGTTTCAATTTAACTATGGGATTATGTTGGTCATAGTGGCACTCTACAGCAGCTTCAACCAAACACGAACAAGCCCTCCATGGTATGGAAATGAGAATGCTGCGTTGGTCCATGGGTATTACAAGACTTGACCTTGTCAGAAATGAACACGTAAGAAAGCAAATGGGAGTTGCAACAATTAAAGACAAAGTTAGGGAAGCACGTCTTCGCTGGTTTGGGCAAGTCACTAGAAGTGTTGAGATGAGAACGGCCCTCCGATACGATCCCCGTGGGCTCCCAGAGATACGACGGGTGGATAGAATCAGTGAAGACCTACTGGTGTGCGGCCTCAAACCTGAAGATGCCCTTGACTGGAAGAAGTGGCGAACAACCACCAAGCAAGCGGGCCGTGTGCCAACGCTAGGAAGGAAGAAGAATTATGTTGGTCATCATCACGAGTAGGGCTAGGATTTTTAAGTACAGTGAGTTCCTCTCATGACTCGTCCGGCCAGCGCACCGAGCTTATCTCCCGTCGACTCAGCACTCCCCGCTCGGCATAGCATAGCATAGCAATAAGAACAGCACTTGGCTCACTTTATCCGTGCATGACATGAGATAACAATTAAAATGAAGAAAGGAAGAATTAATAAACTAAGGTCGTATCTTATGACAGGAGATGTTGGAAATGTTCTCCTTGTGCCGGTAATACGTCACTATTTTACGATTGCTACGTCTTTCGATATGTTTTATTTTGAATGCCTGATGTGATGACTTTGGTTCTCTTTTTTCCCGCTAGAGAGCTACACCGAAAGGTAAGAACTTATATTTGTCTTTCTACTGAATGCAGCTGATGTTCCGGTCCTGTGAGAGAACGCCGAGTTAGTTGTCATTTGTCTAACTATTATGTTGCATGTCAAGTACGAAGTGTGCCGTGATCTTGTAATATTTTGGTTAGACTTGGATCTCCATGGAAGAAGACAGTAGTTGAGTTTGCTGCTAGGCCTGTTAAAAGGTGGCCTGAGATACGGTGACAGTTCGTAAATATCTGTACTGTATTATGTGGTACAACCTGCATTGACTTTGAGATGTTAAATATGACTTGTCGGGTAAGAATCATGTTAGCCGGGAGTGATAAAATTGGACTTGGTATATGTGGTGAGTTATTTTGGTGGCCTTAACCTTAAATGATGTATTGGAGTTGTTGCTGCTGGTTTTTGTTTTATGAATCTCTGTTGGCAAACGGTAACAGTAGTCTTCCGTCTGCCGAGGAGTGAACAAGAGAAGTTCTCAGGAAGCCATGACAGGGCTTAGACGTTTATAGAGTTTTGCTGCCGAGGATAGTCAAGTATTATATTAAAAGATATGAATTACGACATCTTGACAGGGTTTAAGCATGTATATGTATCGAGCAGCTGATATTGATATTGTGAAGAAGTTGAGTTTTTATGAGAGTGAGTGGACGTTGCATTGATAATGTTTGCTTTGAAGGCTCTTGGATTATCGGAAGAGATAAATGTATTCAGGCCTATTAACATGCGTTGGGAATGAGCTTTATATTGGAACTACCGACGATTTGGGCAATATTAGTAAGAAGACGAGTCGATGCAAGTGAAGGAAAGTCGTGAAAGATTATACGCCGTTGTCATTACTTGTTTGGAAACTTGGATTAGTGTGAATGTTGATCTGTCGTTTAGAATATAAGGCAAGTACCAAAGAATGTTGCATTTTTTCATGTTCTTAAAATGTCATGTAATGTATGTAAGTGTTATTGTTAATAGAAGTTGTTACCGCAGTTGTATCAGTGTATTATTTCTAGGCCTATGCTAGATACTGTAGTCTCGATACATTCATCTGGGTTATATCGCAAATGGGCTCGGTCGTATTCTGCTGTTAGGATGGGGGTGTTACATTGGTAGCTAGAGAGTGGTTTGCGATATTTTACCACATTTTCTTAATGTATCGAGATTGCAGTGTTGTGTGTGGGCTTGGAGGTATGCACTTAACCTTAACTTACGTGAAGTACGATTATGCATATGTTTATAACTTCTAATATATGTATGTTGTTTTGTTTCATGTTTAATATTGTCACAAATGGAAGTGAGACCGTTGCCTACTTGTTATTATCTGACCAAAGATGAGGTGGTCCATGAATTGATGGTCAGAAGTGAAAAGCCTAAATCATAGGGAGTTGGATATTGCTGTACTGAAGAGAGTAAAGGATAAACCTATTATTATTCCTGACCATGAACATCCTTATTGGAGTGCCGGTAAGTCCACCATAGTGTCCACTGTTTGTAATTTAATTGATTCTTTAAATGTTGTGAATGTTCTGGGGAAAACGGCTACTTCTCAACGGAAACGAATTAAGTATAGGTCTATTCATTGGGTACATCGGCTACAGGATTTAATTGGTGTTTGGTCTTTGAGTGATGTGAGTTTTGCGAATGAGTTATTAGGCCTACGTTCAAACTTGTCGAATTATTTGATCTGAAGTTTCCTGAGGTAAGTAATTGTGATATGGCTGAATCCATTGAAGGTTCGCATTGTGATAGTTTGATTGGTGATGTTGCGTGTGAATTGAGTGATCGTGTGAATTTAGTTGACAATTTGGAAACTACGTTGGCAGATAATCGTCAGGATAGTGCAAGGGTTAGTGAAAATAGAAATCCTTCGAAAGAGAGTAGCTATATAGGGTCATCTACGGATTTACCTCGTAATGTGTTGTGTGCGGTCAGGTCTAAAACTGTTAATTGGAGTAGTTCCACTGAAAGATGTATTTTCACTACTAAATCGGTTCAGAATAGTGATACGATGTGTTCTCAAACGAACCTAAAATCTAATTTGTCTCTGGTGCCTAAATCTGTGCAGACGGGGGACATTTTATTTGACGGAAATGATGTGGTAAGGGGAACGCATTTGATTTGGGTGAGAATAATAGTGCATTGCTTCAGGGTGACAGATTGGGTCGTAACATGTCTGAGTATGATGTTAAGTTCTCTACCGTGCCCAGCCCGTTGAATGTAATTTTAAGGGATTTTAATGTGTGTGATGGTACGGATAATGATTTATTAATCAAATTTCTTAGGAAATTCATTGAGCTTAAAGAAAGTGGAACTGTTTTTGGATTATCCGAGCTGCACATTTATCGGATTGTGTTCCCGTGCACTAGTGGGTTACTTCGTGAGAGATTAGTGGAGAGTATGAGTAACCATCGTTCCTTGACGTTCTTTCATCTTGAAGTTTTAGATTTTTTCTTTACTCCTAGAACCCTATCTGACTTGCATCGTGATCACTTATTTAGAGTACAGAGGATGGACGAAACTCTCAATCAGTATTTTATAGATGTTAAATGGTATGCCAAGGTTTTCGCTGTCCAATTAACTGAAAAACAAATTGTTTCTTCTATGGTAGAAGGCATTAACCCCATTTATAGGTCATTCCTGTCTATGAATGCCAAACCCCAGTCTTACAAAGAGTTTAATGACATCATCTTGGAGGCTGAGAAGGTAAAGAAAGCTGATTTGAGGCGCATGCATGATTCGTTGAAGTTTTGCACTTCTATTTATGGTCCACCTGTGCAAGCTTGTACTTCTAACAATTTTCAGTGGCGTGAAGCTGTACTACCTGCTGGAAACTATAATGATGCTGTATCTGGTAGTCATGCATTTCAGGGAGATGTTGTTAGGAGAAACGTGCTATCATGCCTGGTGATTCTCAGCAGAATATGTTTCAGGGGCGTGAACTTCAGAGAGATTTTAGGGGTAACTACTATAAAGGTAAGAGGTGTGATCGGTGTGGATCATACGATCATCTTCGTCGTTGGTGTGATGCTCCGGATAATCGTTTCTGTTGATGTACCTTATTGTATGTTGATGTTTTTTCTAAATTGTGTTCTGGAAATTTTTATTTCTCAGCACAAGTGATGCACTTTCATCTGAATCGTGTAAATCAGTAATGGTTCGTCTTGTATGTATTTTCGAAATTGTGTTCGGTCTAAAGTGTCAAACTTGTATAAATGTATTTGAGTGTGTGAGTGTGAGTGATTGTTATTTAGCTTTGTTCTTGTAATAGGGTGGGTGTTGCTGTTGTAATGGGTTAATAAAAAAGGTTAGGTCTTATTCATATTATGGGGTTAAAATAAAAATAAAGGGTAAAGCCGAATATATAAATTGGGTTTGCGTTAGGATATCTTAGTTCGTCTTACGATCCTAACTTGTTGTCAAGGTATGGGACTTGACTAGGTGACATAAGGTGTTCTTATATTGTGTGGTGAGTATTTACAAATCGTTCCTTTGTGTCTCCAAGTGGTGACTTGTTCATTTTTGGTGGCTTGTTGATGTTGGAAAGTAAGTACTGGCCGAATTTGTTATGTGGTGACGGGTATTCATGCTACACCAGGGAATTATGCGGTGAGTATGATATGATGAATTACGGATTTTATTGAAGTTCTTTTTAATGTTTTGTGAGAAGATGTTTTAACGGACTCTATTTATATTCAGGCAATTTTGGGGAAGATTTGTGGGTAGTAACTTGTTATTATTATATTCAGTGTGACGTGAAGTTGTGTGATTTGGATGAATGATTATGGATGTTGTATGTTGTTGGTCTGTTCATATGTACTATCGGTGCTATATTTTCTTGGTGTTGAGGTAAACTTCCGTTTTTCTTTGGATTTTCTTTGGGTCTGTCTTCGTTTTGTAAATTATTTTGGGAGGTGGTTTTTTGGTTTATGTTTTCTTAAGGGTGAGTATAGATGGACTATGGAGGACTAATGCTGACATCCAATTTTCCCTAATTTTTTTTGAGGCAAGGAACTCAGATTTCATTTTTAAGTGGTAACTTCTGTCTGTTATTTTCTGTATCTTTGAATTTAATTGTGAATCTAATTATTGCTTGGATAGTAGCAACTTCTATATGATAAACGTGTGATGTATGATTTGTCAAACTTAATTTTGTTTGTGAAGGACATGGAAATTTATCTATTATGTGATTATTCGGTTTGGTATCTTGCCTGATTTTCTTGTAAGGATGAGTAATGTTGGTTGTAAGTATTATGTTATCGTGTAGGTTGTTACTCCTTACATGGTACTGCCTCTAGTATATTTGCTTTCAGCTTATTGTGGGAGTGGTTGCTTCGACGATGGTTGTGGTTTCGATGTTAATGTGAAGTTATCCAGGGCCCGGATATTGAACAAGCATCGTGGGATGGAATCGGAATGAAGCTTTCTCCTCATTTGCAAGAAATCTACTACGATTTGGTTGAAAGTATTTATATTGGATCTCATTATGTAAAGCATCTTTGTAAAATCTTGTATAGACAGGATGTCAACTGATATTGTCTTTGACGTGGTGTCAAATCTTGGAACGACTAGTGTGAGCGACAAAGAGTTTGGAATGTGCTTTGAAGAGTTTACCTTATGGAATTTTGGAAGTAATTGTGAGAAAAAAGAAAACTTCAGGGTATTGTGATTTGCATGTTACATGTTGTCTTGATATACTGTCTGAATATGTTTTCGCGGTTTAAATAAAAACCGGAGTTAAGGGCCCCTTCAGACGAGGCCACTTAGCAGCGCTGCTTCTTGGCGCGTTGGTGGCGCTTCTACCAAGCGTAGCTCAGTTTTCCAGTAAACATGGACTTAGAAGGTGATATAATTCTTGCCATGCTCCTCATACGGAGGAGAAAGAGACTTAAACGGAAAACAAGAAAATTCTGGGTGCATCCATTGGTTTTGGAAAGGCAGAATCGAGGACTGTTCTACACCTTATTCGATGATCTACAACAGGATGACGAAAAGTTCTTTGCATACTTTCGCATGTCCAAAAAATCATTTTAAGAGTCCCACGCCGTAGTTATGATCGTAGTTAGTTGTTTATTTATTGAGGTTTTAAGGGGAGGAACTAAGAGGTCATCTTCCCCTGTAGTTGTGGTCGTTTAATCGTGCACCATGGCTGTGAGGGCAGCTGTAGCAAGTCTAGAGATCGTAGGTTCAAAACCTAGCACTGACAGAAAATATCCAGAGTGTGGTTTTCCTACACTCCATCTAGGCAAATGCCGGGATATTACTTTACCACTGCTATTAACTCACATGATAAGGACTTCCTGGCCTCTGAGACCTACGAAGATATCCAATTAACTACGGAATCAACCAGCCAGTGCATACCCACAAGGTATCTTCTGAAAAATGGGTATCATAATGTTTTCTTGCGATTCTGTTGAATCATTCTTCAGTACACCCCCTAGGGGCTTACGACTAGTGGGATGTGGGTTTGGTGACCACGAGACCCCAGCTGAGTCCGGTATTACTTGCACTTAATTGTACCGGGCCCCTTTCTGTCATCTTTCCTGTCGACAACCCTTGGTCACCTCTCGTTCACTTACGACATTACGACACTCCCCCTCCCTTAGGGGCTTACAACTTGTGGGACGTTGGTTGGTGAACACGGGCCCCAGCTGAGTTTGCGATTGCTTCCTCTTAATTGTGCCGGGGTCCTCTCTGGCATATTTCCTGTCGACCTCCCTTGATCAACTCTTGTTCTCTTCCAACCCTGACGGTATTAGGATATCCGAGGTCTAGGGAGTCTTTCAAATTCCCGCCTTAATTGGACCTTGTTCATCTTTCCTGATACGGTACCCTCATTCTTCAAAGGGTCAGATCTCTTGCTTTTCTTGTCATCATATCTCTTGCCTTCTGCACAAGGTCATAAAGGAGGCAGGGTGTGTGTAGACCCACCACTGAAGGTGCGCCCTGGATAGTGCTATACCCTCAAGGGCTCACGGCTTTTGAGTTCGGGAGGATACCAGAGCTGGATCTGTTTTTTCCCTTTTCCAGTGACTCTAGAGTGGACTCTCTTATTTCCCTTCCTATGTGCCTTTCGTGGCTCTACATCCTTCCAAATCCATCAATTATCATTTTTCGAGGGTTGAGGATATTTCTTTTGCCTGTATTTTATTTCCCTTATTCCTTCCTTTTGTTCTTTTCTTCTCTTAATCTGTAAGTTAGTTGTAAGTTTTAGTTCTAGTGTTCATTTCATCATATTTCATTTTCACCCAAACATTTAGAGGCCGATAACCTCGATGTTAGGCCCTTTAACATCAACAAACGTCAAATTACAATTTCAGCAATACCTTTGCCGACAATGAAAACTGCATGTCCGGGTTACGTTGTATACACAGTGGAAAGAATTTCGTGTATGAAATGTTTGGATTGCATTTCTCAGAACACTTAACTCATTAATCTAACCGCAGCAACAGACTTGCCAGCTCATTGCAGAGAAATTTGTATCACCGATTACGGATATTAGACCGTATTGCACAAGCCGAAATAGGCTACCGGTTGCTTCCAAATGCCTTCTGTACTAACCACTCAGCAGGAAAGTTAATGAAGTTTTATAAAAACCGAGTGAACCTAATGAAATTCTATTTTAATAAGGTGTAAGGTATGCCTAGTTTCTCTCAGATTTAATATCACGCTATTTTATTTTGTGATATAATTTGCATTTTGATATTGCGGAAATTATAATGTCTTTGTTATGCTATACGGTGTTGACTGCGCTGTGTGAGCAGTTGAGTAACTAACGGGATTTCTTGTAAAAAGCCTCATTGTCTAGGCCGGTAGTGGAGAGCGCAGCTGGCATCCAGTCGGCCGTGAAAATACACGACCATGTGGCGAGCCGTCCGTTAGTAGCGCTACCGACGCGCCACTAACGCGCTACGTATGCGCCACTAATTAGTGGCGTGGCAGCAGCCTCGTCTGAAAGCAACAATCTAGTTCCTGGTTTCGCGAAGAGAAGCGCTTCCTTTTGTGGCCGCCACCAGCGGCGAAGTCAACTACACAGAGCGTCTGCAGCGCCACTGTTCTGTGGCGGTTGCTGTGTGTGAACGCTCCCATTTATCTATAGTATTTATGAACAGAAGCCTCCGTGGCTTAGGCGGCAGCACGCCGGCCTCTCACCGCTGGGTCCGTGGTTCAAATCCCGGTCACTCCATGTGAGATCTGTGCTGGACAAAACGGAGGCAGACAGGTTTTTCTCCGGGTACTCCGGTTTTCCCTGTCAAAATTTCATTCCAGCAACACTCTCCACTATCATTTCATTTGATCATTGCCCCAGAGGAGTGCGTCGGCCTCGGCAGCCGGCACAGTTCATATCTTCGCCGCTAGTTGGGGGCTTCATTCATTCCATTCCTGACCCGGTCGGAGACTGGAAGCAGGCTGTGGATTTTCATTTTTTATTTATGAACAGAAGCGCTTCAGAGAAGCGCTGCTAAGTGGCCTCGTGTGAAGGGGCCCTAAGGCTTGTGGAGAGGGAGGATGTGCCGGTAATACGTCACTATTTTACGATTGCTACGTCTTTCGATATGTTTTATTTTGAATGCCTGATGTGATGACTTCGGTTCTCTTTTTTCCCGCTAGAGAGCTACACCGAAAGGTAAGAACTTATATTTGTCTTTCTACTGAATGCAGCTGATGTTCCGGTCCTGTGAGAGAACGCCGAGTTAGTTGTCATTTGTCTAACTATTATGTTGCATGTCAAGTACGAAGTGTGCCGTGATCTTGTAATATTTTGGTTAGACTTGGATCTCCATGGAAGAAGACAGTAGTTGAGTTTGCTGCTAGGCCTGTTATGTATAAAGGTGGCCTGAGATACGGTGACAGTTCGTGTCTCCGAGAGTAAATATCTGTACTGTATTATGTGGTACAACCTGCATTGACTTTGAGATGTTAAATATGACTTGTCGGGTAAGAATCATGTTAGCCGGGAGTGATAAAATTGGACTTGGTATATGTGGTGAGTTATTTTGGTGGCCTTAACCTTAAATGATGTATTGGAGTTGTTGCTGCTGGTTTTTGTTTTATGAATCTCTGTTGGCAAACGGTAACAGTAGTCTTCCGTCTGCCGAGGAGTGAACAAGAGAAGTTCTCAGGAAGCCATGACAGGGCTTAGACGTTTATAGAGTTTTGCTGCCGAGGATAGTCAAGTATTATATTAAAAGATATGAATTACGACATCTTGACATGGTTTAAGCATGTATATGTATCGAGCAGCTGATATTGATATTGTGAAGAAGTTGAGTTTTTATGAGAGTGAGTGGACGTTGCATTGATAATGTTTGCTTTGAAGGCTCATGGATTATCGGAAGAGATAAATGTATTCAGGCCTATTAACATGCGTTGGGAATGAGCTTTATATTGGAACTACCGACGATTTGGGCAATATTAGTAAGAAGACGAGTCGATGCAAGTGAAGGAAAGTCGTGAAAGATTATACGCCGTTGTCATTACTTGTTTGGAAACTTGGATTACTGTGAATGTTGATCTGTCGTTTAGAATATAAGGCAAGTACCAAAGAATGTTGCATTTTTTCATGTTCTTAAAATGTCATGTAATGTATGTAAGTGTTATTGTTAATAGAAGTTGTTACCGCAGTTGTGTCAGTGTATTATTTCTAGGCCTATGCTAGATACTGTAGTCTCGATACATTCATCTGGGTTATATCGCAAATGGGCTCGGTCGTATTCTGCTGTTAGGATGGGGGTGTTACACTCCTCCTACATCCACACATTTCCGGCATCGTCTTAGGAAACTCCGATTCACACGTATAAGTTCATCTTCGGTAATTGAGGAAATAGAACCAAGCTTCGTCCGAGAAAAATATTAAGCGTGGATCAATTGTTTCATCATGAAACATCCAATTACAAAATCGTACCCGTACGTGGGTGCAGTTCGTGTACTACAGTAATCTTGTATGGCTTCAGTTTCAACATTTTCGTAGCCCGCCATGCTGAGCTCTTCGTTACCCCCCGCTTCTTGTCCAAGTCGTCTTAGGGATTTTGTAGGCGTATGTTCTAATCTTCCTGAGATTTCATTTACTTTCTCCTCATTAAGTACACGTTTGTTAACACTTCGCTTCTTATCGAGTAAAGAACCAGTTTCCCTCAATTTGTTTACGAGATTCCGCACGGTATCTCTATGTGGAGAGCGTACACCTGGAAAATGTGTTATCAAACGTCTAACGACTTCCCTGCAAGACTTTTTTTTTCACATAATTATCGTACATAAATACCCTTTCTGCTACCGTGTACACACGTGGAGGCATTATGAGAATTATACCCCAAAGTAACATTTCACAACTCAAGAACAGTTGGAGCAACAGATCAACACTAACTTAATACATGTTATAAGCATGGACCAGAACTGGGAAGTGCGCGCTGTGTAACAGGATGTGATCAGTCAACGGGAGGCAGATAAGCTCGATGCGCTGGCCGGACGAGTTATGAGAGGAACTCACTGTAATATCAACATGCAAAATATGTACATATTTATGTAGGTGAAATATGTATTATTACATTAAAACATTTAAACACTAAATTGTTCAGCATTCGCAGACGATCTTGCACTACTTGCAAATGATATAGAAGATGCTAAATGTCAACTAGAAGAACTTGAAAGTATAGCAAAAAGAGTTGGTTGGTTCCTGAGTTTAGGGGCTTTGGGTGTGTGTAGAATCTGTCTGATAACCGGTGGTAATTGTGATGACTGTATTAACCAGCTCCTGGTGACGAACGTTGGAACTTCAGAGCATTGCTTCACAAAAGTTAGTTAGTGGAAGGTTCTTCCCTGAAGGAAGGCAAACTGAGGGATTCATAACCAAAACAAGTTGGATTACAAATTCCATATGACAATATTAAACAATAACAAAGAAATTAAAATTGTAAATACATTTAAATATCTCGGTGAAATTCTCACTCGGAACTCAAATGAAAAATCGTCAATAGAAAGCACAACAAATTACTTGACTAATAAACAAGGAGATAAATGCTACTGTTTCTTCGTTAAACCTGAAGCGACTTAAGCTTGTGAAACACTATTTAAATTAAACACCAAATCAACGACAGATCGTGGTTCCTGACCCGGCCAAAGGCGTCGGATTTTTTTACTCAATCCTGATGGTCGTCGATCCCGTGGTAGACTGCTAAAGAGGTGGATGGACAACATCAGAGACTAGCTATGACAAATGATGTCGAAGAACTCCGTCAATGAATACAAATATTCATTATAAATCTCTCCTTAGGGTTCAAGTTTGAGTGTTGATATGAAGGGTTCCCAGAGCCCGAAACATGTACCTGAACTAGTGATTCATAATGAATATATTGTTAAATGTATTGTCATCAGCATTGTCAAAGTTATGTTTGAACATTAATGCTAAGAAGAGCGAGGTATTAGTTGTGAGTAATCATCCTGAGAGCATTCACACAAACATTAAGCTTACTGGCAAGATAGTGGAACAAGTCACCAGTTTCTCTTATTTGGGAACCAATGACAACAGGTGTAGTAAAGAGATTAGAAGGCAGATAGTGCTCGCAAAGCAGGCATTCAATAATAAGAAAAATCTTTTGATTAATGCAAATTTGGATATTGCACTTAAAAAGAAATTTGTCATGTCCTTTGTGTGGAGTGTGCTTCTGTATGGATGTGAATCTTGGACGATCAGAGGCTAGGATTGGAGGCGACTTGAAGCGTTTGAGATGTGGGTCTGGCGGAGAATGTTACGGGTTAAATGGATTGAAAAGAGGACTAACATCAGCATCTTGCGAGAAATTCAAGGGAAAAGAGAACTGAGACCAACCATCCATAAAAGAAAAGCTAAATTCACAGGCCACATCTTGGGACATAACACTTTCCTAACTAATCTCCTACAAGGAAAAATCACAGGGAGGAAAGCCCGAGGTCGACCAAGAAAATGTTTCCTACAAGACATCACACTAACCCTTCATTATGGGATGAAACGAGGTGCTGAAGACAGAGACAAGGCACTGCCTTTAGAAGTTGATTGGATTGATGGAGTTCTTTGGCATCACTTGTCATAGTTAATCTTACTGTCAATACGGACCTAACACGATTCCAATATGGAATCAAACAACCTTGAGAACATCAGAGACGACATAAGGGATGTGAATCTCAATCCTGAAGACGCCCACAACAGAGCCTTGTAAAAGAGATATAGCAGAAAAGCAAACCCCATGTGAATGGGATAAAAGCTAGGAAAGGGGAAGAAGAAATTAGTCTAAATCCTGCCGTCGCATCGGTTCAGAGAAAGTTTTATCAAAATGTGGAAAGTAGGCTAAATAACTAACTTTTGTGGAACGTTCCTCCACTTCCAAGATGTTCTCGAGCCGAACTCCGAAGTGCCCCTCCTTGTAGTAGCCAGGTTCTGCAGCGAGAATCATACTGATTAGTTCTTTGATGAGTGTAAAGCAAACTTGATGATTGTAAGTAACTCACCATCAGAGAAGAAGTTGCCCTTCTCAAAGGAATAGTTTCCCTCGGCGTAGAGCACATTAATGGGGGCTGGAACACACGCACAGACATTCACATTAATCTCACGCAAGTTATTTTATACGTCATGTTATCAATTCGTGTTATCTGTTTTTTTAAGCCATTTTCATATGTTGTCTTATTTGGGATTTATTGATAAACGGTAATACTTTCAATAATAAGTCCTTTTATCCTCCCTCTTTCTTTGATTCAGTTTTCACCGTTATACTCTTTAAAATGAGCAAGAAGATTCACTGGTAACAGTTGAGACGAGAACATACGGAAATATTGAATAAACCACTAATATTGGCCGTATATACCGTCTGTCTTCTTCATTTCCCAGTTCCAGTGATCTGGGTCGGGGCGAGAATCTGAGGCCTCAACTCACACACTATCATATTTAGGCTGTTTGTACGATGGGTTCGCCACACCCAAAGGTAGACACCACCAAATGCGTGACTATTTCCACCGTGCGTAACTAAAACCAGGGGTGCGGCCCCACCTTGTAATTATTGGTCTAGGCAAAGCCCATTTAGTCTATAAGGCATCCAACGTTTAGAATGAAGCACAGGTTAGATAGGGATATTCTTCTCTCTTTCTGTTGCATGCGAGACATGTATGACGCTGTCATTTTCTAGCAATTCACTGTTGCCATATCAGTCGAAAATTTTTCTTTGTCGAAAAAACAGCATATTCGGGTAGAACTATGTTTTGCTGATCTTTTTTGTCCCATATTACAACTGCGTAAACTTGATAGAAATGCTAGGAAAATTAGATACCATATTTTTTTAAACAATAAACTGAGTCTCCTTTTTAGTAAATCGATCTTATATCATGTTGCATTGACTTTGTGATGCATATTTTTCACACACGTGTAGCTAAATGTGCTGTCTTGATGATGGATTATTGAAATATTTTATACTGGCAATATTACAATTTTCATGTAGGTAAAACTTCTGAATATTCTTTCATAACCGCATAGCAGCATTGCAAAAGTTCGTATGCTGCCAAATTTCTATTTTTAAAGATAACCATGTCATGTCAGTTTGAGAGTTTAGAGGAATGTTGGAACAAGTTTTCTACCTGCTTACCCAGAGTGTAGGTTTAATTGTTTTCACAGGCCGGGCTGTTCATTGACCGTGCATTATATAAATGAAGTTTCGAAGGACAGCGGGGTGCAGCTTGCTACTCACAGCTTTATTACTGTGCCCTTCGAGCTTGTATTTCAGTTGTTCAGCAACCTCTATCTTGAGTGCGTGTGCAGCAGTTCTGTTAGATTTAACGTGTTGTATTTTACGTATTTCACGTACAACAATGGATAATTTTGTGAAAAGAAAGCGTGGTCAAGTGCTCAGAAGGAGGGAAAACCAGGTCGTAATTAATGTGTTCAGTTATTTTAAGAATCTTAAACCGAACGAAAGTATAAATAATTTAGTCTATGAAACTGCTCTGGCCACAGGAATATCAAAGACTACCGTTTTTAAAATACATAGTGAGAGTGGACAGGGTCCAGCACTGTCGCCACGCAAAAAGAGGCTAAGTAATACACTTCGCAAGAATGTTAAATATAATGACTTTATAATGACGTTATAGTTAATTTAATTTCGTTGTATGTGTTAAGTTAGCCTGCTATTAGTATTACTATACAGTACTTAATTCAAGTCTTCGTCACTGCACAATCGCTGAATGTGCGGAAAGTGTACGCAAAGTGCTTTGTACTGCCTCCTCTCATGGAGTGGCAACCCTGTCGTAACGCGCCATAAGACCAATGCTTCATTCTAAACGTTGGATGCCTTATACAGAAACATTATACAATTAGTACCATATGGGCGGGGTTGGCAATACTGTACACGGATAAAGGCACTCGACCCAGAGGAATCCCTACAAATAGATGGTTTAATACGGTCAAACAAAACATAACTAGTAGAGGAATGGATTAGACAGAAAGATCTATCTGGACCGACAAGGATGGAAGAGCTCATGAACAACACAGGAGTTGGTCCACAACGATGATGATGTTGAATGGCCGACACAGCTGTTGTGATCTTAACAAGGAAGGTGGGTGGGTTATACAGGGACTTTCATATAAAGTAAGAACGGCAAGCGACAGTTTTGTTATTCGCTGGTGAGGTGGCCTTGGCCGAGCTTGTGGCGCGCCATGGCCCCCTGCTGTACTATTGAAAGCGCGCGCATAGTATATACGAGGACTGTTTTTCTTTTCAAGTTCCGATGGACTGTACAAAAATAACAGATTGACATAGCCTAGCAAACTGATTTTACTACTAAACGTTTGCTTGTTTTATTCCTATGTCTCAACATAATCGCCAAAACGATTGGAACATTTGTCGTATCGATACACCAGCTTTCCAATGCCCTCGGCAAAATATTCTGCCGCCACTGAGATGGGTACGTCTGGACAGTCTCCTGAAGTTTTTCCTTTTTGGCGAGGCGTTGCAACCCAACCAAACCTTAAATTAATTCTCGAAAAAGGTGAAAATCATTCAGTGCTGGCTTGGACTAAACGGCAGATGGTCCAAAACTTCAAACTTGAATTCTTTGTTAAAGTCTATTGCAACATTAGTACAGTGCGGTCGTGAATTAATTTCATATTTTTCGAGAATTGAAGGTATGTTTGGGCGGCAACGCCTCGCCAAAAAGGAAACACTTCAGGATGCTGCCTAGACTTACCCACCTCAGTGGCGGCAGAATATTTTGCCGAGGGCATTGGAAAGCTGGTGTGACGATACGAGAAATGTTTCAATCGTTTTGGCAATTATGTGGAGACATACAAATAAAACAATCATACATTTAGTAGTAAAATGTCAATCTGTTATTTTTATACAGTCCATAAGAACTTGGAAAATAAACAGTCCTCGTACGTACTATGCGCGCGCTTTCAATACCAGCACCAGCGAATAACAAAACTGCCGCTTGGCGTTCTTACTTTATATGAAAGACCCTGTAGACAGCGGAGGGGTGAACTACTTCCTGTCCAGATCAATTTTGAATCATTATAGAAAGTATTTATGGCTTTAAGTGGGTCCTCGCCTCCTTAACTTTGAAATGCTGATCTTCATACCATACTCCCTGTTGTAACGGAGTCTGCCATCAGCATAAGCCATCCACTCAGCCAGTTAATGCCCTTCAGCAAATGGTGATATATTAAATGGATAGTGAGAGTGTAAAACAGAGGATCAGTAATGATGAAGTGGTGCAGATGATGTGGTGATTTAGGGAAAGGGAGAAAAGGAAGTACAAAAGAGACTGGACATTTGGAATGAAAATCTGAAGGAGTTTGGAATGGTAATTAGTAAAAAGAAAACTGTAGTCATGTACTGTGGAAAAGAGAGCATTGAACATAGATGGGGTACGGTTAGAGAATGTAGAACAGTTTACATAGCACTATAAATGGAAGTAATGATATCAGAATAACAGACTAAGTAAAGGTACCACATTTTATCATCAAGTCAGAGAACATTTATGGGATGACAAAGTACCCAAGAGAACGAAATTAACACTATGCAAACAGTATTTCATACCAATTGTAACATATGGACTGGGAACCCTGGTAATAGTAAGATACAAGCAGTAGAAATGGAATGTTTAAGAACCTTTTAAGTTCAAAAATTCAGTTAAAAAGGCAACAAAGGATAGAACTCAAAATATTAAAATCAGAGAAGAGGTAAATATGGAACCGTTCAATCAGAAGATCCAGAAAGCAAGGTTACGATGTAAAAAGAATGGGTAAGGAAAGAGTAGCAAGAAGGGAATTAGAAAGAGAAGTCAAGGGAAAGAGGCCAAATGGAAGACCGAGAAGAAGGTGGTTGGACCAAATTTTGAAGGACATTGGAGAAGCTGGATTGGGTGTGGCAGAAGTGATGGAACAGGAAAAATGGAAGGACAGAAAGGAGTGGAGGGGGCTTGTAAACCACACCCGGGTGACTGGAGTGATGAGTGGTGAGAGGTTACAACCTTGCCCCACCCCTGTAAGAACCAAGAACCAAGAACTCATCCTACCATCAATTCTCAATGCAAGATAATAAGTAACATATGAGTTGATGGTTAGATTCGGTGATCAAAACTTTCAAGTGAGAGGTGTAGAAGTACTCACATTCGTGGACGCCGAGGAAGGTGCCGATCCCGTGGCCCGTGCCGTGTTCGAAGTCGAGCCCGGCGGACCAGAGCGGACCTCGAGCCAGCACGTCCACGGCAGAGGTCTTGAGGTAGGCGGGGAAGACCAGCGAGGCCAGCTGAATGGAGCCCATCAGCACGCGAGTGTACACTTCCTTCTGGAAGTCGGATGGAGTCCCGAAGTGCAGGGTGCGAGTGATATCCGTGGTTCCATCTGAGGGCAGACTCCCTCATTGTATAATTCATAGCACCCCCCCAGGGTGTGGGAAATATATATCATGAGAACTGTTTACATTACCAAGCATAATAATAATAATAATACAAGGATATGGGATGAATAAGAGTGAGATGGTGATCACAACAAAGAAGAAGGAAAGAGCCACAATGGGAACAACAATTGGTGGGGAACAGCTGAAGAAAGTGGAGAGTTTCAAGTATCTGGGAAGAAACGATAGAGAAATAAATGAGCGGGGGAGACAGGCAGAAGCATTCCGGAGGAGTGTGAGAAGCATGTTATGGAGCAAGGATGTCCCTCAGAGATACTATGTCCCTATCCTGACGTATGCCTCGGAGACCTGGGTTATGAAAGGAAGGGGGAAGAGCAAAATACAGGCCAGTGAGAAGCAGTATTGGAGCTACAAAGATGGACAGAATAAGAAATGAGAGGACCAGAGAATTAATGAAGGAGGAACCATTACAGGATGGTATAGAGAAATCTAGAGTTAGATGGTATGGACATGTAAAACGAATGGAGGAGAAGAGGATACCCAGGAGAGTACACGAGACGAAGTGGGAAGGAAAGAGACCGAGAGACAGGTGGCTGAAGGGGGTGGAAGAAAGCGTAAAGAAGAAGGAAAAAAGGAAAGGAAGCTTGTAGTTTAACGTGACCGTTAATCTTGAGATCATGAGCCACGGGACCTCCTTTTTACGTGGAATCCGAACCACAGGACATGGCATTTCACTTCGAAAATCTCACATGCATTGACGTGGCGTGGTGGCTCAGTGGTCTAGCTGTATGCCTCTCACCAAGGCGTAAAGAAGAGAGGAGAAGACTGGACAAGGGTGGAGGCTGAGAGATGGTGGGAAGACAGAAGACGTTGGAGAGGCTTGTGTTCCAAACAGACCCGGCCAGTGGCTGGAAACTATGCAAGATGATGATGATGACCAGGCATCATTATACTCGTACTAAGCTTTCTCATTTTGTGTTAAGACTATGTCTAACATTCTTGTAGCATGCAAAACCTAACTTAACCCTTTGACTTTCAGGGTAACGATGCATCGTTACTGGCCTTTATTATGGATTATTTCGTTATTTTTACACTTGACGAGCAAAAAAGGCAATTTTAACTACGTTTATATTCCGAGGGAACCTCTGAAAATCTATATTTATATTAATTCTTAGTCTGAAACATGTGCTTACAAAGTTTCGTGTCTTGTTAATGTTTCGTTGGTAATTTTGGGATCTTGATATTTACCACAGTAACATGAATAGTAAACTTGACAAGTCAATTCAATTCCCCAATTTTTTTTAAACATTGAAATCATAAGGCTCAGAGGCAGTATTTATTTTCATAAATAACAAGTGATTTATGCACTCTATGCTTATAACATTGGTCTCTCTTCCATTTCGTTTTAAAATAAGTGTGTGCACAGCTCGGTAAATATGACTGACACATCCACCATTAGTTAAAGGGTTAACAAATTATAGCATATTTTGAGAATATCTAGAAAATTAAGGTACAAATTGTAACAAAAAAAAAATTCCGGGGAAAAAATAGTACTAGTAACTGGCTTATTAAGAGAACCAGGACGTGTGAATTGATAGAAAAATACAGCTTCCGATATTTAGTTACATATCTCAGAAACTACAATACTTTAGATATTTCCTTGAATGTTCTTTGGTGTATTCAGAGTACATTCATCATTATTTGGGTAGAATTTGAAGTTTCTATGTTGAATATTTTGTGTCAGAGAGAGAATTACAAAAAAAAACTTAAAAATATATATTGTTAAAAATTCCCTTAACCCATGTCCCTTTTTCTGGTCAAACACTCAAACCAGACCCAACAAACTTTGCATGCATAATATTTAAACCATTTGTGAGCTACTGAAGTAGAAGTATTGTCCTTTTGTTTACAGGAGTTGAGTTTACTTTTTACATCCTAGTTGAACACTGACATTTTCTGTAAAATTGGCAGAGCTTTCCAAGCTGGGCTCCATGAACTAATCAAGATACCTGAGTAAGTTTACTTGCACTATTTATTTCATCGTATAACAAGGAATTCATAAGTCCAGGTCCAAGTTCTTCAACCACACAACAGCACATTGTGAAAGATGAAACAGGTCCCTGGGGCTTCCGGAGTAAGCATGAAGAGGGCAGCGCAGGATGACATGGAACTTTCACTATAGTGTCTTAGAGACTAGCAAGTTTCAAATACATTGATCATTGAGAGAATGGTACATGAAGTCTCAAAAACACAAAAAGAATCTTTGACTAGTAGCTACATTATGTTTATATCACTTCAGCACAATAATTGATACACCAAATTCTTCAGGAACGATGGGAGATTTTTTAAGCTAAAAAAATTAACATTTTTAAGCCTATCACACATCCCGGTTCCCTTGGAACACGTATCTGCGTTGTTTTTGAACCAAATGCTCTCGAAGTTCTTTATTTGTCCGCGTACTGAGAATAGCTAACTTTAGAATGTTAACCTATTTAGTTCTTCTTATTGTTCCGTATAGGCCAACTACGGATGACGATATTCAACTATTTTGCTTGGAGTGGATCTTGATGTTTGCCCAGTAGTCATCCTCTGGCTGTGTTGTTCCTTTCTCTCCTTTGTCCAGAGGGCACCTGTGCTCTTGCTTAGGGGTTTTTCCTGGAACTTCATTTGCTTTAATTTGCTCCTGAGAGACGTTCGATCTTTTATGTTTCTTTCCGTAACTCCCAGTTCCAGCAGATCTTAGTGCCATGGTGACTTAGTCTTGCTTCTTTGCCAGTGTGTGAGTAGCTGGTTGGTCAGCCTGGAGGCGAGTCCATACAATGCTAGACTTCTCTTCCTGGCCACGTGAGTAATTCTTTCAGAGTAACCATAGAGCTCCTGGTATGTATTTACTCCCAATATCTTCCTCTCTTGGATTTCTAGTTTCCTGTTCAATATGAGGCATTCAGAGGCATATAAAGCTTCAGGGTGGATGACCTTGGTGTTGCGATATGACAGTTCATAAATATTAGAATAGAAACCAAGAAAATATATCCCAACCAACTAGTTTATTTATAATTGATTTTTTTAATTGGTTACACTTTCTTTTCTTGGTTTGCTAATCATCATCATCTTGAGCAGTTTCCGACTGCTGGTCGGGTCTGCTTGGAACATAAGCCTCTCCATCGTTTCCTGTCCATCCACCATCTCTCGTCTTTCACAGTGTCCCAGCACACTCCTCTTTCCTCCACACTCTTCTTAACTCCTTTTGTCCATCTGTCCCTTGGTCTTCCCCTTGGCCTCCTTCCCTTCATTTCCATTTCGGTACCCTCTCCTCTCGCATCCTCCTCACATGTCCATACCATTGTAGCCTAGATCACTCTATTCTATTTTGCAATGGTTTGCTAATATCAGATGAAAATTATTAGGGGTGGACATTTTTAAATATTACATTCTTCAATGTTGGTAAAATAGCAGATTAAGTTAAGTCTCAAGTCTAATTTAGCTTCACACCAAATATTCTTCATACATAAGACTGATCAGCTACTTGACCAACATTCAAGAATGTCTTTTTTTTTAAATACCGGTAGTTAAAATGATAATTCTTCATAACCAAACGTTCATGTTTGTTAAATCTATTCTTCATTTCTTGGTTCCAGTGATCTGGGTCGGGGCGTGAATCAAGGACCTCCACCACTCTCGTCCTTCTTCCACATTCACTCCTCTTTTCTCAACACACTCCCTCACTGTATTCATCCACCTCATCCTCAGCCTTCCCCTTTCGCACCTTCCCGTGACTTTCTCAGTATTTATTTACCGTATAATGAATACTGTATTTACAAAAAAATGTGCACACACAAGTTAATACAATCTCATCCAATTCTACGAACTTGAGGGTCCTTAAAAGGACCGCACATTTCTTTCCATTTCTTTCTTTGACCGAGAGGTCATTTCCGACAGTTTGGTCTCATCTTCGCTGTTGCTTTCTTAGCACCACCAGGACACGCAACGTTTGTCAGTAAATAATCGCTTCGGGACTCGGTCTTCTCCCATTCGCCTCATATGTCCATACCATTCTAGTTTACTGATCTTGATCTTGTCTTGTAACTTCGGGAATCCTGTTTTCTTTCCTAATTTCCTTGTTTTTGATTTTGCCTCGGCAAGTCTTTCCAATATTATACCTCTAAGGAACTTCATGTCTGCTGCTGCCTGGATTCTACTTTCCTCCGGTTCACTTGTTGTCCGCGTGCCTGCTGTGTAATATGTTCCACACCTCCATCGTCTGTGAGGACACCCGACTCTTCTCCTGGTTCCAAACATCGTCCCTATTAAGCTATTGTGTTTGTTGCCTCTCAGTGTGTTATAATTTATCCTAATGCTGAAGAGGGTCTTGATAAGTGGCCTGAAACATGTGAAAATATGTTACAATAATTAAATAATGTTAATAACGAACAAGACGCAGACACTGAAATGAGAGTGGTTGTTAACACGCACTCCATAGAGGCTCAAGTCGACGGTAAAAAAAATGTTTGTGTGTTTCGGCTAGGCGGACCCATTGTTATTTTAAATAATTACCGTAGTTGCCACCCCCAATTTAAGCCTATGCCAAAATAGTACATTGATGATCAACAAATTCTTTCAAAAGCACAATGAAAAATAAAAGAATCTAACCTCTTCTTCTCTATCTGGCACTACAGCCCGATGTGAGCTTCGGCCTCCCCAGCCACAGATTTCCATCCATCTCGATCTTGGACAGCTGTTCTCCAGGGTCGTCCACCTGCACTTCATCTTACCATTGATTCCTTGGTCTACCAGGGCGTCGCCTTCTTTCCATTCGGGCTTTATACATGGTGATCTTTTGTTTTCCTTCTTTTCAATATGGCCCAGTCTTTGTGATTTTATATATCGAAGAACATCTTCGCTTTTGAACATTTCACCTATTTCCCTATTAGTTCGTATCCTCCATTCTCCTCTATCCATGTTTCTGAGCCATAAGTTAACACTGGTCTGATCAACGTCTTGTAAATTATCAGTTTGGATTTATGCGACAACAATTGGGACTTAATGAGTTTCAGATTGGCAAAATAGGCTCTGTTTCCATTAATAATCCTTCAATTTATTCCTTCACTCACTTTGTTTTTATTATTAACTTGAACAACCAAATACTCAAAATGTATAACATTTTCAAATGTGCAGGAGTCTATTATTAAATTATCACAGTTTCTTCTTCTTTCAACAAGAATCTAACCTAACATAGCTTGTACTGTACTGTATTTGAAAACCAGTACTTGTTCATTCATTTATTTATTTAAGTAGGCAAGTGATGTCTTACCGAGATACTGTCCTCCAGAGTCTAGGACTACGGTACTGGTGTTCTTGATGACAGCGTCAGTCTCGTTGGTGGGGCGATAGTGTGGCTGTGCGCCGTTGGGACCGTAGCCCACGATGGTCCTGAAGCTGTTTCCACGAGACAGGAGTTGCTCTTTGCGGAACTGATCCACCGTGTGGGCGACCTTCTGCTCCGTCCACCGCTTCCCGCTCAATATCTGACCGGCGACAAAACATACAAGTGTTTATTATATTGGTTAGTTAAATCTAAATGAAATAGCAATTGGGTATTCCTCCTTAGTCAATCTATTCAGAATATATTGCAATTTCGAGCAAAGTTTTGAAATAATATTTAACTTGTTTTTTCTATGAAAAATGTATAAAAGATAGTTAAAACAGGCGTTCGGAATGAAAATTAGTAAACAGAAAACTGTGGAAGGAAAATAAGAAAGTTCGAAGCTACTTAGATGGGGAACAGTTAGAGAATGTGGAAACATTTACATATTCAGCCAGTGTTATTAACAGGAATAATGAAATTAACAACAGTTTAAGTAAAGGTACCTCATTCTATCATCAAGTTCGACAGCTGTTATGGGATGTTAAAGTACCACAAAGAACAAAATTAACATGACATAAACAATATTTTACCCCAATTGTAACGTATGGCCTAGAAACAATAGTTACTAACAAGAGGCAAGACACTAAGATTGAAGCAACTGAGAACATCTCTCCAAAAGACTAGAAGAGAGGAAATCCAAACCTCGAAAATTAGGCAAGAACTAAATATAAGGGAACCATTAGTACAGCGAATACAGAGGTCGAGATTAAGATGGTTTGGCCGTGTGCAAAGGATGGAAAGGGTTAGAGCTGCAAACAGGGATCTTCAAAGGAGGGGAGGTATGACTGACATTTGAAACTTCTAAAACAAGGTATGGGAAGCAATGAGAGCAAAAGCAGTGAACAAGGAGACAGTGGCAAGAGTGAAAGCAATGTACGAGGGAAGCAAAAGCTGTGTAAAGGTGGGAAGAGAGAGAACGGAATGGTTTCAACTGGAGAGTGGTCTGAAACAGGGAAGTGCCCTCTCACCCCTGTTATTTATAGTGGTGATGGATGAAATCATACGAAAAGTGGTAAATAGCATTGGGGAAAGGAAAATGAAGGCAATGTTGTTTGCTGATGACCTTCTGGTTTGGGGAGAGGATGAGGAAGAAGTACAAGAGCAATTAGATGAGTGGGAGAAGGTAGTGTTATCATATGGGATGAAGTTCTCAGCACAAAAGAGTGAAGTGGTCATCACAACGAGGAAGAAGAACAGACTGGATATGGGCATAACACTTGGAGGACAGCAGTTGCAGAAAGTAGAATGCTTCAAGTATTTGGGAAGCATAATTGAAGAAAAGGGAGGCAATAGGATGGAAATAAATGAGCGGGGAAGGTGCGCAGATGGATTTTTCAAGAGTGTTAGGGGGATGATATGGAATAAAGATGTACCACAAAAATGTAAAGGAATCATCTACAAGACCTACTTTGTGCCAATTTTGACATATGGTTCAGAAACATGGGTGATGAAGGAAAGGGACAAGAATAAAATACGAGCAGTGGAGATGAAGTTCCAGAGGAGTAGGGTAGGAGTGACAAGATTGGACAGAGTAAGGAATGAGAGAGTCAGGGAGATGGTAAGAGAGGAACCATTGCAAAATAGAATAGAGCGATCTAGGCTACAATGGTATGGACATGTGAGGAGGATGCAAGAGGAGAGGATACCGAAGAAGATGTTTGGAATGGAAATGACGGGAAGGAGGCCAAGGGGAAGACCAAGGGACAGATGGACGAAAGGAGTTAAGAAGAGTGTGGAGGAAAGAGGAGTGTGCTGGGACACAGTAAATGACGAGAGATGGTGGATGGACAGGAAACGATGGAGAGGCTTATGTTCCAAGCAGACCCGACCAGCGGTTGGAAACTGCTCAAGATGATGATGATGATGACAGTTTACAAGATATCAGTAAGTTACCAAATTTTAAACACACATGCAAATATATATCAGTATATTATGTACCAAATTGAATACATTTATATCTACTGGTTCCCAACATATCCTTGTTTTTAGTATATAATAATTAGTCGCTTGCAAAATGCTCTGTGCGTATTCATTTGTCCTCAACTTTAAAATCTGTTCAATATTCAATTGTCCACAATTTTTCTAAATAAGTATTTTTATTTTTTTAATTAATGCTGCAACATTCAAATTTAACAAGCCAAAAATATATACTAATACACATTTGACATAACAACTGAGAGCAAATTTATATCCCTACGTAACGTGGAGCATGCAAACAACTTTTCAGCTAATTCTGATTTAAACTCTGTCGCAAGGAGCATTTTGTATAGAGCAAAATGTGTTGAAATTTGTAACTGAGAAAATTGCATTTGAAGTTTTAGCAGCAGGGTCTTGCCTTAGATCTGCCGTGCACCATACGTATCCCCCTCAGATATCTTTCTTCTGTCTTCTTCTGATATTTTCATCCACTTTTGTATTCTGGATTGATTTTGGTGATTTGATTTATTTTTTTTACTGTAGGTGACATGCCGCAAATCCTGACTTTTGCAGCCAAAGATTGCACGAGCAGATATAGTTTCCCCTCGGACAGAATGAAGAATTTCCAGAGTTTTAAGACAATCCATGTTGAACGCACTGACTGCCCTAAAGACACCAAGTTCAAGTTTTATTAATTCTGCAGAGTAGGAGAACATGCCTTTTCGTAACTTTTAACAAGGTAGGCTATATTATTGAAAATGTAGTATTTATGATAGAGAAACCTTTCTCGGAGTTGTTGGGAGTCGTTTCACAATTTCCATTGCCACTGCTGCGCCGGAAATAATTACCTTTAACGTAAATAAAGCATTATTGGTCGTGTTCATTTGCACAATGTCGGCCTTTTTCCATTCACCCCGGACACTACGTCATACCCACGTGACACGTTGCCAACATGAATAATGAAATAATAGGCTGGATAAAGATTATTGATGCGTGACTTCCCCACTGTGCGTGACAAAAACCAGGGGTGCTATCTATTAGCTAACGCGGCCCACTATCAATCCACCATTGGTCTGGACGAAAATATTGGTCTAGGCAAAACCACTGCCAGCTGGATCGCATCCCTCCTGGCTGCTTTAGACTGCCTGCCTATTCAACGCTCAGAGGCATACAAGATAGGTTGCAGCACCAAAGCACTGTGATCACCGCGGCTTTTTCACTACCAGCTTCATCGCGTCCCTCCTGGCTGCTTTAAACTGCCTGCCCATTCAACACTTGGAGGTGTACAAGATATATATTAATTGCAGATATCATTTCTGATTTACAAAAGAGCACGCAGCAGTACGGCATTCTAAAATCCAAAACACAACTTCGCGGAAAACAAACAACAAACGGTTGAACATCGTAATTCAGCGAGGCTCCAAAGCCTTTCACACTCAAAGCAATGGCTTCTTACCAAGGAAGTCAGACCGTACCTAACCTTACCGACAGTTCTACCCACAATGTCTGCAACAGTGACTTGAAAAAGTGGCGATCACAGCGGGTTGGTGCTGCTCTTAGCGTCTATATTTGGAAACGAGGTTGTACGCATAAACCAATGCTGTAATCGTTGAATGGACAGGCAGTCTAAAGCAGCCAGGAGGGATGCGATCCAGCTGGCAGTGGGCAAAACCATTGATCTGCCACAACCGATATAGTTCCGAATGCGTGGGGTTGGCTTTGGCTGTGTTTCTATCTCCCAAAATTTTAATAATGGCACCCCGTCGTGTTCGTTAAGCCGCCATTTTTGACACGATGACGGCCTAGGGTGGGGGCTTAACAAAGCCCTGAGAATCAAAACGATCTAAAATTTTTCCGAGCATGGTCTCCAATCAAAACGTCCCTGATTGGCTGAGCACTTATTGGGTCCTTCCCGCCACACAGCCGCAATCAAATCCGCCATTAACCTCAATTTAACATAACCTAAGTTACTTAAATTACAAATATTAATAATGTTGGTGAAGGGTGGGTGACTTGTGGATTAGATAAGCCATTTTAGTGTTGCCTTCTATAGATTTGTGGTTTTTTGGCAATCTCGTTATCTTGTAGACATTAAGATAAATAGTTATATTTCGGGGGCCTATCACTCAGTAGCGGTTTATCACAACAGTAGCAACTATTGCGAATAGCTGTACTATAGTAAGATTTTTCTGCACCTTCGCGAAATAGTGGCGGTGGTTTGAGATTATTTTTGACTACCATTATGGGGTTTTAATAGTTTTTCATAGAGCATTTTTGTTGTCTTGTAGGCATGATTGATTTGACAAGTTAGGTCTGCATGTAGCCTACAGTTTTTTTTTCTGGTTTTTGGAATAATGCTCATTCTCATTAACATTAAGTGCAACCGTGTTGACCGACTGAAAGACATTGAATATTTCGTTTACTAAGGCAGCACTGAAATATGGGTTCCAACACGATATGGACTTGGAACTTATGTTCGCTTAACAAAATAACGATACATCAACAAGTCATCCTTGTAATCTCTGCAAATAATAAAAATATTTCACATCCAATATAGGCCTATTCATGTTGAACGGTAGAAAGTTATCAACCTTTATTAAGGCAACACTGAAAAATGTTCATTTTGATCTGGCCTACTTACTCGGAGTCATCTGTATCAATGTCCCTAGAGGTTCAGTTTTTTTTTAATTCTCCCTTTCTATGGTCAAATAACACATGGATGTTCCCTATTTTTCTTAAGGGGATTCAATGATCTTATGCTGAACTAATTAAGAATAGGGCATGTACCCCAACCCCTTAAAATATGAAGTTATCAGGATAAAAATAATGTCCATAACCATCGGAAACTTGAGAACACAGATCAGGAGAATGTTGATCGACCATGGATGCAAGACCAGAAAGTCTTAAAGAGGAGTGTTTCATTTAGAGGCTTGGAACATCATGGTCAAGACCCCTGTACTTGGGTGTGTGCTCAATTTGTTTGAAAACCCGTTGACAGATCATAAGTTAATCTGTGGCTGGAATCCACTCCGTCCTATGCTAAGCTGCGAGTACTGGGCACCATTAGTGTTCTGTGACTACTGTATCAATTTCTAAAAATTGTGTCATAGGCCTATGCATAGACAAGTCGCTGAGAATG
Organism: Meconema thalassinum; assembly: GCA_946902985.2. Classification (NCBI taxonomy): domain Eukaryota; kingdom Metazoa; phylum Arthropoda; class Insecta; order Orthoptera; family Tettigoniidae; genus Meconema; species Meconema thalassinum. The sequence continues at coordinate 331,328,218 of OX336395.1, forward strand.
GTTTTTTTTTTTTTTTTTTTTTTTTTTTAAGGGGCGGAACTACGAGGTCATCTGCCCCTCTTAACACAGATTAAAGAATACAAATTTTGAATTGAATTTAAAATTTTGAGGTGGACATCTAAATTTAAAAAGACCAAAAATTAATAAAACAAAAACAAACAATTAAATTTAAAAAAAATATATATAAACATAAACAAAAATTACGGAAAAAACAAAACATTATCAATCAAAAACGAACAAGTCGTTGAGTCAATGTTCACTGGAAAATTTAGATTGCTGGCCCTAACCCACTCTCACTTATAAAGCGGATAACGCGATCAGCAGCCACCACGTCATCGGCTAATATAAGTTTGAGTGTCGTCTGCAAACCAAGGTTTCTTCGTAAGTCAGCAAGATCCACACACTCGGTAAAAATGTGGGCCACGGTGAATACGGCTCCACAGGTACAAAGTGGGGGGTCTTCCCTTCTCATTAGGTACGAGTGGGTGGATCTTGTATGACCTATCCTTAGCCTACACAAAATGACGGACTCTCTCCGGGCCCGGAAGGAGCTCCGCCACACGCGAGTTGTTCCCTTGATCGCTCTCAGTTTACTGGGCAGTGGGTCAGCTAGCCACTGACTCTCCCAAAAAGCCAGAACTTGTAGGCGTAACTGAGAGCGAATATCTCTAGCGGGTACCTCCATTGGTCGAGGTGGTAGTGATACCGCCTCTTTAGCAGCTTGATCTGCTAACTCATTTCCCACAATTCCCATGTGGCTTGGAATCCACAGAAAGGTGATTCGATTGTCAGCGTGGCACAGCCCGGCTAGTAGGTCGTGGATTCGCTGCACTAGGGGGTGTTGCGGGAAACATGTAGCAATTGACTGCAACGAACTCAAAGAGTCGGTACACACGAGAAAGTGGATTCGAGCATCCTGTAGTGCAAACTGCAGAGCTTCATAGATGGCAACGAGCTCCGCAGTAAACACACTACAGGCCTCAGGCAAAGAGATCTTGGTATTTGCACCATCAATAACGTAAGCACAACCCACCTTCTCGTCCACCTTCGAACCATCCGTGTATAGAATGCCAGCGTCCGGAAATTGGTGAACTATGCTGTGGAACTGCCTCCGGTAAACGGAGGCATCCGTGTTCACCTTAGGACCTCGGTGCAGATCTAACCGAAAAATGTTCTCTGAATGGTGAATACCAGTAGGCTAGCCTACTTAGGTGCCTCCTTCACTAGCATTTCCAGGCACCTGGTTAGTTGGTAAAATGAAATAGAAAAATCACTTGAATGATTCAAGCTGTCCTTATTGCCCTCGAGGGACAGTGTACCCCATTCCAGATCTTAGTTCAGAATTAGTTTCCTTGACAGAGTTGGAGAAACAGTCACAATACCTATGGTACTACTAGACCTAGTACGGTACATGTAGATGGAAGCATTGTGAGACCAACCACTAGGTAGCTTATGTCCCATTAGTTGGGAGTGTTAGGGAATGGGAGATTGGTTCAACATTTCAGCCTATGTTGTTGTATATTTCATTAATATATGAGATCTAAAAGTGTATCATAGGAATATTAAAGCAAACCATAATTTATTACCAGTTGGTCAATTGGATACAACAATTCAATGAAACATTCTGTTAATAATTAGGAAGTGTCGTAGGCAACCAGAGAAGCGACACAAGAAAAAACACCTGAGTCTTCCAGGCAGTTGTCATCAACTGTATTTCACATAGAGAAGAATGACTAAAATGGTTCCTCATGAAAAAAACAACTGGTCAATGGCTTGAAACACAGTAGTAAGGACTTACATGCTGTCAGTAAAAGTGGAGTTAAGAAAGATGTCTGGAATAATTAAATCAGCAGTTGATAGCCATGATTTTTAAAATTACCCTAGTTAATTGCACCTTAATATGATTAGTAGCCTATGTGCAAGATTTTAAATGGTAAGTTTTCCTGTGAACCAAAAAACAGCTCTTAACATGGATTATGTTCAGGTTAGGCCTACAAGTTATTGGGAGGGAGGTTTATTTTACATACCTGTTGCACATAAAATGAGCTTCTGATTAGAGCTCTGTGGGAATGTTTAAATGGTTTGATGATACAGGATTTATCAAGCCTCTTTCTATGCATCTTTTAAAAACATTTTAACAATTCATAAATTACTGTCATCATTGCTAATGCTGTAATCTGTCATGTTTATTTATGCAGCATAAGGAATTAGGAAACATTGGTAGGATTGGTATATTGAGTGGATATATAGTAGGATAAAATGAAACTGTCATGGAAACCTAAGATGTATTTTTATTTCTAAACTTTATTTTCTGTAGACTCCAACACAGCCCACCACCAGGGGGAAAAAAAAAGGGTTGGTGATGTTTAATGAGAGCAAATCTTGAAATACTGTGATTTAAGTGGTTGGTATCAAAAGCTGTATAGGAAAAATGAAAATGTGAAGTCACACCCAAGTTTATGAAGCCTTGCCAGACTCGGCTGAAATTATCTTCAATGCAAATCAAGTCTCAATAGTTAAAACTTTAGGACGACCTTTGACATGAGCACTATAATAGGCCTACATTTAGGATCGACATAGCCTGCAGTAGGTCTTGTGCTACTGTATGCACCTGGGCATGTTTAAAAAAAACTCAGCCTGCAGGTTAATAAGGTAGTATATTACTATAAATCTATCTCAAGCAAATCCAAGAAGTTACCAGACTGAGAAACTACATTGTGGTGTTTGAAGCCATATTTTCAGTGTTGCCTTAGTAAACAAGAGTTTAGTGCTTTTCAGTCGGTCAACACGAATGTACCCTAAAGAGATGGGTTATGCCCTAATCCTGAAATAAATTACATGAGATTAATAAAACACTAGGATGACCAGTTTCGATCGTCAAGCGATCATCATCAGATCCAATACACTTAGGCTATAAAATCTATGTTTGAAATACAGGTGAAAATATTTTCAATATGTACAATTATTTTGTTGCAGTATTGGTACTGCAACTGTCAGTGTATGCTAAATGCAGTATATATGCAGTCGACCGCACAGCGAGTTCAAGTGAGCACGGAAACTGCGAATAGCTGTAGTACGGAAGACAATCAGATAAGTAGTTAGCCTAAAATTGTATAGTTTAACCATAGTTTACAACCATATAATCTCTCTAAATACAATCTCCGGATAGCCATCACCATTTAGCATTTCATCTAACATATATACTGCATTTAGCATACACTGACAGTTGCAGTACCAATACTGCAACAAAATAATTGTACATATTGAAAATATTTTCACCTGTATTTCAAACATAGATTTTATAGCCTAAGTGTATTGGATCTGATGATGATCGCTTGACGATCGAAACTGGTCATCCTAGTGTTTTATTAATCTCATGTAATTTATTTCAGGATTAGGGCATAACCCATCTCTTTAGGGTACATTCGTGAAAAGCACTAAACTCTTGAGAAACTACATATCAATATTTAAACAAAAAAAGGGTGGCAGTGCAAACTGCACTTTTAATCCTTGCTTCATTAGTTAAACCATAATATTTGTACATAAATACAGTAAGGACTTCACATTACAAACGGCCACTTAAATTATATGCCTTATTAGGCATAACCTACAAATTACATTTCATGAAATTGGTAAATATAAGCAGACAGCAACATCAATATGCAATGGTCTATAATGTAGTTTTATAGTGCACAAAAGGTTATTGTACTGAATGTATTTCGAACTGATGAATAAAACTGGTAGAAACGACAGCCAATTGATTTACATCCATTACATCCAAAGTAGTAGAAACTTTCAGTTGATTGGTAAGAGTGTTGATTTGTACTTTTATTTTCACAAATTTTGATGAACAGTGTCACGCGTCAATTTAAATATAAACGCACATACAATTCCTCATCAATAAGTGATTTGCACTTCATACTGTCATGAACTGGAATAGATTTCTAGCAATTTAATTGATGTAGAAATCTATTCCTCTCGCCACCATGTTGGTGATAATTGTAAACAAACCCGCGGGCAGCCAATGGCTGGTAATAATTGCCAGCCAATAACAAGCCAGGATGACGCGGATCATAATTCGCGTTTCACTCTCATTGCGTTTTAGGTAGAATTCATTAGAAAGCTAACTATTGCAATGGGTCCCATGTTTCGACTTCCGGAAAATTTCGACATATCTTCGCGTTCCACATCCCCCACACCCCAAAACCACCGTCAGTTCAAAAGTTTATATATAATTTATGTATGTATATATATATATATATATATATATATGTATATCAGTTTCTTGTGGACACGATAACTGCCGTAATTTTGCACCAATCACTTTGAATTTTTTACCGAATATGTATACCTATAAAATCTTGGTCGAGTTCGTTACTGGGCTAAATCGGGCGAAGGGGGTTAAATGGGGGGCTTTTTTCGAAAAAGTGAAATATTGCTATAACTCTCTTAATATGTGAAATATCGAATCCGTTCAACGTTCATACTATGTGTCGAATAAAGCCCAAAAATTTATGTTTGAAGAGTTTTTTTATATCACCAACCATTGACCAAAGGGGTGGGAAAAAGTGGGTTATCTGAAAGAATTTTTGATATGACCCACCATTACGCCAAGGGATGAGAAAAATGATTTCGGAATTATAAGAAAATGCCACGAGCTATCCGAGGTTGCCATGGCATCACTACTAAATTGATGAGGGATGAGCCAGCAGACGTTGCCATGACAACGCACTTGCACGAGATCAGATTCAGTATTTCCATCTGACTAAGTGGGAAGCGGCTTCGGTGACGTAACTGGTAGCATGCTGAATGTCTATGCCCAAGGTCGCGGTTTCAAAGCCGGCCGAAGTCGTCGGATTTTCTAAGAGCTCTAAAATCCCTCAGTATGCTTTCCTTTGGAGGGGATGTTCCAACGTTCTTTGCGAGTTGCTGGTTGGGGTGGCATCTAGTAGCCAAGTTCACAGCTAGGTCTCGTTGACGGTAGTACCTGGTAGCAACATTAAGAACTACTGCTTGAAATTGACCGTCTGCAGTCCTTACCTGAATTACAGACTAATACAGCCATCCCAAAGTACACGGGGTTACATGACCGCGTTGTCGCAGCCCCTAAACTGAGGAACCAACCAAAATCTCTGCGGGAGATATAATTTTACGTGAAGAAGTAACAGACCGTTACATAGTTACACATCAGTGTCGAAACCTTGCATAAGGACAGTGTGACCACAAGTATAAAAATGGACCCCAAATGACAAGAAGGTTACCGTTCCCATAAGACAATAAAATGTTTAAAAGAAGCATAAAATGACGAAAAACAAAGTTAATTAAGCTCCAATTATAAAATACCTTCTCGCAATAAATGTGGTCTGATCCTTCTACGAAAACCTGCATATTCTGCCTATTTTCGCCTATCCCCAAGTTTGTCCGGTGAAATCTACCTCCGCCTTCCGGCGTGCCGAGAGGACTTTTTAACTTGAGATTTCGGATCAGCTGTTCGTTAACGCCACGGGGTGCCATTATTAAAATTTTGGGAGATAGAAACACGCCCTTTATGTACTCCTTCACAAACATTCACAAAGATGGCAGTCAGGGCAGCAATTTCAACTATATAAGTCGTGCTCCTATTAGCATCTATTACTATATCATCTGCAGATACCATTACTACAAGTATTTTGGCCAATTTCATTACTTACAATGTTTTAATCACATGTTCTCCTACTCTGCAGCGCCAACCAATACTTTTCTTCGAAGGGCGTTTCTTTGGATTCCTAAAACTACTTCTGGGAGTAGTTAGTCGCCCCATGATGGAATAAAGAAAAACAAATCACAATTCAACACAATTTCAAACGCACACGAACAATTTTATCGCACTTTGTATTTGAAACCCAACACATTGTACTGTTTACAAACACTAAGCAACCATGTTGTACTACTCAGCACATTTAAATCTAATATTTCACATATGAAAACATCATACACTTTAGAATTACTGCCCAGAAATAAGGTAAGCATTCAACATAATGCTTGAAATACTTTTACAAGTTACAAGATTCTTAGAGAATAATTTCTAAATCGCTGTAGCATTTAGTTGCTGTTTTGAATACAAGCAGACAAATGAGCATCACGTCCCACACAGTTTCCTACACTCGATTCTGAGCGGAGTATTTGAAAAGAACTACGAAGTAAAGTCTAAAACAAATATTCTGCAGTACTGCAAGCGAGTGGGCGTGCAACAGAGCATTAAATATCCACGCAGCACCTTTTGATAATGGCTACCAGTCTAATCAATGGCGCATAGAAAAAATTATACCATTTTCTGATGGAGCACATGTAATATTTAATTTTTAACCCTAAACTGGGCGCGCTGGTGAATTTCGTTCACCAACCCGCGTATTTCATCTGTAGTTGTTAGTTCCTAAGAGCTACAACCGAGGCGCTGCTAGTACCTTCCGGCGAAGTCTTATCGATACTCTCAGTGTAGCGGTATCTGTTCAGGAAGTTGTACGTGTCACGCTATTCGACCTTGACTCGCAAGTGCCGTCATTTGGTGAACTTTCTTCACCACGCGCCCGGATATGTAAGTAAAATTGTTCCTTATACGTTCTTGGAGTTTCATTATTTTAAAACATAGACTGTAGAGGATACAAAAGTAACTATCTATTTTTATTGTAGGGCGAAGTTTGTGAAGGATGAAGACATACAAACCCTGTTACAGGAATTATCTGATGAGGAGGAAGGATCTCAGGGAGCTGAAGTTTGTGATTTTTCGGATGGTGAAGATGAAGTGGTAAATTATTCAGACATTAATCATGACAGTGAGAGTGAACAAGAAGGTTATGTAGGCCTAGTTGATAGCTATGAACACGATGAACAAGAGAGGGATTTTTTCTTCGGGAAAGACGAAACAATGTGGTGCACCAATAGCTTTTCAAAGGCTGCCTCTAGGATGAAATCAAAAAATATAATAAAATTATTTCCTTGTCCAAAAGGAGATGCGAAAACAGTGTCGTGTGAAATGGATGCTTTCTTACAGATAATTGATGTTGAAATGATCGATGAAATAGTTTCTTATACTAACATTTATATTGCAAGGCATTGCGAAGAAGTGACTTACAGTCGTGAGCGCGATGCTAAACCTACTTGCCATGAAGAAATAATAGCTTTGATTGGTTTATTGTTCCTCACTGGTTTGAAAGGTGAACAGTACACATCTGTGGAAGAAATCTGGGCGAAAGATGGAACTGGAATGGGAATAGCAAGAGCCTGCATGTCTTCAAAGAGGTTTATATTTTTGTTACGGAGTCTTCGTTTTGACGACAAAACTACACGTAACGATCGCCTGCGAATAGATAAACTAGCAGCAGTTCGCACATTGTTGGATTCCTTTGTAGTGAACTGTAAAAAGAGCTACACACCAAGTGAGTTTGTAACAATAGATAAGAAGCTAGTGCCTTTTCGAGGGAGATGTGCATTTATACAGTTTATGCCAAGTAAGCCGGCAAAGTATGGGTTAAAATTCTACGCCCTGAATGATGCTAAAACTTTTTATACTTCATCTCTGGAGTTGTACTGTGGCAGGCAACCTCCTAGCCCCTATGAACTCTCTAATGAGCCATATGATATAGCGAAACGTCTAATAGACCACGTGAAGGGAAAAAAATCGTAATCTAACAATCTACAACTGGTATACCAGCTATGACCTAGTCCTTGATCTTTTAGAAGATAAAATAACGTGTATAGGCACTCTCAGGAAGAATAAAAGAGAAATTCCGCAGCAGTTTCTTCCTCATAAAGATAGGCCAGTTGGTTCAACAACGTTTGGGTTTCAGTATGAAATCATGCTCATTTCGCATGTTCCTAAAAGGAATAAAGCAGTTATCTTACTTTCTTCTATGCACGACGAACCCTCCGTGGATCCCAACAATTCAAAGCCCCATGCTATACTGGATTATAACCTAACTAAAGGCGGGGTTGATACTTCCGACCAAATGGAAGGCAAGTACTCGGTAGCCCGGAAAACCCCACGGTGGACAATGTGTGTCTTTTTTGCTCTACTCAACATTGCTGGAATAAATAGTCAGGTACTTTACAAAGGGAATCCGAAGAACTAACCAGTAAAGAGACGCGTGTTTTTGGAGAATCTTTCATTTCAACTCATGAATAAGTGGTTGGTTGAACGAGCTAAGATAGGAACTCTGCCTCCCGATAACCGAGCAGTGTTATCCCCATACCATCAGGAAGAAACATCAGAAGATATAAAAGTGCCAACGAAGAGAGGACGATGCATTCACTGTGAGCGGAAACAAAATCAAGTCACCACAATGAAGTGTAATGAGTGTCATAACTTTGTGTGTAAAACACACTCTAGAAGATGGATTAGATGTGTAAGCTGTGAGAATAATGATAATGATTAATGAAGATTGTTAGAAGTGTTTCATTTTAAGTTCTCATGAGTGAAGTATTCATCAGTTTCAATTGTATTTTCAGACTTCAACCCATGAACATTTTGACCCTTTATTATTATATGTATGTACTGTCACTTGTAATTTGTGTTGTAATTATTATATCTAAGGTTTATAAAGCACATAAGGAGTAACAATATCAATCGTGTAAGAATAAGTACTTGTTAACCAGATGCTAAGACTAAGAAAAATTAATGGTGAACGAAATTCACCACGCGCCCGGTAATGTAACATTTCTAGGCGCGCCCGCTCTAGGGTTAATAAAAATTAAAATGACTTTTTTCAACAAAATATCAAATATTTCAGTCATACCTCACCTTACTGGGAGGAAAACCGCAAGCTTGGAGACTATGGTGGCAGCCCCACCATAACTCGCACTTATTAAAGAAACATCAATGAAGAAAAACCGGATGGATCCTAAGACGACGACTTTTGGCTTGAAAAGGTTGATGATAATTGGATAATGGAATGTGAAAACTCTGTGAGAAAGCAGAAGACTAGGAGGAGATGGAGACCCAAACACACGTGGCTTGGAGGCTATACAGGAAGGTAAGACCTGGAGTGAGGTGAAGAGGACCAGATGGACATGGTATGTTCCTAGAGGGACAATAGGAACTGAGTCAAGTAAGTCACCTTGTCCTCCATGTAGGCCAAGAAATCGCACATGGCCACAGCATCTCGGATATGTGCGGCTCTCATCCCGTGGATCTCCACATTGTTCTTCCTGGCTTTCTGGAACACTATGGGCGATTCCTTGGAGAACCTCTTGTGTGCGGGCTGCACCTGGAAGAATATCACCACAGTAGCTTCCTCTAAAGTCTTTTATTACAGGGTAAGCTATAATATTTTGTCTATCTACACAATGAAATAAAGTCCTCAGTGTTGTCAGTCTCTTTGTCTAGGCTCTGCTGTAGCGGCAGACCCAGCTCAGTGGCAGGAGAGGAACGTGTAGTGGCAGCGCTTAGCGAGGCGTTAGTCGTGTTGTTGTTTGGTGAATGGAGCTGCGCAAATCAGGCGGCGTCATGGAAGAAAGAATAAGAGGAGATGCCCTGAGCTCGTTTGAGTGAAGTCAAGCGCTGCGTCCAAAGTGGGCGTAACCTTATCCTGTATTCAGTGTTCCGTGACTTGCATGAGGCATTGTGCATGGTGTTTTCTGAGTTATCCTTGCAGGATATCTCTCCAGCCTTATGTCACCTTAATTCATGCTGGAGCAGTAGTGATAAGTTATATATAAAACCCTTCAATTCTAATCTCAGCATGTTTACCCTACATACCAAAAAAGCCATTTCTCTGGAAATCCCTAATCATCAAACAGCTGTCGGTCAATAATTACGGTAGGCCTACGTAATGAATCAATTCGAGGCTAATCGCCAACTTTCTACCCCCGCAATCAAAATACCGTACGATACCGAAAAGTATAGGCTATACCGTATTTTTGTGCAAATATGAGTCCTTTTTTAAGCGTTCTGTTTATTAATTTTAAGGTTCGTATTCTTGAATATCAAAATGTGTACGACCAATGAGTGAAAGTGGCTGTTCTCGAAATTAGGCCTAAAAACTGATGAATGCATCAACACCAATAAGAACGTAAAAATCAATTTGGTGTAAATACCGTAATTAGTTCGGCAACATTAGTTCCCAAGATGTTCCTTCTTTGGTATAACTCGCACCTTCAGAAACCTGTATTCAATTTAATCAGTATTTCAGCGGATTATTACGTTTTGCCGCGTCTTTCTTACAAAACTAGCCTTGCATAGGTGCTCTCATATTTCTATTTAAATTGGCTTTTAAAACGATAACGCAGCTTATTTGTGCCAAGCACCGTGATGTACAGAGTGTATTCTGCCTATCCAAGCACCGTGATGTACAGAGTGTATTTTGCCTATCCAAGTACCGTGATGTACAGAGTGTATTCTGCCTATCCAAGTACCGTGATGTACAGAGTGTATTCTGCCTATCCAAGTACCGTGATGTACAGAGTGTATTCTGCCCATCCAAGAAAAGATCTGGGCTTGTCATTGCAGTTTTATGTCACTAAAATCCAAGACTAGTTGGAGTGGTTTACGGCATAGGAACAGACATTTTCTTGCTCCCCAAAGTGGGCGTGCCGTTTGGCTTCAGCAGCTTGCACTAGGCAGCGCAGCGAAGGCATCTCCTTCCGTTCTTTCCTCCATGGGCGACGTACCGGTATGAAAACCAATAATAATAATAATGACAATTTTGTGTACCGACAGAAATAATAGTTTTATTGCGCTCCTGATTTTCAACATTCTTTGTTTATCACTGGCATCGCTTTGAAGCCACTAATTTGCCGATATTTGGAACAATCGTTTTGGCAGTTGCAATCCGAAGTGTAGCTTCCAAGGAAACATCAGACAAGCTTGACCCTGTTTTTGTTTGTTAATACTCATAATTGAAAACATTTGTTCACAAACGAACGATGTTCCTAACTTAGCAAAACATTTCAGGGCAAGGGCATGAATCCTCGGGAATTCTTGTTCCTCAACGCCTTTATAAAATGAAATCAAATCACCATTGTAATGGTAATAGCGGTCTGTCAGAATTGAATCGCACTGTAGTGTTATCAGCTCAACTTGGAGACTTGATGGGGTATCCTCTGGGCGCACCGAAAATGGCGTCATAAAAACTTTGAGTGCCAGTTTTACTTGTTTTATTTCTTCAAACCTATCTTCAAATTCTTTCTGCAATGACTGTAATGCTTTTGTGTACTCACCGATGTGTTCATAAGTACTTAAATTCAAGGACTTTAGAAAGGGAAAGTTGTTCCAATTTCTTTCTTGAAGCTGACTTTTAAAAAGCACAAGCTGCAATTTGAACCATTCAATACGGTCACACGTAGTACTGATTAATTTATTTTTGCCTTGTAACGAGATATGTAAATCATTTAAATACCCCGTGATGTCTTTCATAAAGCGAGGTCAGTGATCCATTGCTCATTATCCAACCTGACTGTGCTACCGCCACTACACGGGGAGGAAAGTGGGGAGGGAGGGGTAAATCACCAAAGGAAGCCAAGAAAAACAATTTAAGTGAAGCAAGTCAAAGAAGAAAACCAATGTCCGTGCTTACGCTGGCAAAACTATTTCACCCTCTTGTGCAGGATACTTACTGCAGTATAAACAGCTCTGCTCACTCCTTGGTCAAACACACACCGGGCTGGTAGCAGAACCTTGTCCCATCTCTGCGTGAAGGTGCGCAGATCTCCGAGCGCATCCTCGTACGGGTGGACTCTGTCAACATAACAACCGTCTCTAAGCTACAGTTCCGTGCAATGAGAACCCTTAAGTGAAATATTATTTTCATCTGATTTCGTAGTGTTTACTCTTCCCCCGTCTCCAATATTAAAGTGAATACGGTATTACAAGTTAACTTCTTTATGAAATGTTTTCATGTATTTTGTTGAACGTTTGTGTTTTGACACCATGCAAGGGTCCTATGTCCAGGGCCACCGACAGGATTTAAGGGCCCTTATGCAATTTGTTTCTCGGGCCCCTCTTGAAGTATATTTCCACTAGGACATCCGGCCGGCATTCCGGGAGACCATGAAGGTCCAGAATAAATAAGATGCATTGAGTGCTCTACATTATGGTACACCGCATAAATGTGGAGTGATGCTCTCAGTATTCCAAAGCAGAGCTTTTCAAGATCATCCTCGATGATGCCAAGCTTTTTGAGGATATCCACGACGAACTTGAAGGATATTCACTGAGCTCCGAATATGAGGCCATTCATTTTCCATGCATTTTTAGATAAGTTATATCGCTCACTCAAGTGAGGTACGCATGGCCTCTTCCTCCTCGTTGACTCGCACGGCTTGCGGAACGTCCACTTCCATTCGCACCGTGGGGTCCAGGACCAAACCCCTTCCGTTTTTCCTGTCAATGGCAACTATATCTGCTCTATGGTAGCCTCCGTGGCTTAGGCGGCAGCACGCCGGCCTCTCACCGCTGGGTCCGTGGTTCAAATCCCGGTCACTCCATGTGAGATCTGTGCTGGACAAAACGGAGGCAGACAGGTTTTTCTCCGGGTACTCCGGTTTTCCCTGTCAAAATTTCATTCCAGCAACACTCTCCACTATCATTTCATTTCATCTGTCATTCATTTCATCATTGCCCCAAAGGAGTGCGTCAGGCCTCGGCAGCCGGCACAGTTCATATCCTCGCCGCTAGATGGGGGCTTCATTCATTCCATTCCTGACCCGGTCGGAGACTGGAAGCAGGCTGTGGATTTTCATTTTTCATCTGCTCTATGGTGACTACCATGCACTTCCTCATAAACTATCCACTACTCGCTATTCTGGAAAGAGAAAACATTTCAGTATTTTCCGAAGTGCACAAAACAATGTGGGAGTTAACATGCATAGGGAAATATTTTGCAATTCTGTAAGTCTTCACTTTAAATTCCAGTAAGCCTCCGTGGCTTAGGCGGCAGCACGCCGGCCTATCACCGCTGGGTCCGTGGTTCAAATCCCAGTCACTCCATGTGAGATCTGTGCTGGACAAAACGGAGGCAGACAGGTTTTTCTCCGGGTACTCCGGATTTCTCTGTCAAAATTTCATTCCAGCACCACTCACCACTATCATTTCATTTTATCCGTCATTCATTTAATCATTGCCCCAGAGAAGTGCGTCAGGCCTCGGCAGCCGGCACAGTTCATATCCTCGCCGCTAGATGGGGGCTTCATTCATTCCATTCCTGAGCCGGTCGGAGACTGGAAGCTGGCTGTGGATTTTCATTTTTCATCACCATCTTGAAGTGGCTCCAGTTTCCCGGGCGCGGTGAAGGAGCGCTCTCCATTCATTTCTCTCGAAGAATGTTTCCTCCTCTATAATTTACTGTAAAAAAAATAAATAATGTAAAGCTGAAATTTGGCAAAGATGTTCCTTAGTACCCTAGTAACAAATCCTGAAAAGTCCCCATCTCTGCGTTGTCCGCGTCATAGTTTTCGGAGAGTTCAAAAGGGCTTAAATGGGGCCTAAGTGCCAAAAACAGCATTTTTGCTTCCTGCGTTCAAAATATTGATCCAAAATCACTTCTAATGAGCTTTGATGGTAATAAGATAAGAATGCGTTAAATATAACGCTCTTATTGGTCGTAATTATTGCCATACATTTAAACAGATGAGTAATCAAACATTTTTAGCTCAACTTTTCTCATTAAAATTTAGCTAATTTGTCATTAGCCGGGACTTATCGCGTAAACAGCTGCTGATAGCGACTAAAGACCCGAAGTAAAAGTTGTAAAGCACACTTGTAGCTTTAAAACGATACATTGTCCATGTTCATCCGACAAACAGCAGCAGAGATACAGTTACAAATATAAAAGTGCAAGTGTGGCAGTCGCTTTCCGAACGAACCCCCATTTACGCTGGTGGGCTCCATCTATTCACCTTTGCTGTCACCATTTTCTATCATTGATCAAGAGCTTTTAGGAAGGTATTTCTTTGAATCCAGGTAAACTAGCAGAAACAGTTTGCATAGAACGAAACGAGTTTAATGCAGTTAGCAGATAAACGTTGGCTACATTCATAATATGCATAATGCAAATAATAACAAAACAGAGCTTAAAATGCTTTCTTTAGACAAAGAACACTTGCAAAACAAAGCTTGCATCGGACTCAATCGTCCTCCTCATTGTCTGAGCCATCAAATGTGACGTTGCCACACGCTTTTCCACTGCAATGTCCACACATTAAGGAGCATTCTAAACTGGAACGTACACACTCACACCGGCTGCCACAAGAGATCTTGCAGTTGCAGGACACCAAATTGAGGAGATGATCTGGAGCAGCTGGAAGATGAGTTGTCACTGGTACTAAAGCTGAGTGTTGGATTTTCCATCCCCATTGGGTCGGGTCCAAAGAAAATCCTAACCATTCCTGAACTTGCAAATATACCCGCAGTGAATGTTGTTTGCATGCCGCCGAAGTCGGCGGAAGTGAAGCCAGCTGAAATGATGCTGTGACCGGTTGATTGGCAATTTTTTGGCTGTATTTCACAACCCGAAGTTCGTCGAGGCTTTTGCACTCCTATTTGGCTCTAACGTAGAGACAAATGGCGAACTTCTCTCCAGCTGATATTATGGCCTTTTCATCTGGAGCCGTAGAGACGAATACCTTCATTTCCTCGCGTAAAGATGCGGAATCCTTCAACATTTTCCAGACTTTCTGTTTGATGTACTCGACCCACAACTTTCCTGTACTAGATTTCTGGCTCATTAAAGAAAATGTGTCATGAAGCGACTCTTTGAGACGTTGAAGGCCCTTGATAGCAAGTCGCTGGCGGTGCCTTCTTGGAATGCGGTAAAAAGCGCCTGTATTTCGTCCTTGTCATCCTTCAGCCCGTTGTTCATGTTGAGTAACATTGTCCCGACAGCCTGTTTTGTCAGAAAATGCGCTCTGTGGGCCATAGAACATGCAAAGTTTCGCGTTATTGATACATTTGAAATTGAAGGCATAACGTAATCATTAACAGCGAGCTAATTGCGAGCCTACCTAGAATATACGTGTCCAGACATCATGTGAGTCACTGACGATTTAGCGTATATTTCCGCCCAGAGCTCCTCCAAACCACTTCCATTCATCACGTAGCCGATTGCCCCATGAAACAACATCAGAAGGTGAAATCCGCCTAGACGAACAACCCCGTTTTTGAGTTCCTCTGAAGTGTCCGATGCGACTATCTCTGCAACTTTCGCATATAGGGACTGGTCAAAGGTTACGAAACAAGTGCTTTCTTTCAGTTCCGCGCACTCTCTTGCGGCAAACTTCAACGCGGAATATATAGTTGATGGATAGCTCGGCTCCAAGTTAATGAACGGCAGGGCATCAACTGACGTTGTCTGGGAAGCTGGTTGAGCATGAGCAGACAGTGATGTCTTCATAAAGCCGTTCCACGAAGCGGGTAAATTAATACCTGACCACCGTCCAGATAACCACAAGGAGTCCGTCATCGACACAATAGCCACAGAGTTTGGGGCTTTCACAGTTAACTCCTTAATCTTGACGTCCTTTGAATCAGGAGAAGAGGTTTTCCGAAATGTTGAACTTTTCCATCGCCACAATCACACCAGCATTAGGAACTTCTCGTGAACGTGGGAGTGGAGATATTTCACTGCCAGGCGCTGGACCTGTGCACTTGATGCCTCCCATGCAGTGGAATGTGTTTCGCCCGTCCAATGTCCTCATGTTAAAGTCAGCGTTGTCAAGGCAATACTGCGTGAACGCTCCAGCATTCTGGATTGGACTTTCTTCACGAAGCGCTGTAACGTCGTACCTGTGGACTTCCGCCACATTTACTGACAATCCAAGACTGTTTAGAAGCTGAATTAATTGTTTCGAGTATTGTTGGCCTGCTCCGACAGGCCGAGTGCTGTCACCTAGAAACGCGATCGGGTGCCTTTTCAACAGCGGTTATGCTTTGGGACTTAACTCGGTAACCGTTTCTCCCATAGACATGGGTAATGTACCAATGTAAAGCTAAAAGTATGCTTTATAACTTTCATTCCGGGTCTTTAGTCAATATCAGCAGTTGTTTAAAAATAATGACCTGCTAATGACAAATTAACCAAATTTTCTTGTAAAAATAGTGCTAAAAATGTTAAATTAGTCGTTTTTTCCCCTTCATCAATAGCAATATTTAGGCCTGATAAGTCCGTTATCCTGCCTCCCATAAGTCCAACCCCTCGTCCACGTCGTGGGAGACGGGCAACGGCACAAAGTAGGGGATTGCCTGTAGGGGCGAAGTACAGTGGGGACTTCGTGTGCCCCGGGACCGTTACGGTAGCTGTGAAGGTCCTACAGGAACCCTGAAAAGTGACGGCTAACGGGGCTCTGGTGAAGCTACGATAGGCCCAGCAAGCCAGTAGTGGATAAAACCAAATGCTTTCAAAAATGGAACGAGCCTCGGACAGGATGGATTTAATAGACGACGACACGGTTGTACACACGGACTAAGATTTGGAACTTTAAACCTAAGAACGCTGACGGGGAAGGTGGAGGAGATAGTGGATATGATGGAAAGAAGGAAGTTGGATTTATTGGGATTGGCAGAAACAAAGTGGAAAGGGGAAGGAAGGAGAGTACTGAGAAAAGGCTATAGACTGTACTGGAGTGGGAACGAAGAGGGAAAGAGGAATGGAGTGGGAGTAGTAGTACGAGATGGTTTAAAAGAAGAAGTGAGGAGAATAAGTGATAGGATGATGAAAGTGAAAGTAGCACTGAGGGGAGAGACCGTAGAAATAGTGCAAGTGTATGCTCCACAAGTAGGCTGCGCTTCTGAAGAGAAGGAGGAGTTTGAAGAGGAATTGCAGAAGCAGCTGGTAGGAAGAAATATGATTGTTATGGGGGACCTCAATGCCCATGTAGGAAGAGAAAGACAAGGTTATGAGAGTGTTCTAGGACCAGAGGGTTGGGGTGGAAGAAATGAGGAAGGAAAGAGACTGTTGGACTTCTGCCAGAGGAACAGCCTGCTAGTTGTGAACTCCTGGTTTAAGAAAAGAGAGAGCCACACAATCACATGGTACAGTGATGACTTGACCAGGAAGTCGGTGGTCGACTATATACTGTATGAGAAAGAACTAAATAAGAACATCACGGACATCAAGGTTATACCATCGGAGAACCTGGATAGCGACCATCGATTACTGGTAATGAACCTGAGAGGGAGTAAGGAGAAGAAAGGGACTGAGAACCAGGAAAGACGTATAAGGATATGGAAACTGAAAGAAGGGGATAGAAGGGTCGAGTACCTCAAAATGGTAAAGGAAGGAATTCCAACAGATGAAGAAAGAGGGGTGGAAGAGGAATGGGCTAGATTTAAGAAGACACTAGTGGGTGCAGCAGAAGCAGTATGTGGGAGGACAAGTAGTAAGAAGAGGTGGAAGGAAACACCATGGTGGAATGAGAAGACAAAAGATATAGTAAGGGAAAAGAATAGAGCCTTTAGGAGGTGGTATCAAAATAGGACGGTAGAGACAAGGGAAGAGTACCAGGAAAGAAAGAAGGAGGCGAAGAGAGTGGTGGCTGAGGAGAGAAGGAAGTGGATGGAAGAGTGGACAAAGATGATGGAGGAGGATAGTGAAGGTACAAAAAAGGTCCTGTATGGGATGGTAAAAAATAAGAGGCGGAAGGATCCTACGGATTATGTTAGAATGGTGAACAAAAGAGGACAAGAGATAGAAAATAGGGAAGAACTGAAGAAAATGTGGAAAGAATATTTTGAAGAACTTCTGAACCCAAATGGAAAAGATGGTGAGGAGGAAGAAATCGGGGAAGAGGAAGATGAACTGCAAACAGAAAAGGACTTAACATGGAAAGAAGTGGAAGATGCAGTGAACAAGATGAAAGGAGGGAAGGCACCGGGTGTGGATGAGTTGAGTGTGGAGATGGTGAGAGCAGCAGGAGAGGTGGGGATACAGTGGCTGTACCGAGTGATGAGGACAGCATGGAAGGAAAGGAAGACCCCAGAGGACTGGAAAAAAGGAATCATTGTCCCGATCTTCAAGAAAGGTAGTAGAACAGATTGCAGAAACTATCGGGGAATAACACTGATGAGTCATTGTGCAAAGATCTTCGAGAAAGTTTTGGAAAAGAGAATTAGGACAAGGATAGAAGGAGGGATGAGGGAAGAACAACATGGCTTCAGAGCAGGAAGGTCCACAGTGGATTTGATTTTTGCTGTAAGGCAGTTACAAGAACAGCACTATGAGTATGGAACAGATCTACTGATGGCCTTCCTGGACATTGAGAAAGCATATGACAGTGTATGCAGAAACAAAGTATGGAAGTCCCTGGAGGATAGAGGAGTAGAGAAATGGACTATAAAGAGGATAAAGGAGATGTACAAGGGAAGCGTGAGCTGTGTGAAAGTGGGAGGAGAGAGATCTGACTGGTTGGAACAAAGAAACGGCCTGAAACAAGGAAGTGCACTGTCACCGTTACTTTTCATTGTGGTGATGGATGACATAATGACCCGAGTGGCACAAGTAATTGGGGACGGAAAGATGAAGGCAATGGTGTTTGCAGATGATTTGATGATTTGGGGAAACAAGGAGGAGGAGGTACAGGAACAGTTGGACGTGTGGGAAGGAATAATACAAGGATATGGGATGAAATTTAGCATAAATAAGAGTGAGATGGTGATCACAACAAGGAAGAAGGAAAGAACCACAACGGGAATAACAATTGGTGGGGAACAGCTGAAGAAAGTGGAGAGTTTCAAGTATCTGGGAAGCCTGATACAAGATAATGGAAGAAACGATAGAGAAATAAATGAGTGGGGGAGGCAGGCAGAAGCATTTCGGAGGAGTGTGAGAAGCATGTTATGGAGCAAGGATGTCCCTCAGAACAGCAAAAAGATCATATATCGGACGTACTATGTCCCTATCCTGACGTATGCCTCGGAGACCTGGGTTATGAAAGGAAGGGAGAAGAGCAAAATACAGACCAGTGAGATGAGGTTCTTGAGAAGCAGTATTGGAGCTACAAAGATGGACAGAATAAGAAATGAGAGGACCAGAGAATTAATGAAGGAGGAACCATTACAGGATGGTATAGAGAAATCTAGACTTAGATGGTATGGACATGTAAAACGAATGGAGAAGAGGATACCCAGGAGAGTACATGAGACGAAGTGGGAAGGAAAGAGACCGAGGGGAAGACCGAGAGACAGGTGGCTGAAGGGGGTGGAAGAAAGCGTGAAGAAGAGAGGAGAAGACTGGACAAGGGTGGAGGCTGAGAGATGGTGGGAAGACAGAAGACGTTGGAGAGGCTTGTGTTCCAAACAGACCCGGCCAGTGGCTGGAAACTGTGCAAGATGATGATGATGAAGTCCGTTATCCTACTGGTTCATTTTTATTAATTGCTAAAAGTAGTGGAGTAGTGCCGATTCTAACCCCCCCCACTAATAACTTCTCTGACGTCACAATCTCAGATATATAATACTTGATATTTCGCGACCCCATGGTCCGATTTTGACATGCAATATATCGTTGGACTCGGGCTGACGGGGGCTTTGCTATGGACCACTCATTTCAACCCCTAAATAAAACCTACCCCTACTAGGGGGTGAAATTGTAATTATTAGTGAAAGTCTCTTTTCAAATACGACATGTATAAGGTGCGCTGCTAAAATGAACTTAAATGTTGTTGCTCATATCGCACATGCGTTTTTCTGGCTGCCGCTATGGATGAACATTTTTGTTTTTGTTTTTTACGCATGCGCACTTGGGATTTTTGTAAGAGGGCGAGCTCTTTGAAAAAAAATGATTGATAAGAAGAGGTTTTGGTGGTGAGGAGAGAGCCAGATAGTCGCCTACTTTCCTACGAAGTTTGTCGATATCTCTCGAACGCAAGGTCGGATTTGGACGTGTGACGTGTCAAATCGCTTGTCTCGAAGCCCTATACATGTTATTAATAGGTTAAAGTTTTGAGAATGAGGGAAACAGGCTTTTTGGGGGTAAAACCGTGATTTTAGACATTTTCCGATATCTCACGAATGCATGGTCGGATTTGGTCCTATGACGTGTCAAATGGCTTGTCTCGAAACCCTGTGTATTTTGGTAATAGGTTAAAGTTTTTGAGAATGATGGAAACAGAATATTTTGGGGTAAAAACGTGATTTTAGACTTTTTGCTATATCTCGCGAACCAATCATGCTAGAGGCATGTTCGACAGGTCCAAGGACTCGGGGTGACGTCCTCTCTGCTATGGACCACTCGTTATAATTTTTTAATAAAATTGGAAACTCGATTTTGGGGTAAACACGTGTTTTTGTGATTTTGCCGATATCTCACGAAGCAATAACGCTAGAGGCATGTACGACGGGTCCAAGGATTCGGGCAGACGTCCTCTTTGCTATAGACCACTCGTTGTAATTTTTTAAAATTTTGGAAACGCGATTTTGGGGTAAACATGTGTTTTTTGTGATTTTTGCCGATATGTCACGAACCAATAACGCTAGAGACGTGTACGAGGTGTCCTAGCACTCGGGCTAACGCCCCCTTTCAAATGTGGTAGATTTTTTTTTCCAAAAAAAAATCACAAAGGGCCTAACGCCATACAAGTTGAAAAAAACTGGTTTTTTTTCTTTACCTGTTTATAATGTCCATGAAGCGTGGTGGTTGAGAGAGACGATACGGCTGTGTGTGTGTGTGTGTGTGTTTTTCAACGAACCTATCGCT
Source organism: Meconema thalassinum (assembly GCA_946902985.2). Classification (NCBI taxonomy): domain Eukaryota; kingdom Metazoa; phylum Arthropoda; class Insecta; order Orthoptera; family Tettigoniidae; genus Meconema; species Meconema thalassinum. The sequence continues at coordinate 331,348,878 of OX336395.1, forward strand.
AACCACAAGGACCATGCTTAATAGAACAATCGCTATTTCGGCTGGTCGGTGTATGACAGAACGAGCATGCGTTTTTCTGATATTTTACCTTTAACGTGTAAACGGTGATGAGAACTTGATTCTATGTTGGTCGAAGCGAGTACCGAAAACAAACGAGCAGGAGGTGAAGGTCATTTGAGCTTATTGGAAGGCTCCGATCTGACTTGACAACAGGTGCAATGGAAAAAATGACCAAGACGCTTGAAGGTGAAATAATCTGACCATCGTGGTGGCAGGGGAGTGCGAAAGGCATGCACACACGTGTGAGATGGCATGTACGCTAAACCAGTGACATCCTGTTTTGCTTCGTACGTGACAAAATGCAAGTTCATGTGAAATTTGATCTACCGCAGGTGTTCATTTTAGACGTCATCTGTCCACGTGCATCCTGTTTTGCTTCGTACGTGACAAAATGCAAGTTCATGTGAAATTTGATCCGGCACAGGTGTTCGCTTGGGTGTTATCTGTCCACGTGCACGATAAGAGAATGTTCAAAGCATGGGAAAAAAAGATTATACATGCAACGTAGCATATATAAAGACATGTCGTTATCATTTCCACGCTCACTTAAGTGACTACCTTTGAACACACTGCGTTGCATGAAACCCTTGGTCTTGTTTATCAGTTTTGGTGTTGGTGGAAAATACTTAACCTTGTTGTGGGGTAGGTATATATTTATTCATTTATATATTTATTGATTTTATATAAATACATGCAATTATTTATTGATTAGATAATTAATGATTTTATTTATTTATTTGTTTGCAGATAACGTGTATAGCCTACCTGTCGTGTGTCTGTGGGAAATATATTAAAGAAAGAGAAAGACAGACAGATAGAAAAGGAAACCATTTCCACACTAGCCCACGAGACGAGAATATAGCAAAGCATTACACGTCAAGGTGAGATTTGTTTTTTTTTAAATATATAACCTGCTTGATTTTGTTTTGTTTATGAAAAGCATAAACTATATGGAATGGTTATACTTATGGTGGTTTATTTTTATTTCTTTTTAGATATTTGGAAAAAAAAAGGGTTCACTGCTACAGCAAATACAGTTGAAAACCAAGTGGCTTTAGAGTGGAACCATTGTCAAGCAGTCTACAGCTGAAAACTCAGGTGAGAGTGTTCTTTCAAAATAATGTCTTTTGCCACTGCTACCGATACGTTAATTTGGGAACCCCTAAATAGTTGTTTTAAATCGCGTGTGTGCTCTGGCCGCGTGGTCAATGTTAGAAAAAGTTTGATTCCCAAAGAATTTTTAGAATCTTGTTTTGAAATTTTTAAAATTGAAATTTGTACAGCGCAAAGGTTGCATACGGCTTTAAAGGTGAATACAGAACTGGTGTGCGATTTCATATATAAAAAGAAGAACGTAGAGCATAAAGAGACATTTTATATTTGCAGTAAAATGCAAGAGCTGTTCATAGCCCATAATTTGGAACAGTGGTATGAAACCCACGTGGTGAATGTCTTGCTATCAAAATTTGATAAACTGCAACAAGGACCGAGTGGTCTAGCCTTAGACAAAATTCATCATCTACAAATCAACATTTGCCAATTCAACCCGTTGAATGCTGGGTCTAGCTATATTAAAACACCACCAGCAATAGCTTTGAAAAAGGCTGTGGTGAATATTGAAAATTTTGATGATGAATGTTTTCTGTGGGCTGTGGCTGCGTATTTGCAGCCAGCACAACATCATGGTTGTCGACCAGGAATGTACAAGACCAAGTTTGATGAATTGAAACAAACGTTAAATTTAACTCGAGTATCGTTCCCTATGGACTTAACCGAGATCCATAGGTTTGAACAAGACAACCAGGACTTTTCGTTCATGGTGTATGGCCTTGACGGTGATGAGATTGTGGGTCCTCTTTATGCCACAAAAGAACCGAAACGACACCACATTCATCTTTTATATTTATCTGTAGGAGAGGTGAATCACTATTGCCTCATTAAAAGCCTGAGTAGATTGCTAAGCAGTCAAACGTCTAAGCATGGACATAAAACACATATTTGCGACCGTTGCTTGCAATATTTTACAACCCCAATGCTCTTAGAACGTCATAGGGTAGATTGTGTTTCTCAGGAAGCGGTGAGATTGATATTGCCACAAGGGGACAAGGCTGTGTTAAAGTATAAGGACATTCATAAGCGTGACACTGTTCCCTATGTGGTATATGCAGATTTTGAAGCTCTCACTACACCCATGGCGGGATGTGAACCAGATCCCTCCATGAGCTCAACCACACCCATTCAAAAACATGAACCCTTTGCCATAGGATTTAATGTGGTGTGTGCCTATGACCCCACACAATCCGTATACAAATACCGTGAGGGGCCAGATTGTGCCAAATGGTTCTTGGATGAACTTGTCAAGTTGGCTGACCATGTACAGGAATTACTGGACCACCCAGTACCCATGAGCCTATCTCCAGAACAGCAGCAGCAGTATGAGCATGCCATGACATGCCATATTTGTGAAAGGCCTATTTTAAGTGGAGAGGAAAAAGTCAGAGACCACTCGCATTTTACAGGGGAGTTTCGTGGAGCTGCGCATAGTAAATGTAACTTGAACTTTCCGGCTCCTCGTTTCATCAGTGTCTTTTTCCAAAATCTGGCAAATTATGACATTCAGTTTTTGATTCGTGAATTGGGTCATGTCAACAAGGGCTCGTTTACCATTATCCCCCAAAACCATGAGCGTTTTACTGCCCTGACATGGTGGTTGGGCGACTTTAGCATTCGATTTTTGGATTCCTTTAAGTTTATGGCATCCTCGCTAGACAGCCTTGTGAATGGCTTGAATGAGGAGGAATTAAAAAATACTAGAATGCATTTTAATGATCCTGAGCAATTTCAATTGTGCATTCGGAAAGGTATATTCCCGTATGATTTCTGCAACAGCTGGGACGTGTTAAAGCAAAGAAAACTCCCTCCACAAGAGAAATTTTACTCGAAACTAACACGCAGTACCGTTTCCGATGAAGACTATGCACATGCATGTCAAGTTTGGCGAGTGTTTGGCATGAACACGCTAAGTGAATATGCTTTGCATTACCTAAAACTGGATGTATTGCTGCTCACTGATGTGTTTGAAAAATTCCGTAACTTGTGTCAACACATTTACGGTCTTGACCCGGCTCACTATTACACGAGTCCTGGACTCTCGTTTGATGCCGCTTTGAAATACACTCAAGTGGAATTGGATTTACTCACTGACGTAGACATGGTGCTATTTTTTGAAAAGGGCATTCGTGGCGGCTTTGTGTCACTTAACCAGCGCCATGCCGAAGCGAACAATGTCTACATGCCTGATTATTCACCGGAAAAACAAGAATCGTACTTAATATACTATGACGTGAATAATTTGTACGGTTACGCCATGAGTCAGCCTTTGCCCTATGGAAAGTTTGCTTGGCTGACAGACAAACAAGTGTCAGAATTTGATGTGATCAAGGCTAGCCAAGAAACAGGCCGTGGATATGTGCTAGAAGTGGATATTGAATATCCCTCATCCTTGTATGATGAACATGCCGATTTCCCATTCTGCCTTGAGCAAATGGTTCCCCCTGACAGTAAAGTGAAAATTGAAAAACTCATGGGCACACTTTACAACAAAAATCGGTATGTGGTACATATCCAAATGTTGGTGCAATGCCTCGCCCAAGGCTTGGTGTTGAAGAAAATCCACAGGGGTATTTCTTTTGCTCAAAAAGCATGGCTTGAGCCGTACATGCGACTCAACACAGAGCACCGACAAATGGCAACACAGCAGTTTGAAATTAATTTTTTTAAATTAATGAACAACTGCATCTATGGCAAGTCCATGGAGAATGTCCGCAAATACCGTGACATTAAATTGGTGAATGTCTGGGAGGGGCGGTGGGGTGCCCGGCGGTACATTGCCAAGCCAAATTTCAAATCGATCAAAATTATCGATGAGGATTTGGCTACTATTGAAATGAGTAAGACCAGCGTGACCATGGATAAGCCCATTTACTTGGGTCAAGTCATTTTAGACTTTTCTAAATCGGTCATGTATCGATTCCACTATGAGTTTGCCAAACGCCATTTTGAGGACGTTTCTCTTTTGTATATGGACACGGACTCATTCATTTACCACATTCGCCACTGCAACCCCTATGACGTCATGAGGCAACATAGTGACTGGTTCGACACCTCTTGCTATAGCGCTGACAACGTGTTTCAGCTGCCCATAAAAAACAAAAAGGAAATGGGCGTTTTAAAAGATGAATGTGGTGATTCCATTATGACGGAATTCGTAGGTTTGGCTTCGAAAATGTATGCTTATCGCACATTCGACTGTAAGGAAGCCAAAAGAGCAAAAGGTGTAGGTAGGGCAGTGGTAAAATCGCTACGTGTTGATGACTATCTAGCGGTTTTACGCACGGGCAAAGCTATGTCTCATACACAGTGCAGGATACAATCCAGCAACCATCATTTGTATCTTGTGGAACAGAGAAAACGCACCCTCGCCTCCATGGATAACAAACGTGTGTGGGCTGATGACCTGCTCACCAGCCTGCCCTGGGGTTATGATCGCAACGAGGAGGAGGTGTGATTTCACTGTTTAATCGTTTATGGGACATGGCTTTATGTAACTTGTAGATTTAGAATTTTGTAAATATTGTTTTTTTGTCATTGTAAATAGTAGATTTTGTAAATAGTGACAATTCACTTGGACCTTTTGCTCTTTAAAAAAGTTCTATGCAAACTTATTTTTTTAAAATTTTTTGATTGGTAAATAGTCTGATTCTTTTAACGCTGTACAAAGTTGAGTTTTTTTTGTAAATATGAAATAAGTAAGATTTTTAGTAACTTTAATAACTAGTATTTAATTATTTTTCGTAATGTAAATGATAAACTAAAAAGTTCTTTTGGGATGAGTGAGCATGTCGAGAATGTGCTTTTGGGAATAAATAAAGTGGTTGTGTTTGTTCCCAAAGACAGGTGTGAATGTATGAGTGGAGAGAGAAAGCTGGTGTGTATGATTGACCAGAGCAAACACGGTGAGGTAGGGTGGGTGGGTGGGGAGGGGGTAAATGGTCACTTATATACTCATTTTGTTTTAAATAGTTTCGTTTTTTCATTGAAATGTGGCAGTCAAAAGACATTATTTTTGTAAAAACAGTCTTACCTGCAGTAGTCGTAGACCTCGACGTTTCTCCAAACACACATCAACACATTGCAGTATTATCAAGGTCAAGCACTCGCATCGACATCATTGTCAAATCTCAACTTTCGACATACACCAAATGGAAAAAATATGAAAACAGCAAAATGGAAATTCCATGTTTCCATATCACCAAAACAGCAAAACTTAAAACGGACATTTTTAAAAACTGGAAATGGCCATGTGTGAAATTTGAAAATTCAAAAACTTCAAACGGACATTGTTTAAAATGTGTCATCAGCAAAATGGAAAAATCCATATCATCAAAAACGTTAAACTTGAAACGAACGTTTTCAAAAACTGTAAATTGCAAAATGATAAATGACAGTGTGTGGAATTCATCATGTGTGAAATGTGTAAAATGAAAAAATCAGCCATCAACATCACGATTTCTTAAAATTAAAAATAACAAAACATCGTGCTCTGGAAAACTTTTGTTTTTATTTCATAGTCATAGTGAATTGACAAAAGAAAAATAGAATACAAACAAATCCCAATTCCTCACTCCTCAATGTTTATGTCCATGCATCATCAACTTTCCTTTCATAGCACTCATGACAATTAGGGCTGCCATTCTTTCACCCACTGAGGCATCATTGGATGTGAAACGTTGTTTAGCTTTCTTCAATAACAATTTATCTGCCACATGTCTTAAACCAGGATGACTATGGCGATAAGAAAGGTCATGTTCCTTGCATGCTTGATCCAAAAGATTAATGGGTACATCACCACGTTGTAAACGTTTTTCGAGACGAGTTCCAGGGCCGCAAAAACGATAACCTGGAAGATGGATTTCGAAAGGTAGGTATTGAATCACTTTGTCAATGACGCCATTGCCAGTACAGGTCTGGCATATCCTTTTCCATCGATGGTAAAAAGGTTTGGTCTTCCTCCTCCTCTGTGGACGATGTTTGTGTTTGTTGTTGTTGTTGCTTTTTCTCGCCATGACACCCGTGGAATGATTCAACAAAGTCTTTACATGGACTCTTATGACCGTGATACAGTTTCACTAGCTGGCAAGTCGCACACTGACGCATAGACGGTATTTTTGCCATGGCCACTTGCTTATGGTGATCGTAATCCGTACAGGGTTGCAATTCACTCAACACAGGGTCTTGAGTCCATGATTTTGGTACATGTTGCCAGATTTCTTTCACTGCGTTGGCGGCCACATAATAAATGAACGACTTGGGCAGCGCCAAGAGTTCCTCTTTGGTAAAACTGTCTAGTTTCTTTTTGCACACAAAGAACTTGCCGATGGCTTTGTCCGTAGCATTGCCTTTCTCCATGGTATCACGTGCTGTAGATGTTTACACGTCGCTTGTAGAAATCTCACTGACGTCATTCACAGGTAAATCTCGAGTTATAATTTTGTTCAACAACTCCCAGCAGGCATGAGTGGTTAACCAATGAAAGAGATGCCACGCATGCGATAGGGCTGTATGGGTAATGTTGCCACAGGAACAAGTATCCATGAGCGTTTGCAGGGAGGGGCAGCCCAACTCCATGATGTCGATACATTGGCAGTAAGACGCCAAAAATGGTTGCAACCATTGACGTTTTTCATTACCTTTCACAAATACCACATTGGCCGAGGACAAGTGTGCTTTCATAACCACGTCCAAATATTTATAGGAAATGGTTCCCTGACTCCAGTCTAGTTGCCTATGATTTTCAATCCACTGGGTTTGTTTACGGTTTTTTTCACACAACAAATCAAAAGCATGGGGTGGTTTAAATAGCAAATGCGTAGCTTGTGATATCCAAAACGTGGTACAATCTATCACGGCCACTTGTTTAAATATAAATTTGTTGTCACCAATTTTAAACCCTTGGCAATCCACAATGAGTGTGCGCAACATGTTGACGCTTGTCTTGACCAAGTTCAACTGACGACTGACTGACGATCAGGTGTGATCATGGCATGGACTTACCTGCCATGCTAGTTCCAAAAAAGAAGGTTAGGGTAGGACAGAGGCAAAAGCAAAAAAATAAGAATTTAAGAATTACATCATCATTTTATTATCATAACACGTCTTACAGGCCTTTGTCATTTTGGGATAAGGACGATAGCAACTGATACAACAATATAGTCTCTTGTGTTTGTAACGTCCATAACACCGATGATGTCCCAATGTCTCTAAACTAGGTGTTTTTGATGGTGAGCTGCTCACTGAAGCACCATGGATACCATACGGTCCACACGTATCGTAACTTGTATTTTTTTCATCACCCAGTGACACAAGCGAGGGATAGCTTGAATGACAGGGTATATTTCCCACTTTCATTCTGCACAGGTAGGGGCAGGTGGGTGACCAGCGCTGATGTTCCTGCATGGGTTCATCGCCCTCCTGCCATTGGTCTATGATGATGGGACAAAAGGCACATTTCACTTCATCTCTTGTTTTTAAATAGTAGAATCCAGCGGCCGCCAAGGCTTGAGGGTTTATGAAAGGCACTGGCCATGTGGCAAAAGTCTTGAAACGTTGTTCCTCAGAGTTTAAATTCATGGATGTAACGTCTCTTGAGGCTTTAAAGCAAGACATGACTGAGCGGCTTGACGTGGGATGACCTGTTATTTATACACTCGTCACTTGGTTGGACAGTGGATAATAGTTGACTTGTTTGTGATGAATAATCAGACAGTAGGCCGTCGTATTGGCTGGTACATTGTCATGCGTTTCAAAATCTAGTCGAATGTCGATATTGGATGGCTTGACAGACTCTTCCAGGTAAGAACAGTCAAAAACAATCAGTGGTGCTCTTGCCTTAAACGCTTGGGGTAGTAGCATGGGGCCGTTCTCTTTTTGATAATACGACCATCGAAATTTAGAAAACAAGTCGTACAGGGGCCCAAACTTATTTTTTGAAAAATCCAAATCCAGTCCTTCATAGGGAAACACAGCTCCGTTGAGGAAAAGACGTGCATTTCTCAATTGCAGGTGATCAAATTGCGAGGCATCTTTGGTTTGTTGATACTTGCGATTCGTTTGAAAACCCACGATCAGGTAGAGAGGTCTCTCTGTATAGCGAGCTGTTTTTACAGACCAACTGTGTGTGTTGGTAGTGGGCAATAGCGGATACTCATGGAGTGCCCAGCTTCTAAATTCCATGGGTAGAGGCATATCTCTCTTTACCATTTTGAGTATGTCCAGTTTTTTGCTATCGTTAAGGGTCACATGAGGCACTTTCCATAGCAAGCGTTGTAGTTGAACTTTTGAATCGATGGGGGCATTGTCAGCTCCCTTGAGTGCATTGTTATCACTCCTGTCTCTCACCAGATAAAGCACTTGCCTTGCGTTGACCACAATGCGTTGGTGATCTTCAGCAAAGCCTAGAATCAGTTTAAGAGGTAAATATCCAGTAAAGGTTCCATCGGTGTGTACCATCCAGTCATTGGTCGAGTCAGGACACCAACCTGCCATGCAAAGTGTTTTACCTTCTTCCTCACTATAAGAGGGGTATAGTTTCATGACACTGGAAATGCCCACATTTCGAGTGCTATCCACCACGATATCGTTAATGACATACCGCACTTCAGAAAACAGAAAGGCTAAACCATGGTTGGCCAACTTGGATGTGGTAGGTGTAGAGCCATCGGCTTTGGTGAGCCGACCTTCAATTTGAATGACACTTTCATGCGGTAGGGTGTAAATATCTTGGTTGTTGATAACAAATTGAATTTCATCATTGTTATTGAGTCCAGGTGTTTGAGCTTGATAGGAATGGAGATCAATTCTTACCACTCCTGGTTGCTCCTCGATGCGGTTCGCTATCTCTAGGATAGAATTCATCATGAGGGTTGACGTGGTAACCCAAATGCTGTAAAATCTGCTTGTTCTGAGATGTTAACGTGTATTCACGTGGCAAACAACTAACACCATTCCTAGACGGTGTTGTTGCTTTATACACAAACTTCATAGTGGCTTTAGCACCAACTTGTAAGTCACTGGTGTGGTAGAATCTAGATCAATGAGTTGTTGATCTCTATTGATCAGTCTTAATGTTATATTACTAATACTATCAACAGCCACAGCATGAAAAAGCACCACTGGAGGGTTTTCACGAATAATATAGCCATTGGGCGATGTCACAATAAAGTCATAAAGTGAATGCGATGGTTCTTGATTGGTGTACACTTGGCTAATAATATTACACGTCACCGACACATGATGGTCCTCAATGAATTTCACTTCATGGTCTGATTCATGTTTTTTGTTGGGCTCCAACACACGTGGTTTAAATCCTAGTAATGGACCAATGGAATCGGGGTGTGTTTTAAAGTCAATGTTGAATGAAGAGAAAATACTGCAGCGATGAGTGTTGGTATTGCCTACAAGTTCAAACTTGTGCGTTCCGTCGAGAAATGACTTTAAACCATATTGATTGATCAACACCACATAAATGTGTTCATAAATATCATCGATCGTGTATCCACCAGAGTTCAAGGTGAGCACAGAATCATCATAGTAAAACTTGTTGTTCACATTTTCACGTATGTTGTATATTCGATTGTACGTTTCAAGAGAAACAAGTCCTAAACCATAGGGTTTTTCACTCAATTCGATAGGCGGGTAAAAGTCTAGGCTGACTTCAGGTCCACGTCCATGCACTGTAAACGTTTTACTTTCTGCCGACATACTGGTGGCGTTTTTGCTTATGCTGCGTCTTATATAAAACAATTAAACACAAACGTCCACACTGTTGGCTGTTAAACGTTTGCTCTCGTTTCACATTATAATATATCTTGATCCTGTTTCCAAAATAGGTCACTAGTTCCATGGGCGGGGGCAAATTCCCAAAACTGTCAAAGTACCATACCGTGGATCCCTCTTTGACATAAGCTACGTAATGCGTTCCTGGTCCTCGGTGATCATCCAAATTGACAACAGCACATTCCTGTTTCCAGGGTCGTGGGGGTAATTGGTTTCGCATAAACACACCTCGAAAATGAGAAAGCTTTAGTTGTTTAGCATAGCTTTCCACTTGTTGATGCGTCAGGGCATGTCTCGCTATGGCAGAGGTTAATTTTTTTTTTTTTTAATATTTCGAAATGGTGAAATCCCAAATCCTTGTTGATAAAAGGCTGGCTTTAAATTGGCATTTCTAGCCCCCATGGCAATCGCTTCCATCGTTTCATTGTGTCGCTGACTTTCTTTGAGTTGTTGCTTGCCCTGCTGCGCGGCTTTAATGGTTTTCGCCACTGCACTGGCACCGCCCAAAAGTGAGCCCAGAGCAGCCAAACCAGCAAATAATGCAGGTAAAAATCCCGCTCGTTTGGGGACGGGAATCACTCGCCCTTGGTTTGAAACCTGTCGCCGACGTTTTGGAATAACCTGTCTCTGTGCTGCTCGAAGGGCTTTCCTTATGGTCAATACATTATTTTTTCTTTTTTTCTTTCGCAAGGGCTTGTCCTCGAATGTTGAAAACCCTGGCTTTGCCAAGGACAAAGTCCTTTTTTTAGTCTTTCTCACTGCATACCTTTGTTTCACCATGATGATAATGACCAACAACCTTTCACACGAAAGTTTAAATCACAACTAACGTCAGATGGTTATTTCATGGCTGTATATTCCAATTCCACATAAAGTGGGAAATCGTTTATGGTTTTTCCCGCTTGCTTTTCATCCCATGTCAACATGAGATGAAGAGATAATTCGTCACCTGCATTGACCATTTCATGGTTATGGATCAACATCCTATGACCATTTATCTTTATTTGTAAATGGTTCTCATCAGGTATGGCATATTTGATGTGAATGGTTCCATCATAGTGTAATCGATAGTGGCTTAAACCCGAAGCAAGCACATAGGTCGAGTGCTGATCATGGACTAACGGAAAATGGTTTCTGTCATTCACAGGTTTTTCATTTGTCAGATACACTAAAAATACACATGGGATAAATTTATAAAGCCTTTTCATTTCATGGGTCACGTAACGCTTGGTACAGACATCGTCTTCGTCTTGTGGGTCTTCCACGTGAATAATCCGATGGTGATTAGCGCTATAGCCATTCACCATAAGCTGGGGCACTTTGTCATAAAACTCATACACTTTGTTATCCACATACTTTTTCGTAGTAACGTCTGTAGACACTTGAGGATGTTTTACATGGGTTAACCGCTTTCCCTTAAAGTCATAATCTCCCTGTTTTGTGCGTGGCACTACTGACCTATCCACATAGTGTTTATTAGCAGGATCTGTTTCTTGTTTAGGATCATGTATGGGGACAGGCCTACCTTTGGCCATCAACGCACGTCCAAAGACATCCATCGTCAACCTGTAGTACCAGTCTACTGTTTCTATGACAAGGCTCGGTGTCCTGTATATAGACAGCCTGCTAGCCTGTCTAAGCCTTAGTTGAAATGAAGATTATTAAGCAGCAAGAGTCATTCCCCGTGGGGGACATGGTTTCCCATCTCTGTCCCACATCACGTGAACAACGCCATGGTTCACTGTTTCCATCTTCCATTCGCTGCATCATTGTGGGGCCTTCCGGCTGTGGAAAGACTAATCTTTTGCTAACACTCATTACAGCGCCCAATGGTCTGCGTTTTCAAAATATTTATATTTTTGCAAAATCTCTCTACCAACCCCTCTACGTGTTTCTGGATCAAGTCATGTCTGGATTACAAAAAGAGAATATGGGTTATTTTACATTTTCCATGCAAGAAAATGTGATTTCACCGGATGAGGTAAAGCCTGATTCACTCATGATTTTCGATGATGTATCCACTGAACGTCAAGGCATCATTCAAAGCTATTTCAGCATGGGTCGTCACAAACATATCGATTGCTTCTATCTTGGACAAACGTATTCAAAAATGTCCAAACAGGTGATTCGTGACAATGCCAATGTCATTGTTTTATTTCGTCAGGACGATAGGAACAGTCGTCACATTTATAATGAACATGTGAATCCTGACATGACCTTTCAAATGTTTACAGAATTGTGTGCCAAGTGCTGGAACACTCAACGTCATGCCTGTTTAGTGATTGATAAACAACGTGAACTCAACCAAGGACGGTATCGCTTAGGGTTTGATCATTTTATTGCTATTTAAGGCCCTGTCTCATTCCTCGGCAAGTCATTTGTCAAGACACCATGGCGTTAGCAGAGAGTCAATTGAAAAAGCATATTATTAAAGCAAAAAATACTATTCGCCAAAAGTTTCGTCAATTGAAACAATCACGTGCCAATCATGCTTTGTTTATTCAACAACATTTAGCACCTCCGCTAAAAGCCATGTTGAAACCCTCTTTCAAGCCATCTGAAACGCTACCCACCGTTTCACAAGCCACGCAGACGCTGCACGAGGACCCTGAGGAAGAGGAAGTGGAAGATTTGACTAGTGTTAGTGAAGTTGAGGATGAGGAGGAACAAGTGTTTACGCCTCAAAAAAAGGCAGCACCCCTTGCAGAGTTTTTGAGAAAAAAGAAATCCTTGGCCATGGTCGAAACACCTTGCCCTTCCAAAGCGTCTCCGTTTTCACAACTCTTGGCTACCCCTCAACATAAAGCTCAACTGAAAACCATTTTAATAAAATATTATGGATCAACATTGGAACCCTATTTCACCGATCTATTTATTGGAAACACAGATACCACGTATGGTGTTCGCTATGAGGATGATAGTTTTAAAATTGGCGATTCATCCATTAAATTTGCTCGTACTAAAGCTGTCATTAAAAACATCAACTATAAATTAACGCCAGGACTGTTAAAGCTGCTCTTTTCTCGGACCCCCTCTTCCCATGATTATACGTCAGAGGACCTTGACAAATATAAATCCATTTTATTGGATACCCATGCTCACAAAAGACAGTATGATCCCACGCAACAAGTGAATGCCAATATATCTCAAAAATATAAAACCATCATTGCAAAAATGTTTCCCACCAGTCAAAGTACTCGTCGTAAAGCATCCGCTTCGGGAGTGACATTTAAACCATTAAAACCCCTTGTGGATGTTACCTACTGGCACAATCCCAATAAGCTCGTCCAGCGGCTACAGTTGTTGCATGCCTCACGTCAAGCTGGCCATACCGGTCACGATTGGGAAATTCAAGAAATTGAACAAGAACTTCGAAATGCCAAAATTATTGTTTAAGCCCTCACCCATTAAAATGGGTATTGCTCACGAGTTGAATCGCCCAGCTAGGCGTCACTATCCGCGACTCAAGGTGATTTCACGAGGTGTGGATGAACTTTGGCAGGCTGACTTGGTTGAAATGATACCCTATGCTGGCGTTAACGACGGTGTACGCTATATGTTGACCGTCATTGATGTCTATTCCAAAATGGCCTTTGTTGAACCTGTGCGTCGCAAGTCTGGCCCACTAGTTACCAAGGCCTTTCAACATATTATTCAACACTCCACACGTCAACCTCAACTGCTACAAACCGACCAGGGGAAAGAATTTTTCAACAAGGACTTCTCCAGTTTTCTCAAATCTAAGGATATTCACCATTACACCACGTACAGCAATCTGAAAGCCAGTGTGGTCGAGCGGTTCAACCGAACATTGAAAACCCATATGTGGAAAGCGTTTACCGCTCAGGGCAGTTATCGCTGGTTGGACATGTTACCTGAGCTAGTGTCACGTTACAATGACACCAACCATAGAACGATTGGGACCAAGCCACGTCTCGTAACTAAAAATATTCAGCGATTGGATAAACTGTTTAACCCCATAAAAACAGCCGATCCTAAACGTCACCGACTGAACATTGGGAATTTTGTTCGTGTGAGCAAATTTAAGTCTGCCTTCAATAAGGGCTACACGCCTCAGTGGGGGACTGAACTATTTCGAATTCGTCGAGTCTACTTGGACAGTCCAGTCACCTATTTACTCGAGGACCTCAACCATCAACCCATAAAAGGTAGATTTTATCTCCATGAACTTCAGAAAACATCATTTCCTCAGCATTATCTTGTGGAAAAAGTGTTGAAACAAAAAGGAAATAAACTCTACGTCAAATGGTTAGGGTTTAACTCTACGTTTAATTCTTGGATCAATAAACTACATGTTGTGTGAACCTGTGTACTTTTTATTTATTCACACATGTTGTACACCACCTATAGCTCTATGTGTACAGTCTTCAGCTCCACATATTTCTTTCTCTTTCCACTTGTGTTCTCTCTTACATTACCCCTCCCCCTCTCCCTCCCTTCACCTCCCACCACTGGTGTTTGCAGCTCTTGCCTATCTATTGGTTGTGACATCATTCCGACAAGTTGCATCATACTTTTTACTGATTCAGCGATTCCCACGCTTTGAACATTCTCTTATCGTGCACGTGGACAGATAACGTCCCAGGCGAACACCTGTGCCGGATCAAATTTCACGTCAACTTGCATTTTGTCACGTACGAAGCAAGACAGGATGTGACTTGTTAACAGTTATCGCGCATGTGGACAGATAACGTTCCCAAGCGAACACCTGCGGTAGATCAAATTTCACATGGACTTGCATTTTGTCACGTACGAAGCAAAACAGAATGTCACTGGTTTAGCATACATGTGGTTTCACACATGTGTTCACATGCCTTTCGCTCTTCCCTGCCACCACAATGCTCAGATTATTTCACCTTCAAGCGTCACCTGTTGTCAAGTCAGATCAATGCCTTCCAATAAGCTCAAATGACATTCACCTCCTGTAAGTTTGTTTTCTGTACTCGCTTCGACCAACATAGAACCAAGTTCTCATCACCGTTTACACGTCAAAGGTAAAATATCAGAAAACGCACCCTCGCTCTGTCATACACCGACCCGCCGAAATAGCGATTGATCTATTGAACACAGCCACCTTGGTCAGCGACAGGTTTGTTGAAACACACACACACACCCAGCCGTATCGTCTCTCTCAACCGCCACGCTTCATGGACATTATAAACAGGCAAAGAAAAAGAAAACGTTATTTCAACATGTACGGCGTTAGGCCCTTTGTGAATTATCTTTTTTGGACAAATAGCTACCACATTTGAAAGGGGGCGTTAGCCCGAGTCCTAGGACACCTCGTAAACGTCTCTAGCGTTATTGGTTCGTGAGATATCGGCAAAAATCACAAAAAACACGTGTTTACCCCAAAATCGAGTTTCCAATTTTATTAAAAAATTATAACGAGTGGTCCATAGCAGAGAGGACGTCACCCCGAGTCCTTGGACCTGTCGAACATGCCTCTAGCATGATTGGTTCGCGAGATATAGCAAAAAGTCTAAAATCACGTTTTTACCCCAAAATATTCTGTTTCCATCATTCTCAAAAACTTTAACCTATTACCAAAATACACAGGGTTTCGAGACAAGCCATTTGACACGTCATAGGACCAAATCCGACCATGCATTCGTGAGATATCGGAAAATGTCTAAAATCACGGTTTTACCCCCAAAAAGGCTGTTTCCCTCATTCTCAAAACTTTAACCTATTAATAACATGTATAGGGCTTCGAGACAAGCGATTTGACACGTCACACGTCCAAATACGACCTTGCGTTCGAGAGATATCGACAAACTTCGTAGGAAAGTAGGCGACTATCTGGCTCTCTCCTCACCACCAAAACCTCTTCTTATCAATCATTTTTTTTCAAAGAGCTCGCCCTCTTACAAAAATCCCAAGTGCGCATGCGTAAAAAACAAAAACAAAAATGTTCATCCATAGCGGCAGCCAGAAAAACGCATGTGCGATATGAGCAACAACATTTAAGTTCATTTTAGCAGCGCACCTTATACATGTCGTATTTGAAAAGAGACTTTCACTAATAATTACAATTTCACCCCCTAGTAGGGGTAGGTTTTATTTAGGGGTTGAAATGAGTGGTCCATAGCAAAGCCCCCGTCAGCCCGAGTCCAACGATATATTGCATGTCAAAATCGGACCATGGGGTCGCGAAATATCAAGTATTATATATCTGAGATTGTGACGTCAGAGAAGTTATTAGTGGGGGGGGGGGGGGGGGGTTAGAATCGGCACTACTCCACTACTGCTAAAGCTCGCGAGAACTAACTTTGAATCAATATTTTGAACACAGGAAGCAAATTTGCTGTTTTTGGCACTTAGGCCCCATTTAAGCCCTTTTGAACCCTCCAAAAACTATGACGTGGACACCGCAGAGATGGGGACTTTTCAGGATTTGTTTCTAGGGTACTAAGGAACATCTATGCCAAATTTCAGCTTTACATTATTTTTTTGAGATTGGCCACGTTTTTTGCATATAATGCCTGCCTGGGCTACAGTTGTTTGTGTGACCATTCTTTTGAGATGACTGAAACATTTCAGCCTGGCTTCGACACAGATCTCATTGAGAGATTTTTCTACCTGCACAAGATAAAAAAAAACAACAACCGAGCATTTTAAACTCCGCATTAGTTTGTTAGCAGATTGAGCATCAAATTATAGTAGATTATCTCTAAACAGTTATAATAGTCTACTCTTCTGGGGTGCCCCTCTACTGCATGGATTTTATTAGAATTTTGCCGGACATAAGTTTATATTTGTAATACCTACCACTTTAGGAAGAACGTAACAAAATTTGTCAAACAATAAAATAGGTGGACTGAATAAAAAGTGCAAATTTATGTTTTGTTGCCAAATGACAACATGGTGCAGTACAGGGTTAAAATTATATTTTTGTAACTTTTTGGAATCTAGGTTTCTTGGTTTCTGCCAATACTTTCACAGTGTTATATTTGTGTTTTCCTGCCTCTTTTCTTTTGACAGTAAAAAGATGGTAACATGAGATATCTTCAGCAGAGCTGTAGACAAATCCACGTCCTTACTCTGCAAAGCGTCGGACAGGTTGTAAGTTATAGTACACAAGAACGGGCCCCTTTCCCCTCCCTCTCAGCTGCCCTGCCTAGGAGGTAAGACTGGTGGAGCATTTTGAGGTGACCACTGGTGTGAGGCAATGAAGGAGCTGATATTGGAGGGACAATAGTCTTCATGTCCAAACAGGCCAACGCGTATGCTGATGATATAGCATTAGTGGTGAGAAACCTAGACTACCTTAAAGAAATGTTCAAGACTTTGGAAGAGACGAGCCACCAAATGGTGCTTTGAATCAAATGAAAGTCAGACAAAATACATGAAGATGTCAGCCATGGAGTAGAGAAGATGCTTCCGAAACATGTATTGGCATTCACTCAGTCTTCCTACTGATGTTTCTGCAGTTGACGGATCAGCTACCCACTCTACTGCAGTGATCACACACATATATCGAGCAGCCAGCTGGTAAATGTCAAGATGTCACGCTGTTTTCTCCCCGTGCACAGTTCTGCTGCAATGCTACGTCTCTGCTCTTCAAGAGCAGCAATCCCTTGATGAATGGTGAACATTATGAAGAGTTTCAACTATCTTGGTACTGAATTAAAATGGTCACAACTGAAAAGCATTAAGCCAACATTGGTCATTTAAAAAAGTATCCTGAAGTATTGACCCAAGCTCCTTGGGACGGCATAGGAAAGAATTAAGTCAGCCTTCTTTCTAAGCCAGAAACCACTGCTACATGTAGAGCGATCCGAGGAGAATAAGTCAATGACTCGCTGCCTTTCGGTGCCGTATTCCGTACTTAATGTTGGCCACACTGCAAGATTCCCGCATGCTACAGTGCTATTGTAAATTACATTTGTACTCTGTTTAGGTGGTTTCATGTTACAAATCCTTTTAAAAATAAAATATCATGTGAAATATTCATTCTGGAGGGGGGATGATGGTGATTTTATGGGGAAAAAATGTTTTTTCAAATTATTTAAATTTATTTATTTATCAATTATTGGCAATATGTTACCAAGTTTCTAGGACTCTATGACCATTATTTTTGCCACAATGAAATAATATATCAGCGCCTGCACAGTTGAATGGCGCCTCAACTTGCCTACTGTTCAACTTGCTTTCAATCCATGGCTTGCATACTTCAATATTGTTCTATCTTTGACATTAGAACGCTCCAGTCTTGCAATATGTTGATTGTAGTTCCAGGTGTCATTCACAGATGGCACTATCGGCACTTATTCTATGAATAAAGCAATGTACAAATGTCTTAGAGGTTAGATAGAAAATGGAAAGGTGTTGGGTGGGAAAGGTAGGCTATCAGGCAAGGAAATAGACACTATGCAAGATTATTATGAAAAAGCAATCTGAGAAATCACAACAAGTGTAGATTCTAAGACAAGAGCAGTTTGGGCCACATATCTCCATAAGCTATCTACCAATGAGAGTCTACAACATATGTAGTGTCCCAATGGCAGTGACACCTGGTGCAGATATTGGAAATGTAAAGAGGCTGGTGAAGCATATGACCACAATAATAGCTTATCTTCTGCAGTATTAAATGAAATGAATCCTGTGTAAAAAGATCTTGCACATCCAAGGCTCTTAGAAAAATGTTTACATGGAGGTACCGGTACACAAAACTACAATGAAAGTTTGAACAATCCAATTTGGCTGCGATGCCCCAAATCTACATTTTGTGGTGCTAAAACTGTTCAGATATCAACATATGATGCTGTTGTATGCTATAATGATGGCAATGAAGAAAAAGTGAAGGTATTTGAACTTCTAGGGATGAATCCAGGGATGCAGACATTAAAAACATTGATAATCCTGAGCAAGGAGCGGGTCGATCGGGCTGATGCAGCATTGATAAAAGCATCCAAAATTCAAAGGCTGTTGACAAGATCAAAGGAAAGAGGAAGAGAAGATGAGTAAGTCCCTGATTATGGCACAGGAAAGTTTTAAAAATCCATAAATTCCATATATTTCCACGGAAAGTTATAAAAGTTATCAAAGTAAACTTTAAACCTGTTTTTCTACAAATGTTACGTTTTAGTTTTTGATGTGTAACATCTTTCCGCTCGGTTGCTGGATAGTTTTGTGGGAGTGATTTTGAAAATTGGGGACGGAAGTGATTCGGGCGGAAGTGGATCGGACGGAAGTGAAGACGCACTGCCAGCTGGATGTACAATTGAAAATGTCTGTACTGGAAACAAGGCAGTGTGTGCTCTGTAACGCGAGAATGTTATGGCAATACAGTAGGCAGTGCTGGTTTGACAAGCACAGTGGCAAATGTTTCACCGACTTTCATTTGTCATTGTGCAGTTTATAAAGCTTCACGTTCAAGGTTGAATATCACATGGGGTAGGACAAAGACGACAAATGACATTTAAGTAAGCGGCATTATTGTCAAGCTGTGGGTGAGTAGTCAAATATTAAATGCATAACAGAATGTTGTTATATGAGTGGAATAAAAGCTGTATTTTCATCATATGTGAGACTAGGTCATTTCATGGTTGTAGGAAGCCATGTTTTGATTGTTTACGTCGAACTGCATGAGAGCCTTGAGAATAATGATTGTTATAGTTACTGAGGAATGTGCTCACAGTATTTGAGAGTACTGTCGACGTTGTGTGTCACTTTGTTATTATGAATTATTAATGTAAAAGGAAGGAAGCTTGTAGTTTTGCGTGTCCATTAATCTCACGATCATGATCCACGGTACCTCCCTTTTACGTGGAATGCGAACCACAGGACATGGCATTTCAATTCGAAAATCTCACATGTATTGACCGGGAATCAAACCCGGTCTACCTTGGTGAGAGATTAACAGCTTGACCGCTGCACCTCAAATATGACAGTACAATATCTCCAATTCAATCTATACATTCATCATAGTACCAGTATGAAAATGGAGTGTAAATTAACATGTTAAGAATGTCCAAGCTGTGTAGTATACGAGTAGGATCACATGTCAGATGTCACACATCATATGCGACTACTGTAAGGCTCGTATCTCTTTTTGTTTAGGAACACCTAACTCCATGATGGTTAGAGCTAGAACCCTGAAATTTTCTCAGCGTGTGTATGTAGATAACCTGCTTAAAATGAACTACAATGAAGTAGGTGGAGGGTGTAATACAAGTGATATGTGATGAAACACATGAAAAATTTCATTAAAACACTGTCCGTATTATAAAAAATTCATAAAACTTTAATTAGAAGGATTGTAGTTTTCATTTTAGTTCAAGTTATATATAGAACCATTAAGACTGTTTTAGTTAAGTTTTATGATTGTGTGTCAATTGGTTGAGAAATTGTGTGTTCCTAAATTGTTTAATGTCACTAAATTGTTATTAACAATTGATAATGTTAACATTCATTGCATAACTTATTTTCCGATCAGAAACTGTAGACCGACTTTGTTCAAATAGGTGTGCCAAGTCACATTTAAATATGTTGATATTTGGTATTTGATTTTAATTAAATTAAACTATGCTGCATTTTCACCATCATCCCCCCTTAGTCAAGTTTCCAATATCGATTTCAGAAACATGTTTATTAAATTAAAATTGATAATCCAGTAACTTAAATATAACCTGAATAGTTGCTTCACAACATAAATGACTAATATGGTGGCTTTGTTAAGGACTGTTCTGTCTCCTGAAAGCTGACTTAATACTTTTGATCTCTGGCCGATTCAATTAAATTGTGTAAATTCAGTGACACAAGCGATCAATAAGAGGATCATGGCTGGAAACCGAGCATACTGTACTTAAGCTCTTAAAATCAGCACTTTTATGTAGGAAGTCAAACTTTACAAGACTCTCATTTGACCGGTTGTGACATACAGCATGGACTATGTCGGATACTACTCTAAGTCTTTGAACGGAAAATAATGAGGAGGATTTATTGCCCTGTGAGAGAGGGAGAAGGTTGGAGAATGAGATCAAATAGAGAAATAGAAGAGATTCTCAGAGGCGAAGACAGTGAGGTTTGTGAAGTCCCGGCGGTTACCTTGGTTAGGTTAGGACATGTGAAATAAATGAGTGATGAGATGTTACCAAAGAAGTTACGAACCGGGGCCATGGAAGGAAGGAGAAGACGTGGGAGATGAATGCAGGACTTGAAGATTATGCAGGTTGGAGGATGGTGGGAAATGTCACAGGATCAAGAAGAGTGGAAGAGAAAGTTAGTTTGTGTTTTGAAATGCTGTGTTGATTTATGAGAGGCCGAAGAAAGGCCCCTTACTCCTCCACCTTCTCTTGTCTCTTCACTCTTCTGTTGCAGTCCATATTCTGTCTACTTATACTACATTGGCCGGCAAAAAAACAACGATCACTTGAAAAATGCAACATTACTTTCATTCAAATCATAAATATGAACGCTCTAGGCCTAGTTATAGCATGGAAGGAAGGTTTTGTGGATGTATTATCATTGATGCTGTTTCCCGCGGAGAGAAACTTGAGGCCTCCAGCTCATACTCGTTTCTGAATTGCACACGAACAGCTGAGGATTTGGCTGTATTGATCGTTTCCTACGCCAACAAGTGGCAAAAGAAAGAAACCATTGCATTGTTGTCGATAGCGATGGCGCGGACATCTTTCTGCGGGAGACAGCATCATGTCAAAGAATCGCTATTGTTAAGTGAAACAATGACATGAAGAATGGTAAAGCGGTACCGGTAAGTTATATACAAGGCCTAGAGCGTTCATATTTATGATTTGAAGAAAAGTAATGTTGAATTTTTCAAGTGATCGGTTTCCTTTGCCGGTCAGTGCAGTGCAGTGTTGAAACAACAACAACAACTAACTAATCTTAATGAAGTCAGGGTCTTCCTCTTGCTCTTTTATCATTTCAAATGATCTTGTCGACTTCGTCGTTATGGTTGGGGTCCATCGTTATGCATTACGGACACGGTGACGGACGTGACATCATGCAGCCGCGCGGGAAGTGACGACATGTTCACGTGGGGAGCGAGAACCAGACGCTAATGATTATTGGAGTCTGTTGAAAGAGGCCTGGCGTCGAGCGACCTTTTAAAAATCAGAAACTCACTCCACAAATCTGTAAATCAGTATTCTTCCCTTATTTCAGATAAACTATCCATTAAACAAACATATATGCCATAGTCATGACCCCTTCATGGAGTAGGCTATTGTCTAAATCTGGTCACTCATACTACATCCTTACACTAATTCAAATTTACGGCCAAATGGTCCTACTGACGGATGCAAAGGTTTCCGCCGGCTTGCCTGGGATGATGGGCCACAAAACCGCTATCAAAAAGTACACACTTTACGCTTTATTCAACCAAACACATCTCTAATACAAGTACAAGAAACACATTTCTTCCCGTGACCCTTAAAGAGGTGCCCGCGCGGGAAGCCTAAGTTAATGGGTAATGCAGTCTGTTGAAAGAGTCCTGGGGCTTCGAGCAAAGCGAGAAGCCCTCCTGAGCCTTTCTAACATTTGTAGCATGCGTCATTTGAAATGATACAACGTCTAGTCTTTCAGACTGACTGTGATTTTTTTCCCTTCCCTCGCATCCTCCAACGTGTGTTTCGGTATTCTTCCATCTTCCATTTGTTTGACAAATCCAAACCACTTTAACCTGCTCCAAGGACCGTCCTGACTTTATCATTTCTCATTTTAAAATAACGTTAATAATGCAGCCAATGGCGATGTTCAGGATGGTTGAGGTAGGATTCAAACCCATGCTCTCCTTATGTTAACCAGGTACGAGGTAGCGCGGTCGGTATACCTCAAGTAATCCCTTCTTTTCTCTCCGATCATACTTGGTAAGAATGTAATTTACCCCTGGTAAAAACCATGAATGAATACAGCGAGAGCCTTGTCTGATGCACCCTGTGATAGCAGCAGCGTAGCGCCCGACTAGTTCAACACTTTTACACATTCTACAGCAGAAAAGCAGAGAATTGAAGCAATTGAAATGTGGTGTTACAAGAGAATGATGAAGATCAGATGGATAGACAGAGTTACAAACGAAGTGGTATTAAGACTAGTGGGAGAGGAGGGATGTTTCTGGCGACTGCTATTGAAGAGAAGGGATAGGTTGGTAGGACACATACTAAGACACCCAGGAATTTATAGAAGGAAGGATCAAGGTCAAGAACTGTAGGGGTAGACCAAGGTTAGAATATGTTAAACAGCTTGCCTTGGATGTAGGGTGTGGTAGCTATGTAGAGATTAAACGATTAACTCAGGACAGGGAGGCATGGAAGGCTGCATCAAAGCAGTCGAAATACTGAAGACTCAAACAACAACAACAACAACGTATTTAATAATCATATATATGTACATGAATTTCCGAGTAGTTGCGTAAATGCTGTCCTTGCACCAATGTAGCAAGTTTTGGTCCACTTGCTGTAATTCATTCCCACTGATATTCCGTTCTCGAGAGCTTCCAGAGTGCGCGGATTGTTCCTCTAACCTTTAGTTTGAGATTCACCACAAGTAAACATCGCACGGTGCTCAAACTTACAAACACATTTACTGGAAGACTTCTTCTTGACAAGATAAGTTTGCCCGTGGAAAATTCGATGTCTTGTTCCATACCTAACCGGTTCACTGATTACAGTGCTTCACCACAAGTCTTAACTCTCTGAACCTAGGAATCTTGCCAACAGTGTGCTTCCCACCCCACTGTTGTGTAACGGTAGATGCTAGTCAACTGGCGAGGCTCCGTTCTGTAGGGAAGGCTCTCACTGTAAATTAAGGTATTGACTAAGTGGACTATTTATAGCTGGTAGTGCTTTTTTTTTTCAGGGGGAACGCGCGAGTACGCGTAGGCTACCCCTTAAATATTTGAAAACTGTTTAAGAAAAAATATTGGTACAATTGTATCTAGTCCGGCAAATATAACTTCCGACTTGAAAGTTCATCGATCAGCTGGCGGAGATTTTGAGTAATCCTCGATTTAAATCGATCTTTCGAATCAGTATCTTTTGGTCGGCAACCCGGATATTCGTGCTTATAAGCGCGCAGGGTAGTGTTTGGAGGTGGGGTAGCTTCTTATTTTGTTAGTTTTGAAGGATGAAGGAAATAACGAACTTTTTAACATCCACCCAGTCATCGAAATTCATGGTTCATGGAATTAAGACATCTGGCGACCGAGCAGAAGAAGCGTCATCAGCCTCTTTTGCCAGTGTGGAATTTACTGTTAAAAAAAAAAAAAATGTTTTGTAAAATAGTAAGTTATTTGGGGCTACCTTGCTCTGTCTCACTGTCACTGAACGTACTTGTAACTAGTTCTCCATTTCGCCTCTAGATGGGTGAAGTGCCTTCATCGCCCGGAGTAGAAAGCTCAGGAAGGAAACCTTGCATCCACAAAGCATATGTGATATACAGTAGCTTTAGAAATGTATGGGACTCCTTGAGGGAGAAAGGGTAGGTCTGTTTAATGGCGCTCTGAGAACGTCTACTGAGATCCTCAAGTCTCGCTATTGGTTAAATTTAAACCAACGATTTCGCGCGGACAGAATGGAGAGTCTGTTTTCAGCGTGCGCACATTTTTAGAGTG
Source organism: Meconema thalassinum (assembly GCA_946902985.2). Taxonomy (NCBI): domain Eukaryota; kingdom Metazoa; phylum Arthropoda; class Insecta; order Orthoptera; family Tettigoniidae; genus Meconema; species Meconema thalassinum. Next base: position 331,373,431 of record OX336395.1, read on the forward strand.
GTATTCGATTGTACTGTCTTGTGTTACCGGTATGTGTTCATAATCGTGCTGTGCGACTGAATAATTATTATTAGACCGAGTCTAATATCTCAATTAGCCCAGCTATAATAATTATCGTAAACTAATAAGTAGTCCACGTCCTACACATTATAAAATTCAGGAGTCACCACTGGTGAGAAGAACAGGCCCTTTTATTTATTTCCCTTAATTTTAAAATGTAAAAAGATTAGGAACACTGAGTGCAGTTACCACCTCGACATGTTGACCACAAATAAATAAACCCAATGCAACCTTTCATTTAACATCTCAGCCCGAAAAGTAATAACTGGACTCTACAAATTGCAAGATAGTGATGTTCTGTCGACTACAACTGATAGTACCCCTTAAATGTGTTTTAGGAAGAAAGCACTGGTTAAACACTTAATATAAGTACAAGTTAAACCACACTTACCTCACACACTTATCGCTGATACAATTCCGTGCCAGAAGGTGTCCCATGACGGTCGAGTCCAGTTTGGACTCGTTGATGTAGAGATGTATCTCGTCGTGACTCAAGATGACGTAGGCCGTCACAACCGGGTTGTACTTTACATCGCGACCACGGATATTGAGAAGCCAAGCCACTTCTTCCAGTGAGGTCACCACCATCGCATCGGCCCTAAACGCTTCCAGATCCTGGCGCACTTCCTGCACCTTGTCCTGCCAACTGACTCCTGTGGATGGAACAATATGTACAGTCACTGGCTCCTGTGGATGGAACAACACTATGTACAGTCACTGACTCCTGTGGATGGAACAACACTGTGTACAGTCACTGGGACAAGAAGCCAAGCTACTCCATCGAGTGAGGTCACCACCATCGCATCGGCCCTAAACGCTTCCAGATCCTGGCGCACTTCCTGCACCTTGTCCTGCCAACTGACTCCTGTGGATGGAACAACACTATGTACAGTCACTGACTCCTGTGGATGGAACAACACTATGTACAGTCACTGACTCCTGTGGATGGAACAACACTATGTACAGTCACTGACTCCTGTGGATGGAACAACACTATGTACAGTCTCTGGCTCCTGTGGATGGAACAACACTATGTACAGTCACTGACTCCTGTGATGGAACAACACTATGTACAGTCACTGACTCCTGTGGATAGAACAACACTATGTACAGTCACTGGCTCCTGTGGATGGAACATCACTATGTACAGTCACTGACTCCTGTGGATGGAACAACACTATGTACAGTCACTGGCTCCTGTGGATAGAACAACACTATGTACAGTCACTGACTCCTGTGGATGGAACAACACTATGTACAGTCACTGGCTCCTGTGGATGGAACAACACTATGTACAGTCACTGGCTCCTGTGGATGGAACAACACTATGTACAGTCACTGGCTCCTGTGGATAGAACAACACTATGTACAGTCACTGACTCCTGTGATGGAACAACACTATGTACAGTCACTGACTCCTGTGGATAGAACAACACTATGTACAGTCACTGGCTCCTGTGGATGGAACATCACTATGTACAGTCACTGACTCCTGTGGATGGAACAACACTATGTACAGTCACTGGCTCCTGTGGATAGAACAACACTATGTACAGTCACTGACTCCTGTGGATGGAACAACACTATGTACAGTCACTGGCTCCTGTGGATGGAACAACACTATGTACAGTCACTGGCTCCTGTGGATAGAACAACACTATGTACAGTCACTGATTCCTGTGATGGAACAACACTATGTACAGTCACTGACTCCTGTGGATAGAACAACACTATGTACACTCAGACTCTTGTGGATGGAACAACACTATGTACAGTCACGGACTCCTGTGGATGGAACAACACTATGTACAGTCACTGGCTCCTGTGGATGGAACAACACTATGTACAGTCACTGGCTCCTGTGGATGGAACAACACTATGTACAGTCACTGACTCCTGTGGATGGAACAACACTATGTACAGTCACTGACTCCTGTGGATGGAACAACACTATGTACAGTCACTGGCTCCTGTGGATGGAACAACACTATGTACAGTCACTGAATCCTGTGGATGGACCAACACTATGTACAGTCACTGACTCCTGTGGATAGAACAACACTATGTACACTCACTGACTCCTGTGGATGGAACAACACTATGTACAGTCACTGACTCCTGTGGATCGAACAACACTATGTACAGTCACTGACTCCTGTGGATGGAACAACACCATGTACAGTCACTGGCTCCTGTGGATGGAACAACACTATGTACAGTCACTGGCTCCTGTGGATGGAACAACACTATGTACACTCACTGACTCCTGTGGATGGAACAACACTATGTACAGTCACTGACTCCTGTGGATGGAGCAACACTATGTACAGTCACTGACTCCTGTGGATGGAACAACACTATGTACAGTCATTGGCTCCTGTGGATGGAACAACACTATGTACAGTCACTGACTACTGTGGATGGAACAACACTATGTACAGTCACTGATTCCTGTGGATAGAACAACACTATGTACAGTCACTGGCTCCTGTGGATGGAACAACACTATGTACAGTCACTGACTCCTGTGGATGGAACAACACTATGTACAGTCACTGACTCCTGTGGATGGAACAACACTATGTACAGTCACTGGCTCCTGTGGATGGAACAACACTATGTACAGTCACTGACTCCTGTGGATGGAACAATACTATGTACAGTCACTGACTCCTGTGGGTAGAACAACACTATGTACACTCACTGGCTCCTGTGGATAGAACAACACTATGTACAGTCACTGACTCCTGTGGATGGAACAACACTATGTACAGTCACTGACTCCTGTGGATGGAACAACACTATGTACAGTCACTGACTCCTGTAGATGGAACAACACTATGTACAGTCACTGGCCCCTGTGGATGGAACAACACTATGTACAGTTACTGGCTCCTGTGGATGGAACAACACTATGTACAGTCACTGACTCCTGTGGATGGAACAACACTATGTACAGTCACTGGCTCCTGTGGATGGAACAACACTATGTACAGTCACTGGCTCCTTTGGATGGAACAACACTATGTACAGTCACTGGCTCCTGTGGATGGAACAACACTATGTACAGTCACTGGCTCCTGTGGATGGAACAACACTATGTACAGTCACTGGCTCCTGTGGATAGAACAACACTATGTACAGTCACTGACTCCTGTGATGGAACAACACTATGTACAGTCACTGACTCCTGTGGATAGAACAACACTATGTACAGTCACTGGCTCCTGTGGATGGAACAACACTATGTACAGTCACTGACTCCTGTGGATGGAACAACACTATGTACAGTCACTGGCTCCTGTGGATAGAACAACACTATGTACAGTCACTGACTCCTGTGGATGGAACAACACTATGTACAGTCACTGGCTCCTGTGGATGGAACAACACTATGTACAGTCACTGGCTCCTGTGGATAGAACAACACTATGTACAGTCACTGATTCCTGTGATGGAACAACACTATGTACAGTCACTGACTCCTGTGGATAGAACAACACTATGTACACTCAGACTCCTGTGGATGGAACAACACTATGTACAGTCACTGACTCCTGTGGATGGAACAACACTATGTACAGTCACTGGCTCCTGTGGATGGAACAACACTATGTACAGTCACTGGCTCCTGTGGATGGAACAACACTATGTACAGTCACTGACTCCTGTGGATGGAACAACACTATGTACAGTCACTGACTCCTGTGGATGGAACAACACTATGTATAGTCACTGGCTCCTGTGGATGGAATAACACTATGTACAGTCACTGACTCCTGTGGATGGAACAACACTATGTACAGTCACTGACTCCTGTGGATAGAACAACACTATGTACACTCACTGACTCCTGTGGATGGAACAACACTATGTACAGTCACTGACTCCTGTGGATCGAACAACACTATGTACAGTCACTGACTCCTGTGGATGGAACAACACCATGTACAGTCACTGGCTCCTGTGGATGGAACAACACTATGTACAGTCACTGGCTCCTGTGGATGGAACAACACTATGTACACTCACTGACTCCTGTGGATGGAACAACACTATGTACAGTCACTGACTCCTGTGGATGGAGCAACACTATGTACAGTCACTGACTCCTGTGGATGGAACAACACTATGTACAGTCACTGGCTCCTGTGGATGGAACAACACTATGTACAGTCACTGACTACTGTGGATGGAACAACACTATGTACGTCACTGATTCCTTTGGATAGAACAACACTATGTACAGTCACTGGCTCCTGTGGATGGAACAACACTATGTACAGTCACTGACTCCTGTGGATGGAACAACACTATGTACAGTCACTGGCTCCTGTGGATGGAACAACACTATGTACAGTCACTGACTCCTGTGGATGGAACAATACTATGTACAGTCATTGACCCCTGTGGATAGAACAACACTATGTACACTCACTGGCTCATGTGGATAGAACAACACTATGTACAGTCACTGACTCCTGTGGATGGAACAACACTATGTACAGTCACTGACTCCTGTGGATGGAACAACACTATGTACAGTCACTGACTCCTGTGGATGGAACAACACTATGTACAGTCACTGGCCCCTGTGGATGGAACAGCACTATGTACAGTTACTGGCTCCTGTGGATGGAACAACACTATGTACAGACACTGACTCCTGTGGATGGACCAACACAATGTACAGTCACTGGCTCCTGTGGATGGAACAACACTAAGTACAGTCACTGGCTCCTGTGGATGGAACAACACTATGTACAGTCTCTGGCACCTGTGGATGGAACAACACTATGTACAGTCACTGACTCCTGTGGATGGAACAACACTATGTACAGTCACTGACTCCTGTGGATGGAACAACACTATGTACAGTCACTGGCTCCTGTGGATGGAACAACACTATGTACAGTCACTGGCTCCTGTGGATAGAACAACACTATGTACAGTCACTGGCTCCTGTGGATGGAACAACACTATGTACAGTCACTGGCTCCTGTGGATGGAACAACACTATGTACAGTCACTGACTCCTGTGGATGGAACAACACTATGTACAGTCACTGGCTCCTGTGGATAGAACAACACTATGTACTGTCACTGGCTCCTGTGGATGGAACAACACTATTTACACTCACTGACGCCTGTGGATGGAACAACACTATGTACAGTCACTGACTCCTGTGGATGGAACAACACTATGTACAGTTACTGACTCCTGTGGATGGAACAACACTATGTACAGTCACTGGCTCCTGTGGACGGAACAACACTATGTACAGTCACTGATTCCTGTGGACGGAGCAACACTATGAACAGTCACTGACTCCTGTGGATGGAACAACACTATGTACAGTCACTGACTCCTGTGGATGGAACAACACTATGTACAGTCACTGACTCCTGTGGATGGAACAACACTATGTACAGTCACTGGCTCCTGTGGATAGAACAACACTATGTACTGTCACTGGCTCCTGTGGATGGAACAACACTATGTACACTCACTGACTCCTGTGGATGGAACAACACTATGTACAGTCACTGACTCCTGTGGATGGAACAACACTATGTACAGTCTCTGGCTCCTGTGGATGGAACAACACTATGTACAGTCACTGACTCCTGTGGATGGAACAACACTATGTACACTCACTGACACCTGTGGATGGAACAACACTATGTACAGTCACTGACCCCTGTGGATGGAACAACACTATGTACAGTCACTGACCCCTGTGGATGGAAGAACACTATGTACAACCACTGGCTCCTGTGGATGGAACAACACTATGTACAGTCACTGGCTCCTGTGGATGGAACAACACTATGTACAGTCACTGACTCCTGTGGATGGAACAACACTATGTACAGTCACAGGCTCCTGTGGAAGGAACAACACTATGTACAGTCACTGACTCCTGTGGATGGAACAACACTATGTACAGTCACTGGCTCCTGTGGATAGAACAACACTATGTACAGTCATTGGCTCCTGTGGATGGAACAACACTATGTACAGTCACTGACTCCTGTGGATGGAACAACACTATGTACAGTCACTGACTCCTGTGGATGGAACAACACTATGTACAGTCACTGGCTCCTGTGGATGGAACAACACTATGTACAGTCACTGACTCCTGTGGATGGAACAACACTATGTACAGTCACTGGCTCCTGTGGATGGAACAACACTATGTACAGTCACTGGCTCCTGAGGATGGAACAACACTATGTACAGTCACTGGCTCCTGTGGGTAGAACAACACTATGTACAGTCTCTAGCTCCTGTGGATGGAACAACACTATGTACAGTCACTGACTCCTGTGGATGGAGCAACACTATGTACAGTCACTGGCTCCTGTGGATGGAACAACACTATGTACAATCACTGACTCCTGTGGATGGAACAACGCTATGTACGGTCACTGACTCCTGTGGATGGAACAACACTATGTACAGTCACTGGCTCCTGTGGATGGAACAACACTATGAACAGTCACTGACTCCTGTGGATGGAACAACACTATGTACAGTCACTGGCTCCTGTGGATGGAACAACACTATGTACAGTCACTGGCTCCTGTGGATGGTACAACACCATGTACAGTCACTGACTCCTGTGGATGGAACAACACTATGTACAGTCACAGGCTCCTGTGGACGGAACAACACTATGCACAGTCACTGGCTCCTGTGGATGGAACAACACTATGTACAGTCTCTGGCTCCTGTGGATGGAACAACACTATGTACAGTCACTAACTCCTGTGGATGGAACAACACTATGTACACTCACTGACTCCTGTGGATGGAACAACACTATGTACAGTCACTGACCCCTGTGGATGGAACAACACTATGTACAGTCACTGGCTCCTGTGGATGGAACAACACTATGTACAGTCACTGACTCCTGTGGATGGAACAACACTATGTACAGTCACTGACTCCTGTGGATGGAACAACACTATGTACAGTCAGAGGCTCCTGTGGATGGAACAACACTATGTACGGTCACTGGCTCCTGTGGATGGAACAACACTATGTACGGTCACTGGCTCCTGTGGATGGAACAACACTATGTACAGTCACTGACTCCTGTGGATGGAACAACACTATGTACAGTCACTGACTCCTGTGGATGGAACAACACTATGTACAGTCACTGGCCTCTGTGCATGGAACAACACTATGTACAGTCACTGGCTCCTGTGGATGGAACAACACTATGAACAGTCACTGACTCCTGTGGATGGAACAACACTATGTACGGTCACTGGCTCCTGTGGATGGAACAACACTATGTACAGTCACTGACTCCTGTGGATGGAACAACACTATGTACAGTCACTGGCCTCTGTGCATGGAACAACACTATGTACAGTCACTGACTCCTGTGGATGGAACAACACTATGTACAGTCACTGACTCCTGTGGATGGAACAACACTATGTACAGTCACTGACTCCTGTGGATGGTAGAACACTATGTACAGTCACTGACTCCTGTGCATGGAACAACACTATGTACAGTCACTGACTCCTGTGGATGGAACATCACTATGTACAGTCACTGGCTCCTGTGGATGGAACAACACTATGTACAGTCACTGGCCTCTGTGCATGGAACAACACTATGTACAGTCACTGACTCCCATGGATGGAACAACACTATGTACAGTCACTGACTCCTGTGGATGGACCAACACTATGTACAGTCACTGGCTCCTGTGGATGGAACAACACTATGTACAGTCACTGACTCCTGTGGATGGAACAACACTATGTACAGTCACTGACTCCTGTGGATGGAACAACACTATGTACAGTCACTGACTCCTGTGGATGGACCAACACAATGTACAGTCACTGGCTCCTGTGGATGGAACAACACTAAGTACAGTCACTGGCTCCTGTGGATGGAACAACACTATGTACAGTCTCTGGCACCTGTGGATGGAACAACACTATGTACAGTCACTGACTCCTGTGGATGGAACAACACTATGTACAGTCACTGACTCCTGTGGATGGAACAACACTATGTACAGTCACTGGCTCCTGTGGATGGAACAACACTATGTACAGTCACTGGCTCCTGTGGATAGAACAACACTATGTACAGTCACTGGCTCCTGTGGATGGAACAACACTATGTACAGTCACTGGCTCCTGTGGATGGAACAACACTATGTACAGTCACTGACTCCTGTGGATGGAACAACACTATGTACAGTCACTGGCTCCTGTGGATAGAACAACACTATGTACTGTCACTGGCTCCTGTGGATGGAACAACACTATTTACACTCACTGACGCCTGTGGATGGAACAACACTATGTACAGTCACTGACTCCTGTGGATGGAACAACACTATGTACAGTTACTGACTCCTGTGGATGGAACAACACTATGTACAGTCACTGGCTCCTGTGGACGGAACAACACTATGTACAGTCACTGATTCCTGTGGACGGAGCAACACTATGAACAGTCACTGACTCCTGTGGATGGAACAACACTATGTACAGTCACTGACTCCTGTGGATGGAACAACACTATGTACAGTCACTGACTCCTGTGGATGGAACAACACTATGTACAGTCACTGGTTCCTGTGGATAGAACAACACTATGTACTGTCACTGGCTCCTGTGGAAGGAACAACACTATGTACACTCACTGACTCCTGTGGATGGAACAACACTATGTACAGTCACTGACTCCTGTGGATGGAACAACACTATGTACAGTCTCTGGCTCCTGTGGATGGAACAACACTATGTACAGTCACTGACTCCTGTGGATGGAACAACACTATGTACACTCACTGACACCTGTGGATGGAACAACACTATGTACAGTCACTGACCCCTGTGGATGGAACAACACTATGTACAGTCACTGACCCCTGTGGATGGAAGAACACTATGTACAACCACTGGCTCCTGTGGATGGAACAACACTATGTACAGTCACTGGCTCCTGTGGATGGAACAACACTATGTACAGTCACTGACTCCTGTGGATGGAACAACACTATGTACAGTCACAGGCTCCTGTGGAAGGAACAACACTATGTACAGTCACTGACTCCTGTGGATGGAACAACACTATGTACAGTCACTGGCTCCTGTGGATAGAACAACACTATGTACAGTCATTGGCTCCTGTGGATGGAACAACACTACGTACAGTCACTGACTCCTGTGGATGGAACAACACTATGTACAGTCACTGACTCCTGTGGATGGAACAACACTATGTACAGTCACTGGCTCCTGTGGATGGAACAACACTATGTACAGTCACTGACTCCTGTGGATGGAACAACACTATGTACAGTCACTGGCTCCTGTGGATGGAACAACACTATGTACAGTCACTGGCTCCTGAGGATGGAACAACACTATGTACAGTCACTGGCTCCTGTGGGTAGAACAACACTATGTACAGTCTCTGGCTCCTGTGGATGGAACAACACTATGTACAGTCACTGACTCCTGTGGATGGAGCAACACTATGTACAGTCACTGGCTCCTGTGGATGGAACAACACTATGTACAGTCACTGACTCCTGTGGATGGAACAACGCTATGTACGGTCACTGACTCCTGTGGATGGAACAACACTATGTACAGTCACTGGCTCCTGTGGATGGAACAACACTATGAACAGTCACTGACTCCTGTGGATGGAACAACACTATGTACAGTCACTGGCTCCTGTGGATGGAACAACACTATGTACAGTCACTGGCTCCTGTGGATGGTACAACACCATGTACAGTCACTGACTCCTGTGGATGGAACAACACTATGTACAGTCACAGGCTCCTGTGGACGGAACAACACTATGCACAGTCACTGGCTCCTGTGGATGGAACAACACTATGTACAGTCTCTGGCTCCTGTGGATGGAACAACACTATGTACAGTCACTAACTCCTGTGGATGGAACAACACTATGTACACTCACTGACTCCTGTGGATGGAACAACACTATGTACAGTCACTGACCCCTGTGGATGGAACAACACTATGTACAGTCACTGGCTCCTGTGGATGGAACAACACTATGTACAGTCACTGACTCCTGTGGATGGAACAACACTATGTACAGTCACTGACTCCTGTGGATGGAACAACACTATGTACAGTCACAGGCTCCTGTGGATGGAACAACACTATGTACGGTCACTGGCTCCTGTGGATGGAACAACACTATCTACAGTCACTGGCCTCTGTGCATGGAACAACACTATGTACAGTCACTGACTCCTGTGGATGGAACAACACTATGTACAGTCACTGACTCCTGTGGATGGAACAACACTATGTACAGTCACTGACTCCTGTGGATGGTAGAACACTATGTACAGTCACTGACTCCTGTGCATGGAACAACACTATGTACAGTCACTGACTCCTGTGGATGGAACATCACTATGTACAGTCACTGGCTCCTGTGGATGGAACAACACTATGTACAGTCACTGGCCTCTGTGCATGGAACAACACTATGTACAGTCACTGACTCCCGTGGATGGAACAACACTAAGTACAGTCACTGACTCCTGTGGATGGACCAACACTATGTACAGTCACTGGCTCCTGTGGATGGAACAACACTATGTACAGTCACTGACTCCTGTGGATGGAACAACACTATGTACAGTCACTGACTCCTGTGGATGGAACAACACTATGTACAGTCACTGACTCCTGTGGATGGACCAACACAATGTACAGTCACTGGCTCCTGTGGATGGAACAACACTAAGTACAGTCACTGGCTCCTGTGGATGGAACAACACTATGTACAGTCTCTGGCACCTGTGGATGGAACAACACTATGTACAGTCACTGACTCCTGTGGATGGAACAACACTATGTACAGTCACTGACTCCTGTGGATGGAACAACACTATGTACAGTCACTGGCTCCTGTGGATGGAACAACACTATGTACAGTCACTGGCTCCTGTGGATAGAACAACACTATGTACAGTCACTGGCTCCTGTGGATGGAACAACACTATGTACAGTCACTGGCTCCTGTGGATGGAACAACACTATGTACAGTCACTGACTCCTGTGGATGGAACAACACTATGTACAGTCACTGGCTCCTGTGGATAGAACAACACTATGTACTGTCACTGGCTCCTGTGGATGGAACAACACTATTTACACTCACTGACGCCTGTGGATGGAACAACACTATGTACAGTCACTGACTCCTGTGGATGGAACAACACTATGTACAGTTACTGACTCCTGTGGATGGAACAACACTATGTACAGTCACTGGCTCCTGTGGACGGAACAACACTATGTACAGTCACTGATTCCTGTGGACGGAGCAACACTATGAACAGTCACTGACTCCTGTGGATGGAACAACACTATGTACAGTCACAGACTCCTGTGGATGGAACAACACTATGTACAGTCACTGACTCCTGTGGATGGAACAACACTATGTACAGTCACTGGCTCCTGTGGATAGAACAACACTATGTACTGTCACTGGCTCCTGTGGATGGAACAACACTATGTACACTCACTGACTCCTGTGGATGGAACAACACTATGTACAGTCACTGACTCCTGTGGATGGAACAACACTATGTACAGTCTCTGGCTCCTGTGGATGGAACAACACTATGTACAGTCACTGACTCCTGTGGATGGAACAACACTATGTACACTCACTGACACCTGTGGATGGAACAACACTATGTACAGTCACTGACCCCTGTGGATGGAACAACACTATGTACAGTCACTGACCCCTGTGGATGGAAGAACACTATGCACAACCACTGGCTCCTGTGGATGGAACAACACTATGTACAGTCACTGGCTCCTGTGGATGGAACAACACTATGTACAGTCACTGACTCCTGTGGATGGAACAACACTATGTACAGTCACAGGCTCCTGTGGAAGGAACAACACTATGTACAGTCACTGACTCCTGTGGATGGAACAACACTATGTACAGTCACTGGCTCCTGTGGATAGAACAACACTATGTACAGTCATTGGCTCCTGTGGATGGAACAACACTATGTACAGTCACTGACTCCTGTGGATGGAACAACACTATGTACAGTCACTGACTCCTGTGGATGGAACAACACTATGTACAGTCACTGGCTCCTGTGGATGGAACAACACTATGTACAGTCACTGACTCCTGTGGATGGAACAACACTATGTACAGTCACTGGCTCCTGTGGATGGAACAACACTATGTACAGTCACTGGCTCCTGAGGATGGAACAACACTATGTACAGTCACTGGCTCCTGTGGGTAGAACAACACTATGTACAGTCTCTGGCTCCTGTGGATGGAACAACACTATGTACAGTCACTGACTCCTGTGGATGGAGCAACACTATGTACAGTCACTGGCTCCTGTGGATGGAACAACACTATGTACAGTCACTGACTCCTGTGGATGGAACAACGCTATGTACGGTCACTGACTCCTGTGGATGGAACAACACTATGTACAGTCACTGGCTCCTGTGGATGGAACAACACTATGAACAGTCACTGACTCCTGTGGATGGAACAACACTATGTACAGTCACTGGCTCCTGTGGATGGAACAACACTATGTACAGTCACTGGCTCCTGTGGATGGTACAACACCATGTACAGTCACTGACTCCTGTGGATGGAACAACACTATGTATAGTCACAGGCTCCTGTGGACGGAACAACACTATGCACAGTCACTGGCTCCTGTGGATGGAACAACACTATGTACAGTCTCTGGCTCCTGTGGATGGAACAACACTATGTACAGTCACTAACTCCTGTGGATGGAACAACACTATGTACACTCACTGACTCCTGTGGATGGAACAACACTATGTACAGTCACTGACCCCTGTGGATGGAACAACACTATGTACAGTCACTGGCTCCTGTGGATGGAACAACACTATGTACAGTCACTGACTCCTGTGGATGGAACAACACTATGTACAGTCACTGACTCCTGTGGATGGAACAACACTATGTACAGTCACAGGCTCCTGTGGATGGAACAACACTATGTACGGTCACTGGCTCCTGTGGATGGAACAACACTATGTACGGTCACTGGCTCCTGTGGATGGAACAACACTATGTACAGTCACTGACTCCTGTGGATGGAACAACACTATGTACAGTCACTGACTCCTGTGGATGGAACAACACTATGTACAGTCACTGGCCTCTGTGCATGGAACAACACTATGTACAGTCACTGGCTCCTGTGGATGGAACAACACTATGAACAGTCACTGACTCCTGTGGATGGAACAACACTATGTACGGTCACTGGCTCCTGTGGATGGAACAACACTATGTACAGTCACTGACTCCTGTGGATGGAACAACACTATGTACAGTCACTGACTCCTGTGGATGGAACAACACTATGTACAGTCACTGGCCTCTGTGCATGGAACAACACTATGTACAGTCACTGACTCCTGTGGATGGAACAACACTATGTACAGTCACTGACTCCTGTGGATGGAACAACACTATGTACAGTCACTGACTCCTGTGGATGGTAGAACACTATGTACAGTCACTGACTCCTGTGCATGGAACAACACTATGTACAGTCACTGACTCCTGTGGATGGAACATCACTATGTACAGTCACTGGCTCCTGTGGATGGAACAACACTATGTACAGTCACTGGCCTCTGTGCATGGAACAACACTATGTACAGTCACTGACTCCCGTGGATGGAACAACACTATGTACAGTCACTGACTCCTGTGGATGGACCAACACTATGTACAGTCACTGGCTCCTGTGGATGGAACAACACTATGTACAGTCACTGGCTCCTGTGGATGGAACAACACTATGTACAGTCACTGATTCCTGTGGATGGAACAACACTATGTACAGTCACTGGCTCCTGTGGATGGAACAACACTATTTACAGTCACTGACTCCTGTGGATGGAACAACACTATGTACAGACACTGGCCTCTGTGCATGGAACAACACTATGTACAGTCACTGACTCCTGTGGATGGAACATCACTATGTACAGTCACTGGTACAAGAAGCCAACCACAGAGACGAAACTCAATGTTTGAAACTCCCTGTTGATGTTGTTGTTGCACATTATTCAGACAGTAAACACTTTCATAGCAAATTGATGTGAATCTTGGCTGGAAACAGGCAATGTCCTACACTGGAAATATTTTGTTTTTGACACCCCTGATCTAAGAAAGAAGAAAGTGACTCACCTGCGAATGAACTGTTGTACACGTAGACCCGGGAACGGGGGTAGGAAGGTCGATCCTTGGTCCAGATCTTGTCGATCAGATTCTCCTTGACCTCAACCAGAGTCATGTTGACACTAACTGACAGAAATAACAATAATAATAATAACAGTGCCTCCCCTCTTTTACGTAAATGTTCAATTTCAAGTAGTCCAAACATTCGCTACCAGATGTCACTGACAACTAGTGGTGAACGTTGGAACTTTGATATAGCATTTATCCCCACCGCCACCATTTCTCTCACATCGTCCATGTTTATGGGAATTTTTTGGACTTTCCTATCTTTTAATGCGGGTGGTATTAAACGTGCAGTTACGAATTGAATGTCATTCAAACCTGTGAGACTTTGTTAGTCTTTCTAGAAAATGTTAAAAATATTTTTGAGTATAATAAAAGAAGCCAAAGAATTCTTATAAACATGCATGATATGAGGGAAACGGTGAAGGACAGCTTGAAGCATGGACAAAATTTTGTAAATTGGATAAAAAATAGTTACGATTCGTATTTTGAAAAGAGGTGTCTCTTCATTTTGCAAACCATTGATTTCCTAACTTTGTGGCTTGCTTTAAAACAGCTTCATAGATGTTAAGGTTAGTGGCCAGACGTAGGATGGTAACCAAGTACTGTACCTATCTGTTCCTCCAGCATATTCCAGGCGTCATTGGACATGAGTTTGGGATCAGCGCCCACTCTGGCTCCATACCCCAGCACTTCCCCCAACCACTCCGCCACCATGGAGTGTGCCACTTCCCACTGGCAGTCCAGTTGCTGGTCCGCCTGAAGTAAGTACCGGCCGTCTGTCCACAGCGCAGCTCTTGTCTTCGTTACTATGGCGAGTCCATTGCTGCCATCAAAACCCGTCAAGAAGTAGCAGCGTCTGTCGCGATCAGCCACGTACTCACTCTGGAACAGGAGGCCATGTCTACAAGAGTCTACTCTCTGAGCGCTGTTGTAGTTACTTACGTCAACAAGAGGCCTTGTCTACATGACTCTACTCTCTGAACACTGCTGTAGTTACTAGCGTCAACAGGAGGCCTTGTCTACAAGACTCTACTCTCTGAACACTGCTGTAGTTACTAGCGTCAACAAGAGGCCTTGTCTACAAGACTCTTCTCTCTGAACACTGCTGTAGTTACTAGCGTCAACAGGCCTTGTCTACAAGACTCGACTCTCTGAGCACTGCTGTAGTTACTAGCGTCAACAAGAGGCCATGTCTACAAGATTCTACTCTCTGAACACTGCTGTAGTTACTAGCGTCAACAAGAGGCCTTGTCTACAAGACTCTACTCTCTGAGCACTGCTGTAGTTACTAGCGTCAACAGGAGGCCATGTCTACAAGACTCTTCTCTCTGAACACTGCAGTAGTTACTAGCGTCAACAAGAGGCCATGTCTACAAGACTCTTCTCTCTGAACACTGCTGTAGTTACTAGCGTCAACAAGAGGCCTTGTCTACAAGACTCTACTCTCTGAGCACTGCTGTAGTTACTAGCGTCAACAAGAGGCCTTGTCTACAAGACTCTTCTCTCTGAACACTGCTGTAGTTACTAGCGTCAACAGGAGGCCATGTCTACAAGACTCTACTCTCTGAACACTGCTGTAGTTACTAGCGTCAACTGGAGGCCATGTCTACAAGAATATTCTCTCTGAACACTGCTGTAGTTACTAGCGTCAACAGGAGGCCTTGTCTACAAGACTCTTCTCTCTGAACACTGCTGTAGTTACTAGCGTCAACAGGAGGCCATGTCTACAAGACTCTACTCTCTGAACACTGCTGTAGTTACTAGCGTCAACAGGAGGCCTTGTCTTCAAGACTCTTCTCTCTGAACACTGCTGTAGTTACTAGCGTCAACAGGAGGCCTTGTCTTCAAGACTCTACTCTCTGAACACTGCTGTAGTTACTAGCGTCAACTGGAGGCCATGTCTACAAGAATATTCTCTCTGAACACTGATGTAGTTACTAGCGTCAACAGGAGGCCATGTCTACTAGACTCTTCTCTCTGAACACTGCTGTAGTTACTAGCGTCAACAAGAGGCCTTGTCTACAAGACTCTTCTCTCTGAACACTGCTGTAGTTACTAGCGTCAACTGGAGGCCTTGTCTACAAGACTCTTCTCTCTGAACACTGCTGTAGTTACTAGCATCAACAAGAGGCCTTGTCTACAAGACTCTTCTCTCTGAACACTGCTGTAGTTACTAGCATCAACAGGAGGCCATGTCTATTAGACTCTTCTCTCTGAACACTGCTGTAGTTACTAGCGTCAACAGGAGGCCATGTCTACTAGACTCTTCTCTCTGAACACTGCTGGAGTTACTAGCGTCAACAAGAGGCCTTGTCTACAAGACTCTTCTCTCTGAACACTGCTGTAGTTACTAGCGTCAACAAGAGGCCTTGTCTACAAGACTCTTCTCTCTGAACACTGCTGTAGTTACTAGCGTCAACAAGAGGCCTTGTCTACAAGACTCTTCTCTCTGAACACTGTTGTAGTTACTAGCGTCAACAAGAGGCCCTGTCTACAAAACTCTTCTCTCTGAACACTGCTGCAGTTACTAGCGTCAACAAGAGGCCTTGTCTACAAGACTCTTCTCTCTGAACACTGCTGTAGTTACTAGCATCAACAGGAGGCCATGTCTACTAGACTCTTCTCTCTGAACACTGCTGTAGTTACTAGCGTCAACAGGAGGCCATGTCTACTAGACTCTTCTCTCTGAACACTGCTGTAGTTACTAGCGTCAACAAGAGGCCTTGTCTACAAGACTCTGCTCTCTGAACACTGCTGTAGTTACTAGCGTCAACAGGAGGCCATGTCTACTAGACTCTTCTCTCTGAACACTGCTGGAGTTACTAGCGTCAACAAGAGGCCTTGTCTACAAGACTCTTCTCTCTGAACACTGCTGTAGTTACTAGCGTCAACAAGAGGCCTTGTCTACAAGACTCTTCTCTCTGAACACTGCTGTAGTTACTAGCGTCGACAAGAGGCCTTGTCTACAAGACTCTACTCTCTGAGCACTGCTGTAGTTACTAGCGTCAACAAGAGGCCTTGTCTACAAGACTCTTCTCTCTGAACACTGCTGTAGTTACTAGCGTCAACAGGAGGCCATGTCTACAAGACTCTACTCTCTGAACACTGCTGTAGTTACTAGCGTCAACTGGAGGCCATGTCTACAAGAATATTCTCTCTGAACACTGCTGTAGTTACTAGCGTCAACAGGAGGCCTTGTCTACAAGACTCTTCTCTCTGAACACTGCTGTAGTTACTAGCGTCAACAGGAGGCCATGTCTACAAGACTCTACTCTCTGAACACTGCTGTAGTTACTAGCGTCAACAGGAGGTCTTGTCTTCAAGACTCTTCTCTCTGAACACTGCTGTAGTTACTAGCGTCAACAGGAGGCCTTGTCTTCAAGACTCTACTCTCTGAACACTGCTGTAGTTACTAGAGTCAACTGGAGGCCATGTCTACAAGAATATTCTCTCTGAACACTGCTGTAGTTACTAGCGTCAACAGGAGGCCATGTCTACTAGACTCTTCTCTCTGAACACTGCTGTAGTTACTAGCGTCAACAAGAGGCCTTGTCTACAAGACTCTTCTCTCTGAACACTGCTGTAGTTACTAGCGTCAACTGGAGGCCTTGTCTACAAGACTCTTCTCTCTGAACACTGCTGTAGTTACTAGCATCAACAAGAGGCCTTGTCTACAAGACTCTTCTCTCTGAACACTGCTGTAGTTACTAGCATCAACAGGAGGCCATGTCTATTAGACTCTTCTCTCTGAACACTGCTGTAGTTACTAGCGTCAACAGGAGGCCATGTCTACTAGACTCTTCTCTCTGAACACTGCTGGAGTTACTAGCGTCAACAAGAGGCCTTGTCTACAAGACTCTTCTCTCTGAACACTGCTGTAGTTACTAGCGTCAACAAGAGGCCTTGTCTACAAGACTCTTCTCTCTGAACACTGCTGTAGTTACTAGCGTCAACAAGAGGCCTTGTCTACAAGACTCTTCTCTCTGAACACTGTTGTAGTTACTAGCGTCAACAAGAGGCCCTGTCTACAAAACTCTTCTCTCTGAACACTGCTGCAGTTACTAGCGTCAACAAGAGGCCTTGTCTACAAGACTCTTCTCTCTGAACACTGCTGTAGTTACTAGCATCAACAGGAGGCCATGTCTACTAGACTCTTCTCTCTGAACACTGCTGTAGTTACTAGCGTCAACAGGAGGCCATGTCTACTAGACTCTTCTCTCTGAACACTGCTGTAGTTACTAGCGTCAACAAGAGGCCTTGTCTACAAGACTCTTCTCTCTGAACACTGCTGTAGTTACTAGCGTCAACAGGAGGCCATGTCTACTAGACTCTTCTCTCTGAACACTGCTGTAGTTACTAGCATCAACAAGAGGCCTTGTCTACAAGACTCTTCTCT
Organism: Meconema thalassinum; assembly: GCA_946902985.2. NCBI lineage: Eukaryota > Metazoa > Arthropoda > Insecta > Orthoptera > Tettigoniidae > Meconema > Meconema thalassinum. Next base: position 331,392,234 of record OX336395.1, read on the forward strand.
CTGAACACTGCTGTAGTTACTAGCGTCAACAGGAGGCCATGTCTACTAGACTCTTCTCTCTGAACACTGCTGTAGTTACTAGCGTCAACAAGAGGCCTTGTCTACAAGACTCTTCTCTCTGAACACTGCTGTAGTTACTAGCGTCAACTGGAGGCCTTGTCTACAAGACTCTTCTCTCTGAACACTGCTGTAGTTACTAGCATCAACAAGAGGCCTTGTCTACAAGACTCTTCTCTCTGAACACTGCTGCCTTGGAAACCTGTCAGCATATTGTGATGTAGGAGGTCTTGCATGCAAAATTCCTCCCTTTGTTCAATGTTGCCAAGGAAACCTGTCAGAAGAGTCTGGAACAGGAGTTGTACAGGAGCTTACCTGGTGCTCGTCATTGGAGGTGACGATGTACGCTTCCACTGGCAGACCCTGCTCGTAGCTGTCCATGGTCATGACGTGACGCAGGTCTCGGAGCTGTTCCTTGGTGTCCACCATGCCTGGCGGTGCAGCCTTGTCGGGGGACAGAGGGCAATTCTTGCGACCTGGCACCACTGCTGCTCCCGTGGTCAGCGCCAACACCACTGACAACAGACAAAGGCCGAGTCATACACTCACTGGCAAGAAGGAAATTACTGTAATCAGCCACGAGGAGTAGTGGAGAAGGAATGGAAATAATTTGTGAGTCAATTGTTAAGGTGACCTCACTCATGACTTTTATAGTCCTGGATTTGGACTTGTTTACGCCCTAGGCCATGGTTCATTTCTGTACCCCGCCCCAACATACAACATACGCAGTGGCGGCGCTAGCCATGCGGGGCCCTGTGCGGTACGAGATTTGCGAGGCCCTTACTTCCGGGGGTCAATACTATCTAGGAATAAAAGTGAGGGAATTGCAATATTGTAGTTTTAAAATACAGTACTGTAGGCCTATCTCAAGAAGCAACAAAGAATGCTAAAAATGAACTCTTCTGCTCTTTTTCTGGCTGAAGTCTTTTATTAAATTAGTACGTTTACATGGCGAACTCACTTGGCGTATTGAATACCGTCATGTAAACGAAACGGGCCTCAGATCGTATTGAGTTTCAAGGTCCATACGGTACAATTGTGGGATCGGATCTGATCCAAACTGGTGTTCAGGAACGTAAACGCGTGTCGTATTGAAAGCGATTGTGCGCGCTCTTGAGTAAACATTTTTGAACTAATCCAGGCGTACTCTCATCTGTCGCCAACTCTCGAATTACCGGTACTTGTTTTAATTTCTGCCCATATTCTTCGTTTCTGTCGTGGTTGATAAGCGTAGTTTGTTTGCACGTTAATGCATTTTTGTCTGTTTTACCTTTAATGTCTGGTGTATCCGTACGTAAAATGTGGTCAGCAGAAAAAGTGAAAATACACCGCCTCACTTTGCCGCTTTCCCCATTTGTCCACAGATTGAATAACTTGAACACAGACTGGCTGAGTGGCGCAGCGGTAACTGTCTCGCCTGTTTTTCCCAAGGTAGCAGGATCAAATTCTGGCCCCGAGTGCTTAGGCCTAAATGCAAGGGAGACGTGTCAGTGGATTTACTGGCATGTTAAAGATCCCTTTCGGGGCAACATCCCGGCGTCTCTAAAAGCTTCAGTAATTGAAAGGGACGTGAAACCAATAACATATTATTATTATTATTATTAAAGTGAACATAAACTTGTTAAGAACAACAACAACAACAACAAAATCTTCCGCACATCCATGTTTCATGTTTACAAACAAACCGCCAAAAAATCGTCGGATGATAATTACGGGTCTTTTATGTTTTTCTGTTAAATACGAGTTGGCCAACATAACAGCAGGTTAGTTAGTTAGTTATTGTTTTATGGGGCGGAACTACGCGGTTAAAGTAAACAAATTTGGAATTAAATTAAAATTTTGAGGTGGATACCTGAATATAAAAAGACCAAAAATTAATAAAACAAAAAATTAAATAAAAATAAAAATTATAAAAATAATCAAAAATTACGGAAAAAATAAACATTATCTTTCAAAAACGAACAAGTCGTTGAGTCAATGTTCACTGGAGAATTTAGATTGCTGGCCCTAACCCAGTCTCACTTATAAAGCGGATAACGCGATCAGCAGCCACCGCGTCATCGGCTAATATAAGTTTGAGTGTCGTCAGCAAACCAAGGTTTCTTCGTAAGTCAGCAAGATCCACACACTCGGTTAAAATGTGGGCCACGGCTCCACAGGTACAAAGTGGGGGGTCTTCCCTTCTCATCAGGTACGAGTGGGTGGATTATGTAAGACCTATCCTTAGCCTACACAAAATGACGGACTCTCTTCGTGACCGGAAAGAGCTCCGCCACACGCGAGTAGTTCCCTTGATCGCGCTCAGCTTACAGCAGGTTGGCCACCATAAATTATATAGCCTACAGTATTGAAATGGATTTGTGTTCGCCATGTAAACGTAGTAAGTATATCTTTATAGTCCAAATTACAGTAAATGCCATTTCATTTTCTATGGACAGGATTGCGAGTGCTTGGGTCATGCTGTTTCTGAGAAAGGTTTTAACTAATCTTTATTTTAAGAAACTTCTCCGGGCAGCCGCAACTGTGACGGGAATACTAGCAACGTGTAGTTTCATGTATTATTATTACGGCTCGGATGTTCAAGACCTCAAAATAGCCCGAATATGCAAGCAAATGTGATCTGAAAATGACTATGGCCGTTCTTATTTTTATTATAAATCCGAGCGACAATCCCTTCGAGATCAAATTGTTAACTAAATTCCTTATTCCGATTTTCAAATTCATTTTCTGAATATTCATGTTTAAGAGGTTATTTACAGTGTGTAAACTCTAGTTCCCGTTCGGTGAGTTGAGGATGATTGCACACCTACAGGTGCCTCAAACTACAGCAATATCACGTTCTTACAAAAAAAAAAAAAGCTTGCCACGGTGGGTGAGTGGTTATCGTGTCGGTCTACCAACCCAGGATCACTCCTGGTCGTGGTAAGTGATTTTTGAAAGGCGGCAAAAATCACGGCATGCATTTCATACGTTGTTGTCATGTTAAAGAATCGATTTGAATTCAGTAGGCCGTGTTCATAATGGCAAAATTAATCTCGGGATTTTCCGCCAACACAAAGTTCCTCATCTCTCTACTAGAAAGCGCTTTAGTATCAAGGAGCTTAGATATCTAACCTCCTTGACTTTCACAATGCTTCAATAAACAACAAAATTCGACAGGCAAGCTGTCCTCTGGGTGTCAAATAACAAAGCTTGCACCCAGCACCCGAGGCCATACGATATTATTATAATTCTTATTACCAAAAACAATGCTGAAAATATGACAAATAAAAACCACTGTATTGTGACGATAATCACTTGATTTTCATCAGAAACTAATCGGCCATGAGAATAGATTTAAAAAGATGATTCTTCCTAAACATCCGAGCCCTCATTATGATTATCATCAGGGGCGTATATAAGGGGGTGCTGAGGGGTCTCCACCCCCCCCCCCCCACACTCTCCCCCGAAAAAAGCAAATGGAAATTAAGGAAGTGTTGCTTTGGGAAGAGCGTAAAATAATTGTAAATTTGGTCGTACCCTAATCTAATAGACGAAGTAAACAATTAAGATTGAAATTAGACTAACTCGTGGTGTAGTGGCTAGCATTCTTGCCTGCAGCCCCGCAGGTCCGAATTCGATTCCCGGCTCTGCCAAGAAATTTTAATCCTGGTCTGAGGGCTGGAACGGGGTACACTCAGCCTTGTGAAGCGAACTGTGAATTCCACAGAGCGGTACTTTTGAGAAATAAATTATCAATTTGTAAAAAAAACTGTTTAACTTTCTGCTTATTAAATTGACAAATACTGTATTTATATATTTGCCATTCATACTCCATGGATCATAATAGAAAATGCATTAAGTATAAAATGTTATTTGAGTGTTGTGTTGTATTTTACAACTTTTTTGTAAATTTTATAAATTAGAATTTTACAATTAACTCTTATCTGAAATAATTACACAAAGTTATATGCTCTAAGGTATTGGTTGATATTTCTGGGTATTTTGCGGTGGCAATCCCCTGAGAATACTCACAATTTTCCAGAATAGCAGCCCCCCCCCCCCCCGAAATAAATTGTATATACACCCCTGATTATAATGAAGTCTGTTACAAGCCGAGTGGAGACATTAGGATATGTTTCACATTAATGTAGTAGCCTATAGCCCGAGTTGACAGGGGTTGTTGAAGGTCACATTATTCACTCTATGGGGCACGAAGACCCCACACCGTCTCACAAAATGCCCCCACTGAACTCTGTTTTGGGCGAGTTCATGCCACATTCAGATGTCGACAAAGTTTGGAGATTTCATTTCACCAGGAACTTCGTGGTCTTCCTACTGGCCTTTTTCGTGATGGTTCTTCTTGAAAGATTTGTAAGACCATCCTGGCACTACAGCCCTTGAAGGGCCTACCAAGTGACCGCTGCCTAGCCTGCAGATATTGGGGTGACGCGTGGTCAGCGCATTGAGTTCCCTCGGCCGTTAGTCTTGATTTTAGTGACCGGGGCACTATCTCACTGTCAGACAGCTACTCAATTGTCCTCTCGAGGCTGGGTGCACCCCGGTCCAGCCCTCACATCAGAGTCTAAAATCCCTGACGGAGCCGGGAATTGAACCGGGGCCTCCGGGTGAAAGACAGGCGTGCTACCCCAACACCACGGGGCTGACCATCCTTAGTAAATGACCAGCCCATTGAAGTCTTCTGGGGTATTGGTGCTTGCTGTGATAGCAAGTGTGTGTCTTTATTGGCTCTTATTTTCCAGCTTTTGAGATACGGGGTCCAAAAATGGTCCAAAAGTTTTCCTATACACTTTATTTTTGAAAACCTGCGACTGGTGTTCTTCCTGTTTTGTTAAACTCCATGATTCTGCACCACAACGGGCCTAATGATGGTATTGTGTATTTTCAGTTTTGTATTTCTCGTCAAAAATGTAGATCCCAACTTTTTATTAGACTATTATTATTATTATTTTCGAGAGTTTTGAGTTTATGAGGTTATGTCCTAAATGCTGTGATTGTTCATTTCAAAGTTCCGGAATTCACAAATTTCCACTTTAGTATTATTTTTATTAATTGTTCTGTTATTGGTATTTTGAATGTGATTTATTTCTTGTAGATCATACTATTATTCTCACACCTAAAAACGTGCCATAAGTAATGGGAAGATCGTGATTTTCGGAACATTGAACTGGACAGAGCATTTAGGACGAGAATTTAGCGGAACGAGGGAAGTGGGCTAGGAAGAGGGGGGGGGGGGGGGGGAGGGAGGGGATAGTGTTTACAAGATCTGCTCATAGATGGCAATACGGGTCGACATGTTGCTAGTACGTCAGTCACACACCAGTCAGCGCTGGCGTCTTAGGTGGCAAGAATTAGCATGGCTGTCGGCCATCTGTAGTGAGGTAATCTGTGCTCACAGCCATGCAGAGCAGTGTATGAGCCCCCTTAAGCCACCAATACTTATTTAGCTTGAGGTCGTAGCCCACGCGCGCTTGTGATAGTGATCTGTTCTGACGGTGTGGGTATCGCAAAGTGAAAACACATGGAGGAGACGCTTCTTGTGTACATTATGTCCGGCACGCGACCCACTTGTCTCACAGACTCGGGACTTGTTCAGCGCTCGGCTGAAAGTGTTTACAGCACAACCAGTGCCTCGCGAAGACAGATTAATAATAATAATGATGATAATAATAATAATAATAATAATAATAAAAACAGTAACTCCGCCATTGTCCGGTCCCAAGTCCGGAAAGAGAAAGGAGGAGGGCTGACTGGTTTGGCACCCAGTTGGAAAATTTGCCAACCCTCTAAGGCTAACAAACTTAGTTGTGCAACGTTGGACTTGATCCAATCACTAAACCCAATATTAATATCATGGAAATGGCTTCTTATAATTTATATTACCCTGAAGACAAAGTCAGGCTTTCGGATTCCAGGGTGCCTGACAGTCCAAGTGTGACGAAGCTAGTGGGTGAATCGGAGCCCCACATGAACCTTGCTAAATTCAAGAATAAAAGAAAGTAGCCTACTATTTCGGAACATACAATATTAATTCTATCATTCAGTTTGGAAAGCTGAAACAGCTAACAGCGGAATTACACAGACTTGACATTTCAATACTGGCCCTACAAGAAACGAGGTACACTGATGAAGAATCCTTTGAATCAGACGGATTTTGAATTTTCAAGGGAAAACCCGGGAAGAAAATCATGAATAACACTCCACACCTGGGAACAGCTTTTCCAGTAAATAAGACATTCTTGAACACAATAGTTGACTTCAAGAGTATAAACTCGAGACTGTCACTCCACAAACCCTGATAAATGCCCATGCACCGATCAATCAGGACAATAAAAAGAACCCTGAAAAGGTGGAGGAGTTTTGGGAAACACTGGCGGACGCAATACACCGTCTGGAAGTCCAAAAGCTGGGGAGGAAGTGTTAATCTATTAACCCTTAATTACTAAGCATTCGTCTGAGAGACTACGCATGTTGGCTACATTGTGAATTATGTCCCCCACCCCAGGAGCTTATATCTAGTGGGACGTGGGTTGGCGACCACGGGACCCCAGCTGAGTCCGGCATTGCTTCCACTTACTTGTGCCGGGCTCCTCTCCGTCTTCTTTCTTGTCGACCTCTCTTGGTCAACTCTTGTTCTCTTCCGACGCCGACGGTATTAGGGTATCCGAGGCCTAGGGAGTCTCTTCCTTTCCCGCCTTAATTGACCCTTGTCTTATCTTTCCTCATACCCTCATTCTTCGAGGGGTCAGCCTTCTTTTTCTTTTCATATTATCTCCTGCGTTATGCTCAAGGCCCTCAAGGAGGCAGGGTGTGTGTAGCCCCACCACTTCTGGTGCACACTGGATAGTGCTACACCCTCAAGGGCTCACAGTATCTCCCGCCTTCTGCTCAAGGCCCTCAAGGAGGCAGGGTGTGTGTAGCCCCACCACTTCTGGTGCACCCTGGATAGTGCTACACCCTCAGGGGCTCACAGTATCTCCTGCCTTCTGTTCAAGGCCCTCGAGGAGGCAGGGTGTGTGTAGCCCCACCACGTTTGGTGCACCCTGGATAGTACTACACCCTCAGGGGCTCACAGTATCTCCTACCTTCTGCTCAAGGTCCTTAAGGAGGCAGGGTGTGTGTAGCCCCACCACTTCTGGTGCACCCTGGATAGTGCTACACCCTCAGGGGCTCACAGTATCTCCTGCCTTCTGCTCAAGGAGGCAGGGTGTGTGTAGCCCCACCACTTCTGGTGCACCCTGGATAGTGCTACACCCTCAGGGGCTCACAGTATCTCCTGCCTTCTGCTCAAGGCCCTCAAGGAGGCAGGGTGTGTGTAGCCCCACCACTTCTGGTGCACCCTGGATTGTGCTACACCCTCAGGGGCTCACAATATCTCCTGCTTTCTACTCAAGGCCCTCAAGGAGGCAGGGTGTGTGTAGCCCCACCACTTCTTCTGCACCCTAGATGATGCTACACCCTCAGGGGCTCACGGCTGGTGAGTTCGGGAGTTGGCGACCCCAATGGATTCCTGAGCTGGGTCTGTTTTTTCCCCTTGGGGCGGGCCCTCTCATCTTTCACTGTCCTATCTGCCTTTCATGGCTCTCCTTCCTTCCAAGTCCCTCAATCGTCATTCTTCGTGAGTTGATGGCTTTACTTTTGTTTCTGTCCTTTATTTGTTTACCATTTCTTCTTCTAGTATGTAAGTTTGTAGTTAGTATTGTATTAGTTATAGTTAACTTTCTCATCTCATCTTTCGCCATCACCCAAACCATTAGGGGCCGATAACCTAGATGTTAGGCCCCTTAAAACGTGGTAATTATGTCCTTTCCGCTTACGTAGGAGGCGAGGTAGCATCATCGGCTCTTACAACACCAATATTGCGTGAGTCATTGTTTGTCTCATCAAGGACCACCGTCGGCGTCGTCTGTGGTACGAATGATTAGTTGGTTGGTTGGTTCCTCAGTTTAGGGGCTGCGACAACGTGGTCATGTAGCCCCGTGTACTTTGGGTGTGTGTAGAATCTGTCTGATAACCTGTGTTAATTGTGATGGCTGTATTAGTGAGTGTATCTGTTTTTTAATTCAAGGAAGGGCTGCAACATTGAATTTATCAAATAGTTCCTACTTTTGCCGCCAAACGCCACCGTCTACGACTACCAGGCCTAGTTCAGAACTTAGCTACTAGACGCCACCTCAGTCGGCTCTTTCCAATGAACGTAGGAACCTAAGAGCGTTGTTTACATTCTTAACCTATACAATTTAGCTTCACACAGGAGTAATTAGTGGAAGGTTCTTTAACATGCCATAAATCTATGACATGGGACCGCCGGCTTTACTTCCCCCCCGCTATCTTGGGCATAGAAGCTCAGCATACTACCCACTACGCCCCCGAAGCAGCCACGAATGTTTAGTATTAACGTTATATTGAGAATGCAACCAACGCTTAAACCGTGGTAAGTAGCATGTTCTTCACAAACTATGGACACCGTGACACAGAACTACAGAGAAATGTGTGCCTTTTGTCCCTCAAAAAGGCGTTGCCTGACTTGGTTCTTTTGCCGTCACGTGTGTCGAGCATCAGGCAATGGTTTGCCAGGAATGTGATAACGCATGAAAATGCTAAAACTGGATGAAAATCTGTGAAAGAGATGCAATATTACTAATGGACATAATATGTTTAATCTAGACTAGCATTACCCGTCGCGGCTTCGCCCGCGAATATTCTAGTTGTAAAGAGTAAACTTTGCAAAATCTCAATCATGAATGCTATGACTGATTTATCCTTGGTATGAATAATCAGACTTTATCAATTCAGCTACTGGTGCATTGGTTAGGGGTTTGTCATTCCTTCATACGTATATCAGAGTGAAGTTAGTTTTCTGGGAATATCACAGACACTGTTAATTTAAGGACCTTTAAATGTGGTTTTCGGAGACCCTTTATAGTCGGGTGAAAAATACCTTTCGTACCACACTCACAAGTGAAAATTGCGTGAAAAAAATCGAGTGTGCCCCTTGACCCCCTTAAGCGCATTGTACTGTATGTATTGATGAATTTTACAGCTTAATTTGGTTCAGTGATAACCTCATAACCGTCTGGAAACTTTCCCAGTAATGTAATAATTGGAATCGCATTGCGTCTTACAGAAATAGATGGAACTCTGAGATTCTGTTACCATGGTTACCGTTTTGCATTCTTTCATTATTCCATTGTAAATATACATGTTTTAAGGTATTTATTTAATTGTGAGGCATTTAAAGAGTAAGTGAGTGCGTTATGCTGAACCTGTAGGTACCCCATATGTGTAGGTTGGTGATAATGGGACCTTATTTTCGGTACAAAACTGGAATGGGATCTTAACAGAATAATATAGGGAGGGATTGCGTAATAGAGAATATTGTTGAGCTAGCTAGCACAGGGAAGAACATAGATCCTGTGGCTTGAGTGTTGCTGGTGTTATAAAATGGTCGTAGATGGTCTTTGCTGAAACCATTATGTCATAAGAATAAATGTTTCATTTTGATAATTCTATCAGCAACCATTAAAAGTCTGAACACGCAATATAATTACCTCGACACGCACAGTGCAACGCACCAACCTCATCAAGTCACGAAATAGACTTCCAACACAGTTACCATCAATTATACTGCATTTCTGAATGGATTACAATATTCCACCTGGCGTATTCCTTTATAAGCAGTAGTAGTAATTACTTTAGGATGCCTTTCAAAAATTGCAGACATTAAAAAGCAAAAATGCAGAATTCTTAGAAAATATTCGACGCTACACAAGAAAATGGAATTTGGATCAAGAGACGAACTGAAGACCTCTGTAGTCTCACAGACAATGGACAACAATAGACTAGCCAAAAGATTATTCAATATAATTAACACAAAATAATCGAGGATAAATTGACTGGAAGAAACAAGGGTGGGGGTAGAGCATCCGGGATAAACCGAGAAATCTCCAGAACCTCAGTAAATAAGCACACCTTGCGATCTATCAGCAGGACTGGCACAGGATGGACAGAAGAACGCAAGAAGCAACACAGTGAGTGGGAGAAGAGGAGGGCAAAAGTCAAGTTCCAACGCGCTCTATGAATGGGCTTGAGAGAGTCATAAGAGAGTGGAGACATGTTCTTCAATCCAAAGGATTTCCTAATAGAGTACAAATAAGCAGACCTCGGGATAACATCAATATTGATTGCCTCGCATTTGTAGATGACTTCGCTTTGTTTGCTTCCTCTCTAGAAACAACCACTCAACAAGTAAATTACTTACATGATTGTGCAACCAAAATATGACTCAAGATATCTTCCACTAAAACCCAATTCATCTCTAATATAAAAGAAGCACCAGCTCATCTTCAAACCACCCACGGCCAGATCTTAAAAGTTCAAAAGTTAAAATATCTTGGGGAGTGGATCGAACCAAATAATTCTGAAAAGTTCACCGTCTCAACGCGAGTCAATAAATTCGAGACAGCCTTCCGCCTCACTCACCAACTGTACAATAAAATGTCCATCTCTAGGAATGCACAGTTAAGACAGTATCTAACTGTGATTAGACCGGAAGCACTGTATGCAGCGGAATGCCTAACAAACCGCGCAGCTGGCCCGATCGGGAGACTTGAAGTTAAGGAAAGAAAGATTAGAAAAATTCTTGGTCGTAAGTTCAAAGATGGAGGTTACAAGCTCTGGATTAATTCAAAAATACACTCCCACACTGAAAATATCTCAAGTGTAATACGGAAACGGAGAATAACATTCTATGGCCACCTCCTCAGAATGCCAGTCAGTAGATTCTTCAACCGTCTATTATCAAACTTCCGATGTTTATAGGTGATGCCTCTTTGGTTGGTGGAAGTGGATAAGGACTTGTTAAAGTTTGAAATTTCCGAATCAGACATCTTGCTCAGAACCCCATTGAAACAAAACCTCCGTCAAGTTCATCAAGAGGAAGTAACACGCAGCAAGAGATTTGTTCAATCGGATGAAGGCGTGGTGGGCTAACAAGAAGAAGAAAAGTTGAGATATCCCGGTCCCTAGAGGCCACAACGATAAAAGTACAAATGATAAGAGTTGAGCAGATTAAGAACTTTGGGCCAAAACAAAGAGAACCGATGAACAGTCGTGTAAGATTCCAAAGTTATAGCCATTCGTAAGCCAGGCAAGGATCAGGATGATCTCTCCTATGCCTTTTGTATAAAGTTCTTGAAAGACTCGTCTTAGATAGAATAACGGAGGCAGTCTACATTCCACAGGAGGTTGGATTCAGATCAGGGGAGAGTTGCACATCTCATGTGTTGAAACTAACACACTTCATTTAAGTTGGGTTTGACAGGAAAGATAATACAGGAGCTGTATTTATAGATCTATACTAATGACCAACCTTTACCCAAGGGAACGCAGAGGTTCATCTATGCAGATGATTGTGCCATCACCGCCAAAGATCATCATTTTGAAAATGTTGAACAGAAACTGACAATGGCATGGCTTACTACAGGGAGAACAAACTGAGACCAAATGTTGAACAGAAACTGACGATGGCTTGGCTTACTACAGGAGAACAAACTGAGACCAAATGTTGAACAGAAACTGACGATGGCTTGGCTTACTACAGGAGAACAAACTGAGACCAAATGTTGAACAGAAACTGACGATGGCTTGGCTTACTACAGGAGAACAAACTGAGACCAAATGTTGAACAGAAACTGACGATGGCATGGCTTACTACAGGAGAACAAACTGAGACCAAATGTTGAACAGAAACTGACGATGGCTTGGATTACTACAGGAGAACAAACTGAGACCAAATGTTGAACAGAAACTGACGATGGCTTGGCTTACTACAGGAGAACAAACTGAGACCAAATGTTGAACAGAAACTGACAATGGCATGGCTTACTACAGGAGAACAAACTGAGACCAAATGTTGAACAGAAACTGACGATGGCTTGGCTTACTACAGGAGAACAAACTGAGACCAAATGTTGAACAGAAACTGGCGATGGCTTGGCTTACTACAGGAGAACAAACTGAGACCAAATGTTGAACAGAAACTGACGATGGCTTGGCTCACTACAGGAGAACCAACTGAGACCAAATGTTGAACAGAAACTGACGATGGCTTGGCTCACTACAGGGAGAACAAACTGAGACCAAATGTTGAACAGAAACTGACGATGACTTGGCTTACTACAGGGAGAACCAACTGAGACCAAATGTTGAACAGAAACTGACAATGGCTTGGCTCACTACAGGAGAACAAACTGAGACCAAATGTTGAACAGAAACTGACAATGGCATGGCTCACTACAGGGAGAACAAACTGAGACCAAATGTTGAACAGAAACTGACAATGGCATGGCTTACTACAGGGAGAACCAACTGAGACCAAATGTTGAACAGAAACTGACAATGGCATGGCTCACTACAGGGAGAACAAACTGAGACCAAATGTTGAACAGAAACTGACGATGGCTTGGCTCACTACAGGGAGAACAAACTGAGACCAAATGTTGAACAGAAACTGACGATGGCTTGGCTCACTACAGGGAGAACAAACTGAGACCAAATGTTGAACAGAAACTGACGATGGCTTGGCTTACTACAGGGAGAACCAACTGAGACCAAATGTTGAACAGAAACTGACAATGGCTTGGCTCACTACAGGAGAACAAACTGAGACCAAATGTTGGACAGAAACTGACGATGGCTTGGCTTACTACAGGAGAACAAACTGAGACCAAATGTTGAACAGAAACTGACGATGTCTTGGCTTACTACAGGAGAACAAACTGAGACCAAATGTTGAACAGAAACTGACGATGGCTTGGCTTACTACAGAAGAACAAACTGAGACCAAATGTTGAACAGAAACTGACGATGGCATGGCTTACTACAGGAGAACAAACTGAGACCAAATGTTGAACAGAAACTGACGATGGCTTGGATTACTACAGGAGAACAAACTGAGACCAAATGTTGAACAGAAACTGACGATGGCTTGGCTTACTAGAGGAGAACAAACTGAGACCAAATGTTGAACAGAAACTGACAATGGCATGGCTTACTACAGGAGAACAAACTGAGACCAAATGTTGAACAGAAACTGACGATGGCTTGGCTTACTACAGGAGAACAAACTGAGACCAAATGTTGAACAGAAACTGGCGATGGCTTGGCTTACTACAGGAGAACAAACTGAGACCAAATGTTGAACAGAAACTGACGATGGCTTGGCTCACTACAGGAGAACCAACTGAGACCAAATGTTGAACAGAAACTGACGATGGCTTGGCTCACTACAGGGAGAACAAACTGAGACCAAATGTTGAACAGAAACTGACGATGGCTTGGCTTACTACAGGGAGAACCAACTGAGACCAAATGTTGAACAGAAACTGACAATGGCTTGGCTCACTACAGGAGAACAAACTGAGACCAAATGTTGAACAGAAACTGACAATGGCATGGCTCACTACAGGAGAACAAACTGAGACCAAATATTGAACAGAAACTGACAATGGCATGGCTTACTACAGGGAGAACCAACTGAGACCAAATGTTGAACAGAAACTGACAATGGCATGGCTCACTACAGGGAGAACAAACTGAGACCAAATGTTGAACAGAAACTGACGATGGCTTGGCTCACTACAGGGAGAACCAACTGAGACCAAATGTTGAACAGAAACTGACAATGGCATGGCTTACTACAGGGAGAACAAACTGAGACCAAATGTTGAACAGAAACTGACCATGGCTTGGCTCACTACAGGAGAACAAACTGAGACCAAATGTTGAACAGAAACTGACGATGGCTTGGCTTACTACAGGGAGAACAAACTGAGACCAAATGTTGAACAGAAACTGACGATGGCTTGGCTCACTACAGGGAGAACAAACTGAGACCAAATGTTGAACAGAAACTGACGATGGCTTGGCTCACTACAGGGAGAACAAACTGAGACCAAATGTTGAACAGAAACTGACGATGGCTTGGCTTACTACAGGGAGAACCAACTGAGACCAAATGTTGAACAGAAACTGACAATGGCTTGGCTCACTACAGGAGAACAAACTGAGACCAAATGTTGGACAGAAACTGACGATGGCTTGGCTTACTACAGGAGAACAAACTGAGACCAAATGTTGAACAGAAACTGACGATGGCTTGGCTTACTACAGGAGAACAAACTGAGACCAAATGTTGAACAGAAACTGACAATGGCATGGCTTACTACAGGGAGAACCAACTGAGACCAAATGTTGAACAGAAACTGACAATGGCATGGCTCACTACAGGGAGAACCAACTGAGACCAAATCCCTGTAAAACACAGACTTGTGATTTTCACCTTAAAAACAGACAGACCTCAAAATTAGATGGGAAGGAACTACACTAGAACACTGTACATTTCCAAAGCACCTTGATCGCGCTCTAACTTACAGGAGGGATTGCTTGAATACCAAACAAAGAAGGCAGCCAGAAACAACATTATAAGGTAACTAAAAGGCACAACATGGGGAGCTAACCCTAGCGCTGTAAGAACCTCTTGTATTGCACTGTGCAAGCCCAATCACGCTAAAATAGTAGATGTTGCTCTTAACGACACTTGTCGTCTCATCACCGGATGCTTAAAGCCCACTCCTCTGGACAAGCTCTACAGCCTTGCTGGTATTGCACTTCCTGACATCCGTAGAGGTAGCGGCAAAGGGTGAGAAGAAAAAGGCGCAAACTTTATATGGATACCAACCAGCAAACCCACGACTAAAATCAAGGAAAAGCTTCGTCTGAACAACAGAGGCTCTTGTCGGGACACCGAACTGATCTATGGCGCGCAAGGTTTAACAGCCCTGAGGGTTGGCTCTCACCATGTGAAAAGTTACTCACAGGCTACACAGAGAAATGGATCACATGGAGACAGTGGCGGATCCAGAAGAGGGGGGGGGGGGGGCCAGGGGAAAGTCCCCCCCCCCCCCGATAAACCAGTTGTCTGCTACATTGATATTGCCGATAAAAAATATTGTTTCAGCAAACTGCACTGCATGTAAACTCTTTGCTGTACTGCCTGCATTCATGAATGTGGTCAATGTTTGTTATCATATACCGTAGTATGTAATGGCAACACTGTTAATATAATCGCTACATCGACAGTGTTGCAAGTGCAGAGAGATCTTTCAGCAGCCTGAAACTTGTTAAATCATGGCTACGAACGCGAATGACAGAGGAAAGGTTGAATGGCTTGTGTCTGTTATTTGTTCACCGTGATATAAATGTTGATGTTGAAAAGTTCTAGAATGTTTCTCTAAAAGGGGTAAACGAAGGATTGCCCTGGATTTTATTTTGTAATAGGCATGTATTTTGCCTAGGATAGTCACCAAATAGAATCCCAATCAATATTCAGTACAATTGGTTTTTGTATTTATATTTATGTGACTAGTAGTGACTCAGTGACTGAGAATGTTGGTACTGTGCACATATCTTGTAACATTTGTGTAGTACGGTAGACTTGTATATTGTCTTCAGATAGTCGCTATGATTGCAAATGTTTTAATACATATTAGACTGTGTAATGTGCATTAAAATGTGGAAATGTACATATTCTGTAGAATTAAAAAGTTTCTTTTTTACATAATGACAATGACTTGAAACTGAAACCAATAAACCATTTTAATATCATGATTTTCTTGTAGAATTATAAAGTCTGGTGGTTGGATGTTATGTGTAGTGTGTGTAGATCAAATACAAATTTAGTAATTTTATTACATATTTTCTCTAGCTACTCTGAAATCGTAGAGTGCCCCCTCCGAGGTGAACCTCTGGATCCGCCACTGCCCAACAAGTTGCACCTTGGAAGACTTGGTACGTGCAATAGAGGTTGCTAACTTCAGGGTGGCAGCAGTCAACTAATGTAAATATGTTCATGTAAAATATTATGCATTCAACTTCGTACAATGTAAGTGCTTTTGACACGAATAAATAATGAGCAAAAATATTTGCCATAATAGCAAATGGTGTAAATCCGAATTCATAGAATAATGTAAACTCATGTTATAATATTCGCCAAATCAACTCTTAAAACACTTAATTGTCTATATTTTACAGACTATGTGTAGGTCATGTTTCAAAACTCGTTGGTTTCTTCTTCAGCACAGAAACAGAACTTATCCTGAGTAGACTAACCTAACAAATGGATATCGTTACAACAAGAATTAAATTAAGAAAAAACATTAAAATATAATCTTTTGGAAATATCTTTGAAAAATCCGTATTTTAGATGTAACATAATGGTAATAATAGTATTCGTTTGGTAAATATCTTCTTCAAAATAAATACCGGTAGTAAAAGTCTCTGTTGTTTTAGTCATGAATGTATTTGTATACCTTGGATTTGTTCGGATGTTATGTTCTTATATTAATGTTTCAGATGTGTATTTTTATTTCTCTGTATTAAATATTCATGAAATGAGATTGATATTTATTTGGTCTCCAATAACTGTCATTTCCCAGAGCAATGGATGGAATATTTTCAAGGCCTCGTTGGAAATCCGGCTTTAAACAATTTGGTATAAAGGAGCCACCATTAAGTACATTCCAACCTTTCACAACGGAAGAAGTAAGGAATTGCATAAAGAATCTAAAAAGTGGAAAAGCGGGAGGGCCAGATGGAATCTATAACGAGATTTCAAGAGCGTCAGAACAGGATATCACAGAACCATTGACCCTACCTTACAATGAATGTATGAAGAAGAAGGAAGTCCCCAGTTCATGGAGGGAATCAACCATCCTCACTCTGTTCAAAGGACGATCCTAGCTCATATCGCGGAATAGCGCTGGGAAACAATATTTTTAAGATATTCTCAAAACTCTTGAAGAATTGCATGTCATCATGGGTAAAGCAAATAATACCTCCAATTCAATATGGTTTTGTGGAAGGTAGATCCTCGTTACAAGCAGTTGGAGACGTCCTCCGGGAAATCACCGAAGCCCTAGCCCAACCAAGTACACCTCTATATGCCATTTTCATTGACTATGCCAAAGCGTTTGATAGCATAGATAGAAACTTTCTAATCCACAAACTTGAGACAATTCCAGACGTAATGGAACATGAAGTGGAGATATTGAAGCAAATCCTCAACGATAACTTTGTGAAGATATTTGATGGAATCACTTATACATCACCCATAATTCAATCAAAAGGAGTATTGCAGGGTGATCCTATGAGTCATTTACTTTTTAATGTGGTGACAGCAGACATTGTACAAGTACTTCATGAAACCAATGTAAAGCTTATAATATATGCAGATGATATGGTGTTATTAGTCAAGAATCCTGTCATCCTGAAGAATTGCCTAGATAGACTCCAGTACTGAGCGAAGGATAACTCCGTGAGCATTAACAGTGAGAAAACAAAAGTTATGAAATGTAGACGGGGTGGGAAACCGTGTGCATCGGACAAGTTCACCTGTGGCGAAGACCAGCTTGAAATCCTTACCTCGTACAAATACCTGGGAATCACTCTGCAATCAACAGGAACAGCCTTTACTACACACATTAAAGAAAAAGCAGCAGCAGCCATCAAAGCAATGTATGAAATTCCTAAAGCTTACAATCTATCACTAGCTACAGCAATGTCACTATTTAAACTTAAAGTGGCCCCAGAAGCAACACATGGTATTCACCTCATATGGAATAATCTTTCGGTAACAAACTTAAAAACGACTTGAAGATATAAAAGCTAGGTACTTAAAACGCATTCTGCAGATATCCAAGTTTTCGGGAAATCGAATCGCATATCTTCTTGGAAATTAAACATTCTTTCTGGAATATATCAAATCGCTCTTCAAGCTACCCAACACGGCTGCCTTGGACGCGGTCTTGGAAGAAAGGAAAACTAAGGCACGTCAAATTCCTAGGGAATTTTCGATACTGAAGCAATGAAAAATCACGAATGGAAAGGACGTCTTCACGCGTTACGCTGCACATGGTTTTCATAGTAAAATATGTACAAATCCGAAATTTCACAAACCGACAGAAAAGTGCATATGTCGCCTATGTGGGAAGCTATGCTCTCTGTATCATCTTGGAGACTGTGCTAAAAGATCACAACCGATCAGCACATTGCTAAAGACTGATAGAAATCAGTATTATTTTATTCATGTTAATTTTCTTTCTTTGTACACTTGGTGTTTAATTAATAATACATTATTTCTTTGTAACGGAGATGTGTATTGCATATAGACATAGCCTACCTTCAAGAACTGATAAACTATAAAATGTTATTCTGTGTTTTATGTTATTAATATGTTGCGGTATTTCGAATTTAGGAAATATTAGAGCTTAAATTGATTAAGACGTTGGAAATTGTAAAATAATTTTGTATGATTATCAAACTTCATGTGTTATTCTTCTTTGCGTTATGTCGAACATGTCGTGGATTTACGGTGTTCAATGACTTCGTAATAATCTAACTTAGAGCATCAATTCCTTATTCCGTGGATAAGTTCTTCAGTCCCAAATTTTAACTGTTTTGTTGTTGTTGTGTATTCTTGAATGAATATTTAACTTAAACGTAAAATATTATTGGGCTTATACAATGGAAAACAAGTAATTGCAGTTCTTTCAATGAGTTGAAAGATGAAAACATAAGAATAAAGAAGTTATCCAAGATGCCGTGCAGGTCAAAATCAAACAGGAAATAGCTATTCTTGTGAGTTGATTTAAAGACCGCTGTGGTGTTGTTACTCGTTAATGGATGATAGTAGAATCATATTTTGTTATATTGCGTGTGAATTGGTTGAAGAGCGTGTTGAAAATAATAGACTGTTTTATTTGTTAAAATTTAAAATATGGAATAAATAACTTGAATATTAGTAATTCTATTTAGATTATCATATCATATTCCGTTATTATGTTCTTAAGTCCCGACTGCCAACTAAGTTGTGTATATTTAATCGAAACTTGAAATATTTATTGGGATTTTTCATTGGAAACAGATAATAATAATTCTTTCAAAGAAGTCATTTATTTATATATTCATTTATTTACTTATATATTTATTTATTTATTTATATTGAAGCCTAGAGTCCTCTTCCTCCTACACCCGTTACAGTTACACACACTATTACAGCCATCCCATGAACACAGGTTGTCAGACAAACTCAACTCATATAATTATACCCTATTACACGAGTTCCATCATGTAAGAAAAAGGACTTAAGTGCCCGTTCTCTTGACGCATTCAGAGCCATTGCAATATTTTTAAAATTAGTTTCGCCCTCTATATATTGTAGGAAACACATCTGGTCGACATCTATTCACCGTATCAATTCCAATACCAATATTTATTCACCATATCAATTCCAATACATCTTTCGCCGCCATATTGTACGGTAACTTTTCTTAACCTATTTCGTTTTGTCGAGTGTAACCGCAAACTGTAACCAAACCTAACCCAGGTTAAAACCAGAGGGAGCGCCAAAACATGCCTAATGTCCTTCAACGAGATAGATGTCTGTTTGTGATGTTCCGACAAGTATTAGTGATTCTGGCGCACTTCACATGGACAAGATCAACACAGAAGAAGCCTGCTCAGGCTTACAAATTGGTTATGTGTTATGCATGCCCATGGATCAAACTGGCAGTGATGGTATCAGACCATCCTTGGACATCTGCCATGGCAACTCACCGCCCTCCTTATGGCAAGGTCACAGCCGACTAGTGTCAAACACTACGGTGGGGGGAAATTAGTAACATACAGTATTTGATTGTAGTATTACATGGTTATACCTCTAGTCACCTCAAGACCTAAGCGGTCCCTTTGATGTTTTGGTTAGCGAAGAGGCTAACACGCCACTTTTTCTGCTTGTCTTGGCGCACAAGATTCTCCAGCCCGTGTTACTATGTTTCCATAAGCTGGCTTCACTTCAGAATTTCCTTTGTAAAAGTCTATGAATACATGTTTCATTTTTACGTTAATTGGGAGCTTTACCAACTTTGCTTTTCATGTGATGAATTGTGTGTGTGAACATAGTTCTTAGTGGTATTTGGAACTGTAAGCAGAGTAACTCAGTACGAATTTGGTATTATATTACGTAGCGTTTTGAGTGGCAAAAGAGCACCCGGGCAATTCGATTTTATAGCGAAACAGGCTCAAAGGTTGGCAACACTTGCACAAAGTTCAACATGGTTTCCTCAAGTTGGCAACATGTTCAAACTGGAGATGTAGAGCTTGAATCACCAATAAAAAAAACTTCAAATGTAACAAAAGTGGAGAGAAGTTGAGTAAAAGGAGCAAACAATAGGTTGAGGGATGACAATCCAGAGTTTCCATGCGGGAAGGGATATTATCCTCAGGACTTGACCCAGGGGCCTATATAGAAAAAAAAATCGGTGGGGGGGGGGGCTGACTATCCTGGAAAATTGTGAGTATTCTCAGGGGATTGTCACCGCACAATACCCAGAAATATCAACCAATATCTTAGAGCATATAACTTTGTGTAATTATTTCAGATAAGATTCAAAGTTTCGATAGCCTACAATTACTGGCGATATAAAAAAAGTTGTACAACACAACACTGAATAAAATGTTACACTTAATGAATGTTCTATCATGATCTAAGGAGTATGAATGGCAAGTATCTAAATATTTGTCAATTTACTAAGCACAAAGGTAAACAGTTTTTTTTACATGTATTTCTCAAAACGCGTACTGTGGAATTCACAGCTTTACCTCAGAAGGCTGAGTGCACCCCGTTCCAGCCCTCAGCCTAGAATTAAAATTTCTTGGCAGAGCCGGGAATCGAATTCGGATCTCCGGGGTGGCAGCGAAGAATGCTAGCCACTACACCACGAGTTAGTCTAATTTCAATCTTAATATTGTTTATAACTTAGCCGATAAGTTAAGATTAGGGTACAACCAAGTTTACAATTATTTTATCCTATTACCAAAGCAGAAATTTCCTAATTTTTATTGGCTTTTTTTCGGGGTGGGGAGCTGGAGCCCCCTCAGCACCCCCCCCCCCCCCCCTTACATACGCCCCGGACTTGACCTGACGTTTGGTATAGTACGTTAGCTATTGATGGTATCTTGGTTTTCACGACCAGTGAATTAAAACTCAGCAATGCTTCCAGGTTTGTGCCGTGTCTTGAGCGAGGTTTCGCCCAATTCTCAAAAATGTGCAACGGTTATAGTTAGAGCTCTGTGTGGAGAAACAAGACATTATCCACATCCGCACGGCTGTTATCCGAACCTACAGGCATTACAATAATATGTTTAATAATTACATAAAATATTGAATCAGCACAATTAGACATTTGAGGAGAAAACCGTTACCTTAGGCTTTGTAAGCCAGGTGCTTTGTTTTAAAATTAATATTATACAAGCATAATTGCAACCCTTTTCAGTTCGGACAGTTAATTATGTTTAATGACATAATTTGAATGACGTTAGACTAAATCATCATCTTACATTTGTCTTGAAAAACAAACATAACAGAAAAATACGCCATTAACATCCGGGTCATAGTAATAATATTTATTTATTTATTTATTTATGTTGTGAACATTACAGGAAGCCCCAATTACATTGCTCACTACTAGAATTACCTAATATACACCAATATATAAATAGAAATACAAAAGATACTTAAAGAGAAGATATAGATAGAGATACACGTTATAAATAAGAAGAAAATAAGGGTTAGCTATGAGAAGGAAATGGGCTGAATCAGTACAATATATTACAAGACATCTTGCAGTTTATCACAGGACGCTGCAAACTGGTTTTCTGACATACTGAAAATATCTAAGTCAAGATGATGAACTTTATTATAGTGGGATAAAATCCTGTTAATCGGTGAGTTTTTATGGTTGTCTGTGTGAACTCTCGGAATAAAGAAAATGTTTCGGAATCTACTAGGTTTCACAGCTGGGACATATAACGTAATTCTCTCTCGAATTTTAGCGTCGTCAATTTTATTGTTTACTATTTTATAAAGGAAAAGCAGGTCCTGGCAATTTCGCCTGTGAGATAGTTTTCTGACATTGAAGGACTGTAATATAGATGTGTACGATTCGTAAGAGGGATATTAGCCAAATCTTTAGTAATATACATATTTTAAAAATCTATGAATAAATGTTTTACGTTAATTGGGAGCTTTACCAACTTTGATTTTCATGTGATGAATTGTGTGTGTGAACATAGTTCTTAGTGGTATTCAGTACGAATTTGGTATTATCCGCTATCCTCCCAGGGCTTTATAGTGGGAGAACAGTGAGCGTAGCGCTAATAGCACTGTTGGCAGCTTGTCTGTGAGCTATAGCCTGCGAGTTGACAGCTTTACAAGACAGGCTGAGACCAGAATACTGTTGCCAGCTACTCCAAGTGTTAGCAAGTTTCTCAGTGTATGCCAGAACTTGTAGAAACAAGACAGTTATACCACCAACGTTGTTGATTCAATGCTACCAACTCCTGCAAGGAAAATATTTCGTGCAGGAAGAGGAGGCATCTTACTGTAACCTCTAAAGAGTAAATAATTCATTATTTGAAGAAATGTTTGTCCCCCGTCACTACGTAGTCTTTATGTTCTGAGACTTGACGCCTGGAGGATAGGCCACCACACGACCCTGTGTGTTGCACACACTGCCGCATTACCCGGCGTACACCTACACAGACCCACATCCTCAAAATAGTCGCCGTTGGGCGTTATGCACTTTTGCCAACGTTGGTGTAGCTCGTGGAAACACCGCAGTTGGCAGGAGGGTATTATTTCCGTTTTACCAACGGGGTTGGAGATGAGATGCGATGAAAGTCTTTGTGGCGGATGTTTTTTACGGCCGGATGACCTTCCTGACGTTAATCCCATGAGAGGAGTTCATGAATGATGGTGAATGAAACTGGGCAAGGATGTGGAAGGAAGCGGTCGCGGCCTGTCAGAAGGTACCGTCCCAGCGTTTGCCTGGAGTTGAAGATAGGGACACTACGGAAAACCATTTCAAGGACGGCCAACGGTGGGGCTCGAACCACGAGTCTGTAGAGAGCTTGGTCCCATGGGTTAGCGCTGCGCGTTAGCGAGCGCGGCTACTGCGGTCAGTCACTACAAACATGGTGTTGTATAATCCGCGTCATCTCTACTTAGTATTGTGATCGATCCAGTCAGGGTCAATTACCGGCCCCGGATGACAGAAGATCGAGAGGAGACCGGAGGGTCAGTATGACGTCATGGCATGACGCGGCGAGGCAACCGCGAGAGTAGGGGAATGCTCCAGAAGGTTCCAACCCCTTCCACTTTCTTTTTCTCGAAGGAGGACGCAGTACCGGAATGTTCAGTGAGTCAATAGTGCGTGGACGAGTATGTTATCCAGCGGAGCACGGACGAGTAGCCCATGTCACGTAGACAGTAATTTGCATCGGGAACTTGAATGGTTTTCGTGAGTGATCAGCAGGCCATGAAGCATGAAGCTAGCGTGCATGTAATGCCAGTGAGTTGTTTACAGTGAAGTATGTCAGTTTGTTTGTCGAACAGTGTGAATTTCAAGACGATATCGGGCTCGCTAGTATGTGAAGAAATAGTCAGAACTGATAAAGGAAGGTCCGTTCATGCCGATAATTTATGTTAATTAAAGATGAATACCAGGAGGTGTTTAACATTACGAGTATCAGGGAAGGAACAATAATAACGATAGTCGAGGCGAAGCAATATTGCGAGGCCCTATATTGTAACAGACATCCATTCGAAAATAGCATAGCAGTGCGGCATTTTAAGAGACGCAGTGAGAATGCAGCAGGGAAGGCTACATCTACTTTAAGCTTGTGTTGGAAGACTGCAGGCCGCAGGCAACTTGATATGTCGGTCAAGGCCAGCTCGAAATAGCTCCTCGTGGAAGGAAGTGTGTCACTGGTTGAGGAAAGTGAATACATATAATTCAAGTGAACCAGGAACTAGACGCTATAGTGCGTGGGCGTGAAAGTGCTCTGATATAGTGAAATGTAATATTGCCACACGGCGGCATGAACTTAATAACCACGGACTCAAATACTCTGGGAATCAACATGCATATTAATACGCAAATCATGCTGCACTGAACCTCTAAAGGGGCCATAATGGGGTGAACGGTCGCAACGAGATGGACGAGTGGACCATGGTTGGGACGTCAGGAGACGCCGCTGCTGAAGGTGACCGGGGGCAACCAGTGGGCGGACATGGGCGTCGCCAGGAGATCGAGAGGTGCCGGGGGCGTATACCTCTACCAGTACGCTGGGAGACCACATCGCGGAGACGCTGGAGGAACAACGCCGCCCTAATGCCGCAGACGACGCCGACGCCAGGGGTTTCCGAGGACACCGGATATAAAGTAAGACGTTTCATTTCCATCCTTGTTCATCAGGAAGAAGAGAACTTCTACCTCGGATAGCCGTGCCATGAGATAACCTGAGAACGTGTAACTTAACGCCATTTATAATCATTTATTCCAGATTGAAAAAGAGCATCATTTTCTCATAGGGTTGTACAGATTTTTTGTCCTTTCTTTTCGGGTCGTTTTGACTTACATAAATTATCAGTATCAATGGTAGGAGTAAGACATACGTTTATTCTCTGAGACATAATAATAATAATAATAAGTTGAAATTGGGTAATGATAATATGAGATGCCCATTTTGCTGGGAGATTCTAGCATTTCGATTTCCGAGGTCATTATACGAATTTTATTCTGAAAGGTTTGTCACGGATTGCATAGATTTTAATAGCAAAATGAATATGGTTGGAGATTGTCGAATAAGGTTCCTTGGATAGGATGCCATATTATCATACGACCTCGTGGTCCCGATAAAGTTGATACGCTCTGTTAGTGTGGGTTCTTGAGACATGCTAATAATGCATGATTTTTTTTGTAGTGATGTTGTGTAAAGTTAATGTGATAATTAGATATGGTATTATTTCGTCATATATGACGAGGTTATTCACGGGGCGACGTATGTCCGTTGAATTGAATTTGTGAGGACAGGGTCCTCTTGACGAACGTGCTACGTTTATCGATGAGTTGTATATTGAATAGCGCAGGGGTGTAATTGATAGTGCGCTCGACAGTCAGATTGTTCGGATCCTCACACAGAGTGTTCGACGGAAGGGTTGCGATTAAATGTTCGTTGTGAGAATGAAATACGCTAGGGGGCCTTATTACGAGGTTCTTAACCTTTCATAAACATTAGACAATGCTATAATTTAATTACAATAACAGATATGACAGTGTGGATCAAGGTTGTTGGAAAGGCGAATATAAATCAGTAATAATAATAAGAATTAGTAGTGTAAATATGTAAGCACAATCTGGGTGTGTTAATAATGTATGATAAGTTATAATTAATTGTTGAAATGCCATATTATGTGAAGCTGAGTTGATGTTTGAGTGCTATTTGATGTAATATGATGCTCTTTAGTTATTAATTTGCAGTTCGATAGAGGAGATCCGTCCATTGCTGTATAAGGGTAGACAGTTGTAATATACATAGATATTCAATATTTTCTTAGAGTTTTTGCCGCAGGTGAATTTTGTGATAAGTGGCTAGTGATGTTTACATGCGTGTGCACCGATAAATTAAGGTTAATTTAGCTTTTTGAAAGGCGATCTCCTTGTCGGAACTTTAAGATAGGACACCCACGAGTTTGAATAAGTATATATTTTGTTTGTTTGTTTAGGGACTATGAACTTTTTTTTTTCGGACTTTGTCCCACCTTAACTCTATACTCGTGCGTGGTAGGCAGGTTGCATATTTATTTATCCTTTGGCCAATAAAGGAGCAGATGTGATTTTACGAGGGCTTTTCCTTTCTTCTCTGTTTGTTAATTCAAGTTAGGGAATTTGCTTTTGAATCCTGGTTCAGTTTATTTGCCATCCCAACCCGTAAACGACCCTAGACCCTTTGTCTCTGGCTCGCTGGAGCATTTCTTTTAGTCTTGTCTGTATGAACCAAGATTCACGCCCTAATTTCTTTTACCCACTCCCTTGGCTGTTTCTTCTGATGGGGCCGGGATATTGGCCGGGTGATTGCCTGTCCCATTGGAGAAAGGGGCACAGGGAGGGGAAGTGGCGCCGCTAACGTGTTGGCTCGACGACGATGGTGCGTTTCGTCTCCGTCATGGGCATGTTTTTTTTACTCAATCATTTGTTGTGGTGATGGGAGTATACTGAGTGGTCAGATTCGTGCCTTTGATGGGGGCGCGATGCTTGCCATGTGTAATTCTTGTGTAAAATTAACCTCGTATCACACTGAGCCTTTAGTGAACCATTTGACAGGGTTGGTACACGATCTCAGGTCATGGCTATACTCGACGACCTACATTCCCCTGTAGGCCCCTATATTTAAGTTGTATTGTAAGATGTCACAAGTAGTAACCGCAGAAAATATAGCTGATATATTAAAACAAATCCAAGATGGATTAAATGGTATAACCACTGAAATGAATAATGTTAAGGATAGTATTGGGTCAATTAAGACAAACATGAAGAGCGATATGGATCGCTTACAGATGACACAAGAGGGTGTCGGTACTCAAATAGCAGAGGTACAGAGGGCACAAGAGGGTGTTGGTACTCAAATAGCAGAGGTACAGAGGGCACAAGAGGGTGTCGGCACTCAAATAGCAGGAATAAAAAAAAGATGTTAGTGATAAAGTTGATGATCTCAGAACCGACTTATTAGAAGTCATGGGATCTAATCTTAAGAGTTTAGAATCTCATTTTCAGAAAAACATTGATGCTGTAGAACGTAATCTTAAGCTATCAGGAAAGGCTATAGATAATAAGATTAATCTACTCGATAAAAAGGTAGAAACTACATTCCAAGTGCTCACCGCGGAGCTCAAAGATTCTATTGCACGGCAAATCAGGGATACTCAGAGTTCGCTTCGGGGGGAATATTGAAGGACTTGAGGAGAAGTTGAACAGTAATATTAAAGGCATGGGACAAGATTTGACGGCAAAAATTGAGCAAATTGGTCAGTCTAACGAGGAAACCCTGGATAAGTTGAAACAGGACGTGTCAGGTTGGAAAGAAGAGGTTGCGAAGGACGTGAAAAACATGCAGATACAGGTTGAATCATTCCAGGACACGTATGACAGGAAAATCACTCATTCACAAACGACATTATTCGAACATGTGAGATAATCTATCCACACTTCCATTGTTGAGTTGGAGGAGAAGATCATTATTCAACAGGGAAGGCAACTCACTCGATTAGGCAACTTAGAGGAGGAAATGACGCAGATAAAAGACAAATCGGAGTCAGAAAGGGTTAGATGGTCCGAAATTGAAAACACGCCACCTCTTAACGGGACGGAAAGTGAAAACGCCCCATCTTCTAGAAAGGCGGGAGAGGTAGTTGCAACGCCGAGAATACAGAGTACAAACCCCGCGGGACACCGGACTATCATTAGAAGTATAGACCACCAGCCGAGGAAATTCTCGGGGAACAATGGGTCTAATAACGTCACACCCATCGAATTTATGAGGGAGGTCCGTGAATACATGGCAGAAAATAAGATACCACGTGAGAGGGAACTAAGAGTTATTGAGAGGTCCCTGGAATCGACAGCCTTAACTTGGTTTCGCGCATTTCGATACACGTTCACGAGCACGGACGAGTTCGAACGATTATTAATCAAACGCTTTTGGAGCCCTGAAGAACAATTGAACATACGGGCGGAACTATACGCTAAACGGTATGCGACGTCCAATCCGACTAGGTATGCGGGGTACTTCGCATCGCAACTCGCCAGGCTGCAGTATTTGACTCCACCAGTGCCGGAGGTCGAATTGGTCCAAGCCATTATACGACAATTACCTGTAGATGTCCAGAAGAGTGTAATAGCGTCAGGAGCCGAGACTTTAGAAGGATGTGAAGAGATTCTTCGAAAACTTGACCACACTAGCGCACAGTTACAGGCGAGGTCCGGACGACAGGAAAATAGAGATGTAAACACGGTCGTGATTGACAAAATTGCGCAGACGGAAGAGCGAACGCCGCGGGAGACGGACAGGCCAAGAGACACAGGGTACTATCGGAGCCGAGATAGGAGCTACGGTGGAACAGACGAGCGACCCAGATGGAGGAATAAACTGTACGAAGAGCGTAGGAGATCCCGATTCAACAATACGAAGGGACGATATGGCGAATATCAGCGAAGGCAGTCAAATCAATATTATCAGAGACAGAATGCCTATAGGGATTCTCGTTCGCAGGGGTCGCGGCCGAGCTATACGGAAAGACATCGAGAGAGCCAGGAATATTTACAACAATTACGGAGTAATCCATCCGCACCACCGGGGGAAGCTGACCGACCATCTGACACAAGTCGGTCAGATCAACAAAAAAAACAAACTTCAAATTAAGAAATTCCTCAAACCTTGGTCCTCCCGAACTGATTGAAATTCAAGAGATATTTCAGGCTACCGACGAAGACTTGATTCATGAGGAAGACGTTATCCGCCGCGGGAAAGTGTATCCTTTGCCAATCATAACAGTAGAGGTGCTCGGTAAACAAATAAAAACCTTGATTGACACCGGAGCGATGATTAGTGTGGTGTCTCAGTCATGTTTGGACGAGATAATGGAGGCAGGACCCGTATATACTCTACCAGTAGCGAATGTAAAGGTTAGAGGTGTAATTCCCGATCGCTCAGTGAGATGCAAGCTGCAGGCCCTGTTGATGATCAAGATTGCGGGGAGGTTTTATGAGCACGTGTTCGTGGCCATCTCCAACATCAATTTTCAAATAATTCTGGGTGTTGACTTCATTTCGGAGTACGGCTGGATTATAAATATGCAAGAGGGTGTTATGTATGTCGGAAACGAATCGCCGAGCAGAGGATCGAAAGATTATATCAATGCCAACTCGAGCACGCTCTTCTTGGAGAACACACTTGAGAATATCGTGGAACGTGAAGAAGAGACGATCACCCACATGCCCGTTGGTGTAAAAGAAATTTTGGATCCAACTGTCCAGAAACAGTTTGATGACCTAATACAGGAGTTTCGGGAGGTATTTAGCGACAATCCTGGAGTTATCAAGAACTTTCAGTACGATATCAAGTTGAGTGATGACTCACCATACAGGAAACACATATATCCAGTCCCAGAGAAATGGAAGGAGGAGGTAAAGGCCATAATAAACGCCATGGAGAAGGATGGCATAATAAAGAAGGCTCCGACTTCTTTCCTAAACCCTTTAGCGGTTGTAAGGAAGCCAAATGGTCGCCTGAGGATTTGTCTGGATGCACGTGGAATAAATGCACGCATTTTGCCAGAGTACGACCGCCCACCACAAATTAGAGAGCTGCTGAGGCACTTTAAGGGAAAACAATATTTCTCAACCGTAGATCTCACAAATTCCTATTATCATGTCGAGTTAACCGAGAACAGCAAGCAATACACTGGCTTCCTGCATGAGCAGAAGACCCACGTCTTTAACCGCCTTCCCTTAGGTTTGAAAAACAGTGGCCCTGTGCTGATTCGAGCGCAGGACAGCAACTTGAGTGAAGAGGTCAAGAAACACGTACTATGTTATGTGGACGATTTGATCTTGGCATCCACGTCAGTAGAGCAGCACCTGAAACACTTCAGATTGTTGTTTGAGAACTTGCTTACGGCCGGATTTAAGGCAAACCTGGAGAAATGCAATTTCTTTCACCGAGAAATTCGGTTTTTGGGACATCTCATTGACGAACATGGATATCGGCCGAACCCGGAGAAAATTGAGGCGATAGCTGAGTTTCCCAGACCAGAAAGGGTGAAACAAGTGAGGCAGTTCCAGGGAATGACTTTATTCTTTTCTAGTCATTGCCCCCGTTACACGGATGTAGTTGCCCCTCTGCAGAGCATGCTCAGGAAAAACAATCGTTGGAAGTGGGATCAGGCGTGTGAAGAGGCCTTCACGCAAGCTAAACACATGCTCCGTAAAAACGTTAAACTGGAGTACCCAGACTTCTCCAAAACATTTTATATTGACACCGATGCTTCAAAGGTGGGAGTGAGCGCTGTGTTGTACCAGTTGGATGACGAGAAGAAACAACATTATCTGGCATTTGCCAGTAGGAAATTGCGACAGCCTGAGCTTAATTACTTTGCCACGGAATTGGAGGCGCTGGCTATAATTTATGCTCTAAAGATGTGGAAGACGATTCTTTCAGGGCATAAGGTCGTGATTGTGACGGACCATCGCGCGTTACAGTTTATGTTAAAGTCTGACATTTCAAGCGAAAGAGTCACGCGCTGGACCCTTTTCCTGCAGCAATTCGATGCAGAAGTTATTCATAGGCCCGGAAAGCAAAACTTTCTAGCGGATGGTTTGAGCAGAAACCCACGTGAGGAGGCTGTTTTGCACCAGGTAGAGCTAATACCGGATGATCAGGAAACGGTGGAACGTTTGAAACGCCTGAGCCAGGCGCAACGGCGATATACTCCGTTAAGACGGATATACCGGTATTTGAAGAATCGCATGGATGCAGATGACCCCGATTATGCTGGAACGGCGAAGATTGCTCACTTTTATCACATTGTTGGTGACGTGATTCACAAGTTTGTCGATAAAGACCACACAAGGCTACGTATTGTAATACCGCCGAAGTTGATTTCAGCAGTGGTTTGGTTGGCTCACCGATCTATTGGGCACGGAGGATGTGATAAAACCTTACATGCCATAAGAGAAACATTTACCTGGGAGTATATGGGAAAAACCATACGAGCGGTAATCAGGACATGCGACATCTGTCAGAGGTGCAAGTTCCCATCGGACGTATCTAAGGAGAAGCCTAGGGCTATTATACCGACCCGTCCGAATGAATAAATGGCTACGGACCTGTATGGCCCCCTTCCGAGGTCCACCGGGGGTAACCAATACATCTTGGTGACGATGGATGTGTTTACCAAATTAGTCATGTTGCACCCTATCCAGAAGGCAACATCCCGGTACGTAATTCGCAGGATTGAAACCGGCGTGATTCCAACTGCAGGAGCCAGAGTTCCTTCTGAGCGATCACGGAACGCAGTTCACGAGCGCCGAATTTCAAGAAGCTATGGCACGACTCGGCATAAGGCATATCTTGAGCTCCATAAGATACCCAGAAGGAAATCCAGTTGAAAGGGTAAATGCAGAGATTGGAAAATACTGCCGGATTTACTGTCATGAACAGCATCCTAGATGGATGGAAGTGGTACCCATAATTGAACGTTGCTTGAACTCTACAACACATGAGAGTACCAGACAAATTCCTTGTCCTCTGCACCATGGACGAAAACCAAGTAGACCTTGGCATGCTGTTATACAGGCACCCCCAGAGATTGAGCCGTCGGTGCAAAGGAGAAACGAACTGGCTCGGGAGAGGATGCAGCTACAGGCGCAGAAACGGGAGAGAAGGAAGGCTGGCCACCGTTTTCGCGAACCACTTCGAGTCAATGACATGGTGCTGATTCGGAAACCTACGTCATCAAACTTACCACTCGGAGTGTATGGGAAATTTGCGCGCCCATTTTCGGGACCCCATAGGATTGCCAGAGTGATGGACAACAATTGCTATAGGGTGGTTGACAACATCACGAATGCACTTGTTGGGAATTTCAATGCCGCGAATCTGCGGAAGTATCACAGGCAAGCCCGTTAGTCAGCATTGAAGAGATGACTGAAAGGATCGTTCACATGCATCATTTGAGGAAAAATATAAGCTATGTTCCCACCGCTTATATTTTGAAGGCCGCGGGAGAGATGTGACCGATCCAGTCAGGGTCAATTACCGGCCCCGGATGACAGAAGATCGAGAGGAGACCGGAGGGTCAGTATGACGTCATGGCATGACGCGGCGACGCAACCGCGAGAGTAGGGGAATGCTCCAGAAGGTTCCAACTCCTTCCACTTTCTTTTTCTCGAAGGAGGACGCAGTTCCGGAATGTTCAGTGAGTCAATAGTGCGTGGACGAGTATGTTATCCAGCGGAGCACGGACGAGTAGCCCATGTCACGTAGACAGCAATTTGCATCGGGAACTTGAATGGTTTTCGTGAGTGATCAGCAGGCCATGAAGCATGAAGCTAGCGTGCATGTAGTGCCAGTGAGTTGTTTACAGTGAAGTATGTCAGTTTGTTTGTCGAACAGTGTGAATTTCAAGACGATATCGGATTCGCTAGTATGTGAGGAAATAGTCAGAACTGATAAAGGAAGGTCCGTTCATTCCGATAATTTATGTTAATTAAAGATGAATACCAGGAGGTGTTTAACATTACGAGTATCAGGGAAGGAACAATAATAACGATAGTCGAGGCGGAGCATTATCGCGAGGCCCTATATTGTAACAGACATCCATTCGAAAATAGCATAGCAATGCGGCATTTTAAGAGACGCAGTGAGAATGCAGCAGGGAAGGCTACATCTACTTTAAGCTTGTGTTGGAAGACTGCAGGCCGCAGGCAACTTGATATGTCGGTCAAGGCCAGCTCGAAATAGCTCCTCGTGGAAGGAAGTGTGTCACTGGTTGAGGAAAGTGAATACATATAATTCAAGTGAACCAGGAACTAGACGCTATAGTGCTTGGGCGTGAAAGTGCTCTGATATAGTGAAATGTAATATTGCCACACGGCGGCATGAACTTAATAATCATGGACTCAAATACTCTGGGAATCAACATGCATATTAATACGCAAATCATGCTGCACTGAACCACTAAAGGGGCCATAATGGGGTGAACGGTCGCAACGAGATGGACGAGTGGACCATGGTTGGGACGTCAGGAGACGCCGCTGCTGAAGGTGACCGGGGGCAACCAGTGGGCGGACATGGGCGTCGCCAGGAGATCGAGAGGTGCCGGGGGCGTATACCTCTACCAGTACGCTGGGAGACCACATCGCGGAGACGCTGGAGGAACAACGCCGCCCTAATGCCACAGACGACGCCGACGCCAGGGGTTTCCGAGGACACCGGATATAATGTAAGACGTTTCATTTCCATCCTTGTTCATCAGGAAGAAGAGAACTTCTACCTCGGATAGCCGTGCCATGAGATAACCTGAGATCGTGTAACTTATCGCCATTTATAATCATTTATTCCAGATTGAAAAAGAGCATCATTTTCTCATAGGGTTGTACAGATTTTTTGTCCTTTCTTTTCGGGTCGTTTTGACTTACATAAATTATCAGTATCAATGGTAGGAGTAAGACATACGTTTATTCTCTGAGACATAATAATAATAATAATAAGTTGAAATTGGGTAATGATAATATGAGATGCCCATTTTGCTGGGAGATTCTAGCATTTCGATTTCCGAGGTCATTATACGAATTTTATTCTGAAAGGTTTGTCACGGATTGCATAGATTTTAATAGCAAAATGAATATGGTTGGAGATTGTCGAATAAGGTTCCTTGGATAGGATGCCATATTATCATACGACCTCGTGGTCCCGATAACGTTGATACGCTCTGTTAGTGTGGGTTCTTGAGACATGCTAATAATGCATGATTTTTTGTGGTGATGTTGTGTAAAGTTAATGTGATAATTAGATATGGTATTATTCCGTCATATATGACGAGGTTATTCACGGGGCGACGTATGTCCGTTGAATTAAATTTGTGAGGACAGGGTCCTCTTGACGAACGTGCTACGTTTATCGATGAGTTGTATATTGAATAGCGCAGGGGTGTAATTGATAGTGCGCTCGACAGTCAGATTGTTCGGATCCTCACACAGAGTGTTCGACGGAAGGGTTGCGATTAAATGTTAGTTGTGAGAATGAAATACGCTAGGGGGCCTTATTACGAGGTTCTTAACCTTTCATAAACATTAGACAATGCTATAATTTAATTACAATAACAGATATGACAGTGTGGATCAAGGTTGTTGGAAAGGCGAATATAAATCAGTAATAATAATAAGAATTAGTAGTGTAAATATGTAAGCACAATCTGGGTGTGTTAATAATGTATGATAAGTTATAATTAATTGTTGAAATGCCATATTATGTGAAGCTGAGTTGATGTTTGAGTGCTATTTGATGTAATATGATGCTCTTTAGTTATTAATTTGCAGTTCGATAGAGGAGATCCGTCCATTGCTGTATAAGGGTAGACAGTTGTAATATACATAGATATTCAATATTTTCTTAGAGTTTTTGCCGCAGGTGAACTTTGTGATAAGTGGCTAGTGATGTTTACATGCGTGTGCACCGATAAATTAAGGTTAATTTAGCTTTATGAAAGGCGATCTCCTTGTCGGAACTTTAAGATAGGACACCCACGAGTTTGAATAAGTATATATTTCGTTTGTTTAGGGACTATGAACTTTATTTTTTTTTCGGACTTTGTCCCACCTTAACTCTATACTTGTGCGTGGTAGGCAGGTTGCATATTTATTTATCCTTTGGCCAATAAAGGAGCAGATGTGATTTTACGAGGGCTTTTCCTTTCTTCTCTGTTTGTTAATTCAAGTTAGGGAATTTGCTTTTGAATCCTGGTTCAGTCAATTTGCCATCCCAACCCGTAAACGACCCGAGACCCTTTGTCTCTGGCTCGCTGGAGCATTTCTTTTAGTCTTGTCTGTATGAACCAAGATTCACGCCCTAATTTTTTTTACCCACTCCCTTGGCTGTTTCTTCTGATGGGGCCGGGATGTTGGCCGGGTGATCGCCTCTCCCATTGGAGAAACGGGCACAGTATAAAACAAAGTCCCCGATTCTTGGATGTCACGGGTAATCTCGAGAACCACTGGATGGATTTTGATGCGGTTTCCACCATTCTGTAAAGAATTTCTCGAGGAAGGTTTCTGTTGAAAAAGATTCATTTACGACCAAAGGAAGTCAAGCAGTAACGATTTCAGTGAATCGATTCGAAGAAAAACCTGCCGTCCCACACGCAATTCAGAAAAGCCGAGGTGAACAGTGAAACTCCAACACATATACTCTTCACCACTCGACAGTTTGATGCTGGCCGAAGCTGGGGTGATAGGCTTGCTCGCTAGCTCGTTAACTCGTTCCGCAGCTAGTAATTTACATTTCCACTGAATGGAGATTGTTGGAACAAATGAAAACGTAAGAACACTTATAGTGGGCGATATATTAAAAATAGGGATATGCTATCGCGGACATTATTGTAGAACTTGTCATGCTGAACAATTCTTACACTCATAGTATTGTTTTAGATCCCTTAGTTGGGGGGGGGGTAGTTTAGGGATCTAAACATTAGTGTTATTGTATTGATTTGGAAGGTTGTTTCTAAATGATGGCGGCTTCCCGTAGCTGGGAGAGCTTACCAGTGTAGTGTT
Organism: Meconema thalassinum; assembly: GCA_946902985.2. NCBI lineage: Eukaryota > Metazoa > Arthropoda > Insecta > Orthoptera > Tettigoniidae > Meconema > Meconema thalassinum. The sequence continues at coordinate 331,427,576 of OX336395.1, forward strand.
GTTTGGTGTTCAAATGCTAGGGGGTGTGCCTGCTAAGATGCAAGAACCTACTGGGGGATGAACTTCTGAGTGTAGGCCAACGTGCCGGCTTCCCAGCTGGTTGGAATGAATTATATAACAGACCTGCTTGTGTCAGCGGCTCGCTGCTAGGCGGTCGCGTGCGGGAAACACAATGAAGTCTGAGCAAGCAATAACTGGCTACTAGTCACGGTCAATCGTGACGGAGGTCAGGAAGGGTATTAGGATGTGAAGAGGCGTGTAATTATGAGTACAACGTGTAGTTTACTGACCAAGTGTTTTATTGGTCAGTATGCAATTGTAAGTCCCTTTTTAGGGAAATGTGAATAATGTGAATAGTGGTACAAGTTAAGTGTACAAGTTTGTGGATGGGTGTTACAAAATTAAGGATATCCGAACACTTGCTGATGCTCACCTGATGACAGCAGCTGGAACAGGGCCTTCGGCGACACACACTGTATAACAGATACAGATCCCAAAAGGCCTCACTTCTTATAGGTCTTGCCGTAACACTGTCGGCATTCCATTGACATAGCTGCCCCAGTTAGTTATAGTGTTAATGTTGTGAGTGTGTTGCAAGTGATTGGCTAACCTTCCGAGCTGGGTGGCCGCCTGTTGCCGTGTAAAAGTGATATTCTGGACTTATGATGTTTGCCAGTTAGGGGTGGTTTTAATAGATGACGGGGGGTGGCTTTTAGGGGTGCAGCCCCCCGGGCTTGTACAAGTCTCCTCCTTTGATTAGTTCGCGTCCCCGCGAACGGGAACGGAACGTGGAGTGGGGGTGCTGGTGTGATGGATCTTTGTTGAATCCTCCTTGTACTTCCTCTTCTTTTCTTCGGTGTTGATGTCGTGTAGAGGTAGCGATGTCGTGTTGAGGGAGCGATGTCGTGTAGATGTGAGATCAGCTTGTGTTCAGAGGGGTAGGTTTTGGGATATACATGTGATGATTTAAAATAGTTCATAAAAAAAATTGACATTTGCAATATGAAAAAGTTCCACAAAAAAAAATTACATGGTTTTGACATTGTATAATATATTGGTGTTGTGCAGGGAGGAAAAAACCCAGGGCTGGACGGGTGATTGTGCCGTCCGGCGCTGTATTGGGGAAAAAATTGCTCCCTGCAATGTGAAAGATGGAAGAAATAGAAAAAAATAGGTGTCCCAAGGTATAAGTTAAAGGAATATGTAAAATATAATTTATTGTGCTGGGGTAAAACGGGACACCTTCACAAATTTGGACGTTAGAAGGAAGAAAAATGAAAGAAACAAAAGCATAATCATTGTGTACATGTGTGTGATAATAATATGTGTATTCACAATGTGTGGCATCCTTGGTAATAATTTTGTATGCGGTGCCTTTTAACAATATTAGACTATTTGCTATTACATTATTTACTTATATCTATCTATCTTAATTATTAATTATTTTATAGCTAGACGGCCGCGTCTCCTGTACCTTGCGTGCACGCTACCTTTTGTATTTGTGTTTCGTCTCACGGCTAATCCTGTCCGGCCGTTTCCCGGTGCAGTTTAGTGGTCGTGCCGCTGACATATACCCCTATCTGTGAATCACTCTCTGTGGGCGAAGGCCTTCACACTTGACAGTGAGAGTCGCCGCCACAAATCGGTTGCGCCCTCATTGCCGTAAATTGCGTCGCATCTTTGACGCTTTGTTCTCTTTGTTTATGTTGATCTGCCAGCGAACCTGATACCCCACAGGTATCAGCCCTGCTATGCAGATTTCTGTGTTGCTGTAAGAAAATGTGGTGAGTGTGTTAGATTGTGTTAGGATTAGTGCAAATTAATGAGTAAAAATGGTACATAATAAGGGCATGGCATGAATAACATGTTGCTGCTGTATGGCAGTGAAATCATTGTCACCAGTGACATATGTCTGGTGACGCCGCCTGAAAAATGGAGAGGTTAAAAAAACATGTGAATATTGCATATTCTTTATATCGCTCCTGTGTCAGTGTGTCCACTGGCTGAAGCTCTTTTTCATGTGGAATAAATGACATGATTAGTATTGTGTGATCGGGCTTACCCTATACGGTGCCGTAATGTTTTTCCTTACCCTTAAAGTGCTTATCTTAAAGTATTGTTTTACCTTAATCTTAGTTAGCCTAGTTAATCTACGTGTTGTCGGGCTTACCCTGATGACGGGTTTGTTCGTCACCAGGCGCCGAGCTCGTTACCTTAATGTATTGTATACTGTTGTGTTATATTATCGGGCTTACCCTGGTACCGATTTTTGGTGACCAAGTGCCGAAATATTCTACCTTAATGTAAGTTATCCTAGTATAATCTAACTTAATGTATTATCGGGCTTACCCTGATGGCGGGTTTGTTGGTCATCAGGTGCCGAAATATTCTACCTTAATTGTGATAAGTAAAAAAAAAATGTTGGATATTTATAAGCTGATGATTGAACTTAGCCTATTGCCGAAATATGCTGTGCTATTATTTAGCAACAGCGGTTAGTAAATTTGCTAAATTCTAAGTTGCGTGTCAAATGCAACTGTCTTACATGCTAAAATTTCGATGGCATGCAATGTATAGGGGGGTATTGGGATTACGGGTGCCTCCTAGGGCTTACCTGCGCCTTTGACTGTCGAAATACGCGAGCATGCGTATAGTACCCAGGGACCTTCGCCCAATTTGCAGTGTGGTGTCGGTAATCCGAGTGACTACGCATGCAGATTGTGGTTTGGGCACTACGTTTCGTGCTCAACACGGCTCCTCCATTGGACTCGTACGTATAGTAGTTTGGAATTACCTTGCGCCTAGGAGGAGTTACCCCTACCTATTGACTTCCCTTGTACATTGTCACCCATGTGTTTTGTGGGGTGCTCCCCTTAATAACTAGTTGTCGACATTAATATTAATGCTTACTAATTAGTATTAATAATGTTGCAGGTGACTACGGTGCCACAAAGCAAACCGCATCACCCGTTGTACTTGCCTGTTCATTGCCGTTGTATTTGCATGTTGTCATTGATGTATTCATTATTGTTGGGTCCGCCCACTGTAACCCCTGTGAGTGCTCGCAATGCTCCTCATTTAATATCTCTGGCTGCCCGATGCGTCACCATTTAAGCTCTGGTGACCCGTTGTCAGCCATTTATGTGGGCGTTGGACATCGTCCGATAAAATAATACCCTCCGGGAATGGTGGCGTCCGGGGTCCTCTTCGCCTATATTGGCAGTAATAATATCCTCCGGGAATGGTGGCGTCCGGGGTCCTCTTCGCCCATATTGGCAGTAATAATATCCTCCGGGAATGGTGGCGTCCGGGCTCCTCTTCGCCCATATTGGCATTGGGTTGGTTCTAGGGTTGATTCCGGTGAACCCTAAGATGCTGCTTCAGTCCTGCGAATAGGAGACTAACTTCTCGCTCTAGAAGTTCTACTTACTTATATACTAACTAGTAGTCTAGTCGTAATTTGGTCGTCCCTAGGGTCATCTCCTGAGTCCGGTGTGGAGCTGGCTATTTCTCCCACCATCCTCAGAAAGTCTCCCCTGCAGGTCTGGCTTCGATGTCCGTAGCACATGGTGGGTGTAACTTTTCTTTGTCCCGGGGGCAGGCTAGGCCTTCCGGGACTCCGACGTTTGCCCGTGCTAGGTCATCGGCGCTTCGACCTTACGTAGTTCGTCTCTTATTTAGTCTAGGTCAGTGAGCCAACCGGGGTAGGTCTGATCATTGCCTTCCCCAGTTCTGCTCCTGTGTGGTGCCTCTGGCCTTCTGCTTACGCTGTCATCATCATTCAGCGTGTCACAGATTCCTTTTTTTATATAAAAATGAGTGTACTGTGTAAATAATTTATTGTGTAGAAAATGTAAAATTTTTAAGTGTTCTGGGGTTGTAGAATCTTCTAAATGCATAGACTACTTCAGGTCTACTGTGCTATGTCGGACTCCCAGCTGTAATGCCTTGTTAATTTTCATGAAGGCGTTAATAGGGTTTTATGGCGTTGGGTTCCCTGTTATTAGGCTCCGCGGGTATTATCCGTTGAATAGGCTTAAAGCATGGTAGGAGGGGGTTGCGCATCATTGGGCTCCCTGTTAATGGTGGCCTGGGGCCGGTGATGCTGCTGGGATGTCTTTACAGTGAGTGGACGGGGGAGGTATTTCCCAGGGTTGCAAAAATTTTCACAAAGTATCATGCAGGTTCAATAATAATAACCCTTGGTATGTGGGTGGGATATTGCATGCATGTGTCTGGATATGAGGCGTACCTGCTCTCATTTAAGGATAGGTATCGGTTGAGGCGTAATAATACTATGTCCCTTTCATGCGGGATTATTTAATAAAAAAGAGTTGTTAATATAAATTTGGCCTCATCTCTTGCTTAGAGATGTGCATTACGCTTGCCATTCTTTCCGACACACCCCTAATACTCAGGTGTTAGCATTGAGAGCCAGGGCGTAGTGAGCCCTCTCTTTAAACGCATGAAGTCTATCAACCCCGATGTACATTTTGGAATGTAGTGTATCTGTTTTTATGTGTTTATATGTCTGTGTTGGCTAATGTTGTGAATGACAAGGTTATGGAGGGAAAAAGTTGGTATAATAGTAGCCTGAGGGTGGTATATAGGCTATCTCGCTGGTACCATCCGGCTCTGCTCCTGTCATCCTCACTTGGTCAATATCTGTTTTCCATCCGCTCCTTGGGATAGTAAAGTGTGGTGACGCTGTGACGTCACGCCCTATCTGGTCTCTTATCTATAATGTCAATGTAGCAAGTGATCGTAGTGTGACTGGTTATGTCCTGATCGGCTGTGATTGTTTTGGGATTAAAAAGTAAAAGGAGAAGCAGTTATTGGGGTTGTTCCTTCAGAGCACCTGTCTGTGTCCGCTCCTGATAAGTGATCGCGTGTGGCAGGAGGTGCCCGTGGCTGTGATTACTGAGGCTTGCGTGTCTGTGGTTGCGTTCCGCTGCGCCTACTGGCGGGCGTGCCGGTATCGGCTAAGCCGTATCGTGTGTCGCGTGGCTGAGTGTCAGATGGCGCGTGTAATCTGTTGTTGCCTTTGCGAACATGCCCCTGTGGCCCTAAGATAAGTCCGGCCTATTATGTCTGTACATTGCTAAATATCATAACTGTTGTAACAGTGCTGGAAACTGTATGTCATTATTATTGGTCTGTTATTGTCATTTCATGGTCACTTCCGTTGTAACAATAGTGTCTGTCGACAGCAATGTTGCAATGCGGTGGAATCTGCAAGTCAGTGCTTACGTATGTAGGCCGTCGGAACGTGACTTCTGCCGGTGTGCGGGTGTTGTCACTGTTTGGGATTCCGGGCGGGCCAATGTGCTAATCTGTCCCGTTTTTGCTTACTGATGTTGTGTGTACACTGTTTTCAGCAAGACCTCTGCCTTGTGTAACTATGTGTAATCCATGTCTGGGAAGTCTATTGTGGTCCCCTGGGAGGCCTAGGATTTTCGGTGCGCCCCCTTATTGGGAATTCCTGGGTCGCCACTGCCGATGTTGGCTGTTGTAGCGAGTACCCTGGGGCGAATCTATGCTCCAGTATGTATGGGAAAAGGACCTTCCTGTCACTATAAACGTGTATCTGACCCACTTATGTGCTGGTCTGGGGCCAATTTCAGTCTAATTGGGATTTTGGATAGTTGTTTTCCACGGTGTCCGATTTTTACTGGGTATTCGGACCCGCAATCCCATGTATTTCTCCGTGTTCTATGTCTGCGTTGTCTGTTGGGATTTGATTGTCCCCAGTGTGGCTTTTGATTGTGTTTGTCGCGCCAAAAATACCGTTGGTTAGTTTGTTTTTGGCACGACTGTGTTGTGTGGTCGTGAGTTCGTACCCGGCTTGCTTTAAGGACCTGGTGTTACAATTTTTTGTACTGTATGTCCCATGGCATGTGTGTCGTGTGTTTGAGACACGCAGATGAAAATATGCTTTGGCGTGAAAAGTTTGGGTCTTTTGGAATGTCCCTCGTTCTTTTATTTTGGGAGTTATAGGGTTTTGGACCTGGCGTGAATGATTGAGTGTGTTCCGCCTTCAGAGCTGCGTGCATGTTGGCTGTCCGTAGGTAGTGAAGGTCGCACAGTCACGAGTGTTTTATCGCTGACGGCGATAGTCTCTAATTTCATTGACGTGTGCACTATCTTATTACTTGTTTGACGATGTTCCTGTGTCCAGCACGTGTTGTGTGTGGAAGCCTGATTGCTCGCTCTGTTGTTGTGAGCATGGCTTTCCGTAATGGAAAAGTACCTTCCACTAAATACATTCGTGTTCCCAAGTTTTGTGGTAATGTAAGCGTGGGTCGAATATGTCCCTGTTAATGGTACTTGGCTGTGTCTATGCACGAGTGTTTCCGGGCTGCTAGTCGCGTGTTTGGTGACTAGGTGTCGGAGGTGATTTTATCGCTTTATGCATATAAATGTCTGTTAGTGTAACTGTCCTTTATTATTATATCCTCCCCTTGGATAGTTACCCGACCTTGCACTCCTGGTATCCAGGAGTTTGCGGGTTCGAGACCGTCTTTAACCAGGGTAATTATTCCTGGTGCCATTTAGGCTTGTGTCTTCGGGACAGTTCTGCCAAGTGTTAGGGTCGTGTCCCGGTGCGGTCAGCGGGGTCCGAAGGCTATTTCTTGGCCTTCTTTTCACGTCTGCCAGTGGGATCATTTCCCTGCCTTTTGGCAGTGTTCCCGCCTTTACGTGTAGGTGTTGTTTTGCGGGTGTGATATGCCTTCCAGAAATAAGTAGTGGTGTTTTCCCCTTGAGCTGTGAGTGTTACCCCATGGTGTTTATGGTTAGTTTGTGCGCTGTTATGGGGGACGAGAAAATTCATGTTATAGGCATTGTAACATATTACGTGTACCTATGGGTTAAATACATACATATCAACTTGGATAATGTTCCTTTCACAGGATTAGTGGAAGAGGCGAAAAGAAAAAAGAATTGAGTTATGCAACGATCCGAATTAAGAGGGCTCTTTGAAAAGAGTAGAGAAAATATATTGTATCCCGTCTGCGCAATGCTTTATGCTTATCAAAGCGGGTTGCCAGGCAGCGGTGATCTGTAAAGATTGTATCGTAAATAATGCCAAAATGTTTAAAAATGAAAGGTAGGACCTGAGTGTACTATTCACCAGTTTGGCGACGTTAGTACGACAGTAATCTAGTTACGTCTCAGGGGAATCTACCATTTTTGAAAAATAGTTTGAGATTCTTAATTCTTGCTCACGATTAGGGCTCTCGCCCGTCACAAGAGAATCTATCAAACTGTGGGACCGGAACATAGAACACTTAGTCATTTCTACTTAGAAAGACCCGCCTAAGCTCTATGCTGTGGTTTGTTGCTTAGGCTGTGTTCGGAATAGCTCTTTCCGGCCCTAAGCCGCGTGGCTCGCCTAATTGGCTTCCGCTCGGCTTTGCATATTAAAACTTTGCATTGTCCGAAATATGTCTTGAATTAATCACGATTGTAAACCATTGATGGCCTAAAAAAATGCAAGGGGCCAGGAATAACTAAGAGGAATTTTGAATTATACATATTTGACTTAGCCATGTTCCACTGTATATACATGAAAAATGTGCGTTTTTTTGTCCGTGAGTCTCCGTGTGTCTATAATTGTGGTGCAAGTGACATTGGTTTATGTTGTGTTCCTGGTGAAAGTTGTTATCCCCGTCCGAGCGTCCTTGCTCGGCAAGGTGAATACTTTCGCCCTGTCACTAAGGTGTAGGCCCCTGAAACCCACCGAGGTGCTTCTTTGCTATTTTCTGGAGGAGTTTGTAGCAAAGTAAGCCTGGGCCTGCTTTCACCGTAGTGCCTGGATGTTGGCCTTAATGTGGTTATGTCTGGGGGACTAATTGCGCTCTGCGCTACCCTAGTAGACTTTATGGGGGTGTGTATATCCCTGACTGCCCGGTCTCGTGGGGTAGGTAATAAGACCTTTCTTATACCCCGTGTACTGTGTGTCTGCGCCTGGTCAGAGTGTGTGGGTGTGTGTTGTGCACCCTGAGGGCCTGAAGGCAACACCCTCTTATGCGTTTGCATCTGGGATACACATGCTAGTGCCCGCTTTCGTCCTGGAAAAATTGCCCTTTGAACTAGCGGTAAAGGCCGTGTGATTGCCTGTGTTTGCCCTGGCGATGTAGTGGAGTGTAGTCTGACCGCTTTCTGGCCTATGGCCACGGCATACTCCTGCCCTTTTGTTTGCCTATGTGTGTAAGATGGACATCCGTGTGAGTTACTTTAACTAGGGTATTCGAATGCCATTCGTGTGTGTGTGCGAGGGTGTTCCGTTTCATGTGTTCGCTCTAGGCGCGTGTAATTGTCGGATGTCTCTAGCCATTGCCATCTGTTTGGCTAACATGTAAATAATTATTATGGTCATCCCGGCGTTCCATGCTATGGTGGTAGTTGTTGTTGTATCTAAGTCGTACCAGGATTTGTGAAGTCCTGGTATTTGTAGGGGCTGTCTGTGATGTTTAAAAGGTGTTTCTGTGACATTAAATGTCGGAATGACAGATGACCAGTTGGCATTAAGTATCGCCGTTATGTTATCATACAACAACGGCTTCATCTGTAAGGGCTCAAAATCGTGTAGTTGTAATTGTATTTGCTTCGTCCATGCCGCCGGTAGTGTGTGTAATGACCAATTCCTTTACCATTTTGGCGTCACACGGAAACGCATGTGGTATCAGGATGTTGCCGCTCTCTGTGAGTTGGCAATCGCATGGGAGGTGTATCTCTAGAGCCCCTGGCGGTGCCTCTGTGTGTGGGAGTAATAGGGTTGTCCTTCCTTCTGGGCATTGGATACCCATCTCCACCGTGGGGTTTGTAACGACAAACTTATCCATATCAATCTGTGTGATAAGGGCCGTCTGCGATCCTTCGTCGCATCTGTATGCGCAGGATTCCAATATTTTATCGGTTGGCGCGTTGTTGTAAAGATTGACGGCGCAAGCAGGCTGAATTGTGGCCACTTCTTGGAACCGCGGTATGTAACAGAGCGCATTTATCTGCGTAATGCAGTCATGTAGCGCATTCCCTGTTAATACACGAATGTCGCGGCCGTTAACTGCCAGCAACGTCGGTTCGTGTGTCAATGTGCACGTACCCCCTAGCCACTTGTATGGTATGGGAATGTATTCAAATAGGTTCCACCGCGCGTTTTCCTCGATTATGGGTATGTTAATTTTTATGTGTAATCTGTTAGCATGATATATGCACGAGCATATTGGCTTCGTGTAATACCAGCTTATTTGTTCGATGGAAGTGGCTAGTTGGTAATTATGTTTCCCGAGTTTGTGTTGGAGCCTTGTTAAATCCTCGCGCAAGGTGCTTGTGTGTATAGTGTTTTCCGGTATTTTGTGTTGTCTGCATGCCATTAAATCTTGCTGTTTGTGCATGCTCATGATGGCATTGTAAATACTTATGGCGTTTCCCATAGCCATCTGGGCCGTGGAAGCCAGTATACTGTCCTGCGCTTCTTTGCCTGCTCGGGTCGCATTCGCGAGTGTTTTTATTTGTTCACTGATTGTGGTAATGGAGTCGTGTACCGTGTGTGTCCAGTTGTTTAACTTGAGTGTGGTCTCGGTCAAGTCCTTATGGTTCGCGTGGATCATTTTGCTTAAGTTCTCTGTGTAGCTCGCGATTTGCTGCTGTGTTTTACTATCTTCCTCTGTAGCAACGCCGCAGCAATATTGTAGGAGTTCTCTCCTTTCCCTCCCCCGCATAGTCTGCATGGGGGCGGATGTCCCTTGGAGTTGTTCTATATCGCCGTGTCTGTTAAGTGTCTGTTCGATGGCCTCCCATAGTAAGTGTATTTGGGATTTTTGGCCATCCTCTGGTGTAGGCGACGGTACCGGGATGTTTTCTTGTCTTACCGGTACGTCATAAGTGATGGGTATATTGCCCTGATAGACCGTCTGTCCCCGTATGTGCTTCCAATGCACGCCGGGGGTAATTTTTACCCTCGGCCCTCTTGGGGCTTGCTGTAAGGCGCTTGTGAGTATTCCACTAACCATGAGGGTGAGTAGTAATGTAAATAGGTGTACCCCTGTTGGTTCTATGGCTTATGATTTCTGTTGCTTCTGCATGTGGTGCCATTCTGAGTTAAGGGCGGGTATAAAAAGGAATGTGTGTGAGATTTCTGATTCTTTCCAGTGGGTGGGGGGTTGGTTTGAGGAAAAAAAATCCCTTGTGTAGCTATGGTAAAGGAAAAAATAATGCCTTCTATCAAAAAGAACCAACTTTTTCGCTTGTCTGCGTGCGGTAGGGGTCGTTTCTACTACGAGGGCTCGTTGTATGAGTCCTACCCTTACTGTGCGTAGTACCCGGTGCCTCCACCAATATGTTTTAGATCCCTTATTTGGGGGGGGGGTAGTTTAGGGATCTAAACATTAGTGTTATTGTATTGATTTGGAAGGTTGTTTCTAAATGATGGCGGCTTCCCGTAGCTGGGAGAGCTTACCAGTGTAGTGTTGTTTGGTGTTCAAATGCTAGGGGGTGTTCCTGCTAAGATGCAAGAACCTACTGGGGGATGAACTTCTGAGTGTAGGCCAACGTGCCGGCTTCCCAGCTGGTTGGAATGAATTATATAACAGACCTGCTTGTGTCAGCGGCTCGCTGCTAGGCGGTCGCGTGCGGGAAACACAATGAAGTCTGAGCAAGCAATAACTGGCTACTAGTCACGGTCAATCGTGACGGAGGTCAGGAAGGGTATTAGGATGTGAAGAGGCGTGTAATTATGAGTACAACGTGTAGTTTACTGACCAAGTGTTTTATTGGTCAGTATGCAATTGTAAGTCCCTTTTTAGGGAAATGTGAATAATGTGAATAGTGGTACAAGTTAAGTGTACAAGTTTGTGGATGGGTGTTACAAAATTAAGGATATCCGAACACTTGCTGATGCTCACCTGATGACAGCAGCTGGAACAGGGCCTTCGGCGACACACACTGTATAACAGATACAGATCCCAAAAGGCCTCACTTCTTATAGGTCTTGCCGTTACACTGTCGGCATTCCATTGACATAGCTGCCCCAGTTAGTTATAGTGTTAATGTTGTGAGTGTGTTGCAAGTGATTGGCTAACCTCCCGAGCTGGGTGGCCGCCTGTTGCCGTGTAAAAGTGATGTTCTGGACTTATGATGTTTGCCAGTTAGGGGTGGTTTTAATAGATGACGGGGGGTGGCTTTTAGGGGTGCAGCCCCCCGGGCCTGTACAGTATATAACTTAGTTATTTGTAACGGTTTACCCAGCGTAAGCATAAAAGGCGCACGGACAGCGGGTTATTCTTCGACTCGAATCACTGAAATCGTTACTGCTTGGCTTCCTTTGGTAATAAATGAATGTTTTTCTACAGAAACCTTCCTCGAGAAATCCTTTACAGAATGGTGAAAACCGCATCAAAATCCATCCAGTGGTTCTCGAGATTACCCGTGACATCCAAGAATCGGGGACTTTATTTTACACTAAGTAGAGATATGATTATATACTTAAATGATGCCAACTGTCTCTAAAGCTCTCATTGTCGGTTTTAATACCAATATGAAGGTTGTCCTATTGTATGCATGAGGAACATGGAAAGTTACCAATCCTATTAGCCACCAATTTCAAGTATTCATCAATAGTCTGTGTGTACGATGGCCTGAAATAATCCCAACGAAAGAGCTGTGGCAAAGGGCTAACCAACAACCTTTACAGGTCCAAATTAATCAGAGGAATTGGGGCTGGAATGGGCATACTCTGTGGTAACATGATGACGATTATAATTGTCGATTTAAGGGGTCTAACATCTAGGTTTTCTACCCCTAATGGTTTGGCTGATCGTGAAATTGATAATGATTTGCAAACAACACTAAAACAACTACAGACTTCAACACTAATGTACAATCTAGAAGAAGAAATGGATAAAATAAGGAAAAGGAGAGAAAGCATGGACAGGAGGAAAATAAATGAAGTATGAGGGACTTGGAAGGAAGGAGAGCCATAAAAGGCAGTTAGAAAAGGAAAAGGTTCCGCCCCAAAGTCAGTAGAAAAAGGGGAAAATCGGACCCTTGGGGGTACAGCACTTTCCAGGGTGCACCAGAAGTGGTGGTGCTGCAAACACCCTGCCTCCTTGAGGGCCTTGAGCAGAAGGCAGGAGATACTGTGAGCCCCTGAGGGTGTAGCACTAACCAGGGTGCACCAGAAGTGGTGGGGCTACACACACCCTGCCTCCTTGAGGGCCTTGAGCAGAAGGCAGGAGATACTGGGAGCCCCTGAGGGTGTAGTACTTTCCAGGGTGCACCAGAAGTGGTGGGGCTACACACACCCTGCCTCCTTGAGGGCCTTGAGCAGAAGGCAGGAGATACTGTGAGCCCCTGAGGGTGTAGCACTAACCAGGGTGCACCAGAAGTGGTGGGGCTACACACACCCTGCCTCCTTGAGGGCCTTGAGCAGAAGGCAGGAGATACTGGGAGCCCCTGAGGGTGTAGCACTTTCCAGGGTGCACCAGAAGTGGTGGGGCTACACACACCCTGCCTCCTTGAGGGCCTTGAGCACAAGGCAGGAGATACTGTGATCTCCTGAGGGTGTAGCACTATCCAGGGTGCACCATAAGTGGTGGGGCTACATACACCCTGCCTCCTTGAGGGCTTTGAGATGAAGGCAGGAGATAGTGTGGGCCCCTGAGGGTGTAGCACTATCCAGGGTGCACCAGAAGTGGTGGGGCTACATACACCCTGCCTCCGTGAGGGCCTTGAGTAGAAGGCAGGAGATACTGTGATCCCCTGAGGGTGTAGCAGGGTGCACCAGAAGTGGTGGGGCTACATACACCCTGCCTCCTTGAGGGCCTTGAGCAAAAGGCAGGAGATACTGTGAGCCCCTGAGGGTGTAGCACTATCCAGGTTGCACCAGAAGTGGTGGGGATACACACACCCTGCCTCCTTGAGGGTGTAGCACTATCCAGGGTGCACCGCAAGTGGTGGGGCTACACGCACCCTGCCTCCTTGAGGGCCTTGTGCAGAAGGCAGAAGATACTGTGAGCCCTTGAGGATGTAGCACTATCCACGGTGCACCAGAAGTGGTGGTGCTACACACACCCTGCCTCCTTGAAGACCTTGTGCAGAAGGCAGAAGATACTGTGAGCCCTTGAGGATGTAGCACTATCCACGGTGCACCAGAAATGGTGGTGCTACACACACCCTGCCTCCTTGAGGACCTTGTGCAGAAGGCAGAAGGTACTGTGAGCCCCTGAGAGTGTAGCACTATCCACGGTGCACCAGAAGTGGTGGGGCTACACACCCTGCCTCCTTGAGGGACTTGTGCAGAAGGCAGAAGATACTGTGAGCCCTTGAGGATGTAGCACTATCCACGGTGCACCAGAAGTGGTGGGGCTACACACACCCTGCCTCCTCGAGGGCCTTGAGCAGAAGGCAGATGATACTGTGAGCCCCTGAGGGTGTAGCACTATCCAGGATGCACTATAAGTGGTAGGGTGGCACACACGCCTCCTCCTTGAGGACCTTGAGCAGAAGGCAGGAGATACTGTGAGCCCCTGAGGGTGTAGCACTATCCAGGGTGCACCAGAAGTGGTGGGGCTACACACACCCTGCCTCCTTGAGGGCCTTGAGCAGAAGGTATGAGATACTGTGAGCCCTTGAGGGTGTAGCACTATCCAGCGTGCACCATAAGTGGTGGTGCTACACACACCCTGCCTCCTTGAGGGCCTTGAGCAGAAGGCAGGAGATACTGTGAGCCCTTGAGGATGTAGCACTATCCACGGTGCACCAGAAGTGGTGGTGCTACTCACACCCTGCCTCCTTGAGGGCCTTGAGCAGAAGGCAGGAGGTACTGTGGGCCCCTGAGGGTGTAGCACTATGCAGGGTGCACCATAAGTGGTGGGACTACACACACCCTGCCTCCTTGAGGGCCTTGAGCAGATGGCAGGAGATACTGTGAGCCCCTGAGGGTGTAGCACAATCCAGGGTGCACCAGAATTGGTGGGACTACACACACCCTGCCTCCTTGAGGGCCTTGAGCAGAAGGCAGGAGATACTGTGAGCCCCTGAGGGTGTAGCACTATCCAGGGTGCACCAGAATTGGTGGGACTACACACACCCTGCCTTCTTGAGGGCCTTGAGCAGAAGGCAGGAGATACTGTGAGCCCCTGAGGGTGTAGCACTATCCAGGGTGCACCAGAATTGGTGGGACTACTACTCCTTGAGGGCCTTGAGCAGAAGGCAGGAGATACTGTGAGCCTTTGAGGGTGTAGCACTATGCAGGGTGCACCATAAGTGGTGGTGCTACACACACCCTGCCTCCTTGAGGGCCTTGAGCAGAAGGCAGGAGATACTGTGAGCCCTTGAGGATGTAGCACTATCCACGGTGCACCAGAAGTGGTGGTGCTACTCACACCCTGCCTCCTTGAGGGCCTTGAGCAGAAGGCAGGAGATACTGTGAGCCCCTGAGCGTGTAGCACTTTCCAGGGTGCACCAGAAGTGGTGGGGCTACACACACCCTGCCTCCTTGAGGGCCTTGAGCTGAAGGCAGGAGATATCATGAAAAGAAAAAGAAGGCTGGCCCCTCGAAGAATGAGGGTATCAGGAAAGATGACACAAGGTCCAATTAAAGCGGGAAAGTGAGAGATTCCCTAGGCCTCGGATACACTTATACCGTCGGGCTCGGAAGAGAACAAGAGTTGACCAAGGGAGGTCGACAGGAAAGATAACTGAAAGGAGCCTGGCACAAGATTGGCAGCAATGCCGGACTCAGCTGGGGTTCCGTGGTCGCCAACCCACGTCCCACAAGTTGTGAGCCCCTGAGGGTCTGTGTAAACAGAATGATGCATGAACAAAGGAGGGCTCTAGACCAGGGGTTCCCAATGGTGGAACGTGTACCACTGGTGGTACAAATAGAAGAGGAGAATGTATCTTCATTTCCTAATTTATTATCATTTTAAAGAAAATGAATTATCTCCAAAGCCAGATGTGGTTGCTCATATCATTGATCACTTGGAAGCCTTCAAAAAAGTTTTAATAAATATTTCTCCGAGGATTATTCCAAATTTAACTGGATAAGAAATTATTTTTCGGGAACATCACCAAATGAGTTGAAATTAAGAAAAGGTTTTATCGATGTAACAAAAGATAGTTCCATGAAAGACAGAAACCTTTAATTAACTTCTGGATCGGATGTAAAACCGAGTACCCAATGACCTTCCGGCAAGCTCTGCTATTTTTGATGCCATTTCTCACACGTTACTTGAGTGAGAGTGGATTTTCTGAACTTCTGAGCATCAAAAATAAGCCTAGAAACAGAATAAGTGTTGAAGAGGATTTAAGAGTGAAATTAAGCTCAATTATCCTGATATTGATATTTTATCACAGGCAAACAAGTTTCGCACTAAAAGTAGATGTTGATGTGTATTTTTTTGTTTAGTTTGTACTAATTATATAAAATTGTCTGCTTATAGTCTGATGAGTAATAAATAAAACTGTAATTTACAATAATCGTTTTATTTTTTACTTTATTGTATATTATTAATATACTGTACTAAAGCTATATCTTTATAACATCATACATATTATTTCAGTAGTGTAGATCTCTCCTGTGGCACTCACAAGCGACCGATCGTGACAAATGAGCATTCAAATGAAAGAGAATATACATTACCAGTGACGAATTGCACTCTAATTTCATAAATATCAATAATTTCTTAAGAAAATGACTTTTAAAAATTGTACTAAGTGTACGGTTTGCAGATACTGTTGCTGTAGGAAAATACACTCCATAATTGCTGTCTACTTCATATTTTGGCCGCTGTGACGCCTGTTTCATGTCATTTTAACATTCAGAAGTCTTTCCTTTATCATTTTGCATGTATTTCAAAAGCAGTAATTCGAAGGAATGAGTACTCAAATCGTATAATTTCATAAATATCGAATAACCGGTGAGAGTTATGATGATCCAATTTTCAGTGATTGCCTTCTTAAGTTAGGGAACGTAGAACTTGGAATTCCAACTGAAATGTAAATAGTGTTCTGTAATCATTGGTTGAAATAAAAACATAAGAACCTTTCTCCTTAAGTCACTCATTATAAACCTATTGGGGAAAGTGCGGTTTATCCCTCACGGGTCCGCTAGGTTTTATTTTATTTAAATAAAAATTAGCGAGAAAAAATTGATAATAATCAAATTTCTATATATTTATTGTTGTCTTGATAAAGGTTTGAAAACACTGAAATACCAGTTCACTAACAATTAAATATGAAGGTTTCTCAGTAATAATCAAAGTAAAACAAGCCATGGGGCTATTGTTTCGCCAAAATGTCTCAACATTTCAAGTGGTGCGCAGTTGCTAAAAGATTGGGAGCCCCTGCTCAAGACTGTAATCCTCAAGGTGCTCGGTGACGAGGGAGACCAAGGGAGACCTGGAAACGTACCATGGAACAGGAGTCCGGGAAAGCTGGCAAGGCTTGGAGGGACGTGAGGAACTTGGCAGCAGAGTCATGCTTGGATGCCCTAGTCAAGGCGTGCCCAACCTTTTTTAAGTAAGGGCCACATTGTAAATAGTTGGGGGACCTTGCGGGCCAAGGACACTCCAGGGGGTTTGAGGTGCAATATGGTGAGTTGTGTGGCTGTCTGAGCTTAGTTCTCTTAGCATTGTAGCCATTTTCTATATTTATTTGAGGAGCTTGGTATCAAAGTTGTCAGTTTTGAGATTTTGGTTTACTTTTTATTCTGAATGCGAATCTACAACTGTTCTGCTTAAAACAAAGACAGAACTTAGGGAGAATCTCATGTATTTGCTGAGTTCAGAATAAAAACATGGACAATTCCACCACCATAGTTTCGTTTCAAACAATGACAATTCCTTCAGTAGCCAATGAGAAGCTTGCATTCATGCCATCTGCTCCCAACATGCACTGCAAATCCATCATGGCTGAATGTTTAACCTTTAACAACGCCGTTAATATTCTATACAATGAACATTGTGAATGAGATGAGTTGGAGAGTGCAGATTTTGATGGACTAGTTCTTCCTAAGGTGAAAGAATAACTCAAGAATTTCAGTTTTGTCAAAAGGCATCTCAGTACAATTTGTTCATGTCATTTTTAATTATAAGACCCATTTTATATGATTTTCTTTTATTACATTAGACAAAATTACATTATTTTAAAACACCCTTAGGCATTTGAAGTGTAGATGAAGAAAATAAAATGAATTCATTGATATCAATTTCATAATTATTCAATTTCAGTTTAAATGGCTCCCTTTGGCTTCAAAAAGAAGCAACTCCATGACTTGGTTTCATACATGGCCAACTCCACTATTTAATTATAATTATTGCTGAAATATTCATTTAATTTTAATTTTAATAATGAGTATGAAAAAATGCATATGTGACCTATAAGAATGAAACGAAAGAAAATCACCATGATACTGACAACCATATTGTGGATTTAGTTTTTCACCTCTCCTGTAAAGTTAGCAACTTCGATACAAAGCTCCTCAATTGTATTGGATAAAAAAATTAAACACTAAAAATAAATGTAAATATTTATAATAAATCCCTTTAAAATAGAAGTACGGTGCGATTATACTCGATACACATACAACATGAATGACACATGTTCAATTGACACAATTATCAATCAAATTATGAAATAAAGTTAATGACAATTTACTTTAGTGCGACGACTGGAACTTGTTTCAAACTTTTGGCGCACGTAGGTTGGGCAGCGCTGCTTGCCTATGCTCCGCACAAGTCAAGCAAGTCTCATTGATGGTCGGGCTCACTCATTAGATGTAGTGCCAACACTTAATGGCGACATTCGCACGCAAATTAACCGCTGTTAGTCACATTGCATAAATCAGTGGGGGATGCAAAGCGATAGTGTACGTCACTAAAGAGATGCGCCCCTTTGTATGGCAGCTTCGGTGGCGTAGCTGAGCTTCTATGCCCAAGGTTGCGGGTTCAAACCCGGCCGAAGCCGTCGGATTTTTTAAGAGCGTTAAAAATCCCTCAGTATGCCTTCCTTCGGAGGGGAAGTAAAGCCGGCGGTCCCATGTCATAGATTTATGGCATGAAAAAGAACCTTCCACTAACTAAACTGTGGAGCAAAATTTGTAGGTTAGGTTTGATTAATGCTCTTAAGTTCCAACGTTCGTCACCAGGCGCTGGCATCTAAACGTAGCCAATTATCTTCTTCAGTCCTTACTTGAATTAAAAATAGATAACACACATTAATACAGTCATCACGATCAACATCGGTTATCAGACAGATTCTACACACACCCAAAGTACACGGGGCTACATGACCGCGTTGTCGCAGCCTCTAAACTGACGAACCAACCAACCAACCTATCTCCAATTTGAAACAAAAGCAACTTTCACACTATTTCAGTAAAAACAGTGCGTACGGCACCGTATTGAATTGGTGTGCCAAAACGTTTTCTTTTAAATTCTTGGTATTGCCAAATAAAGATTTGTGTAGCTTATATTCATTTAATAGTTTGTTTCTGGATTATCTGGAATTTAGGGGCAGGTGACCTCGTAGTTCCGCCCATTAAAACAACAATAACTATCTGGATTTTCGATCATCCGGATTACGTCCGAATACACGAGGCTTTTGTGTAATTAAAAGTATTTCAAATGAGGGCCCAAGATAGGGGGCCTTAAATCCTCTCGGTGCCCTTGTCAGTACCATATTCTATTTGTACCATAATACACCGGGGTAATGGCGCAGGCGGACACAGCTGGAATTTTACTAGAGTTGTCATTGCAGTTTTATGCCCTTGGTGGTTCCCGGCCTTAAGCATAGAAACGACCATATTCCTGCAGCTCAAAAGGGGCGAGCTGTTTGGCTTCAAAGGCTTGCATTAGCCTGCGCAATGAAGACAATTCCCTGACGGAAGTGCGGAAGTGTTTTGTTTTCTTTGTGCTTTGGTGATTTGAGTCGGAAGCCTTTCGCTAGGCCTACACTTTGTGACGTCACACGTTGGGGGCTATTTTCGAGACTTCAAATCAAACCAGACCACGGACACCAACACAATATTATTTCACAGAATACGACAGAGAAATGCAATAGAAGATGTTAAAACTGCAAAGAAATACTTTCGCTTTATTTTCTTCTTTCCTTCCATGGTGCTGCTTTAGTAATCGAAATTTAATGTGTTTCAGTCGCTCAACACAATTGGTTCCCTTAATCGTGAAAGGAAGTTAAATGAAATTAATAAATACACTTGGAGACCAGTTTCGATCGTCGAGCGAACATCATCAGATCCATGACACCTAGGCCATTAAATCTATGTCTACAAGTATGGGTTATGATATTTATAATACACAGGGTGTTTCTGAATTCCCATTACAGACTTTGAGGGCTTGTAGTTGAGAACAAGACGGTTCAGTTTAGTACAAGCATTGTTTGTTGTGTGCATAACACAGACTGCGGCACGATGCTAGTGGAGGGCACACAGGCCACTTGTACGTTTCGTCACTATTCAAGTATGTGTGCATTTGTTTTGCATTTAAAGCCACGGATGGCAGGAGCTTAGCAAACACGTAAACACGTCCACACTGGTCATAGCTAGAGTAGAGAGTTGTCAGTTGTTATTGAGTGGACGGACATTATACGTCGTGACCCAATGGGAAACTCAAATCCGGAATTGGCAGACATGCATTTTCTGCATGGACGGGCGCAGTGTAACGCAAATGAAGCACGGCGATTGTATGCGGAACACTTTCCTAATAGACGTTTGCTCAACACTAAGACGTTCCACGGCCCTCCTGAGCTGATCGGTAGCCAAGGGAAATTTTGTCTAGAATAACAGATGAGTCTGTATTATTAAAACCGGTACGTAGGTATAACAGATCAATTTGGATTAATACATTCTTTATAGGTGGAAGGCTACATTTTTGGCGTCTGATTTTAGAGTCTATGACTTGTCGGAATTTTTCGCAAGAATGAATTTAGTAAACTTATGCTATGTAATAAACTTTTGCTCTGAATGCTCTGAATTTCAGTAGTTTTTATAAAAGCAATTATCTCTTGAGAAATTTTCATATTATGTAAGAATGAAAATGAATAACACGTTTCAATCTTGATGAACGGTATCTACGTATAGGATACGAGTTAACCACGGAGGACTATCTAATACAAGACATCAAAGATATAATGTTTCTGCCATCCAAGACTGCCTTTCATAAAGCAGTGTACAAACGATAACAGAAAAGAAAGGACATTTGGTATGTGTTTTATGTTACTGACGAGATCACAATAAGAGATTGGGCACAGTCAAATTTTGATCTGAAACATGATTTTACCATGTTTGCGTGTTATAGCTTTCATCATGTAATTATTTCCACCCATGAGCCTTGTGACTCGAGTGTGTGAAATGAGTAGCGACAGATGTGACAGATATCACATGCAGTATTGTAAAGCAAAAGAGATAAGTTGAAATTCTCTCTTTCTTGTATATTTCGCATTATTTAGAAGAAGTGGAAGTACGGAAAACATTCGTAAACAAACAAAAAAATGATTCGACAACGTTAAATTATTTCAGGATATACCACATAATCAGGGGTCATAACCAACGAGAAAGAAAGGCCATGGCGCGCAAAGCAAATTCTTTGGTGACGCAGGCGATGTGGAGTGCCTAGTGATTTTATGTTCGAGTTAAGAGCAACGAGCAGCAGAATTGCGATATTTTATATAGATTTTCATGAAAAGGAAGCAGTTTAATCGTCTGTTTCCATGTTCCGTGAATATTAAAGCGTACTAAATTATATAGGGATACAATGACACGCCAGCTATAGATATTTATCGGTTGAAGTTACTAGTTACAAATATCCACGCAGCTAGGATTCAAGGTTTCGTTATGTGTCTTGAATAGCTGCAACCGTACAGAAAGTTGTGACCTTCGTTGTGAGGCAAATTATGTGCAAACAAGAATCTTACAGTGAAACAATGAATGTTATCGCAATACTTATATAGGAGACATCTCGTGACCGAATAACGGCTATAAATCACCACAAATCACCACGATCAACGAGAAATACTGGCCCTGGTGCGCTTTCGTGACGTCACCAATGTACTGTAGTTCTGTTGTACCACTTCCTGTAGGGTTATGTATGACGGGTACATAAACTGTATTGTCTACAAGATGCTGAAAACACAGAATACTTATCATATCAAAAAACACACTGTCAAAAGCATTGACCCAACACAACCATGGCTTCTGGCCAAACATACATGGTAATTACAACTCCAGTCTTACACTGATCAATCTTACGAAGTCCAATACTGAGCCACAATTTACTTACTTATTCATTACTCTAAGTAGAACCAGTAGATCACTTATCTTTAATCGTTATAGTTGATCACAAGGTATGTTATCTTTCCCTGGCGGTTGCTTGTTAAATTAAGTGGAATTACTCCACGGTTACAAAGCGTTCAGGAAGGTTATGAAAAGCTAAGAATAGTGCCGGACAATGTATGCATGTGGGCTATAACGCTTATAGTTGAACGATATACATACTCTTCTTCTTCTTCTTTTGAGACCACAAAGGATCACTTTACCCAACCATTAGTTCGTCGACTTGTAGGAACTGTACGAGCCTTGCGGTCCTCCCAGTACTTCTTCATGCGTATTGATCGTCTTGCCCGTTCTTCGGCGGAAAATATTCTTGTAGGAATTTTCTTCTTTGTGAGTGGAAAATGAAACGTCATATTTTTAAGTGCTGTAGTTAAACTTTTCTTATTTGCAGCATCTTCTGTTGTTAGGCCAATTTCTTTTAAGTCCTCTCTGATTTCTTTTAACCATCGGCATCCAGTTGTTGTGTTTTTTGAAGCAAGATTGTACTGCACTAGTTGTTTTAGAAGACGTGAATCTGGCATTCTCATGATGTGCCCAAAGAATCCTAGTCTTTTCTTTCGCATGGTATCAGTAATGGGTTCTAGGATGTTATAGACCATATTGTTAGGTATTATTCGCCATTGCCCATCTTTTTTATATCCTTTATTGATACAAGTTCTTCCAATTCGCCTTTCGATCTTCTGTAATCTGCCGGTTTTAGAATGTTCATTTAGATGGAATAATGTTTCTGCTGCATATGTGGCTTCCGGTTTTATGACTGTATTGTAATGTTTAATTTTTGCATTAATTGATAAGCATTTCTTTTTGTAAGTTTCCCATGTTAATTTTTGTGCCCTAGATAACTTGTTGGTTCTTATTTGAATTGACGCTTTCTCATTTAAATTGTTTGTTATTAGCTCTCCTAGATATTTGAATCGTGTTACAATTTTAATTTTTGTATAATTAATTTGTATTTCCTTTAATGGTGTTGGTTTTTGTGGCATGATTTCTGTTTTTTCGAATGATATCTTAAGGCCAATTTTATTTGCAATTGTCTGAAGCTCTGATATCTGTGTTTTGGCTTCCTCTAAATCTTTCGCCAATAATGCCATGTCGTCTGCAAAACCAAGACATACTCTAAATGTATCAAACGTTTTTATAATAGAGAGATATTCACGATATCACGAACATAATATTCTATGGTCTTCGATTTACTGCCGGATTGGTAGTCATCTTGTCTCCATCATTCAACCTGTACAAACGTTGTTATTCATTTATCACTAAAAGTCATAGGCTACGATAAATACATAAATAAATCACTTGTCTTCATATGAGTCGTTAGTCGGTGGCGAGTGTATTCCATAGATCTCTTCTATAAACGTATTAATTTATGTGCCGCCCCTTAAAACAACAATAACTAATACTTTCACTGCAAGTTTCTTTGAACTAATTATATTCATATCACTGCTCATGTCCACATAAGTTACTCACAGGTCACAGGCTCTACAACTCAACTTACTGTGCTCGTTGCAGCTATTAAAGACACAACAAACCCTTGAAACATAGTTCGCGTGGATTTTTGTTACGAGTAACTTCAATGTGTAAATAGGCTATCTACAGCTGGCGTAGTTTTGTAAACCTATAGAGTATAATTTATCGTGTTTGAAAACACACGGAACATCCTAACTGCCTCCATTTCTTGAAGATTGATATAAAATATCGCAATTCTGCTGCTCATGAATTGCTCTCGACTTACACGTACAAGCACTACATTGCCTGCGTCACAGAAGGATTTGCTTTGCGCTCCATGGCGTATCTGTATAGGCACTGCCAGCTGGATCGCATCCCTCCTGGCTGCTTTAAACTGCCTGCCCATTCGACAATTACAGCATTGGTTAATGCGTACAACCTCGTCACAGTGACTTGGTGCTGCTCCTAGCGACTTTATTTGAAAACGAGGTTGTACGCATTAACCAATGCTGTAATTGTCGAATGGGCAGGCAGTTTAAAGCAACCAGGAGGGGTGCGATCCAGCCGGCAGTGATTAATATATACCTTGTACGCCTCCAAGTGTTGAATGGGCAGGCAGTCTAAAGCAGCCAGGAGGGATGCGATCCAGCTGGCAGTGGTATAGGCTACGTGCGTATACTGAAGTGCTGCTGTAAGCGGACATTCCGAGAAGCCGTTACATGCCGCGATCAGCTGAGCATTGATGTACATCGAAAACGAGCGAGCATTTATTCTATAATTTTATACAGTAACGATGTCAAAACGTTGTGTAGTGTTGTTGGTTGCAATAATAGATATTGTAACACACAGGAAAATGTAATATTCACGAACTCTCAAAATTAATTTGGAAACACAGTGGATATTGACGGTGAATCGCAAGCAGTAAGTTTAAATTCTGCATTTGGGATTAAATTAGCCTATCTCTAACTAGGTTTGTTGATGTTAAAAGTTAGGTTGGACTTCCAGCAAACGTTTGAGCTCACGAAAACTATAGGTCATCGCTTTGGAGAACAAGTTAGCCTATGGGTGAAAATACGCTTGCGTAGGCCTACTTACGCCGAACTGCTTCTGAAACCCAATTTAAAAGCTCATCAGCTGGTTTCCCTAACAAAGCTTTTTGATATATAGATTTTTCTAGGGATCTCGGGGACATCAGCTTCTCTGGTACTCAGTTTTTAAGTTTCTGGGATACCTGGAAGTGTTGCATTAATTCGTGTCTAATTTCGTTTTTGTATTTATTATACACCGTTACACCACGGCATTACCTCCTTAATATCTCGGACATTTTCCTCAACACTTCCTCGGGGTTTGATATTAAAACCTTAAATGTTCGTTTGGACTTTCAGCAAATACTTTTGCTCACGAAAACTACAGGTCATCGCTTTGGAAAAAGGGTTAATCTACGGTTGAAAAGAATGCTTGCTTACACCGTTCTTCTCTTAAGACACCATTTCAAATCCCTCCAACTCGGTCCACAGGAAAAATGTAGAATATTTTAGACTTTTATAGCGACCTTGTGAGTATCAGTTTCACTGGTAAGTTTCATGTTTCTAGGATGTCTGGAAACCCCTCATTGATTCATGTTACCTACACATCGCTCCACCTCGGCCATGGTGACATACCCGAGCTTATAATTTTGGCCACTCATAGCGTGGCGGTGCATTTCTCACCCCAACGCACGGAGCCTATACTCTCTGGTGTGAGTATTCGACGTTCACTAGACAAGACCAAAAGTCACTGCCTTCCAAAAGCTGAACAGGGCACGGCCGACCGGATGCAAGCTGCGCTCTCAGCTACAGAGCGCAGCTCGCATCTAGTCGACCGTGGATAGGGTTATTTTGCGAATTTATTCCGCCAGATGTCACGACTATTCTATACGCATCCAATTTAGCGGCTTCGGTGGCGTAGTTGATAGCATGCAGAGATTCTATGCCCAAGATCGCAGGTTCAACCCCGCCAAAGTCGTCGGTTTTTTGTAAGAGCGTCAAAAATCCCTCAGTATGCTTTCCTTCGGAGGGCATGTCATAGATTTATTTCATGAAAAAGAACCTTCCACTAATTACACAAGCGATTCAGGGAAGGACGGGTGTCGTTAGCCGATGATGCCCGGTCTGAGGCACCTCCCTGAATTACCGATGACTACGTCCAGTTAGTTGATACACTCATTACCCAGGACCGCCGAGTGACAGTGAACGCCATAGACGCCGAGGTCGCTCCACGGCAATGCACGACCTCATACGGCCAACACAGTCGCGGCACTCCTGCAGAAATTCAAATGGGAGGTTCTACGCCACCCTCCATACAGTCCAGACCTCTCTCCCTATTATTACGCCATGTTTGGTCCCTGAAAAGGGCTCTTCGGGGCCAACGATTCACCTTGGACCCCGATGTCCAGCTGTACGTGCGGAACTGGTTCACATCGCAGCCCAGGGAATTTTATGAGACAGCCATTCACCGCCTCGTGTCACAGTGGGACAAGTGCCTCAACAGCCAGGGCCAATACTTCTAACATACAGGTACTCGTTAATTTTTGAACGCACCTGATATATTTATCAGAAGAAAACTTAAGAGAACGTGGATCCTAGCGATCTGCCTACTTGTTCCCAGACTTCATCTTACTTCCGTATATTTTTATAGCCATGATGCGACAAATCAAATAATATGTTATGCAATTTCACTTCTTCAATGAGTTGCTCTGTTGTCGCACTCATTGTCATGCCACCACACACAGTGACGCGGGCAGCGGTCAACCTCGACAAGCTTCATCTGGTCGCCACCACGATCGCCCCGGTGTGTGGGAGACTTAAAGCTGTGTTCTGGCAGTTATGCCAACAAATGAAGAGCAATTGAGTTTGACAGTTGGCACTCACCAATGCTCGGACCGAACAAACCTTCGGGAGTTGTTTTCAAAGTGGTGTTTGTGACTCCGTCTTCTAATTTATTTCACTCAAAAAACATTTCATACGTAATAAGAACTGTCTGCGTTACCCGAGCCATTATTGGTATATTGCTCTTTTGTAGTGTGAATAATACGAGCTCTAGCGTATTATCATCACATATCCCCCATCCCTTCTGTTTGAATAAAACTTAAGTTTGCAATTCAACAGAGGCGTAGCGCTATATTACGCCGATACGCCGGGCGTTCCCTGATTTAGAATGTGTATTCATCAGAGAGTAAAATATAACATTGTTTTTATTTGATATAAATGCGGCGTTAGCATATTACATGGCGCTTAGTTATTTTATATCCGTACCCCCCATATAACTAGTCTTAGCCCGGCCGCGGTCTACTGCTGTGCGTTGCTCTTCTTGTCTGTACGCCAGACCTTCTTGGCGTCAAGAGCAGTGTATCACCCTGGCCAGGCCACGCTGCAGCGCATGCGCCAGTTCATACTTGTTTCTCGGAAGGGAAGCGCTACCGTACGCTGGCGTTTGCTGGCGTTTGAATTGTATGATCACTGTTCTGTTAACTCAATAGCCCAATCGCTGCGCTAGTGCTATAGTTCGAACTGTATAAGTGTAGTTTCTTTTATTTGTGGGTGTGTGTGTTTAATGCTGCCAATATGACTGAAGAAAGTTCACCTGACTCTAATGTTATTAATTTTTTAAAGGCAACTCCTTTGAGCACTTTATCATATGAACAGCGATGTGAATTAAAAACAAAAAGACCAAAGTCAAATTTATCAATTAAAGAAGTCGGTAAAAATCGCACACGGAGTTTTCAGCTTTCTTGGTATGACAGGTTTTCCTGGCTAACTGGGTGTGTTGAAAAAAAACAAAATGTTTTGTTACGTTTGCCTTATGTTTGGAGCGAAAGATACTGAATGGTGCACGGAAGGAATTTCTGACCTGAGTAATTTAATTAAAAAGGCTGTAAAACACCAGTCTTCATAACACCACTTGTTACATTGTGAAGCATTTCATCTGCTAGGTAAAACTCGCATTGAGCATGTCTGAAGCTGCTCGACTACAAGCAGTAAAAAATAATGAGATCGTGTCTTCGAACAGGCAATATGTGCGACGACTCATTCAATCAGCAGTATTTCTCTGTACACAAGAACTAGCCTTCCGTGGGCATAGAGAAGATGAAAGTTCTATTAACAAGGGGAATTGTTTGCAATTGTTGAACCTGCTCGCTCAAAATGAATCTATAGTTAGAGACCATTTACAGTCATCATAATTATTAAAAGGAACATCTCCAGACATTCAAAATGACTTGATAGAAGTTACAACAATTGCATTAAATGAAAAAATCAAATCAGAAATAAATGAAGCCCCCTTTCTCTCCATACAAGCGGATGAGACATTAGACGTATCGTGTAAGAGCCAGATGAGCATAATATTTAGATATTGTGTGGATGATAGAATAGAGGAGAGATTCGTCGGCTTTTATGACGTTTCCAAGAATAAAACAGCTGCGGGATTATCAGAAATCGTGCACAAAGTTTTACTTGACTGGGAAGTAAATGGAGAAAAAGTTGTAAGCCAGACATACGATGGCGCAGCTGTAATGGCAGGCAGACAAGGAGGAGTTCAAAAGCTAGTGAAACAGTTTTGCCCATATGCTCTTTTCGTCCATTGTTGCGCCCACCAATTAAATTTGGTACTTCTGTATGGCTCAAAAACAATAAAACAGGTTCGTTTGTTTGTCTGTGCCTTGACTGCTTTTCATAGTTTTTTCAGCAAGTCTTCTAAAAGGACGGTTTTGTTGACCGAAAGAGGATTTAAGCTTCCACAAGCTAGCAATACGAGATGGAATTTTCATTCGAGGGCAGTTTTCACCATTATGAAACATTTCCAAGGATTGTATAGTACTTTTGATGAAATTATTGATGATGAAAATAGTGAATGGGACGACGACTCTGTGAACTGTGCCATTGGTCTCAAAAGACATATGGATGACCCTACCTTTGTATATTTTCTATGTGTATTCGAAGCTTGTTTCATTTACACTGATCATCTTTTCAAATTGTTACAATCATCGACAGTGAGTATTGTAACTTGCCATAATGAGATAGAGGCTGTCGTCAAAAGAATAGAAAACTTAAGAAATGAAGATTTCACTGACAGATGCGTTCAAAAAACATCCAGTTGAATGAAAACGTAATGTATAACACTTTGAGAGTGCTAACTTTTGAAATAGTAGATTCACTAACAGCTCAAATGAAAAGTTGATTTGAAGATCTTAATCATCTAAATTTCATTGAGTTAGTACAAGAAAAGAAGTTTAAAGAACACACTGAAACATTCCCCCAGGGCAAATTAGATATTTTGGTAAAACAGTATCCATTCTTTAATGTTAACCAATTACTAAATGAACTTCACATTGTTTATGGAGATCAGACAAAGCATTTAGCTCCAAAAGAGCTTTTAAAATATTTTGTTGCCAACGGTCTCGACTCCATCTATCAGGAAGTAACTAAACTACAGCGCTTAGTACTGACTATTCCAACTACTACAGCTAGTAGTGAACGCAGCATGAGCACGCTGAAAAGAATTAAAAAATACCTTAGAAATTCTATGAGCAATAGTCGCTTGTCGTGTTTAAATTCACTGGCCATTGAAAAACAGTTATTAGGTGAGCTTTCATCAGAGCCGGCATTTCTTGAACACATCATTGACATTTTCGCAGAAAAGAAGAAAAGACGAATGGAGCTGATGTACAAGACTGTGTGAGGTATGTGACAGTATCTTTCATATTAGCCTTTTTGATTTTTTCCTTAGTTTGTCGTTATAAACTTTGGCGTCCCCAGCTCAAAAGTTCACGCTACGCCACTGCAATTCAATGTCTGGTTCCACTTTGTCCATTCGATTCTATTCAATGAAATTGATGCTTAGCCATGGCAAGACCGACTACAATATATTGTATGGCATGATAAAGAACCTTCCACTAATTACACTTGCGTGAAGCTAAATTATAGGTTATATTTGACTAACGCTCTTAGGTTCCAACATTCGTCGCCAGGAGCAGACTGCAGTGGCGTCTAGTAACAAAGTTCAGAACTAGTTGGTCGTTGACGGTGGCGATAGGTAGCAAAAGTTGGAACTACTTGAAAATCGAATGTCTGGAGTCCTTACTTGAATTAAAAACAGATAACACACACTAATACAGTCATCACAATTAACACCGCTTATCAGACAGATTCTACACACACCCAAAGTACACGGGGCTACATGACCGCGTGTCGCAGCCCCTAAACTGAGGAACCAACCGAAGTCATGCCATATTTCGAAATGTTCTGTTGTCCAAGTTCGGCCAATCATGGCCCCTGTGCTGTGCCGTAAAAATCTTGGCATGGTTCTCCTCTTTTCCTTCGTAGTGTTCTTATTAGTAAGTTTTCTGATGCGCTAGTATTTGGTACTGTCAGTAAAGCCCTCAAGTCTTCTATGATTGTAATGATCTAAACAAGAGTGACAGATCTAATTATCCCATGATCCTTGGAAACATAGCCCAAGCTTGATGTTGGTTCCAGGTTTGGTCGGTAGGAGAAGAAAAGGACTATATCTTATTGTATGCTCCAAAGGTTGCGCAACTTAAGCTGCGCTGCGTGAGCGACTTTTGTTCTATTGTTTACCCAAAGAGAAAGGTTGTGCAACTTAACATCTGAAAAACGAAATTCGCACTCTGATTCCCGCAATAATATTGTCAATTGTGAGAGTATTTATGACTAGTTACCTTGGTATCGAGCTACGAAGACAATAACAATCATTCGTGAATAGTGAAGAGAATTTAGCTATGTTCGTTCGATGTTAATTCAGTATTTCTCGAGGGAAAGTTATAATTAAGTTTACAACACTGCTTTATGTGGAAAGTCTCCTCTTTGAACGTGTGTCGTGAAAATCCAGGTGAGGTTTCAACTGCATATTTTGTTGATATTAATTCTGATGTGCTGTTTTATTATGTGTAACTTTGTTTATTGATAAATATGGGTTTGGTAGGGAGGCAATACCACTTTTCAATATCAACTTTCCTGCTATAGAGAACAGATCATTTCCCCCCGTCGCCACATGATGATGAGAAGACGCACCCCCGCCGCCCTTGCTTTGTTAAATGCAACATTCAACTATCCTCAAACCGTTGGCTACTCAACGGCAATGATGGGTGGATATTTTATTTTGAATTCCGAGATTTTGACCATTGGAATTTGCTTTTTCTCTTCTGTGATCTATCGTAAAAGTGTTCAGTTAGCGGTTAAAATTCATAAAATGACCATGTCGTATTTACAAAAGTAGAAATCAAACACTTCAGTCGTCAACTACTGCCCTGGTGGGAAGAGATCTGTAGGTCGCCCCAGGAAAAGGTGGTGTGAAAATTCAAATGTTTTGTGTAGACCGTAACAGTTCTTCTAGGACTAACACATGAAGGGATGATGATGATGATGATCCAAATGACCGATTTTCTAAGTAACTTGATGTAGTTTTAGGAAATCCTCTAATCGCTAAATTTAAAAAATAATGGTAGAAATATCCCTGAAACTTAAGCAGCTCAAATAGCACTCACAAATGAATACGGTGCTTTATCAGTTACTGAACTTTTTCAAATATTTAAAAACAAAATCTAGTTTGTTCTCAACGTCATATTTATAACCAATCAGAAATACTTTGCCTTCCTATTGTTAGAATAAGGACACATTGTGGAGCCCCGTGGTTTTAGCAATAATATGAGTGTCACATCTGCAGTACCGTAGCTGGTAATTCTTCGGGAGTGATGAACCAAGATCCTACACTGTTACTTAGCTAATGTATGCTTTTCATACCTTATTTGATATTCCGGGAGTCATTATCAATTGAAATTACTGTCCATTATCACTACAGCTCAGGAAATAAGTACTAAATCACGTAAATATGTGACGTAATTAGTTATTTATTGTTCAATGAACGACGGCGAACGACGGCAATTGTCATGGCTTGTCGTTGCTCAACTGCTACTGAAGGATGCGCATTGGGCATGTTCAATTGTTAACGAGACGTTATTTCACTGTTGCCAATGTATGGTACACAAAATACACGACACAGGTCATGTGTAGCGTCCTAAGAGAGCGTAGAGAGTAATTGGGCGAAGCGAGAAACTATTGGCTTACGAAGAGGAGTTAGATACTACTGGCTTTTATGTCTGCTACTAAGTTAGGTACTGTCTTGCCCAAAATTACTGCTAGTACCACAAGGAGGGGGTCTGGGGCGTAAGCCCCAGGTTAGGTTTGTTTTTGTATGTAAAACATTAATAACATAGAATTCATGTCCGCTACTATAAGGTGGCAACGATCAAAAGAACCTGCGCAAAGCTCACTTCCCCACGCATTCACTCTGAGTTGATGTGTGACGTCACAGAGGAGCGGTGGAGGGGGTCACATGCTGTCTGACTGCCTTACCGAACACACTGCGGAGATACGCTGACAAGAGCTTCGAGGCCAATCCATTTCCGCGCTCTTATTATTTTCTCAGTTTTATATACGTTTTCTTTATTGTAGTCCTATAATCCCTTGTCGTGTA
Organism: Meconema thalassinum; assembly: GCA_946902985.2. NCBI lineage: Eukaryota > Metazoa > Arthropoda > Insecta > Orthoptera > Tettigoniidae > Meconema > Meconema thalassinum. The sequence continues at coordinate 331,458,906 of OX336395.1, forward strand.
GCGTGTACTTTATTTGTAAATGTATTTATGTATATAGTGTTGTGTACCATGCTATTCTAGTAATAGTATCATTTGCGTTTCGTTATGGCTTCTACTTCGAAGTATGGTAGGAAATCTGGACGACCATTAAGGGGACAATGTAGAGAAATAGTCTATAACGTAACTGCTCACCTACGAGAACAGAAAACCGTTCATAAACACAATTATAATGTTGTGGCTTCACAAGTAAAGCAACGGGTGTTTCAAAGTCATTCGTGAAGCGTATAATAGCGGAAGGGAAAACGTCTATGGCCAAGGGTCGTCTGCAGTTTTCTACACCTGATGCATTATTTCGTGTTGTTGATATTATAGCCTCTGTGTGTGTACGCTTATTGGAACAGTATATTTCTTTAAAACTTAGTTTACAACTAGAAAATCATAAATACTGTATTTTCATTTAATTCCGCGCTTAATACTTTCGGTCACTTTACATTTACTCTCGTTCTTTTAATTGCATTGCGTTTGCAGCATTAATGAAGGAATAACCTCAATCGAACAGCTGGCTGCAGGTACTTACCTTACAAGGGAAGTCTCTGAACCGGGGAATCACGGATCCTGCTGGAACTTTTCAGATATGTTGCGTGAGCCCAACTAGGCAGAACCGCGAAGAAAAATCTTTCGGAAATAAACTTCCCCTTGTACTAGATGAAAAAATAAGATTTACAGATTTAAATTGGCGCGCCAGCGGCGTGAGCTTCATTGGCTGCGTCAGAGGTTGCTTCCCAACTATACTATGGTTTACGGCCTACAGCGTACAATCACCGAATGAGAGGCAACAGACGGTGAGTGTCCCATGCATTGCATGATGAATGGTAACATTGGAAATGTTTTATATGTTGACAGGAGGAAAAGTATGGAAAATGTATGGGAAGGTCTCTCAGCATTCAAGAACAGGACCTATTGGACAGTTTGGATGGTATGTTGATGGTTTTGTGCCTATCTGGTTTTCTGGCATTCGTCTCTTGTAATAAATGTGTTTATTTGTTGTGCTTATTGATATTTACAGGTATCATAACTGGTTGTATGGAAAACAGTACTATGAACGTGGACACCTATATATTGTAAAGATGTAGCATTAATGTCTCAGCTTGTGAGCGCGAGTACGTGATCATTTGAGCCACCAATCAAGCGTGAGGCACACTCACTCTTGACCAACGCGCACAGTTCAAAATTGTTGTATTTACTGCCGTCTGCGGTGGGTAGGAATTAATTTCCGAAAGATTTTTCTTCACGGTTCTGCCTAGTTGGGCTCACGCAACGTATCTGCTAAGTTCCAGCAGGATCCGTGATTCTCCGGTTCAGAAACTTTCCTTGTTAGATCATAAATACAATAGATGGCTGATGACGTCACATTTGTGAAACCAACATCTCAATCAGCTGACTAAAGGGAACTGCCGGGAACTGCGGATAGTTTGGAGCACTGAAATACTACACGTGATGATATAATTGGGCTATTCTGTTCTATTCATTACCGTACTAAGCCAGAATGGTGTATTACTGTGCGGCGTATGGATGTAAGGAGACATTTAGGAAAAGATCGGGCATTTCTTTCCATAGGTAGTCCTAAATTTATTCATTGTAAAATAACCCTAAAATTCTTGACTTCACTACTTGCATTTCTTTACGTTTCCTTTTAACTCCGAGACATGAAAGAAAAATAATTTAATCTGTAAATTTATTACAAATTATTAAAATTTACTCTATCCCTTACTCCACTGAACAGGCCTATGAAGCAAAATTGGGACCATCACAATCACAACATCAAATAGCCTTCCTTTTCAATCATGTTCAGTGTCAAATTGCGGGTTATGCTACTGATGTGACGATGTAGTCTTCGATAATAAATACGCTGAGGTAATATTTATCATCTTATTAAACAGTGCGTTTGGTTGAGGAAATTTTCAGATCATTCTAGGATACATTGCAGCCCTAAATTAGTCAATTCGTAGGATTTCAAAGTTCTGGATTATTAACTGCGAAGGTTTCTATGATTCGTGGAAAATGGAATTTAAAAGGAAACAGTTCATTGCTTGTAATGATTTCCGTTGTAGCAAATGTAATGCATAGTTGTTAAAAAGCAACGCTTACTAAATCAATAGACTTCCTTATTTCCATTTGCCTATGTTTTGTTCACCTTCATAAAATACTGAAGTGGAAAGTAACGCTGAATAAGAGCTAATCGTACGATAAAATTTTGTAAAATAATGCACTGGTACTGAAATTAGCCAAAATACATTTTCTAATGATGACAAATAAATTAGGAAATGATGTAGTAATAGATTGAACTTGTTTGGAGCTCTCGGGCGTACAATTAAAAATGACCAGCTACACAAAAACAATTCTCTTCAAAAATCAGTAGGCCTAATTCAGAGTTGGATTTGTTATTAATTATTTACAAGAGGGGATTCTGGATGTATGAGTATTACGAAACACGACAGCCACTTTTAACACCAAATATGTTACATTCTTAACCTTTGCTACCTTCCGGTACGTAAAGAAACATGCGATGCTTTTCCCAATGCCGTATAAATTACGAAAATGTGTGTTTAAACCCTCATTAAAAATCATTTCCCCACCAACTCCTATCACCTTCCATTACGAGTTCCTCTGTTTTCCCTTTAGTCAGCTGATCCTGATGTTGGTTTCACGTCACAGTACAGGCGCAGTGTGGCAATGTGCACTCTATTGTATTTATGCTCGAAGGTACTTACGATATGGTATGTGATCAGGGGGTACCGTTACGAGCTTTGCGGGAGTAATGGTAGCCATTGGTCTAGCAGTATGTGACGTCACCTCGCGGACATAGGCGAGTCCCACAGCACTGCAGCACCTGCATATATTTTGCTTGAGGCACGTTTTCTTAATATATACGAGTTAATAGCTACGTAATTGCACACACCTTTCGATCTACTAATATTAGAATATTTCTGAATGATGTTGGAAATGTTAACGGTGACTTAACACATAAATGAATATGAGTTATTTAACGGCTATGAAATGTTACACATCTTAGAATCCAACATTTCTGCTCTTCACTATTCATTTTAGAGGATTGGGACATTTTGGTCATGAGTCTCATGTACTTGGACGTGTTGAATTTTCCTGATAACCTGTGTTTTTGTAATACAGTAGTATGTGTAATGGTAATTTTCAGCATTTAGGATTGACGTTAGTGCCTCAAGACTTGAAATATGCACCATACCGACATTTTCCTGGAGGGAGTGTGGAGAACTTTCAGGAAAACCTCACACGGTGTCAGAATTCGAACATTTGATCTCCGTGCAGTTGTGGTGCACGACTTAACGAACATGGCTCTGCTGTGGGGTCAGAAAATATGTCTAAAATATTGGAAATGTCTATATTTAAACCAATCCATCACAGTTATGGTGGGTTAACCTAGTCCATAAATGAATCAACAACAAACAACATTTCAAACATCGTGGTCCAGTAGCCCCATGTACTTGGGTGTATGTGTTAAATCTGTCTGATAACCCGTGTCATTATGATGGCTGTACTGATGTGTTTACTTGTAATTGGGGTTAGGATTTCTGTGGTTAATTGTGTGTCTCAATTTCCATGTCTGGAGGCACTACTTCCGCAGAAGTCGACTCATCTGGAGATACTTTCATCCAGTTTTGGTATTTTCTTGGGTGACAACGTTTCAATCGTTGACATTGCTCTCTTAAGCACTGTTCTCTTCTGGTTGCGCATCTCCCGTTTATGATTGACCTGTAATTAAATGGCCCACTATACTTGTATTATTACTACTATTATTATTATTTTTTATTTCACCAACGAAGGATGAGACGCCCATCTCGATTTATTTATATACTGTGCGTGTAAGGACATTATATAATGTTATGGTCTATGGTTTCAAAGAATGGGCTGTGGTATGAATTCAGAAGAAAGCGGTCATGATCTGAGAGGTAGATACCATTATTGGCATTTACCTGGAGTTGAAATGGAAAACCACTTCAAGTCCGGCAAACGATGGAATGCAAATCCACATGTCCCCGATAATCAGGGTTGAGGCGTTGGCAAGGAGACACCATACACTGAACGGAAAGAGTGGCTGCAGTCTTGATAACTTGGGAGGTGCTGCACTAACGTACTCACTTTAGGCTGTATGTTGTTGTTGATTTATTTAGGGCCTTTGAGACATCGTGGTCGTGTAGCCCCGTGTGTTTGGGTATGTGTGTGGAATTTGTCTGATAGCGTGTGTTATTGTGATGGCTGTATTAGTGTGTGTATTTGTAATTCAGATGAGGATTGGGAAGGAGGTGGCCGTGGCCTTAATTTAGGAACCATCCCAGTATTCGCCTGAAGTAGAAGTGGGAAACCACAGAAAACCACTTCCAGGATGACTGAGGTGGGAATCGAACTTGCCTCTTTTCAGTTATGCCTCACGAGGCTGAGTGTTCCCTGTTCCAGCCCTCAGACCAGAATTATATATCTTGTCAGGCCGGGAATCGTAACCGGGCCTCCGCGGTGACGGCCAAGAGTGATAACCACTACGCAGCAATGTGGACCTTCAGGCTGTATGCCCGGGTTTAAAAGTAGGTATTTTGTCATCATTATTTGATCATTAGCTTTTCTTAACGCGTCGTTGACGGACTTGCGTTGTAAGGGTAACAAAAAATTGCCTTCGGGAGACTGGTGACATGACTAGCTTAGCTGGGTATGACGACTGTTGGACCTCGTATTATTATTCCCGTTTTACAACGGTGATGAGATGCGGTGAAAGCCTTTGCGGCGGATTGTTTTTACAGACAGATGCCCTTCCTGACTCCCACCTCATGAGAGGAGCTAATGAGAGATGAAATTAATTACGGTGAATGAAACTCGGCAAGGATGTTGAAGGAAGCGGCCGTGGCCTGTCAGAAGGTACCGTCCTAGCATTTTTCTGAAGTAAATAATAATATCGTATGGCCTCGAGTGCCTGGTGTAAGCTTTGTTATTTGACACCCAAAGGGTAGCTTGCATGTCGAATTTAGTTGTTCCTTGAAGCACTATGAAAGTCAAGGAGGGTAGATATCGAAGCTCCTTGAATACTATAGCGCTTTCTAGTAGAGAAATGAGGAACTTTGTGCTGGTGGAAACTCCCGAGATTAATTTTACCATCATGAACACGGCCTACTGAATTCAAATGGGTTCTTTGACTTGCCAACATCGTATGACATGCGAGTCGTAATGTTTACCGCCTTCCAAAAATCACTTACCACGGCCAGGAGCGAACCTGCAATCTTGAGGTTAGTAATCCGACACGATAACCACTCACCCGTCGTGGCAAGCTTCCTGAAGTTGAACATGGGGAAACCACCAAAAACATATCAAGGACGGCCGACGGTGGGGCTCGAACGCACGTATACTGAGTCCGCAGAGAGCTTGGCCCCATGTCTAGTGCTGCGCATTAGCGAGCGTAGCTACCGCTGTCGGTCTATTCGTAGCAGATATATTTCTCAATATTTAAAAAAAACAGTAGTGTTTTTAACATACCTGTTGCTCAGTAGCACAATGTCCCAATGCCAGCCAGGGCCGTAGAGAGCGATCACGGGCCCTAAGATAACCCAAAGAAAAAGCTCTTCGCTATTCTGCCCCATAAAACTTCAATCATCATTATCATCCGTGGAATTTAGCTTGCCCAAATGATTATTAATCTATTTTGGTTTTAGTTATTCAGCCACTCGCCTTTATTTTATATCATTGGTTGTTCTTTTACTTTACGATTTTGAATACTGTGCCTTAAAAAATCAGTTTTCTGTGTATCGGAACGTGTTCAGGCTCTACAAGGATAACCCACACTCCTTTCAGAAATGCACAGTATGAAGTAAAGAATCATTTTTTTTTTTCTGAGATTGAATTAGAAACGTTAAGGACTCTTGAACTCTAACACGTTATAAAATGCATGACTTTGGCAACTTAACCATTTCCCCGGAAAACGAAAAACAGAATGGTTATTTATAAAATTAATTACCGGTATATTAATTAATAATTATTGTAATGTCTTGTATACTGTTCACTGCCTGTGTTTACATCAAAGTGTATCATCAGAAAATTTCATAATACTGTAGTTTTGACCTTAAATTAAATAAAGTTGTCCATCCTAAGTCCTTTTACCGCCTCGGCTCCCTCAGCTAAACTAAGCCCTGGGGCTACGGCCCCGCTTGCCCCTCCCTCTCATCGGGCCTGATGCCAGTTAGGTATATTCTTCGAAGGAACTACACCAAAGCGTGATTTCTTCTTCAGAGGCAAACCCAATAATTTATTTTTGAGCTCCAGTTCGCAGTCCTATGGTAAGAAAATGTGCAGAACAACGTCAGGCAGTTGTAACATTGACGCTATCCTTTCGCCTGCATCTTAAAATCCACAGCTTTCGAACTTCGTTATCGTTAGAAAAAGAGTGGTAAATCACTTCAGAATTTCTGCGGCCATCGTTTTGTTCTCAGAAACGGCACAGTTACTGTGGCTATCGATTTTAAAAGCTCATTATTTCATATCGAAATGGATCATACAACTACATTACAAAGCACGTTTCCTACTTCAAGCGACACTAGCTTGTCCGCGAGATGACGTCAGCGGAAAGGGAGCCACCTGGCGACTGATGCGGGAACTGCGATATCGGCCTACCTGATAGTATTCTAGTTACCTTGGTATATGATGGCGATTGACAGCCTGCCGCGCCCGGGAACAGTTACGAATGCTTTACGTGATAAGCGCTTTTTTTTCGATGTCAATGAACTACGACCTACTGTATATCCGTTTTACGTCTCGGCATGGTGGGTGAAAATCACTGACTGGGCTATTAATTATATTATCATGGAGATAGCATGTGCATCGTATTCTTGTCAGACGTAATTTAAGAATGGTGAGGTGCATGAAACACAAAGACCACTTCTATCCAGTCTAAAAACACTTATAGTGGGCGATGGATTGAAGATAGAGATATGCTCTCCCGGACTTTTCTGTAGAACTTTTCATGCTGAGCATTTATTACGCTCATAGTATACTGATTATTTTAACGGTTTGCCCAGCGTAAGCTTAAGAAGCGCACGGACGCCAGGTTCTTTTCCCGACCTTTTCACTGAAATCGTTACTGCTTGCCTTCCTTTGATCATAAATAAGTTATTTTCTACATAAAGTTTCCTCGAGAAATACTTTAAAGAATGGTGAAAACCGCATCAAAATCCATCCAGTGGTTCTCGAGATTACCTGTGACATCAAAGAATCGGGGACTCTGTTTTATACTAAGTAGAGATTGTCGGGGGAGATCGGGACGAGCCGATGTGAGCTGCGCTAACCGATGTAGCCGAGGGTTCTTTTTTTTGTTGTACCTTTATAGGTTAGGTACTGCCTGGTCGAAAATTACTGCTAGTACCACAAGCAAGGGGGTCTGGGGCGTAAGCCCCAGGTTAGGTTTGTTTTTGTATGTAAATCATTAATAACATAGAATTCATGTCCGCTACTATGCTGGTACTGCCTGGCCGAAAATTACTGCTAGTACTACAAGCAAGGGGGTCTGGGGCGTAAGCCCCAGGTTAGGGTTGTTTTGTATGTAAAACATTAATAACATAGAATTAGGGTTTTGCCTTTCGAATACGAGTATCAACAATCGCAACATCAAAGGATAGGGATATCGTATGCGAAAATTTTCCACCAGATGGCGTAACAGTTCTATGTGGAACTCAATTGATTTGTTTCCGTTGGAATTGTATACCCATCGAATTTGAAGAATGACGAGTTGATTATCCAGTAAATTTCATTTTAAAGAGTTTGTGACAGTCGATAAATGCTATTTGAAATAAAGAACAAACTGATCCCAAATAAGTTAGTACAGGTGCGCTATCTGTCGGAGCTAGTTTAGGAAGTCTCTACACCAACAGAAGGAAGCGAGTGCGCTATCTGTCGGAGCTAGTTTAGGATGTCCCTACACCAACAGAAAGAAGCGAGTGCGCTATCTGTTGGAGCTAGTTTAGGATGTCCCTACACCAACAGAAAGAAGCGAGTGCGCTCTCTGTCGGAGCTAGTTTAGGATGTCCCTACACCAACAGAAAGAAGCGAGTGCGCTCTCTGTCGGAGCTAGTTTAGGAAGTCTCTACACCAACAGAAGGAAGCGAGTGCGCTATCTGTCGGAGCTAGTTTAGGATGTCCCTACACCAACAGAAAGAAGCGAGTGCGCTCTCTGTTGGAGCTAGTTTAGGATGTCCCTACACCAACAGAAAGAAGCGAGTGCGCTCTCTGTTGGAGCTAGTTTAGGATGTCCCTACACCAACAGAAGGAAGCGAGTGCGCTATCTGTCGGAGCTAGTTTAGGATGTCCCTACACCAACAGAAAGAAGCGAGTGCGCTCTCTGTTGGAGCTAGTTTAGGATGTCCCTACACCAACAGAAAGAAGCGAGTGCGCTCTCTGTTGGAGCTAGTTTAGGATGTCCCTACACCAACAGAAAGAAGCGAGTGCGCTCTCTGTTGGAGCTAGTTTAGGATGTCCCTACACCAACAGAAAGAAGCGAGTGCGCTCTCTGTTGGAGCTAGTTTAGGATATCCCTACACCAACAGAAAGAAGCGAGTGCGCTCTCTGTCGGAGCTCGTTTAGGATGTCCCTACACCAACAGAAAGAAGCGAGTGCGCTCTCTGTTGGAGCTAGTTTAGGATGTCCCTACACCAACAGAAAGAAGCGAGTGCGCTCTCTGTTGGAGCTAGTTTAGGATGTCCCTACACCAACAGAAAGAAGCGAGTGCGCTCTCTGTCGGAGCTAGTTTAGGATGTCCCTACACCAACAGAAAGAAGCGAGTGCGCTCTCTGTCGGAGCTAGTTTAGGATGTCCCTACACCAACAGAAAGAAGCGAGTGCGCTCTCTGTCGGAGCTAGTTTAGGATGTCCCTACACCAACAGAAAGAAGCGAGTGCGCTCTCTGTCGGAGCTAGTTTAGGATGTCCCTACACCAACAGATAGAAGCGAGTGCGCTCTCTGTTGGAGCTAGTTTAGGATGTCCCTACACCAACAGAAAGAAGCGAGTGCGCTCTCTGTTGGAGCTAGTTTAGGATGTCCCTACACCAACAGAAAGAAGCGAGTGCGCTCTCTCCGCTCAAAACAAACAACACACGGCCGTGTTTACCGTATACGTGGGGTTGGCAATATCGTATTTGTCAAATAAGCCACGCCTACAATGGACGACACAACTGACATTTCACTATATAAGTCGTGTTATTAATTGGGGAAGGTGGGTGGGTTATAGACAGCGGAGGAGACAACATCTATTACCACATCACTCCTGCAATTATTATTCATCATTGCACAAGGTATTTCGGCTAATTTAACTAGTTTTAAACTTAGTTCATCACTCCCGAAGTGTTACCCCGTAGCCTACTTTCCTGAGTTAGGCTAAGAGTCTTTGCTGTCACTTTATTTTTAAGAAGCACATCGTCAAAAATCCTCCCTTGAACTTCTGTCTTACATCGATCTATATCTTGTAAAGTTTCCAATTCGCCAACTTGTACACTTTCTTCAGTTCAACATGGCGTGAAAATTCAAATCTTTTGTTTAGACCGTAACAGTTCTTCTATGACTAACACATGAAAGGAGGCATTGTTTGAGCTAACCGGACCATTATTATCATTTATTGATAATTCATCCGCTCAAATGGAAACTACAAAACCTTATTTGGATTGCCAAGGTAAGGCTTTTGTTTTTATGAAAGGGAGTTTGTCTCCTGTAGCACATTGGCATGCTTGTGACGTCAATACTGCTTGTATTTTGTGTCTTGCATGGCCTTCTCAGTATGTGCTAGCCATGCGTATTGGTAGGTGTGTCTGTACCAACTGACGAGCCCAACGGCACACTGGGGCGAAACGCTGGCATTGTTTGAGCTAACCGGAACATTAATATCATTTATTGATAATTCATCCGCTCAAATGGAAACTGCATCATATTCCCTTGGGAAATATTGAAAACCTTATTTGGATTGCCAAGGTAAGGCTTTTGTTTTTATGAAAGGGAGCACATTGGCATGCTTGACGTCAATACTGCTTGTATTTTGTGTCTTGCATGGCACAATCGGATGAGGAGCCAGAAAGCGACGCAAAGATGCGCGCGCACCCGGCAGCGAGGAGCATTTCAAGTCGGCGCTGTTCTCATTGTGTATGATTCTGTTCATCCTCGTCCGTACACCTGCTTTTATGACTGAAGTGTATCACACGCTAGCATTTCGTGCGCAAATTTTTTTTTTTTATCGTTTACCCTCCAAGTTGGTAAACCCACGGACTCAGCGAGGGAACTCACCACTACCGCCTCTACGGGCGGTGTCCTAGAGCTGGGAACATCGAATCGGATGAGGTGAGGTGGGATTGGCACCTCGCCCAGGCGGCCTCACCTGCAAAGCGAACAGGGGCCTCATGGGGGAAGGTAAGGGACGGTTAGGATGGATAGACAAGGAAGAGGGAAGGAGGCGGCCATGGCCTTGAAGAAGGTACCATGGAAAACCACTTCGAGGATGGCTGAGGGGGAATCGAACCCCCTCTAATCATTTGGGCCACCAGAGGCTGAGTAGACCCCGTTCCAGTCCTCGTACCACTTTTCAAATTTCGTGGCAGAGCCGGGAATCGAACCCAGGACCTCCGGGGCGGCAGCTAACTATGCTGACCGCTACGCTACGGAGGCGACGCGCCAAGTTGTAAGAAATAAAACATGGAGGACGGTTGTCGCTTGCTTTAAGTACATTTGAAAATATGCCTGGTACAGAATAAATGCATTACAATCAATATTTAAGATCTAACTGTAATAATTGGATATTTAACCATACGCACTATTAGGGAGCATAACAAAATGCGGAAAAGTCAGTTTCAAAAGTGCACAAGTGGTATCGCGCTCGCTTGTTGTTTTTAAGATCCCGGGTTCAAGGCTATCAAGGGCGAAAATTTTTACTTCTTTTTAATTATTTTATTGTATTCTCCTCACGTCGTACAACAATATTGCAACTTAGTTTTGTCTACATGATCTACGAGGACGATAGTAAACAGGTTTTCTCTCATTTAAAATTCTATTTTCCCTAAATACTGTTTAAAACCATGGACGGATTCTATTTAAATAGTTCAAAATTTATCCCAGAATAATAATATTAGCCTATGACACGTTCTGTATTTGGTTGGTTCCTCAGTTTAGGGGCTGCGACAACGCGGTCAAGTAGCCCCGTGTACTTTGGGTGTGTGTAGAATCTGTCTGATAACCGGTGTTAATTGTGATGGCTGTATTAATGTGTGTATCTGTTTCTTAACTCAAGTAAGGACTGCAACTTTGAATTTTTCAAATAGTTCCTACTTTTGCTGCCAAACGCCACCGTCAACGACTACTAGGCCTAGTTTGGAACTTAGGTATTAGACGCCACCGCAGTCGGCTCTTGGCAACGAACATAGAAACCTAAGAGCGTTGTTTACATTCCTAACCTATACAATTTAGCTTCACACAGGTGTAATTAGTGGAAGGTTCTTTAAGGGGACACCATAGGCTACCCCCAAATTTGTTTTTGCTCCCAGTGATCCAAACTGCACCAAATTTTATTTTCGTACGACGAACATCTTTCATAACGCAAAAAGTGAAAAATTATTCCTTTCAGTTGATCAGTATGGGCAGAAATTACTAAAAGATAGTATTTTCCTAAAAAAAATTGATACCTACTATTTACCACTAAAAATCACTGAAACATTACAATCTTTTTACACTATATACTCATTGCACAGACTAATAATTCGGTGCATGGGTTTGGAAAAATATGAAATAGTTTCTGAAATAAAAAATTGTTTCACAAAATTCATTTTTATTTCCAAAAATTAAAGTTAAAAATTATTTAAAAATAAACGATAACTATTTTAACTAATATGGATGCACAGAATTATGGGAGATAGATATCTTCACATGCTACAAAAATATTATTGACATTATGCTACTGAATAGTTGGTGTAAGTCCAAAACAATGAATTGTGCAGCAAAACAATTTTAAAACATTAGAATGTTTTTCTTCTTCACCCACTGTCTACAAGTCCCCAGAACCATGTTTCCCTTCCTTTTCTCTTATGGCGTCTTCTTCACCCAATTGCATCTCCTTGGACTATTTTCTCATGAATTTCATTTGCTCCAGGCTGCGTCTAACACTCGGCTGAATTCGCCGTTGATACTGTTACGTGCCACCCCCCTAGTGGCACTTTTGTTAACTGGATTACGGTTGGTTGAAGCACAACACAGATTGTTCCTTTAAATGAAATAATTAACTTTATTGCGCCAGAACATACACCACTCATCAGCAAATACAAGCAATTATTACCTTACTCCAGTTTCCTCAAGTCTCTTCCTTATGGAGAGCTCTTGGACCTCTTTCACTTATCAACAGTTAATCTTCTCGCTAATGAGTCTGGTGGCCTTGACAGAACTACATGCAACTCTCCCCTATGTACACAAACTACAGTTACTTACGAAAACCTGCTACACGCTGCTACGCTGTTCACGAGCTGGGAAACAATGTCACTGGGTTTCGTAACTCACCACATTTCTGTCGCTCAGGATAAACGCTCGCACTCGCTCGTAAAACACAACAACAACCGCTGCTTGACAGGTCGCTATTATATAGCAGTCCGGTGACTCAATAAATGCTTCTAGACCCATCCAGGGTCCACGGCTTCTCGAGGCTTCCTCCGCTGGCTGAGTCACGAATATTCTGGACCATCCCTTTGTCCTAGTAGCCCTGTTGCATAAGGCGCACGCAATACACGAGGCAGGGCACAGCCCAGCCCTGGGGCAGTTGTGACTCATGCGGCGAGCGATGACACAAACTCACAGCCGTAACACCACCCCCTTCCTAAAAAGGCTGATCGTCCCGATCAATCATTGGTCCGTCTGTGTCCCTCCGTAGGCTGTCAGGCGATCTCGATGCACGATCTTCATCTTCGCCCTCGGGCTCCGCTGGATCCTGTAGACGACATCGTTGATCCGTTTCACGACTCGGTACGGGCCCTCCCAGGACTTCTGCAGTTTGGGTGACAGGCCTTTCTTCCGTAATGGGTTGAAGAGCACTCGCTCTGGAATCCGCCGGCATCCGTCTGCTGGTCGTATCGGGTCTTCATTCGGTCGGTCTCGATCCGCAGTTTCCTCCTCGCGAACGCGTGCACGTCCTCCAGTTGGTCGACCAGTTCTTGACAATACTGGCTTACCGGGATCGGATCATTCCCAGGTCGGCCGAAGGCAAGATCGACAGGTAGACGGAGCTCCCTCCCAAACATGGCCCGAACTGGAGTGCACCCGGTGGCTTCATGAACGGCGGCGCGGTAGGCCAGGAGAAATAGTGGAAGATGTTTGTCCCAATCCCTCTGGGGCTCGCTGACGACTATTCGGAGATGGTTCTCGATGGTGCGATTGAATCGCTCTACCATCCCGTCGGACTGAGGGTGTAGCGGCGTTGTCCTAGTCTTCCGGATTCCCAGCAGCTGGCATAGGTTCTGGAACACCTGCGACTCGAAGTTCCTCCCTTGGTCGGAGTGCTGCTCCAGGGGTACTCCGTACCGGCTGACGAATTCCTTCACCAGGGTCTCTGCAATCGTCGCGGCTTCTTGGTTAGGGAGCGCATACGCCTCCGGCCATTTGGTTAAGTAGTCGCCGACGACTAATATGTAGCGGTTCCCTGCCTCGCTTAACGGGAATGGCCCAGCAACATCGATGGCCACTCTCTCCATGGGGCCGCCCACGTTGTAGGTCTTCAGTGGACTCCGTCGTCTTCGTCCTGGGCCCTTGCTGGCTGCGCAATCGTGGCACCTCGCGCAGTGGTTCTCTACGTCTGTTCGGCATCCGATCCAGTAGAATCGCTCTCTCAGCTTCTCCAGGGTCTTCTTTATCCCTAGATGTCCACCAGATGATCCTCCATGAACTTCCTTCAGGACTTCCTCCGTCATAGCCTTTGGAACGACGACTTGTTCCCGAGATGTCTTCCCGTCGGTGCTCTCCCAGGTACGGCAGATGAGGCCATCCCTTACAATCAGCGAGTCCCACTGCGCCCAGTAGGACTTAAACTTTGGGCTGCAGTCGCTCACAATGTTCCACCTGGGTCTGGGGACACAGGCCCTCTTCCATTCGGCTATCAGTCCCAGGTCATCATCTTCTGCTTGTGCCCGCGTGAAAGATTCGCGGCTCCGGCTCCCTTGAAGTTCCGCGGTAGTCCTTCGGCACTGTATCCCGGTGTTCTCCTCCTTCCTAGTACAGAAGGTACAGTCTTCGGGGCACGGTCTTCGTGACAGGGCGTCGGCGTTAGAATGCAGTTGGCCTTTCCTGTGCTGAATCTCAAAGTTGTACTGTTGAAGCCTCTCTAACCACCGCGCGAGTTGACCCTCGGGCTGCTTGAAGTTCAGGAGCCACCGCAGGGATGCATGGTCGGTCCTGATGAGAAATTCTTGCCCAGGTACTTGTGGAAGTGTTCAATGGTCTTCACGATGGCGAGCAGCTACTTCCTGGTGACGCTGTAGTTCCTTTCTGGCTTTGACAAGGCCTTGCTGAAGTAGGCCACTAATCTCTCCTCGCCGTCCACTACTTGCGACAGGATCCCCCCTATGCCAAAGTCGCTGGCATCGGTATCGACGATGAACCTTGTTCCAGGTCTGGGGTAGGCCAGAATAGGCGCGGTGCACAGAGCCTGCTTGAGTTGTTCGAAGGCACTGTGGCATTCTGCTGTCCACGTGAAGAGTTGGTCCTTCTCAGTCAGTCGATGTAAAGGTTTGGGGATGTCGGCGAATCCTCTCACGAAGCGACGGTAATAAGTGCAGAGTCCCAGGAAGCTTCGTAGTTGGGACTTGTCCTTCGGAACTGGCCACTCCCTCACAGCTGCGATCTTTTCTGGGTCGGTGCGCACCCCTTCCTCGGAGACAATATGCCCAAGGTACTGGACCTGCTTCTGGAAGAGCTGACACTTCTTGGGGCTCAACTTCAGCTGGGCAGCCCGTAGCTTCATCAAGATCTCTTTCAGGTTGCTGTAGTGCTCCTCGAAGCTTTTTCCCAGAACGATGACGTCGTCTAGGTAGACCAGGCAGGTCTTCCAGTGTAGTCCCCTCAGAATGGACTCCATTAGCCTTTCGAAGGTCGCAGGGGCGTTGCACAGACTGAATGGCATGACGGTGAATTGCCAGAGCCCGCTGCCCACAGAGAACGTCGTTTTCTCGCGGTCCGTAGGGTGGACCTCCACCTGCCAGTAGCCACTCTTCAAATCCAAGCTGGAGAACCATCTTGATCCTGATATGGTGTCCAGCGTGTCGTCGATCCGGGGTAGAGGGTAGCTGTCCTTCTTCGTGACGTCGGTCACCCGCCTGTAGTCCACGCAGAACCTGGTGGAACCGTCCTTCTTCACTAGCACTACCGGAGAACTCTAAGGACTATGTGATGGCTCGATCACTCCTTGCTCCTTCATCTCTTCTACCATCCGGTCGACTTCGGCTTGCTTGGCGAGCGGGACACGTCGGAATGGGGCCCTAATCGGTGCGCTGTTCCCAACGTCGATTCTGTGCTGGACCAAGCTTGTCCTGCCGAAGTCTTTGCTCCCCACGGAGAAGACGTCCTGGAATTCGCGTAGCAGGTCCTGAAGTTGGCGTGATTGTTCCTCGTCTAAATGGTCCTGGGATCCTTGGTACAGCTTCTGTAGTTCTTCTGGCAGTGTGCGTCTTCTTCGGTTGTCCGTCTACAGGTGTCCGTCCGTCGTATCTGTGATGCGGGCAATCCAGGTAACGGGCTCGCAGACTCCTAGGTTGGTGTCCCGGTGAACCGTAATGTCGTAGTCGTTCAGGTTGGACAGGCGGACGTACGGCCGAGACGTCGTGTTGATGAGAGTCTTGGCAACTAGCAATCCTTTTGTCTGGATGTCCTCATATTTTGGCTCGACGACAGCCGCCACTCCCTCAGCAGTTCCGTCGATAATTACGGCAGCGCTGACCTCCGTCCTGGCGGGAACGATGACGTCTTCTCTCAGCCTTACCCGTCGTGCGGTGATGGACTCGTGCGCTGGTTGCAAAGCAAGTTCCTCACCTCCGAAGTGCAGAGTGTTGGTACTCAGATCCAAAATGATGTTGTTCTGGTCCAGGAAGTCCAGTCCGATGATCATTTCATTTGATACGTCAGCCACTAGCACTGGATGCTTTATCGCCCGTCGACCAATGACGAACTCCAGTGATGCTTCGCCATGTACCGGTGCGGTCTCTCCGGTCGCGGTTATTAGCTGGAGGTTCCTTTGTGTGGGTTGCACTCTCCACTTCGGGATCACGGTGGGACTGACGATGGTCCTCGATGCTCCCGTGTCGATTAGCATGGGCCAGCTCTCTCCGTTGACGACTCCGTCGACCAACAGGCTGATATTATCCCTCCGTAACTGCGTCACACGAACTTGGACTGCCGGGGCTTGACGACTGTCACAAGCCAACCTTTGCCCCCCAAGGCTGGCTGATACTTGCTTTCCTGGGCCGCGTGGTTTCCCTACGGCTGACTGTCCCGACGGAAACCCTTGGCGGCGGCGATCACCGCAGTCCTTGCTCAGGTGGCCTCAGTTACGGCAGGTCCAGCAGGTCGGTAGTCCTCTTCTGGGCCGCCTCTCCGGATGTCCTCCGGCTACGTTTTTGTTGGTGGCACTGCGACTCTTGAAGAACCGGCCTAGCGCCTCCATCAGTTCATCGGCCAGGGGCTTGGTCTTGTCGGCTTTGGCTGGTTTGTCGACGTCCACCTGACGCACCCGCGCACGCATTCTAGATACCTGCTTTGCCGTCTCGAACTCAAGTGCGTGGCTCAGCGCATCTGCAAGTGTCTTATTGCGCGCAAGTCGCAGTGCCAGTTGAGTATCCGAGTCCTGTAGTCCGTCAATGAAGGTTTGCGTCGCAATCTGCTCCAAAAAGTTGGCCGGCGCTGTTGAATAGGCGAGCCTTACGAGGCGTGCGATGTCCATCTCGAACTCCTGCAGGGTTTCCGCGCTCTTTTGTACCCGGGTCCGGAGCTGCATCTGGTAGGCCTGCTGAAAATGGCTATCTCCATATCGGGACTCCATATGGGCGATCAGTGAAGCGTATTCCTGGGATCCAGTCGGGATGGCCTCAAGGACGTTAAGGGCGTCACCTCTCAGCGCTACAATGAGAGCTGTAGCCTTTTCTGTGTTGTTCCAGTTATTTATGGAACAGGCCGCCTCGAACTGACGTAAGTAGGTGCTCCACGGGACCTTTCCGTCGAAGGTTGGGGGCGTCACTCTGCTATGTCCCGTTCCTGATATTCCCGGTGTAACGGTGGGCGGGCGTTGGCGCAGCTCGGCAACTTCCTCTCGTAGAGCGTTGAATTTCTCTTCCACCCCCGTCAGCGGGCGTTGGCGCAGCTCGGCAACTTCCTTTTGTAAGGCGTTGAATTTCTCCTCCACCCCCATCAGCGGGCGTTGGCACAGCTCGGCAACTTCCACTTGTAAGGCGTTGAATTTCTCCTCCACCCCCATCAGCGGTCGTTGGCACAGCTCGGCAACTTCCACTTGCAAGGCGTTGAATTTCTCCTCCACCCCCATCAGCGGGCGTTGGCGCAACTCGGCAACTTCCACTTGTAAGGCGTCGAACTTCTTTTCCACTGCTGTGACT
This sequence comes from Meconema thalassinum, assembly GCA_946902985.2. Classification (NCBI taxonomy): domain Eukaryota; kingdom Metazoa; phylum Arthropoda; class Insecta; order Orthoptera; family Tettigoniidae; genus Meconema; species Meconema thalassinum. The sequence continues at coordinate 331,476,559 of OX336395.1, forward strand.
TCCTCATGTAGGCCCTGTTCTAATTTCCTTTGGCTCTCCTCTAATTTCGTCAGCAGACACTCTTCCAGATTTTTCTGGCCATCCAGAAATTTGGCGGTTAGGTCCTCTGCTAACTTATTCTGGCCGTCCTTCAGGTCCTCTGCTAGCTTATTCTGACCGTCTTCTAATTTGGAAGTTAGGTCCTCGGCTAAACTTTTCTGGCTGTCTTCCATCTTCTTCAGGTCCTCCGCTAACTTATTTTGACCGTCTTCCATCTTCTTCTGGCCGTCTTCTAGCTTCTTCTGGCCGTCTTCTAATTTGGCAGTTAGGTCCTTAGTTAAATTCTTCTGGCCGTCCTCCATCTTCTTCTGGCCGTCTTCCATCTTCTTCTGGCCGGCCTCCATTTTGGTTTCCATGCCATTTAACTTTTCTAGCAATGCTGCCAATTGCGCCTCCATTTTAGTTGTTTGTCTTGTAAAGGGCATGCACTCACGGGAAAATTAGAGAAAATGACCTGCTCGGGTTTTGAAAGCAGGACCGCCAGGTGTTGTGCTTGTGCTTGAGTTCGTAATCCCACTTCTGACACCAGTTGTTACGTGCCACCCCCCTAGTGGCACTTTTGTTAACTGGATTACGGTGGGTTGAAGCACAACACAGATTGTTCCTTTAAATGAAATAATTAACTTTATTGCGGCCAGAACATACACCACTCATCAGCAAATACAAGCAATTATTACCTTACTCCAGTTTCCTCAAGTCTCTTCCTTATGGAGAGCTCTTGGACCTCTTTCACTTATCAACAGTTAATCTTCTCGCTAATGAGTCTGGTGGCCTTGACAGAACTACATGCAACTCTCCCCTATGTACACAAACTACAGTTACTTACGAAAACCTGCTACACGCTGCTTCGCTGTTCACGAGCTGGGAAACAATGTCACTGGGTTTCGTAACTCACCACATTTCTGTCGCTCAGGATAAACGCTCGCACTCGCTCGTAAAACACAACAACAACCGCTGCTTGACAGGTCGCTGTTATATAGCAGTCCGGTGACTCAATAAATGCTTCTAGACCCATCCAGGGTCCACGGCTTCTCGAGGCTTCCTCCGCTGGCTGAGTCACGAATATTCTGGACCATCCCTTTGTCCTAGTAGCCCTGTTGCATAAGGCGCACGCAATACACGAGGCAGGGCACAGCCCAGCCCTGGGGCAGTTGTGACTCATGCGGCGAGCGATGACACAAACTCACAGCCGTAACAATACCGTCCTTTGCATAAATGTTGCTATGTGGATATATTACAAGGAATGGGAATCTTAAAACTCAGCAATTTTTCTAGGTTTATGCGGTGTCATGTGTGGGGTTTTGCCTAGTAACACCAAGCTGGCTCATCAGCGGGCTCTTGGTGTCCGTGCACGAACCCCGACAGAGTTATCTACTTCAATAATTGGTGTGGAAATGATAACGACGAATGTATCAATTTTTTTATCGCTAAATAGTTTGTTGATTTTTTTGTGTTCACTTTTTTCACTATCGTTGATTTGTTGTTTTTGTTGTTTTATTTGTTTTCTTATGCTTGAATCGGAAACAGATTTACGGGAGCACATTTATGGCTCGTTCATTTTTGACAGGGTGCGCGTGCATCTTTGCGCCGCTTTCTGGCTCCTCATCCGACTGTCCCGAGACAGAAGTTTGCATGGCCTTCTCAGTATGTGCTAGCCACGCGTATTGGTAGGTGTGTCTGTACCAACTGACGAGCCCAACGGCACACTGGGGCGAAACGCTGGCATTGTTTGAGCTAACCGGACCATTATTATCATTTATTGACAGTTGAACATCGCCACAACACACCTATTTCCTCAGAATGTCCAGTCCCATCCCTTAGGTTATTAGGTTTAGGCTCCTTTTTAAGTCTATCTAACGCGTGAAAGTCGCTAAACGGTTTGATAATTGCCTAATACATCGCTTTGATTGCCGATGATGTAACGTTATAGGTTATGAACAATGGCAGGCCGCTGTTATATCAATAATAACTTTGTTCACAAGGAATGCGCCGCCGTATTATTGCACATATTAAAAGTAACGATGTGCAGTATTTCGCAGCGAGGCCAATAATTACGGAGTTTGTAGGCTTTCTATAACATTAAACTGGCAACCCGGTCCGGCTTCGCCCGGTATCTTTAACGGTTCACCCAGAGTAAGCTTAAAAGGCGCACGGACGGGAGGTCCCAGACCCAATTCAGCAAAGCGAAACTCCAAACACATATAATATTCTCTGAAGACTTAACCCGACACAACTCGACAGTTTGATGCTGGCCGAAGCTGCGGTGATAGGCTCGCTCGCTGGCTTGTAATCTCGCTCCGAAGCTAGTAATTTAAATGTCCACTGAATGGAGATTGTTGGAAGAAATTAAAACGTAAAAAAGACTTATCCGTAGTGAGCGATGTATTGAAGATAGAGATATGCTGTCCAGGACTTTTTTGTAGAACTTTTCATGCTGAACAATTCTTCTTACACTCATAGTTTATAGATATATTTAAAGGTTAACCCAGCTTAAGGTAAAAAGGCGCACGGACGGCAGGTTTTTCTTCGACTCGATTCACTGAAATCGTTACTGCTCGGATTTCTTAGGTCATAAAAAAATGATTTTCTACAGAAACCTTCCTCGAGAAATCCTTTACAGAATGGTGAAAACTGCATCAATATCCATGCAGTGGTTCTCGAGATTACCCGTTACATCCAAGAATCGGGGACTTTACTTAGTTATTGTTGTTTTAAGGGGAGGAACTACGAAGTCATCTGCCCTTAGTCGAGGACTTTGTTTTATACTAAGTAGACATGTTATTGCTTATGGAATATACGGTAGCCTACTCAGGGAATTTATCCTGTAAAAATCAGGAAATTGTCAGGGAAATCTGTTAGTTGGTTTTGGTAGACATCCTGAATAAGCCGCCTCGTTGCGTCGTGGCTAGCACTCTTGGCTGTCACTGTGGAGAGCAGGGTTCGATTCACTCAGCCTCGTGGGGCAAAACTGAGAAGAGGTGTGATCGATTCCATTCTGGAAGTGCTTTTCCGCGGTTCCCCCACTTCCACTCCAGGCGAATGCCAGGATGGTTCCTAACTTAAAACCACGGTCGCCTCCTTCCCAAACCTCACCCGAATTACAAATGTACACAATACTTCAGACACCGCAATAACACAGGTTATTAGACAATTAATCCGCACGCACTCAAATACACGAGTTATTAACTCGCAGAGTTGTCGGCGGCTTCGGTGGCGTAGTGGGTAGCATGCTGAGCTTCTATGTCCAAGATCGCGGGTTCAAACCCGGCTGGAGTCGTCGGATTTTTTAACAGCGTTAAAATCCCTCAGTATGCCTTCCTTTGGAGGGGAAGTAAAGCCGGCGTTCGTCACCGGGCGCTGGTTGCGATGGCATCTAGCAGTAGCCAAGTTCACAGCTAGGTGTCGTGGACGGTAGCATTTGGTGGCGAAAGTAGGAACTACTTGAAATTATTGTCTGCAGTCCTTACTTGAATTAAAAACAGATAACACACACTAATACAGTCATCACAATTAACACCGGTTATCAGACAGATTCTACACACACCCAAAGTACACGGGGCTACAAGATCGCGTTGACGCAGCCTCTAAACTAACCAACCAACTCTCAGAGTTGGGCGAAATACTCACAAAATGTAATTTCGATTGACAATACAACAACTGAATCCTTTATAATACAAAATATAACAGCACACACAAACTTATAGAGCCACATGAAGGCCGGACTGGGCGTGAAATAACTCGGAGTCTCCTTGTTCACTAATTGCCCTGAGCAGGGGCGTATATAGAGTTTTATTTTGGAGGGTGCCCAACCGGGGGTTAGAGGGCATTATAGACGCCCCAACGAATAGGGGTTCCGAAGTTCTCCCCGGGAATCGTTTGTACAATTTGGTGCAAAATGATGAGTTTTAAGGCTCTCTGGCATCAGTTTCTCAACCAATTTGTTGTGATGTTTTAAGTTTGGTTAATATCAAACACAACTAAGACCATTGTCATGCTACTTTGTGTTAATACAATCATCTTGCTCAGTTGATAGTGTTTACATGGAAACAATTATCATTACTGTTTGGATTTACAACTTACACTACAATGTAAAGTCAATGTTTCTTGAAGCATTACCAAATCGGTTTATAACTTCATCGTTAGCGATGTATGTCTCTGTAACAATACTAGACCGTTGTGTCGGTTTTCAGTAGTAGAATTTCGTAAGTATGTTTTCAACCAACTCAAACTCCGTTCGGCACTATCAGTAGCTACAGAGAGAGGTAAATTTGTCAAAAGTGTGATGAGGGTATAAAAGTTAGGGAAAACACTTTTGTCAGAAGCTTCAAGGGCGCTTGTTGCTGTTCTTGGTTCGTTCATAATAGCGAAGGCACTGCAGAGTAATAAGAGGTTATGTTGTTACACATAACTGATTGTCACACTGTTTACATCGCTGTTCCGTCGCCTCTCTTTGCAACGTTGCCATACGTCGCTTAGTAACTTGGCTACGCCAACGTTACCATCGCCCGGTGATGAACGCTGGAACTTAAGAGCATTAATCAAACCTAAACTACAAATTTTGACTTCACACAATTGTAGTTAGTGGAATATTCTTTTATATGCCATAAATCTATGACATGGGACCGCCGGCTTTACTTCACCTCCGACGACTTCGGCTGGGTTTGAACCCGCGACCTTGGGCATAGAAGCTCAGCATGCTACCTACTACGCCACCGAAGCCACCAATGTTGAATGTTCTGCAATTCCTATATGTGCCATGTGTAACATCCTGTAGCACATTTAGTTAATGTACCTACTGTACACGTCACAGCGTACGTTTCTTTCAACCAAAGAAAAGTTCAGTCTCCGGCTCTTCTTCCTCTTTTCCTCAGCAGCCATGTTTGTTTTTAACCAAGGAGTAGTAGGTAGCATGCTGAACTGCTGTGCCCTAAATAGCGGGTTCAAACCCGGACGAAGTCGGATTTTTAAGAGCGTTAAAATTCTTCAGATGTCGCCTCCGTAGCGTAGCGGTCAGCATGGTTAGCTGCCGCACCGGAGGTCCTGGGTTCGATTCCCGGCTCTGCCACGAAATTTGAAAAAGTGGTATGAGTACTGGAACGGGGTTTACTCAGCCTCGGGTGTTCCAAACGAGTAGAGGGGGTTCGATTCCCACCTCAGCCATCCTCGAAGTGGTTTTCCGTGGTTTCCCACTTCGTCTTCGGGAAAATGCCGGGATGGTACTGTCCCCGTTATCCGGATAGTAGGCTGTCAGATATCCGCCCCCTCAAACGGATTGCCAATAATCAATCGCACCGGCACAGCTACATCAATGAAAATGGCACTGACAGATACTATCGAGATTAGAGCACAATAGTTAACAAGAAATTATTGTGGAACACACCAAAATATACGGGGGTTCATACTTACCTTTACTTACCTCTTAAATTTATCTCGGGGACTGGGTTGTCAACTGGATCACTTAAAGTATGCCCTCACAATAACCTCCACCATGATATTAAAAATGAACCATAACGAAGACGAGAAACTTTAAACTGCACAATAATTTATTTCACATAAAGAATGAATTTAACAAAAATAAAACAACAAAATCCACGTGGCAATCAGAAGCCATCGACCACATAACCATGTCCTCCTGTCGGACTTGTATACTCTACATACAATGTTTCAGCTTTCTCAAGCTCAAAATAACGTAAAAATAATAATGCACTTGGAATGGAAACGGGATTTGGGACGAGACACATATAGCAATTGGTTTGCGTGTTTATATACTTCATATTTTATTTATAGCCACAAGGCTATTATGTAAACGTCCTTGGCCTCTATCATACAGTTGACCGGGCCAGATGCAATGCACCTGCATCGTCAAAGTGGACTCACCTGTCCTTTCAACCCTAGCATAAGCGAGTTACATCAGAGCTTAGCTCTCCTTTCAAAACACGTTAAATGTCCACATCTCAACTGAAATATTATCACGCAAATCTTTTAAATGCTCCATTCAAACACCAGTGGAATACTCCAATAATCCTAAATCATGTTTAATTGTTCAATCCACTTGCTTAATTAGCGTTGTTTAGAGTATAAAAACAAAACTCCAAATGTTAATAACAAAAGTTCATTAATTATTTATAACAATAATAAATTGTTTATAACAATGTCAAACGACAATTGAAAATTTTATACACGCCTCTATTAATCCCTTTCATTACAAATTGTTATCAAAGATATTTACAAAATTATTTACAATATTAATATTGTTTATATTATTTATACAAGAAATACATTAAACCACACGTTTATCCGGTTGATAATTACTCAAATTGTGTTGATATAATCGACCAATGAAGGTTAGTTATATTTAAATGTCAAATTCAGGTTTAATAAGGTTTAATAATTATTATTAATATTTGTGACGGTAACCTCCATTCAAAATCTTCATCTCAAATTATTTAACACTCTTGTTAACTTTAACAGTATCTTCACATGAATAACTTTCAAAGAACCAGGGCAATACATTCAGCGGAAAAATACTTCGCTCAAAACGCACAAAATTGCTCAACAATAGGCCCAGAATTCATCATATATCTTCATATATATGGCATCAAAATCTTCCAAATTACATACAAAAACCTCCACTCATAAATTCAACAACTTCATTTATTACTGTGGGAACCTCCTTCATTATTCAAGGGCATTACTCATCAGCGACTTTTACAGGTCCACTGAACTAACGATTATACATCCATTGTTCCTCTTCAAAAATTCTTATATTCATCAATTGTATTAATGACTGTTATTATTTAACCTTCGTGGGTTTCATTCATGAATCGATATGAAGTAAAAATTTGCCAATCACAAATAAATTTAATAGCAAATACGTTTAGACACTCCTCCCTGGTCTATCAAAATTGAGATTAATATCATCAAAGTAACGCAGTATAAAAATACTATCTTCAATCAAAGTTCATCTAAACTGCATAGGCCTAAATAGTCGAATAGAATACAATTAGACTGTGGAATGCAAACATTATTGTTCCAATCTATAATTGGGAAAAATTCCTATCAAATGTTCATTACTATAGTGTATTCAATAAATCGTAATCAAAGTTCATTTTTCATAAAATTGTCTATAATGCAATGATAAATGTCTATGTTGCAATAATGTTCATAAGACGACTAGTATTTCAAAGATCGTCGATAACGTATTAGATTTTAACGCTCTAAAATCATTTAATCATTCTTCTTTCTTGAGGATGACAGAAAATTGGTCAAAGTAATTTACTGAATAGGATTACTTTAATAAAAATGACACGCTGTCTGAATTCAAATCTGCCATAGCAAATCGTTAACTTTACAGTCAAATCGTGACTACAAAAATATGCAAATTATTGAAAGAATCTAAATTATCAGTCTCAACTGATCCAAAATTATTTAACTATGCCAATGACATAATAATGTCTCAACAAATCGTAGAAAAAGGCATAAATCATCGAAGTGTACTGAGTACAGAAATGTCAATCAAGAAAATGGGGCAAAAGATAGGACAAAAAATATGGGAAAATGGTTGCTCAGATATCGCTACATGACTCAAATAATACAAGAAACGTTCACGACTACCTTATCTGTTGATTGAAGTTCTAGAGGAAAGTTTTCAAAGAAAACTGCTGTTGGTTCCATTTCACCAACGTGAAGATGTGCTCCGACCTCGAACCTGGAATCAGCGTCCTCGGAGAATCGAACTGCTTCCTTCTCCGGAAATTGCACTGCTCCATGTATACGAAAGACATCCTTCTGGCAAAATTCTTCTTTGTGAGCCGGGTCCTCCCTGGCCTCTCTTGAAAGTTCCCTGAAGTTCCAGTCGTAATTCGCCATGAAGTTTATTGCAGTTATTTCCGCAGAAATATTCATAATCGTGGAGCATGATGATATTTCCACTGTCATTTGATATAATTCAGCGATGGATTCACGATGCATGAGTGTAGTTGGATGTTCACTACATGCTCGCTTTTGTAGAATGACGATTAACGAAGTTCCATGCTGTTACTTCACTCCATCGATATATGTCCCAATTGCATTAAAGCCTTAGCCTTCCATCTCAACTTCTGTTATAATCATTGAAAGCACTGCAAGATTATAATGTTCCATAATAGAATGTATCGTTGTATTACCAAACGTATTCTCCAATATCACGGTTGTAACACGTGTCAGCCGTAGTGTATACTTGTGGAAATTTAAAAGTGCTTCTCAGGTGGCGAGAAAATCACTTTTGTCTGCAGCCTTAAAGTGTCAATATCTTTAAAGTATAACTGTGAAATTGTTCAAATGTTCTACACACCTCAATGCTGTACTGCCCAATTGAATTATAATGAAGGCAGAAGTTAACTCTTTATATCTTGTCTGGTAGAAACGTTAATGTGAGCGTTTCAACTTCACCTAGTTTCGAACAGCGTAAAATGGAACTGCTCCGTGTTCGTTCGATGCGCCGGGCTTTAACCACACGCTAAAGACAACTTGCTTCACTTATTCACTCGAAAATGACTCTCTGACATCAGAAATATATATGCGTTATCAGAATATCAGATATATGAGAGCTCCTCTATCCTGTGCACGACCTTTTATCAACTTCTTAAGGGGCGTATCCATCCCTTCCATAGTTCGTTCCTCCGTCATTGCTAGAAGTTTTAACTTTGGCTATACTTGACGGATTTTCAAATTTCAAAAACTCAAAATTAATTTCTTCAAAATTTCAAATCAATACCATAACTGAAAATAGATTTCCACAAATCTGCATGTCAAAAGTAATTAAATATCGTAGTTTCAGCAATCTCCGTCTTCCTTCCAGACTATCGTTCATTGGTTCGAGTCTCTCCTCCAATAGCGTAACTTCTTCCTTAGCACAATACCTTGTTTCCTGCGACTGCGTCGTAAATCTAAGATCTTTCTCGAACAAAATCATGACGTCACCAAGAATCTCAGCTCCACCAGCCTACTTGCATGAATTCTACGTCATCCGTGCCTACGTCATGAATATCCACGTCACAACTATGACATTCATAACTTTATTCATTTATGCCAATACAGCCATCGTGGTCTCAATATAATTCAATTTACGGGGGCAGTACCTTCTTCAAGGCCACGGCCGCCTCCTTCCCTCTTCCTTGCCTATCCATCCTGACCTTCCATTACCTTCCCTCATGAGGCCCCTGTTCGCTTTGCAGGTGAGGCTGCCTGGGCGAGGTGCCAATCACTCCTCACCAGTTGTATCCCCTCTGATTATCCTTACTTCCGACTTGAAGTTTCAGTGATACGTCACAACTACACTCTAGCCAGCCAATCACCGGCAGCCATTCAAATTGATATATCGAGATAAATTGAGTTTCGCTGACGACGTTGCCAGCTAACATCTTACGTTCACATGTTGTTGTCAGCTGTTTGCGTTGTGCTTGGTTAGTTTCATTGGCGGTCTTTGTGTATTCTCGTATATTTTTCTTTTTGATATTAATCTGGTCTGTTGTTATTTAATAGCTTAGTATTTGTTTGTCGTTTGACATAGTGTAGTATAATTACGTGTAGTTGTAGGTTAGCTTTAGGGGAGTGATTGTGTTATTTCTGCCATGCGTTTGTGTAGTGCCATGTCGGGGTCCAGCACGACGAAGCCACGCGCCAAGAGAGGAAAGGCCTTAGGACAAGGGACCCCACTAAGGAGTCAAACCCGGGAAATGATTAGTAATGTGCGAGCACATTATTGTTATGGACAATGCCCCGTATCGTAGTGTCATTCACGACAAAGCTCCAACAATGGCAGCAAGAAAGAATGTGCTCATTGAGTGGGGTCAGACGGCAATAGTGACTCCGAAATGAGTGATGTGTTCCCTTTATAGGTTTTATAATACATTTTCTCGAACTCTGAACATCTTCGACTCCGGACGCGAGACGGTAATGGTGAGTAATTTATTTGTTACAATATTTTTCTGCTTCATTTTCAGAAATATTCTGTTAACCGCAGTATACGTGTCATTTCTGCTACTATGTACTTATTCACGAGTATGATGTTGTGTGTAAACATGTCTGTTAACAGTACGAGTGTTTTGTTGACTTTACGGCTATATTCATGTGCGTCAGCTGATTCGCGTTAGTTGGACTGGCAACACTGTATCGCCAGCCAGGGAACTGTCAATTCGGAAGTAACGATGGCGGCACTATAGATGTTCCCAGCTCAAGGACACTGCCCGTAGAGGCGGTAGTGGTGAGTTCCCTCGCTGAGTCCGTGGGTTCCACCAACCTGGAGGGTAAACGACTAAGAAAAATAAGAAGAAAAATCCTTCAGTATGCCTTCCTTCGGAGGGGAAGTAAAGCCAGCGGTCCCATGTCATAGATTTATGGCATGTAAAAGATCCTTCCACAAACTTTACTTGTGTGGAGCTAAATTTCTAGGTTAGATTTCGTTGTAACGCTCTATCAAAGTTCCAACGTACACCACTAGGTAGCATTGATATCTGGTAGCGAAAGTTGGAACTACTTCAAATTGAACGAAACTTGTAGCTCACCCTAGTGGTGTCTGCATGAAGCAGCAACAGCCTCTGGCGAGCCGAACATGTCGTCGGACACTCCTGGCACTAAAAGCAATACGATAAATAATAAATAATAACCAAGGAGTATATAACTTTTAAGCTTTTTGCAGTTCACGACCTGCTTGATTAAACCAAAGAATATAGGCTACAAATACGCCACAATCATCATCTTTCTATGAGATTTATACAGACATTAATCGTAACGATTCGTTTGCTAATAGCTTGCCACGGTGGGTGAGTGGTTATCGCGTCGGACTACCAACCCCGAGCTTGCAGGTTCGCTCCTGGCCGTGGCAAGTGACTTTTGAAAGGCGGCAACAATTACGATACGCATGTCATACGATTTTGGCATGTTAAAGAACCCATTTGAATTCAGTAGGCCGTGTTCATAATGGCAAAATTAATCTCGGGAGTTTCTGCCAACACAAAGTTCCTCCATTATCTACTAGAAAGCGCTATAGTGTTCAAGGAACTTAGATATCTAACCTCCTTGACTTTCATAGTGATTCAAGCAACAATGAAATTCGACATGCAAGCTACCCTCTGGGTGTCAAATAACAAAGCTCGCACCCGGCACCCGAGGCCATACGATATTATTATTATGTTTGCTAATGTCAATCAGTGAATGTGGTGGTGAAACGTCAAAGAGTTTAATTCAGATATTAAAATGAACGAGCCATTTACTGACGGCCTGTTACCTCAGTCTCTTGTTGGAGTGGTACAGTATCTTGAAATGTGGTGTTACAGGAGAATGTTGAAGATCAGATGGGTGGATCGGGTTGCAAACGAAGAGGTATTAAGACGAGTGGGAGAGGAGATATGTTTCTGGCGACTGCTAATGAAGAGAAGAGATAGGTTGGTAGGACACATACTAAGACATCCAGGAATAGCGAACTTAGTTATGGAAGGAAGGGTCGAGGACAAGAACTGTAAGGGTAGACCAATGTTAGAATATGTTAAACAGATTGCCTCGAATCCAGAGTTGCACAGTTGCAGCGCGCAGTTCTGTCCAGTCCCGCTGCTTCCTCTCAGTGGTTGACAACTCTGTGCCTCGAGTTGGGAAAGCCCTGGCACTACGCACACAAGGAATGTAAATATGGCTGCCCAGTGAGCCGATTGTTAATGATGAAAGTGAAAGCATGCCTGATTCTAAGACCAAGGATCACTACTGAGGAAATAATGCAATTAACTTGCGATTTCAGATGTAGACAGATATTGCTTTTCAGGACACGAAGGGTCATCCTGCATTATGAGTTGTTTTTAGGTAGACTTCATTAGAAAGTTGCCTATTGCAGTGGATACCGGTACCATGTTTCGACACCTAGTCAGTTCAAAGTTTATATATAAAAATCTATCTATCTATCCTCTTCTTCTCCCGACTAAGAGCGCGATTGAACTTATTTCGCCGATGGCATTGCCTTTCTCTTCTCCCCAAATCTCTTCATCTTGTTGGTGACAGTGCCAAGTGGTGATTATCGACTAGCTCTGCCTAGTACAACGTCATCTGTGATGCCTCTTTCCTGATGATCTTATCCAACATCATTCAGCCAGGTGTTTCTATCTTTCATTGACAAGGCAAGGCTAAGAAACCTTTTGGTCAGTCTCTGATTGCCCATCCTCAGGATATGCCCGTACAATTTCAATGGTCTTTTCCTAAATGTGTCTATAAAGGCCTATCACTTTTTTGTGGATACGATAACCATTGCGATTTTCCACCAATGATTTCCAAATGTATACATAAGATATTACCCTATAACATCTTGGCCGAGTTCGTTAATGGGGTAAATCGGACCAAGGGGGTGGAAATGGGGAGCTTTTTTCGAAAAGATTAAATATCGCAATAACTTTCTTAATATGTAGAAAAGCCAATCCATTCAAAGATCGTTCTATTCTTCGGATAAGGGCCAAAAATGTATCTCAGTAAAGCTGTTGACAGCACCAGTCATTCACCAAAGGGGTGGGAAAAATAGAGTTTTTTTTTAGCAAAAATATACCCCCTTTAATAGACACGACAGAAAACTGAATACATTGAATCCAAACATGGCAAAGAGAAATATTTGGAAACATGGTTTGGAAATATCAAACGGACAGGAAATTCAATTATCTTGGTGTAAGGATTCAACCGAATGGCCTTGATAAGGAAGTCAATATGGTCAGTGCTTGTATGATGGAAACTGCATCTCGATTAATGCAGAATAGGTATAACAAGAAAGCCATATCCTTCAGAGCAAAGTTACGGCATTATGCCGCTGTGATTAAACCGCAAGCTCTTTATAGTTCTGTTAGCCTTATTTTAAACAAAAAAGTAGAAACAGAAGAGTTAGAAAAGAAAGAACGAAGAATGCTAAGGCAAATATTGGGGCCAGTACAGAGAGCAGATGGCTTATGGAGGAGACGGAGGAATAGCGACTTAAGGACACGATGCGTAAGAGAAGGATTAAATTTTATGGCCACCTCACACGAATGAGCAACAATAGGTTAGCAAACATTAGCAAATTAAAGTCGACCACAAAATGGGTTGAGGAAACACGAGCAGATCTCAAAGAAGTTGGCATCACTCAAGAAGATATTCTCAACAAATCACTGTTTCGAAGGAATATTGATAAATTTAAAGGGTTCAGGAAAACCCGAGCTCAAAACCCAAGGTCATCTGGTCTGAAGAAAGAAGGAGGAGACACAGCGAACACATGAAGAAATTCTGGGAGGAGAAGAAAGGATTGTTCAACGCGGTCCACATTAGGCAAAAATCGACAGAAGAAGAAGAATAGGCACAGTATCAAAAACGTTCAAAATGGCGAATAGTCCTCGAAACTTTACCTAAAACTCTGATATGACCCACCCTAACGTCAAGGGTTGAGCAAAATATTCTCGATAAAAATGCCAAGTTGATGAAGGAAGAGCTCAGGTATCACAAATTATTATTGCTGACTGTACTACGGATGTCATCAAAGCAATGTTTTGACAGCCGTGTTGTTCTACAGACGAGGCAAATATAGCGTTATCTCCAACTCTTGTCTGGCAGTTGTGCTAGTGCCCAGTAGACTATAATTATAAGAAAATGGGAATTCTCGTCTGCTAAGCACGTAGGACATTATAGGTGTACAACAACTGAGGAGGACCCATAAGGCAATATGGCGAATTGAGATATTTGCAATCAATGATTTTTAGAACGTGTAACTAAATAAAAAAGACATGTAATATATATGCAAGTCAACTATTTGACAAATTTTGCATTTTGTAACAAGAAATATGTTATTTTCAAAATGAGAAGTACCACAATAACAATAACAGTGAACATGCGTATGGGTCGTTTTTTCCATAAATCGACAGTAAATGAGTTTTATAAGAGTTAGCCTCGTGGTGCTGTAGTTTCTGATGTAGTAATAATAATGTAATAGAATACAATTAACAATTATTATATTTCATTATTTGTTACTATCTCTTACATTTCATACATTGCTTTCATCAAACATGCTATCCTTCCAAATACAACTTTCTTCATCCATGTATTTAAACAAGCCACGAGCATCATCTTCCTTCACAGATTTCACTGGTGCCCGATTCACAGTTGAAAGTTCAATATCAACAGCACAGACTCCAGACAACTGCACATCAGACACAATACGTGCTGCCATTTACTCAAATGGCGAAAGTATGAAACTAAACTTGGAGGGAATAATTATACTATACAATACGGCGGGTCATTTAAAAAAAGTTGTATTCCAGAAATCTGCCTCCGCCTTCCGGCGTGCCGGGAGCGATTCTAACAATGCACTTTACTTGTTCCCTTGCAGATAGCTGTCGTGGTGATGAATCAGCAAGAACTAGCCACCTGCTCTTTCAAGACGGTGAAGAACCCCAAGATTGAAATAACTAAAGTCATTAAGAAAAATTTTACCTTTTCTATTCCTCAGACCAAGATTCTGATGAGAAACCTGTCCTCAACTACAAAGTGTGTCAGAAAGTTGTTGGTAACACCACCAAATATTACGGGGTCTTTCTGGGTTCGAACGCGGGCCACGTACAATCGTCCCGTGGAAAAATATTTTCTCCATTAGCACAGAAGGACTTGTTTTATTTCAAAGACAAGATAAGTTTCACTCCGATGCCAAATACTCCGAGTGTTCCAGCACGTCCAGTCATCGACCTGGCTACTTCGTCTCCGGACTGGACAGCCATGCCAAGCAGATATTTCCCAAACTACTCAAATAATAATGTTAATACGCCTGCACTTCCTGAGCAAAACATTCCTCCGCTGTCGGACACTCATCAACCAACGAAGAAGCAGACCTGGTACAAGCTTCCGAATGAGTATCCAGAAACAGTCAGTCTCACCGTATCGTTAACCACGCCAGGGACTGATGGTAATCAGGTCGACACAGTCGGTCAGGACGCTACGAGTCTAAACAATTTGTCAGCCCAACACTTTTGGAACTCTCTCTCAAGCGTTCGACATTACGCGTTGGAAAATATAACAGTCAATAACCATATGGATGCTTCTGACTTACCAAGCTCAGAGAGGCTACAACATAACCATGATCTAGCAAAGTTACCTAATTATCTAGAGTTAAAAAATTACGGCATTTTCTTTGAAGATGAAGGTTCGGAAAACAGTGCATATCAATCTGCTGCAGAACAAAGAACACCATACCAACTTGTAGAGCCTGCAATCGGAGAGAATACTAGACTTCCAAGCCCATACGGTCGCAATAATTCTGTGCAAGAGGAAGTTCTCGAGCCGTCGGTAAACAATACCGAGCTGTGCCCAGAAACGACTCTTTCGTGGAGCGGTCGATCATATCCAAGTGCTCCTTGTAAACGTCAGAGGGTGGACGGATATGAAGCAGGGACTCTGATGTATGAAGCACCAGCCAGATTAGCTGAAGAACCATCCTGGGTTGACAGGGCGTTATCGCCTCGAACTCTCGCTGCAGAAGGAAGACGCTTCGGGATCAATTTTGAAACGTGTGAAGCGCTGGAGACTGTTGGTCAGGAATTACCACCAGACAATACAACCGAGGTGTCGCAGACCAGTACGGAACGTGCGACTTCTCCAGAAATTGAGATAATAGAGGAATTTAAGAAATCGGACCCTTTGAAGGGAACTCTTCCTTTTACTTCGTCGTCTAAGGTACAGGAGAGCAAGTGTATTTCTAAACGTGGGAATAGTAAAAGTACGTAGGCATGTTCATCATCTACAAGGGAGTTGTTTCTGGTCTACTTCTTTTGTTTGCTTTAAGTGACGTATCAGCAGCAAAGATTATTGTATCTTGTCCTTTCTGTTCCAGAGGAAATCAACCATCGTCATCGTAGGGTGCGTGTTGCACGGTATGTGTTGAGGATTTAAGGGGATTTGTTACGTCACAAACAAATGACAACCTTATCTTTTCAACTAAAGACAACAAGGAAATGAACCAAACCATTTATAGGCTACCTCTTAACACCATGCCAAATCAGTGTACGCTTTCTTAAATACCACTGTATTGATAGCCTGTAATTTAAAATTATACAGTTAAAACAATCTGAAGCAAAAATATTTCGCTCCGTTTAATGCAACTTTCGAAAAAATGCTGCAATTATAATATTTTCAGTTATATTTATCTCTAAAATTTTAAATGTTCGTTTCATTTAGACAAACATTAGTTCATATTAATAAAAAAAAAAAAAAAATTATTTTCATTTATTTTTAAGAAAAGGTACGATCCGTGTAGGATAACAAATCTTGCGATTATCTCCATCAATTTTGTGAACGCAATTTCACACCCACGTATTATCTTAACATCTAAGGCTAGTTAAAAATATATGGATAACAACTTTCCACGTGAGTAGGATAAGATGATCTGTCAAATACAAAGCAATTTTAAGCCGAAGTTAAGTTAAATTCCCTTTAAATGTTCCTTATTGAGGGGGAGGAATCTTATCTTCTTTCTTATGAAACCAGTTCCAGTTCTATTTGCTTCTGTGCAAACAAAGATAGGGTGCGATAATATTCTTCTTCTGAAATAGTGAACTTATTAATTTGCGAGGCGAAAGAAGAGAACGTTAGCCATCTTTCCGCAGCGCAGTTCACAGCACTGGACTTGAAGACACTCGAGGACCAGAATACTTGTGATTGAAGAGATGTTATAAGGACACACGGTTTATGTTGAAAGCATAACATATGAGAGCTCAGCTATTTGTTTACAAACTTTATCATTTTGATAGTGGTATAAAACAATTTCCGGGATGTTAATGATGTATTCATAGATGAAAAAATTATACTGATACATTTCTGAAAGGATGTTAATACTCATCTGTTGAAATTTAGGTATTAGGGAGTCTTTTTTTAAAATGGAGACTAGAGGCGCACGGTTCCAAAATCCGTCTTATCCAGTTTTTAGGAAAATTGAGTTTTTCGCTCATCTCCATTGCTCTTATGATTTAGCATCATTATCAACAAGAAAATAGTTCCTAAACTCGCCTTATCCTAAGATGATGTTTCCAATATCCTTATCCATATATGTGGCACGGAAAGAGGAAGGTATCTCAAAGAATACGGTACTCTATGGAGAAGGCGTCAGCACGATATTTACCAAGTTTTATGTACACTGTGTAAGTGTGTATTCTTTGAAACTGGTGGCAATGTTGTTCCCAATTATTTCGCGCCAGGTTTTACATGCACATTACTTATTTTCTCTGAGAGGACTCTTCCAGAGTCTCAGAGTGGTTTCCGTGCCTCCAGAGGCACTGTTGACATGATATTTTGTGCACGGCAACTCCAAGAAAAATGTAAAGAACAACATAAGGACCTTTTTCATGTGTTCTACGACCAGGAAAACGCATTTCATTCCGTCCCAAGACCTGCGATGTGGGAGGTACTGAGACGCTTTGGTTGTCCCGAACAGTTTGTGGAACTGGTGCGAGCACTTCATGATGGTATGACTGGACAGGTTATCCATCAAAATAACATCTCAGAAGCATTCCCAATCACGCATGGTTTGAAACAGGGGTGTGTCCTAGCTCCAACTCTCTTTGCCCTGTACTTAGCTGACATCGAGCAAACCAGGAGTAGATATTAGATATCGCCTCTTCAACTTGGCCAGGCTTCGATCACGTCTTACCAGTGTCACTAAGATAACTGAACTGCAGTACGCGGATGACACTGCCTCACCTGAGGACTTACGGCAATCAGTTAATAGCTACAAGAATGCATGTGATCGTTTTGGCCTCAGCATCAATCCAGGCAAAACAAAGGTACTTGCTCAGCCTGCTCCTGGGTCTAGCATTGCAGAATTCAACATCTCCATCGCCAACACAAATTTGGAACAAGTAGACCATTTTACATACCTAGGGAGCATCTTATCTAAGAACTGTACTTCTGAACAAGATGTAGAAAACAGGCTTCGAGTTGCTCATGTGTCATTTGGTCGATTATCACACCGTTTCTTTAGAAACAAAGTTCTTACAATTCGCACGAAACTCCTGGTATATCTGGCAGTGGTCATTTCAATTTTACTTTACGGATGTGGAACGTGGACCTTATATCGTCGCGACATCAGAAAATGGGATCCGTTCGATCATGAATATTAACTGGGATGACTATGTATCCAATCTTGCTGTTCTTGAGAAAGCATGTACCAAGAGTGTAGAAGCTATCATCTTTGGTCATCGACTAAGATGGACAGGACATGTCCGCCGCATGAATGACACCAGGTTGCCACGCCAATTCCTCTACGGTGAACTTTGCACTGGTAAAAGGCCACAGGGTGCACCTTTAAGGCGCTTCAAAGACCAGCTGAAAAAGACCTTCAAGTTGACAGAAATTAACTCTCAAACTTGGGAGGCACTGGCTGAAGATCGTGTACTTTGGAGGCAAACTATATCTGCTTCGGTAAATCATTTTGAACAGGAACGTCGCAGACTGGCAGAAATGAAGCGACTCCAACGCAAGCTTTGTCAAACCCGTCCACGCTCTCCTCCAACTATAAGATGCTTAGTATATAGCCGCATGTTCCTTGCAAGAATCGGCCTGTTTAGTCACCAGAAATTCATTCATAAAATGCCCTGATGTTGGAAGTGTATTGTCAGAAAATTGTATACTCGGAAACGAGCTGCAGCCGACGAAGACGACTTATTTTCTGGATAAACATTTCATAATTTTTAACATATTTTATGACTTTAAAGAGCATAAACAATATCGATTATAATATCACTTTATGACGAAAGTTATTATTATGAAGTTTTAGTTACGTGTCCAAAAACCAGTTCCAGAACTCTCCTTACCCAATCATAATGTGTTAATATCTTCCTTGTATATCACGAGTTGTATGCAGATCGCAGGTGTATGGATAAGGGCATATAATCAACATGAATAAATACATTCATTTTACTCAAGTTGAACAGGAAACGTATTTTTCATCTCCTTAAAAAATTGCCAAAATGGATAAGGTGGATTTTGGAACCATGCGCCTCAGTCTGTAAGATGCTAAGGTGGACTGCAGGCCTTACTAACAAGGAGAAGTCGCCATTGGTTTACTAGAAAAGTGTTCAAATTTGGAGGGTTTGCTCTTCATAAGAAAATATTTTACCCCTGTTTGAACGATTTTGCCAGTGGGCCTTAGTGTGCTCAAAACTGAACCTTGAAAATCATTCCTCAAACGTTTGTAGTCTTATTCCCGCACACGATCCCGGCTCGTCTCCGTGGCGTAGGGTATCAGGAAAGACGAGACGAGGGCCAATTCAGGCGGGAAAGGGAAATACTCCCTAGGTCTCGGATACGTTAATACCGTCGGGGTCGGAAAAGAACAAGAGTTGACCAAGGGCGGTAGAGAGGAAAGACAACAGAGAGGAGCCCGGCACAAGTAAGTGGAAGCAATGCCGGACTCAGCTGGGGTCCCGTGGTCGCCAACCCATGTCCCACAAGTTGTGAGCCCCTGAGGGGGAAGAGTTTAAAAAAGCAAGCTTGTCGTTTAACGTGACCGTTAATCGCGAGATCATGAGCCACGGGAAATGGGGAAGAGTTTGTAGCTGCTTCTATGCAGACACCCATGGGGTGAGCTACACGTACCGTCACGTGTGGATGAGATGAAGATGAATGAGCAGGTTCAATTTCAAGTAGTTCCAACTTTCTCTACCAGACGTCACTGACACCTAGCGGTGAACGTTGAAACTTGATAGAGCGTTTCTAGCCAAATAACCTACTAATTTAGCTACGCACCACCAATGTAGTGGTAGGTTCTTTTCCATGCCATAAATCTATGAAATAATAACGTTATTAGTTTTACGCAACTTTTAACGTCTGCGGCTTTTGGTGCCCCGCAGGGGATCTCTAACGTGCCAGTAAATCTACTGACACGGCTCCCTCATATTTGCGCACCCTCCAATGCTAACTGGCTGCGTCAGGATTCGATCCTGCAACCTTGGGAACGGCAGGTGAGAACGTTACCGCTGAGCCATGCAGCCTGCTCATAAATCTCCGAGATGGGCTTTACTTCCCCTCCCGTGTCGTCGGATTTTTTAAGAGCGTTAAAATCTCTCAGTATGCCTTCCTTCGGAGGGGAAGTAAAGCCCATGTCATAGATTTATGGCATGAAAAAGAACCTTCCACTACCGTAACTAAATTTGTGTGAAGCAAAATTTGTAGGTTAGGTTTGATTAATGCTCTTAAGTTCCAACCTTCGACATTAGGCGCTGGTTGCAATGGCATCTAGTAGTAGCCAAGTTCACAGCTAGGTGTCGTGGATGGTAGCATTTGGTAGCGAAAGTAGGAACTACTTGAATTTTAAAAAAATCCTCTCGGCACGCCGGAAGGCGGAGGTAGATATCACCGGGCAAACTAGGGGATAGGCTATAATAGGCAAAATATGCAGGTATTCGTAGAAGGATCAGACCTCATTTATTGCGAGAAAGTATTTTACAATGTAATTGGAGCTCAATTAACTTTTATTTCATCTTACCATGCATAATTTTAACATTTGATTGTGTTATGGGGTCATTGTGTTGTCATTTGGGGTCCATTTTTATATTTGTGGTCACACTGTCCTTATGCAAGGATTGGAACTGATGTGTGACTATCTAACAGTCTGTTACTTCTTCACGTCAAATTTTATCTCCCGCAGATTTAGAGGCTGTGACAACGCGGTCATGTAACCCCGTGTACTTTGGGTGTGTAGAATCTGTCTGATAAACGGTGTTAATTGTGATGGCTGTATTAGTCTGTAATTCAGGTAAGGACTGCAGACGGTCAATTTCAAGTAGTAGTTCCTAATGTTGGTACCAAATATACCGTCAACGACACCTAGCTGTGAACTTGGCTACTAGATGCCACCGCAACCATTAACTTGCAACGAACGTTGGACTTCCCCTCTGAAGGAAAGCATACTGAGGGATTTTCAGCGCTCTTTGAAAATCCGACGACTTCGGCCGGCTTTGAACCCGTGACCTTGGGAATAGAAGTTACGTCACCAAAGCCGCTTCACACTTAGTCGGATGGAAATCTGAATCTGATCTCGTGCAAGTGCGTTGTCATGGCAACGTCTGATGGCTCATCTCTCATCAAATTAGTAGTGTTGCCATGGCAACCTCTGATTGCTCTTGGCATTTTCTTATAATTCCGAAATCATTTTTCTCATCCCTTGGCGTAATGGTGGGTCATATCAAAAATTCTTTCAGACAAAAGTTTTAGGTAATTATTAGGGGAATATTGTCCATTTTGCACGGTTTTGATATTGTGCCTATTAAGAGAGATATGATTAATGTTTCCCGAAAAACCCACTTTTTCCCACGCCATTGGCCAATGGTTGGTGCTATCAAAAACTTTTTAAACATAAATATTTGGCACTTATCCGATACATAATATGAACTTTGAAGGAATTCGATACTTCACATATTAAGAGAGTTATAGTGACATTTTACTTTTTCGAAAAAGGCCCCCATTTTTACCCCCCTTCGACCGATATTGCCCATTAACGAATTCGACCGAGATTTTATAGGGATACATATTATGTAAAAAATTCAAAGTGATTGGTGCAAAAGTACGGCAATTATCGTGTCCACAAGAAACTGATATATATATACATATAAACATACATAAATACATACATATACATAAATTATATATAAACTTTTCAACTGACGGTGGTTTTGGGGTCTGGGGGATGTGAAACGCGAAGATATGTCGAAATTTTCCGGAAGTCGTAACATGGTACTGAACCCTTCAGAATAGCAGTGTTTATATGTAAGAAATCTTAATCAAGGGGTCGCGCTCAGTTCCTAGTGTGATGTTTACGTTCGCCAAACAACATGCTCTACTGAGGTAAGGGTCATAGGATTAAAACTATAATTAAGAATGAAAGGTGACAAGATGTAAAATAATAACATGATTTAATGACTAATAGTGCATAAAAAGAATATAAACAACAATAATAAAAAAATCCTCCCTGAATTTTTCCCATGACAGGAATATCTATCAATGCTGAGGAGTCAGACGGATCTCCCCTTTATTAAAATGTGGATCCTGGTTCCACTAACTTGCAATTTGGATTTTATGTACGCGTAATGACTAACTACGAGGAATGAGTACTTTGGATGACTGTTCGTTTACAACGGGTTCACAGCCACGATGCTTACGAACAATCATCTCGTAAATCAACGTTTACGGATATGGAACATGACACTAATGAAAACCCTTAAAAATGTAATGCTGACTCACACACTAAAATCTACTATTTACAGGAATCTCTCTCGAGACCCTCATTAGCGCGATGACGCACTTGAAACAATGAGCTGCCAATTCCGGCCAATTGCTCAATACACAAGCAAGGAAATACAGCATCGCACGTGACTTCACGGGTCACTGAATGGAATATAAACATGGACTAAACCAACAACAACAAAAGCCTGACCGGCTGACATTACTTTATATGAACAAAACTGCATGTTAAGCTAACGCTTCGGAGATTATCGTGATTCGTAGGCAACTCCCATTTATTTAAACATTTTTTTTTTATCATTGATCAGTTCTTAATTCTGTATTTCAAGTAATTACGGAGCCAAACAAGCGCTCTCCACTAATGACCTCGCTTGCAACCTTCAGTCCGTCTTGTGAAACAGCTCCCCTTTCCTCAATACCTGTCATTGTCCCAACACCAGTGTGTAAAAATAACTGACCAGCTGTGCCGTTATCTCAAAGAATCAACAGCAACAAATCTCAACCACCTCAACATATGGTCAGACATTAATCAAAATATCCACAATTGAATGGAATATAAACATGGACTAAACCAACAACAACAAAAGCCTGACCGGCTGACATTACTTTATATGAACAAAACTGCATGTTAAGCTAACGCTTCGGAGATTATCGTGATTCGTAGGCAACTCCCATTTATTTAAACAAATTTTTTATCATTGATCAGTTCTTAATTCTGTATTTCAAGTAATTACGGAGCCAAACAAGCGCTCTCCACTAATGACCTCGCTTGCAACCTTCAGTCCGTTTTGTGAAACAGCTCCCCTTTCCTCAATACCTGTCATTGTCCCAACACCAGTGTGTAAAAATAACTGACCAGCTGTGCCGTTATCTCAAAGAATCAACAGCAACAAATCTCAACCACCTCAACATATGGTCAGACATTAATCAAAATATCCACAATTTCCCTCGCAAGGTCACAATATGGATCTGGCACCAAGCTGACAGAAATCAGTCTACGCTGAAATTCCCGCTTGTAATGACCACAAAATACACACACACACACATCTGGGAATGACATTACGTTTTTCACACAGGTCGGCTGAATGGATGCTCACAATCTATTAAAAAAATATATTAAAACCTACGATAGAGCTGACTGCTCTTCGTCACAAATCACATTGCTCCAAAGGCAATAATCTCTCTGAATCTGATCAATAATAAACCTTAAAAAATTTTAATTACCCTCCAATCTACTGTATAATTATATTACTTCAGTCCTACTTCTGAAACACAACATATCTCCGAGAGACGTTTTTAACCGCATTGCGTAACATATGCAAACACGGTCGTCCACATAGCTACGTTAGTTAAAACAACAAACAAAAACAAGAACCTTCCACTAATAACATATGCGAGCTGTTTCCATACAAAATGTGTGTCAGACCAAAACTAAATATACTACGTTAATCACACAAGCAAATTATTTACAAAAATATGTCCCATACACCATAAGTTAATCTATCAGATAATAAGAATATTATTCTGTACTCATCCTCGGCCAGTCACCCGTCAAAGAACATCAGCAGCCATCTCCCAACTGGATGCTTCTTATCTCATCTCAACCATCTTGACGGAGTGTTGATAGTTCCAGGCTTCTTCCATGGTAAGCGATGTCATCTCTCGTGCTGATTCAAAAAATTAAATTATTATACACTCGATATCTGACTACTAAATTCGCCGTTTCAGGTACTAATTTCCCCGGAACAGTCTGTTGGCGAATTATCGATGATACTGCCCCTACAAAATATAGTACTATGACTATCTAACACTGAATTTAACACATTTATTAATAATTTCTGTGTCCTTCATGACACGCAAAAGTATAAGTGTCTACGTCCTTAGACGCGCAAAAAGTAAAGTAACCTGTGTCCTCGACATACAAAATATAATAGCTTCCGTCCTCAGACGAACAAAAGTAATAATCCCTACGTCCTCAGACGTACAAAAGTAATAGCAATGTCTTGGCTCTTCACGCCACTTATAAATGAACCGGCCCTAGGTATTGATAGAGGGGGAAATTATATAAAAATTTCTCAAAATAATAGTGGTACAGGAATGAAATAAATATCATTGAACTCGAAAAATAGCGCAGGTCAAGAATATGCCCATTAATCCTAGAATCGATCGTAGAGATGTTGTCTAGCCGATCTCCCGCGTTAATGCTAGCCATAGCGTGCCCAAGCTAGACTTGCCGCGCTGGTAAGCATTCTTCTCCCATTGGTTCCACATATTCTGTAACTTGGCGGTATTTATCAGACCTTGGCCTAGTAGGAGTGTCTAGTATTTTCATCAGCCACTTACGTTACTGCATCATATTTTTTCTAGGCGCGAATATTACAATGAACATACCAGAAGCGTGTCTCACTGCGCGTCGCTTCTATTTTGAGGTGGCCACCACCTGTCCTTCTGAATCATTGCTATGGTCTTTCTTTTCACAATCCTAAGTATTTAGCCTTTTGTCAAACTGCTGCAGGTATTTCCCCATTGTCTCCAGCAAAGCTTGAAATTTCCTCATCTCCGTCTGGCTATTTTCATGATGCTGGTGGAAATATTTATTAATTGAAGAAATAAAACATCGAATCATTTATCCATCAGAGGGTAAAGGGTTCAGTACCCATTGCAATAGTTTGCTTTCTAATGAAATCTACCTAAAACAGATAACACATAATACAGCCATCACAATTAACAGCGGTTATCAGACAGATTCTACACACACCCAAAGTACACGGGGCTACATGACCGCGTTGTCGCAGCCCCTAAACTGAGGAACCAACCAATCTCGCGATCATAAGCCACGGGAGATGTTTCTAGTGATTGCTATTGAAGGTTGGTAGGACACATAGGAAGACATTCAGAAGAGCAAACTTGGTTATGGATGGAAGGTTCGAGGACAAGAACTACAGTATACTGGTAAGCCTCGGAGCTGGGGGAGCTATGTAGAGATGAAACGATTAGCTCAGGACAGCGAGCTGTGGAACTTTATTTAGGTAGTGAAATCTACCTCCGGCTTCCGGCGAGCAGAGAGGGATTGTTAATGTTTCTATTGGATGATGCGTAGCTTAATAAAGCAAACGCCCGCCATTTGTGGAATGTGGGTGCTGTTTTACTCTGAGATAAGTGCTCAATATTTATAGGTTAGATGGCTCCAGAGACATGCCATAGAATGTTATAGCGAACCACGAGTGCCTGTTATCGCCCGGCAGCTTCCAGCCAAATTGCCTCTACCACGGGTTCAGATCAATTTCATCAGACACAGCCTCTTGACTAAGACTTTCGGTGTCTTTGGGGAGATTCTGTCTGCTTGCCATTCACGCGGAGTATCATTAATGGAGCTTAAGTGAGGAATAAATTGCCAATTGTTGAACATGTTGTGGACATATGATACTCTTTTGACATAACGGCCTACTTGTGGCAACCAAAAGCAATTTTTATGTTCGACGATGTCGAAATGTAAATATTATAAGTCAGAAAACTGTATCATAATGAGGGTCATTATAAAACTATCGGTAGCTGCTAATGTGCTGCTATGAGCGCCCTCTATGTATGGACTACTTTTGTAAGCTCCTTGGAGAGCAGCCTCCAGTGGGCCGTGGTTTTAGATAGGCGACAGTCAATTGTAAGCAAGCAACCATTAGCATTGATAAGATACAAGGCAATTAACAATAAACATTACATTACCAAAATCAACCCCAACTCATTAACATTATAAGAAAGTTTCTCGCGTAAATCAGAGCTCAAGAAACCTGCGCTGACTTCCACAACCGCCTATTTTAAATTTGGCCTAGTGTCCTAGTGAGGTATTCGAGGAGACCATGGTATTCTCTGCGCTCTGTTCAGTACATACAACTGGCAAAATCTCGACAGATATTTATGAATATTTATGTTCGAACAGAAAATAGTTATAATTATCGTCGAACATAAACAGTCGTATGCAACTCGCCTATAATGGTAATTAAGACATTCGAATGGAAATTATAAAACTTGCTTCGCTTGTTTTCGAAACATACTCGTATCTTAATTATTGCCATTATAGGCGAGTTGCATAATGCGTATTATAATTATCATAAGAGTCTTTTAGAAGATTTTCATCATTTGCCAAATATTTTACCATGCATCATTGTTTCCCCGATATAACCCAAATTATAAGAAATGTCCTACTTTTTGTTTTTATAAGGTGTGTCTTACATCTGAACCTACAAAATGTTATGTTATTGTTGTTTTAAGGGGCGCAACTACGAGGTCATCTGCCCCTCTACAAAATGTGAATTAAGTACTTTTATTGCAGTTTTATTCAGAGCAGCTGAAAATCGTTCCTTTTTTTTTTAAGAATAAATACAGAATAGAAAAACAAGTAGGCTATAACTCCCAAAGGGAGGTGCAGATGTAAGACACACCTTAAAAAAGACAAGCAGGAAATTTCTCATAAACTTGGGTTGTATCAGGGAAACGAAGATGCCTGGTAAAAAATGGTGAACATTTTCTAAAAGACTCTTAAGATCAGAATTTTTATTTGAGTCGTCCAGTTGCAAAACTGGTTTAGTCCACTTGTGAATGAGAATCATTTTCACGAGAAACATTTCTCTGGACTTTGCCTCGCGTATCTTTTGTGTTTGTTGTTTTCTACCTTTTGCTTTGTGTTTGCTTTGTGCTTTTGCTTTGAAATTTTACTTTTTGCATTTCTTTCTTGGTTTTGTGTTTGTTTTCTGATTTTGCTGTTCTTGAATGATGCTTTTTGCTTTATGTTTCTTGATTTTTTACTGCTTTTGCTTTTGTTTTTGAATTTTGCTTTTTGCTTCGTCCTTTTTGTTTTTGGTTTTGTGTTTGTTTTCTGGAAAATCATAATAAAACAAAACAAAATGAAGCCAAATAAACAAAACAAAATAAACAAAACAAAATCAAAATAAAACAAAATAAACAAAACAAAACAATTTAAAACAAAATGAAACTAAATAAAGTAAAACAAATTAAAATAAAAAACAAAACAGAATTAAATTAAACAAAACCAAGAAAAAAGTAAAATAAAATTTAAAATTAATAATTAATGTTACGACATGGACTAAACAACTGGACGACCCATATTATAAAATAATGTTGCTTTTGGTTCCACAAGCTTGCCATTGCTGGGATCATTTGTGAACAATATTTGTAGCATGTTCCACAATCGAATTTTATTCTTCTCATGAGCTGGATCTACCCCTTAAGTGCTCAGGATGGTTTTCTAATCTTGTCAGTCACATGTGCGACTCAACTTTCAACTCATGCATACAAGATTTTTCTTAATTCATTTTGGCCGGCTGCGTGGCTCAACGGTAACGTTCTCGCTTGCTGTACCCAAGGTTGCGGGATCGATTCCTGGTTCCTAACGATTTGAGGGTGCGCAAAAGCGAGGAAGCCGTGTCAGTAAAGATCCCCTTCGGGGCAATATTCCGGTAACCCGGTGTCTCTAAAAGCCGCTGTAGTTAAAAGGGACGTAAACAAATAACATTATTATTAGGCTATTATTTAATTCATTGTAGCGGCTTTGGAAATCTTGGTTATCAGCCACGTGTAGTTGGGTGTGATTGAGCTTAACTGATAACCTGTATTACTGTGATGACTGTAATAGTGTGTGCAACTTGGGTGTCTACTACTCTGAAAGACATGAAAAATAGGGAATACTCATGGAATTTTTAAATCCTGGAAAACTTAGGGATTTATCAGGTTATTTTAATGACACTTAGGGAATTTTAGTTTTACAAGGTGCAACCCTGAATAATTGGAAATTAATCATTTACATTTTGATGGGGGAAAAGAATATTCCGGTGATGTTAAATCAGTTTGCTCTCGTTTCTTGCAAGATAGAGCACACAAAACTGTGTATTTGTATATAAATGTGGACATCACTGTGGCACTCGGAGTAGTAGCAAGGCGGGGCGTATATACTGACTGGAGCGTACGGCTGCTTCCCACTGGCCTTGAGTACCTGGGCCGTCAGGGCTGTCCCTTCCAACATGTATGGTACTAGCTACCTCCCTTTGGTTTATATGCGAGATTCGCCACATGATTTCGGAGCCTTGCAGTTCAATCTGGCGGCTGATTGTCCTCTTATAGCACAACGATTGCGCCCACAAACTTTCAAGGTAGGTGTCGACCTGTCTTACCTGATGCTTCCCTTGCAACAAAGGAGACCTTCTAATTGCATTATTATTATTATTAGTAGTAGTATTATTTATTTAAGTCCACTACTGAGCGCTTATGACTAGTTCTTCTTCGGTGCTCTTTTCCGTTCCCTATATATCTTGAGCCCTGCTGATAATTTCTCCTTTCTCTCCTGCGAAAGGGGCTTCCGACATTTAGGGACTCTAGGTGGTGGGGTCCAAGATTCTACCATAGCACAAAATTTAGAACGATCTTCTACATCCAGATCAGCAATTCCAGCCGAATCCAAGTCCTTTAGTACTTCATTAAGCCACAGGCTTCCAGTCTTGTAGCTTTTAACCAAGGAGAAGATCTTCTGTTGCTGTTCATTCGTTGTAGATGCCCGTAGAACTTTAGCCTCCTACGTCTCATTCTGGTATTGGCTGATTCTAACTGTCGATACAGTGCATCTTATTACCAAAAGATTTTTTTTGGTAGTATGATGAAAGTATTTCCAAATGAGTCTATTACCCAATTCTTTATGGTAGTATCCCACAAAAACATGATAACTCTCACATTTACTGTTCAATCTCCATGAAACTTTGCAAATGCATTACTTTGTACAGGTTCTAGATGATGCACGTAATAATTACAAACAATTAGAACATCAGCCAACTATTGATATACCGTATATGAAACTTTAAAATATGTTAAAATTACGTATAGTAATAGTCCCACAGTATTTTTTGTACTAGCTCATCCTCTGCTAAGCAAATAGTAAAATTCAAATGTTTTGACGAAACAATCGCTCATGAGACACGTGTTAAAGCACAGCTGACTCGAGCCATCGCTTTGCTTCTTTCTACACAGCCTTAACAATCGATCATGAGACACACTGTTCTCTGCCTCAACAGAAGATTTGGTTGTGAGAACTAGTTGGCCCCGGGGAGAGATTAACGCACAGCCACAGACATTGAGTAGCGAGTTCTCTTTGGAAGTTTGACATCCCGTCAAACACATCACCACCACAGCGGCAAACTCCCCATCGCGTTTATATTAGATGGCATTCCTGAGCTAATAGATGTAGGCTTGGCAGAGAGTTGGAAACAGTGCTACCAACCGTATGGACATTGGGATGTTTTTATTGGTGGAACAACGAGGTTAGCTACTTCTAATGGCGCAGCGGAAAAGAGAATAGAGGCGTTTGAAAGGTGGCGTTGGATGTGTAGATTGAGTAACACATGAAGATGTATTGAGACTAGTGGGAGAGGAGAGATGTTTCTGGCGACTGCTAATGAAGAGAAGAGATAGGTTGGTAGGACACTACTAAGACACCCAGGAATAGCAAAGTTAGTTATGGAAGGAAGGGTTGAGGACAAGAACTGTAGAGGTATGCCGAGGTTACAATATATTAAATACTGTGGATTGTCTCGGATGTAATGTGTGGTAGTTACGTAGAGATGCTCAGGCTGCATCAAAGTAGTCTTAAGGCTGTGCGGTCAAAAATTGAAATTTTATTTTTATTTTTATTTTTACTCTTAATCTCTAATGTAGGTCTTTGTGAGATATTATATGCGTTTTGAAGAAAATAACGACGGCTCGTTTGCTGAGGACATGGCTTCAAAGTGGCTATTTTGAGCGTTAAAGGTACAATCTCCACGACGAAACTAATAATCGGAAGACACCGAAATTTATGTACAACAACCCCTGTGGTAGTACCTGCAATAGGAACAATTCT
The DNA here is from genome assembly GCA_946902985.2 of Meconema thalassinum. Taxonomy (NCBI): domain Eukaryota; kingdom Metazoa; phylum Arthropoda; class Insecta; order Orthoptera; family Tettigoniidae; genus Meconema; species Meconema thalassinum. Next base: position 331,506,752 of record OX336395.1, read on the forward strand.
TATTACGAAATTCAAATTTTGTATTAACCTCTTCAGATTTGAATACCATTTTTAGTGAGAAAAAAGTGTTATATTAACTTCAAAGTTTTATTAATTTGATGTGGCTGTTATTCTGAGCAGTAGAAAAGTTCGATAAAGAAAATTGGTTCAGCGATATACCCGTGGTGATTGTACCTTTCAGACTCTACAAAACGCAGGTTGAATCAGTCACACACACATACACACACGCGCGCACACACACAGCGGTAAGACAAGGTCTTGGGCAAGAGCGCGCTCGGGCACCTGCCTACCCTCTCCTTCAACACCTTTGCTATCGCAGCTTCCGCCTCCCTCCCGCCCTGACTCATCATGCCAGTCCACACGACCACAGACTAGAGCAGAGTTTACCAACCTTTTGAAGTTCACGGCACCCTTGGGAATAACACACTAGGGGCACCCTTCCTTGAATAAAAAAAAATATGTTTCATATGTAAATTTATTGAAATATTTTATAATAAGTAACGTACACCATAACATAATACAGTCAACTTTACTACAGTCAGTGAGTAAAAATACATCAAAATTTTGTTCGATAAATCGTTAATATGAAACTTGTGATTGATGCTTAGAGCACAGGTACGTGATATCGGGCCTTGCAGTTGACAATGAAACACGCAAATCATCCTCAAGGTTATTCAGTCTATTTCTTGCTTTGGATTTTATTGTCATCAGAGCAGAGAAGGCTTGCTCGCATAGATAGGATTTTGGAAAGGGCGAAAGTGTGCTAATTGCTTTCTTCATTAGGTTAGGATACTACTCTCTCCGCTGAAGCCCAAAAGTAGCCACCGACGCCTCACTCTTGGTGGACTTACCTTTGAGTGTGGAATCGGCACAAAGATCAATAAATTCATCTCGTTCGCAACCAGTGAAATCTATTTCCTCGCACTATCTATGAAATCAAATGGTGAGACAACCCAGTTGACATTCATAGTGGAAATAGATGGAAAGTATGTATCTATTGCTTCTTGCAATCTTGATAAGTGATCACAAATGCGGTCTTTCAGCTTACCCAGATCTTTATCTACTGCCAGATGAAGAAAGTTTGAAAGATCTCCTTTCTGAACTGCAGACGTCCAAAAACTAAGTTTTCTTTTAAAATCTTTCATTTTATTGGTTGAGGAAATTATTGTTTCCTGTCTACCCTGCATTGAAACATTCAGTTAATTCAGTTTATGAAAAATATCTGCCAGATACGACAGTTCCAAGCCCCAAGAATCAGTTAGTAACAGCTCATAAAATGTATCTTGATTTTCATCCTTAAAAAGAGTTTTCACCTGTTCTCTAAGTTCAAGAAACTGCTTCAATACACGACCCCGCGACAACTACCTTACTCTGTATGAAGTAACAAAGAGGTATGAGGTGCATCCGTTGCGAGACATAACTGTTTAAAAATCCTACACATTAAAGGTCGAGACTTGATGTAGTTCACCATTTTCACAACTTCGTTAAACACTGCAGCAAAATCTTGAGCTCTTGCAGTAAAAACCTTTAAATTTCCCAGACATAGATTGTGCACCATCTGTACATATACCACAACAGTCTTTCCATGCCGGCCGAAGTCGTCGGATTTTTTAAGAGTGTTAAAAATCCCTCA